>CM062293.1:208727521-209927521 GCA_031216915.1 Pictodentalium vernedei | reverse complement strand
TTTAAGGTCACATACTTATGCAGAATGGCTAATCATAACCGTGGCAGTTTACGGGTGGAGGAAGCCGGAGTACCCGGAGAGAACCACCGAGCAACGACGAGCAGCTGCCAGCTCCACAACCTCGGAACTCCGCACTGCAGCACAGGCAGGGTTAGATTGTACACGGCGCCATCGTGCCCCCATGTGGACAATCGGGGTTAAGTGCCTTGCCCAAGGACACAACGCGGGAATCCGAATTGGTCGCCCAGACGGTCACCCATCCAATGATTAACCGGGCTCGACGTTGCTTAACTTCGGTGATCTGGCGAGAACTGGTTACTGCAACGCCACCGCGCCCCCTCTGGAATCCATTCCATAATAAAAACGAATCCGGTGTTGTGTGTAGATATCGTATTCGTTGTCACAAGAAAATACAGTACGGTCGTCATGGATTGGTCACTTTCCACGGGCGCAATAGTATTAGATTCCAAGCACTATTCACAGGAATAAAAAAAATAATTAATGACGCACCGGGTAGAATCCGGTGTTTCATTAATTTAAATTTTGCTGAAGATGATTTTTATTACTTGGTAAACGCATGCGTGGACATCGCTGCCCACGCATGGAATTTGACCAATCCACGGCGACTGTACTGTATGTATTTCCACTCGCGAGCCGCGGGAGGAAGTGGGCAGTTTACTGTGACAATGAATAATTATGGGTTATCACTTGGTTTGCTTCACGGCTGAGATATTTGCTCGAGGTAACTTCATATCAGCCTAAGACCGAATGTATCAGCCCTCGCTATCTTCACATCAGCTTTCGACTTTCGGTCTCATTCTGAATTGAAGTCACCTCGGGATGATATTTCGGCCGATGTGAATCTAACCAAGTATTCATGACCGTGGTAGTTTTACGGGTGGAGGAAGCCGGAGTACCCGGAGAGAGAACCACCGAGCAAGACGAGCAGCTGCCAACTACCCAACATCGTAACTCCGCACTGCAGCACAGGCAGGGTTAGATTGGTTGAAGACACGCACACCATCGACGTGCAGTACGCCTTAGTACACGGCGTCATCGTGCCCCCATGTGGTCAATCGGGGTTAAGTGCCTTGCCCAAGGACACAACGCGAGGGTCCTAATCGATCGCTCAGACGGTCACCCATCCGAGGACTAACCGGGCTCGACGTTGCTAAACTTCGGTGATCTGACGAGAACGGGCGACGAATTGTCGGTGTCCACGGAAAAATATAATATTCTCTCAACATATCTTTGCCTTATTGTTCGCATCGCGCACCTTTTCATGCAGTTTGCAAAATCTTCATGAGGTAACATTGTAGTTAGTTTAAGAAAACGCAAACAAAATTGTGAAAATAGTTTAATGCACACATTCCCTACAATAACAGTGTGTTTTGATTAGAATCATCGTGCATACTGGGCTGAAAGAAAGACGATCTCACTTTGTGATAGAGAGATATAATGTATGATATGAGAGTACAGAAATTTGTCTTGCATACATCTGAATAGAACACTCCTTTGTTTATATAAATAATAGAAAATGAGCTTTTCTCTAATACAGGACTTCTATATTACAAGATCGCTATCTTAATTGTGTTCCGCCTAAAAGGAAATTAACGCTTCTAGCAGTAGAGAAGGTTTACCCAAAGCTTGCGAAATGTCTTGGCACTATTTCGTGTCCGAGATGTTGAACTTTTTAAATTCCTTCACGTCTATCTGATGGTTCAAGATTTCGGCAGGAGAACTAGCACTCTGCAACTTCCTTTTCGGAGCTCATGTCACCTCTCCGCTTTTGCTGCCGATAACATCAAACTGCAAAGATTTCCCAGTTTAGTCAAGTCCAATCGGCCCCAGCCGATACTGAGAGTCCTTAAGGGAGTTCAATGGTTGACCAGTTTGCGTATGCAGGTAAAGTAATGGAACGCACTCCCCTAAAATACTAAACAGTCACATGTCTGTAGAAAATCATTCTTGTTCCTCCAGCATCCTCAACTCTGTTGGAAGGTTTTCAGCTGGCATTGCTTAAAAGTGTCTGTAATTGTGCCGATGGAAAACAGGTCTGTGTGATGTGATGGATATTGTAACGTATTTGTCACTAGAAGCTTAACTGACCCCCCCCCCCCCCCCCCCCAAGTCTTGACTGAGTGATGAATATCTCAAAACGGATCTCATCCGTTTTCTGAATTTTGTCTTTTGAGATCAGAGCCAAATCTTGAAGGATAATTCAGACAAAACGCAGTCCTGAATAGATGCTTACTTTTTCGGGCATTTAAAAATGGTGAGAAATTTGCGTGAGAGCCAAAATTTTTAATATGATGGCTTCTGTTTTGACGCGGATGTTGACTGAGTAACATTACTAGCAAGGTAAGCTATCGGCTTAGATGATGACAATAACTGTCAGCTGGTGTTATCTCTGCAGACTTTATGAAAACATTTTAAAGTATTAAGTGCAATATTTTTCTCAGGAGTCCGAAACACATGTTTAATGTCCTCGCCTAAAACTCGAGTTCGGTGACATTTCTTTTCCGATATATGCGTGCGTGCGTGTATTAGTCGAGTTTTGACGAAGTCAAACTCGACTTATAAGTTTGATGAAGTGGCGGGCGGGCGATGGGCGTAAACAACTGGTTTCCGGGCAATAACTTTAGTTCTATTTGATGCATCTTTACCAAAATTATACCAGAGGTTACCATATAGGAAAGGAAGACGCTTATCGATTTCAGAGTCTCGCGCCCCAAGGTCAAGGTCACTCTTACTATAAATAGAATATTTTGTGACAAATTGGTTTCCGGGCAATAACTTTAGTTCTATTTGACGCACCTTTACCAAACTTATACCAGAGGTTACCCTATAGGAAGGGAAGATACCTATTGATTTCGGAATTTGGGACTCCAAGGTCAAGGTCACTGTTACTATAAATAGAATATTTTATGACAAATTGGTTTCCGTGCAATAATTTTAGTTCTATTTGACGCGCTTTTACCAAACTTATACCAGAGGTTACCCTATAGGAAGGGAAGACACCTATTGATTTCGGCGTCTGGGACTCCAATGTCAAGGTCACTATTAATATAAATAGCTTATTTCTTCAGAATTTAGTGTCAAAACGCGACTTCTGGATCTGTGATCATCTTGCTGGATTTTCTATATTTAACCCTTTGAACCCGAGAGGCCACTTTTTCGGCCCAGAAGCATGATGCGTCATAACTGCATTAAGTAGATTGGTGGCTAAGTGAACGTGTGGGGTAGACAATCAAAGTTTCAGTGTGCAGCCGCATCCGTCCACGCAATTTACAAACTGTGCCGCTGGAAAGCAAATATTTTTCGAAAAATGTCAACAAAACTATATCAGGTGACCCCTCATTGCAACGAGCTCGTTGAGCTTGTTCTAATGAGGGATCGCATGATATAGTTTTGTTGATTTTTTTTTTAAAAATGTGAAAACATATCATTTAAAATATTAATTTTGATATCGTCGAGCTAGTTCCAATGAGGGGTCGCATGATATGATTTTGTTGAATTTTTTTTAAAAATGTTAACACATATTTAAAATAATAAATTTTGATATCGTCTGCGTTGGGTAAAGGGTTAATTAACACGTACTGTATTCCAAATCAATAGTAGTGGGTCCTATACTGCCTGAATAGGGTTCAACAGTCGTCCATTTATATGACCGACTGTGCGTGTGACGCAAGACCAAGTATCAAACCGTGTTTCGTAAGAAAAATAAAAGGGTGAATCGATTGTCTAAGATTCCAACCCAGACGAAAAAGTCCCGGTTCAAAATTCAAAGAAATTATTTACCCCTCCCCCCCCCCCCCCATTCCCCCATCGATACACCCCTGATTATACGCTACTGTCGAGAGGAAAAGAAATACAAAATTACGATTAAAATACTAATCTGCATCAGATTACTATCTTTAGCTCAGATTCATCGCCTAATGTCTGCAAAATGAAAAAAATTATTCAGGCGACAAACAAACATACGGATGAACGTGGAAAGACAGGGTAGCATAGTTATATATAGGTAAAATCATAATATGGCGTGTTTGTTATGCGTGCTGATTTGTGTGTGCAGTCTGATTGGAACATTTGATAACAGTTATTTGAAGTAGATTGCCTGATGACGGATAGATCTATAGTTGAAAGAAATGAGAAGTCGAGTCGAGAATGCAGTTACGTTGAAAACTGAATGAATAGTATTACTCTGTACTCTTAACATTTTAGCATGCATCCATTGATGTATACGAAAAATGTTATCATTGACTCATCTCATCTCTCAAATTCAAAAGTGTTTATATTGCTCTATATAACTCGCTCTGTTTTCATAGTAAGTGTAACTCATCATATGCCACGAATTCCGAAGTGGAGTTCAATCTCGGGAAGAGTGTTTTCTCGGTTCCCAGTTCGGAAAGTCAGTTCCGATACATGGGAAAGTTATAGGCCAGAACAAGGAGGGAATCAAAGGTTGGGTAACTGGTTTTGGTTAACTAGTCCAGGCACATTAGACATAAAAATGAGAAAGTAAGGAAAAAAATCGGAGAAAGCTGATTTTTAGCTCAACTTTGACGAAGTCAAATTTGAGCTATTGTCATGGCCCGTCGTCCGTCTGTCCGTCCGTCCGTCTGTCCGTACGTCAACAATTGGCTATGGCTCGGGCTAGAGGTCGTATTTATGAACCGATCTTTACGAAACTTCTTGGGTATCTTTGTTATGACCCTGGGACGGGAACGAGTGTTTTGGGGTGTGGTCCGAAATTCAAGATGGCTGCCAGTGGCCATTTCGTACCGATGATGCAAAAATCAGTTTTTTGTACAGAACTTCTGTATGAAAGTTCTGATTTGAATAAAGTTTTGTATAAATGTATAGTACAATGGGATACATCACATATAATACAGGTTTTTTCTCGTGAGTAAATTATGCAAATTAGACTAATTTTGATTTATTTAGTGTTACTTTCAGAGCTGTAAGTGCCAAGCTGCTATGGCTCGGGCTAGAGGCCGTATTTATGAACCAATCTTTACGAAACTTCTTGGGTACCTTTGTTATGACCGTGGGACGAGAACGAGTGTTTTTGGGTGCAGTCCCAAATTCCAGATGGCTGCCAGCAGCCATTTTGTACCGACGATGCCGAAATCTGTTTTTTGTACAGAACTTCCATATGAAAGCTCTGATTTGAATAATTTTTTGTATGAATGTTTAGTACCATGGGATACATTACATATATTACAGGTTTTTTTCTTGTGCGTAAATTATGCAAATTAGGCTAACTTTGATTTATTTAGTGTTACTTTCAGCACTGTGAGTGCAAATCCCAATACGGCTCGGGCTAGAGGCCGTATTTATGAACCGATCTTCACGAAACTTCTTGGGTACCTTTGTTATCACTGTGGGACGAGAAGGAGTGTTTTTGGGTCCAGTCTGAAATTCAAGATGGCCGCTAGCAGCCATTTTGTTCAAAATTAAGTGCAATCAGATTTTTGCGCAGAACTTCCAAATGAAAGATCTGATTTGAATAAATTTTTGTATGAATGTTAGTACCATGGGATACATTACATATAATACAGAGTTTTTCTCGTGAATAAATTATGCAAATTAGGGGTCCGGGTGGGACTTAGAAAATTTTGGACCAAAATCCGGAAATTAGTTTTTTGGTTTTTTATGCGTTTTGGTCAATTTTAAGACAAAAAAAACAAAAAATTTTTTACACTGAAAATTTGGGGAACGGGTGGGACTTAGAAAATTTTGGACCAAAATCCGGAAATTAGTTTTTTGTGTTTTGATGCATTTTGGTCAATTTTAAGAAGAAGAAGAAAAAATTTTAGTCTGAAAATATTTTGTTTGGGACTGAAAATTTCCACTCAAAAATAATAATCTACAATGATTGGTCTTAATCTGTAGTCCATTACAGTCATCTTGTAATTCTTTTATTATTGTTGACTGGGCCAAAACAAATACTAATTCCTGTCATATTCATTATTCAGTTGTCTTGGTCACAGCAAGTACTAATTCCTGGCATATCCAAGTTGAGCTACAGAGTCATTGACTCTTTCATTTTATATGTTTCCGGGACAAACATTGCGGATAAAGTGTGAAAAGTCCCCGCGAATCCGAGTTGAGCTTTTTTAGTTATAGCGTTTTTTTGGTGAAAAAAAATTTTTTAAAAAAAATTCGACCCAGCTCCATATTTCTCATTCTTATTCGCCTTAGTAGGGTGAGAATCATAAATATCGTGCTGAATTATATTGAGAATACATATCCCCAACAGAAAATGCCAACTTTGTACCAATCCTCACACTCAATGGTGAAATATTCACGAAAATGTACAAAATTACGAAAAAATTTTTATTGTTTTCATACACACAACGGTACACAACGTCCATTAAATCAAATCTACGACTACTTTGGGAGTTAAATTATATATCAAAAATTGCAGAAAAGCAGTGGCTTTATAATGATATATAACAATAGTCATTTATTCCATAATGAACTGGTGAAACGTGTGAAATATTAACCATACCCCCTAAACTCAAATTCAAACGGCTTCGACTTTTCTCATTCAAATACCGTATTATAGCATCATTGTTTCAATTTCCATGTTCGATTAAATCACATAATGTGGTGTTCGCCTACACTCAAGATGCATTGGCATGTAATGTGTGCACGCCCTTGATGTGTACTCATAAACAAATTTGTATTGTACAGACAACGCTCTTTAATTTGATGCAAAATAGCCTTGAACGACTTTCATCAGGAAACGCTGTTTAATTCCGCATTCCAGGTCTTTATGTACAGACAACGCTCTTTAATTTGATGCAAAATAGCCTTGAACGACTTTCATCAGGAAACACTGTTTAATTCCGCATTCCAGGTCTGTCCATTGTACAATTTGCTCTGTTCAGTATTGGACACTCCGCATTTGATGCCTAGATATTGAAACCAATGATCCCTTGATAGATATATATGTAATTTTGCCTGTTGTTGATTATTAGAGTCTTGTGTTATTTGTAGAACTGATCAGTTATGTTGTTGGCATATCACTTAGCGTTACCTGTTGATACCTTACGGTGACAACGAAGCAGGTCCGCACATTGATATCTGTTCTGTGGTATTGTACTTGAGTTTATTGTGTCTATCATCTTTTTTCTGTTGTGACTGTGGCAATGGATAAACGTATCAAATGTAATGATGAGTTGACCGGCTCGTCCGGAATAACTACACTTGGTGAGCGGGGTGTAGAAAAGTTGGTTGCTGTAAGCGTCGAGCTTGGCGATAATCTTTTTGCCGGTTCGAAGAAACCCACAGTTGATGAGAAAATTCACAAATTCTGCTACAAGAATTATACACGGGAAAGTTCTGTAAGAAAAAGTAAAAGAATGTCTCTAGATGCAGCTGAATCTGACGAAGCTGGTCCATCTATGACAAAAAAAATGCGCTCTGATCAAGATGCTTTCAATTTTAAACTCCATTGTCTGTTCTGTGGAGAATCCGCCGACAAACAAACTCATATACCCGTTCAACGTAGAAGAGAAGTCCACACCGTTGAAACATTGACTTTTGTTGATAGTATCAGAACCCGTTGTTTGAAACGTAGTGATGAATGGGGTGAGTCTGTACTTACTTGGATCGGTCGTGCTATCGATCTAGTGGCCGAGGAAGGTCGGTATCACCATGATTGCTGGACAGGATTTGTCAGAGATAAGCCTGAGCGAACTCTTTCACGGGGTAGGCCTGTTGCAGACAAGAAAGCACTTGCATTCCATGAATTGTGTACCTTTATGGAGAACAGCGATGAGTGTCAGTTTTCCTTGAGCGAATTGGCAGAGACGTTTGAATCGTATCTTGGTGACGAAGTCGGTTACACAATTAAACATCTTAAAACCAAACTGCTTGAGCATTTCGGTAGTAGAATCTCTATTACAACACTGAGGTCCCTAAAAAATGTTGTCACATTCAGAGATTCATCAGACAAAATACTATATGATTCGTGGTACTCAGACAAATGTACCAATGAAACTGATGAACGTATGCGCATCGTCAAGAAAGCATCGGCTATAGTCCGCGATGATATTCGGTCAGCCATTTACGAGTGTGACGTTTATCCCAAACCCGATTCGTTATCTGTATCTAGTGATCTACTACCCGATACACTCCAAACCTGCAAATGCCAAGAACAAAACCCAACTGATCGATCTTCTAATGCAGGAGCTATGCTATCAATATTCAGTCCAAGCAGGCCGGGGCTGATGCTGATGTACTGATAGCCGAAACTGCACTTGACATCGCTCAAGATGACAACAATGTTGTCGTTTTGGGAACAGACACAGACTTGTTAGTCATTCTTACCTCTCGAGTTCAACCGGGATGTAATATTCACATGATGTATTCCATTACCCCAAACTTACTAGTTTCAGTTAGTGAAATAGCAACCAAAATGGGTGACCATAGAAGCAACCCCCTTGTAGCACATTCTATAAGTGGTTGTGACACTACTTCTGCACTCTTTCGAGTTGGTAAGAAGAAAGTATTCAGTACAATTGTCTCCGATGTTACTAGCGACTCACAACAGTATGTCAACACAATTTTGGCGGATGACAGTACACCAAGTGCAGTAGCCGCTGCCGGAAACAACTTCTCCTGATCTTATACGGGAGTAAAACTGTTTCCTCTCTCGACCAATATAGATATGTCACTTACAAGCGTTATGTAGCAAAATCTAAACTGAATAAACCCATCGACCTAGCCTCACTCCCACCAAGCAGCGATGCTGCACAACAACATGTCTACAGATGTTATCTCCAGGTCCAACAATGGCTGGGCACTTCGCTTCCTCCGACGGATTGGGGGTGGTCGCTAGACAATGGACTTCTTGTACCGACTGCAGCCACAAAGCCATGTGCCCCCGATAACCTACTGAATCTGATCAGTTGTGGTTGCAAGAGTGCTTGTACAAAAAGGTGAGGGTGTAAGAAGGCAGGACTCTCTTGCTCAGGTTTGTGTAATTGCAGTTCGGATTCTTGTAACAACCACAGAAACACTGTCCTGTCGGAAATTTATGAGGTCGATGAATAATATGTATATAGGTCATGTCATTTCTGTATATAGCGTTGAAAATAGTCAATGTAACTTAATCCATGTTGATTGATTTGTACATTCTGTAAATATTATTTATTGATTTTTGGTGATTCTGTAAATATTATTTATTGATCTAATGCTGCCAGACACAGACGTGTCTGTTCGGTCCCAAGCCCGAAAATAGTTGAGTTCTCATGCTGACGAATTTTATGCCAAAAGGGGAACTCGGCCAGAAGCAGAGGGGGTCTTCCATAATGTCTATTTTGTAAGCAATGATAAAAGTCTTCAAATGGTGGTGGATTTTTTATCGTCTGTCCACCTAACATCCCGTTCTGTACTACGACCCTTTGGGCAAATCCGTTAGGAAAATCGTCATTTTTTGCGTAAATCCGATACTTTTTTGTGAATTTTCAATAATTTTTCGCAGAAATTGTCACAGAATGCACATTTTCCTCTAGGTAAATGTATATTAGACATTATGTAGCTCGAAATACGCGTAAACAAAAAATACAGTTGGATCAATTCGAGGTTACAAAGTTCGTGCGATTTTTTTTTATTTTTTTCAAACGCGTTTTCGAAAAAAGGCTGTAGAAAAAAAAGCTCAACTGGGATTTTAGGGGACTTTTGTCTAATCGTTCAGTGACATGTACTCGACATTCCCTGAAAAAATCAGCTTTCTCCGATTTTTTTCCCTAGTGAAACCTAATGTTCTTGGGCTAAACGGTGAACATCAACGTCTTCCGATACCAATTTCAACGTCTGAGCCAGGGTTTAACCCCGAGAACGGAAATTTCCCGGTTCTGAAAGTCCTGAGACCGGGAAAATGGCTGTATCTTTCCCATCCTCTTGATGTATGTTGTTTGATTGTAATATGCTCATCAAGTGGAAACGGCTAAATATAAGCTTGCGTGCTTACTGCCGAATCCATATATTCTGTTAATCCTTTGCACAACGTAACGGCCAAAACCGGACAGCGCTATTCTCAAAAATCGCCAATTAATTTTCATCATTTTTTTCATTTTTTGTCTCAAAAAACCTAGGCTATAACCCCTCGTTGGAACGAGCTCGTTCCAACGAGGGGTCATAACCTATGTTTTTGAAACAAAAAATGAAAAAAATAGTTATTCAAGAATTTTTTTTGTAAGTGTCGTCTGCTTTTCAAGTTAGGTAAAGGGTTAATTATTTTACATTATGAGTTTACGAAATAAATATTTCTTGAACTAAATGGCTGTATCTCAAAACGTCGAAAAAAATGAAAATCGGTACCGGTGTGTTTACACAAGAGAACAATAAGCTAAAGTCTATAATCTGTATCTAATTAGAATTGGGTTTTTTATGGGAATGGTCTCCAGACAACTAACAGCTAATTAACAGCAAACCTGTTTTATTCATAGAACAAAGAAATGGATATATACATTCATGAATAATATACTATTACATAGGTAAACCTGTTTTTTTTCATAGTATAATTTTAACAAGTGAACATATAAATAGATATATACATACATCAATAATGTACTATAATATACTGTGACTTGGGTGAACATGGTTTTTTTTCGAAGTGTGATTTTAACCCTTTACCCATCGTAACGGCCAAAACCGGCCAGCGCTATTCTAAAAAATCGCCAATTAATATTCATTATTTTTTCATTTTTGCCTCAAAAACATAGGTTATGATCCCTCATTGGAACTGGCTCTTCAAGCTCGTTCCAATGAAGTGGTCATATCCTTTGTTTTTGAGACAAAAAATGAAAAAAAAGTAGTTATTCAAGAATTTTATTTGCAAGTGTCGTCTGCTTTTCATGTTAGGTAAAGGGTTAATAAGTGAACATAAAAATAGACATATACATACATGAACAATAAAGTATACAAAATAAATCTTATCCCACATGCAACAACTCAGAAACCGAATCGACGAACATCATGATATTTAGCATGCCATCTGAAAAACCTCTGCTTCAATGTTGTAATTCTTTGGTCGATATTCATAAATCGTTTAGATTTAGGTCGTTTCGTTCCACCTGATAGTCTTTGGATATTGTTTATGTCATTGGCGTTCTGGATGTCCTTCAATGGCTGAATGTGAGGATAAATATTCGGATGGGAGTGTTGAATTTGCTTCTTTAATTTGAGATTCCACGACTCAGGGTGATTCGCTGTTCTTGGTCGGCCATTTTCGAAGTGATTCCATATTCCTTGGTGCCCGTCAATCCACTGTGTCTGTATATATTCGATGAAGGAATGTGTGATGTTGCATTGATATGGATACCAATGACTTGTACGTATATATATACATATCTTACACAACTCTGTTCACCGAATATAGAAAACCCACCGACTGTATCTGTAGCGGTCGACTCGAGGTATAAAGGCCATCTACCAACCAGCCTGGTTGGTCCGGATCTCTTAGTCTCGTGGTAAATTGGTCGCTTTGTGTTCTAGAGGTCGACGGTTCAAACCCCGGCTCCTGCACTTATCTCTCCTCCTGTCACATTTGGGGGCACGTCCGATCCTCAGCAGTAGGTGGAACTGTGGGTGTTTCGCCCGCTCTGAGGTTCATCCTGCACTTACCTCTCCTCCTGTTACATTTGGGGGCACGTCCGATCCTCAGCAGTAGGTGCAACTGTGGGTGTTTCTCCCGCTCTGAGTTTCATCCAGCACTTATCTCTCCTCCTGTCACATTTGGGGGCACGTCCGATCCTCAGCAGTAGGTGGAACTGTGGGTGTTTCGCCCGATCTGAGGTTCACATGTGGTGAATCTCAAAAGAATGGGAGAGTAGTGTGGCGGTCGAGGTATAAAGGCCATTTACCAACCAGTCTGGTAGGTCCGGTTCCAACGTCGGCTCCCGCACATATCTCTCCTGTTACATATCTCTGATTGATCTCTGAACGCAAAAACTTCTCACGAGTGACCACTAATTAGATATAAACTATAATCACTATCAAAACAAACTTACGGAGGTGGGAATTTTAGTTTTTAGACGTTTTGAGAACACACCGGGGAAATTCATAGACCAGAACCGGTAATGAAAAGTTGCGTAACGCAACCTTTCATTCCCGGTTTTGGTACATGAATTTCCCGGGTATCGGGACTTATTTTCACAACTGGTGGTGTCTGCCGGGGTATCGTGACGGACTTTCAGAACCCGAGAATTAACATTTCCGAAATTAAACCCTATTCTGCAGTTCCACATGCAGCCCATGAGGGAGAAAATCAAGTGGGGCCGCATCCCTCACAATGGCTATCAAGTCGAAATGTTTTAGCCCTTCACTTCTGAATATTGCTCATTTGTATTTGTGACGTAATGAAAAATATTCTGCTTTGTTGCACTTAGCTGTGTTCGTGACCAAGCGGTTGTTAGTAGGAAACATTCATCATACACTATCCCTTCTATCGTGTTCGAGGAGTTTTCACCGATCTCTATCGTTAGATGCTTATTTTCTTTAGAAAAACATCGAGAGCCGACCGATGACTTTCGGTGATGATCAATGAAAAGTTAATGGAATCAGTCTTGTCATCAAATCAGTGATATTAGAACAACCTGTCGAGATAAAAACAAATATTTTTACGATTGTCATGCTGTGTGGAAGGACGAAGAATAAGAAAAGGACATGCAACAACGCCCAGGAAACTGATCTTCCCTGTTTTGCAAATTGCTTGTCTGATTTCCGTTGAAATGCAATTAATTGTGCACTCGGGCTGCTGAAATATTTATGTCATGGCATTGGATTGCTGAAAATGTCGAGTCTTGCAACAACTCATTATATTTGACAAGTTTCACGGAAGTCTGCAAAAAATGATTTTTCGCACATCTCGCTTTAGTCTGCGACATTTCGAGTTCCATTTCTAATGACAGATTGGGGTAAGAAAATTTATCATATACTATATTTTCTACATACTGAGCTAAAACTGGACAGTCTTCACACAACATTGGTTCTATCAGAAGAAAATAAAGCGAAGTGTCCCTTTGTTACTATTAACCCTTTACCTAACATGAAAAGCAGACGACACTTGCAAAAAAAATTCTTGAATAATTAATTTTTTTCATTTTTTGTCTCAAATACATAGGTTATGACCCCTCGTTGGAACGAGCTCGACGAGCTCGTTCCAACGAGGGGTCATAACCTATGTTTTTGAGACAAAAAATGAAAATATTTTGAAAATTAATTGGCGATTTTTGAGAATAGAGCTGGCCGGTTTTGGCCGTTACGTTGGGTAAAGGGTTAATGATCGAAAACAACAGATAGCTCTCTTCTGTATTTTTATACTACTCTACAGGAAAATACCCGAAGTTTAACCCTTGACCTAACATGAAAAGCAGAAGGCACTTGCAAATAAAATTCTTGAATAACTACTTTTTTTTCATTTTTGTCTCAAAACAGGTTATGACCCCTCGTTTGAGCTCGTTTCAATGAGGGGTCATAACCTATTTTTTGAGACAAAAAATGAAAAAATAATGAAAATTAATTGGCGATTTTTGAGAATAGCGCTGGTCAGTTTTGGCCGTTACGTTGCGTAAAGGGTTAAGAAATGATGCGTACTTCAACGATATAACGTCGGTAACATATCGAAATTTCAATTTTTATATGAAATTTCCATAACCTTAGTATTAAATCTATTGACAACTTTAGAAAATTAAGGGGAGCTAACTTTTCTGTAAATCTCTTTCAATGACGAACATTGTCATCTGCCTGTTAGGGCATGTCGTCCCTGTTACTGACCAAAAGACTCTATCGACATGCGATTCCAAATTCCAGATTCGATTCCATATCCTTTGGATTAGAGTAAAATTGAGAGGCCAACAGATTACGTATATCCATATATAAATGGAGTCCGATTACTAAACGGGTGTGTTCCAATAAAAGTGCAGATGTGCAGACCAAGGATAACGTTGAATTTTGTGTCTATTTTTTTAATGCTTCTCTTTGCGGATTATGCGTTGGTGTGGCGAATTTCGCCCATTCTGTTTTCGTTAGTTCTGAACGTGGTGTTAATAAACTCACGAAGTCGCATCATAAATTACTTCCATTAATCATTAACTACCGGCTTCTAGAATGTCAGCATGAGCGATTTACTGCTACATCAAAACTAACTCGTATACACCACACGCTGTATAAACAGTTGTTACGTTACTGGAATTCTTCCATTATCAAGTTGGTTGGCGTTGAGATCCATGAATGAGAAAGATGTGAGTTGTGTAATTCGGTTAACCCAAACTGATGCACCAGCTGCAGTAATCAAAATTATATCGTTCCTTGAGTGCAACGTGGCTTGTTGCACTCATGGGACGATACAGCATAACGGTGTTCGCTTCTGAGAAGCGTGCGTGCGTGCGTGCGTGCGTGCGTGGTTAAGGAGGGGGTCTGTACACATCGCGGCACTGACACATATATTCGGCTTGTGGCTGATTGCACCGCGGCCATAGTGGTCTAAAATCAATATATTGGAGGGCCTCCCCCACATTTGTTTGATTTAACTCCTGACCACGAGCTTCTTCTTCGTGGAAAAAATTAATATTGAACACTGAAGACGAATTTTGTAATCAACTAGAATGCTAATCTATTTATTGATTGGTGTTTAAGGTCACATATTTCTGCACAATTGCTAAGCATGACCGCAACATGGAGATAAAGTCAAGTTTAGTCAATTGTTTATACCCATGTTGCCCATTTTTGAGGACTTCCGCCCCAAGCATTGGTCACTGGGTTCTATTTTACCAGTAAAACGGCTTGTTTACCACAGTAAACAAGCACTGCTTCACTTCCCGGGGTTCCCACGGCGTAGAATTCTAATCAACCTCTAAAGCAAGATAGAAGTAAAAAGGTAGCGGGGTGACATGGCAAACTGACCATTAAGCTCCGTACGTAGTAACAGAAGGGAACTTGGGTCTAGCCGAGGGGGGGGGGGGGGGTGCCCCCTAAGTTAAAAAAAGGTCTACTCGTGGTAAACGTTAGTCCACTGGACGTACCACACCAAACAATTATATTATGGCTTTTGTATCCAAGTTTGGAGTAGTTAAACATGGGTTAATATGCCTTAGTGATGATGTAGAAAACCAGCAAGATTTTATTTCAATCAACAAAATTTACCCACTTAAATTCGCTAAAATGATCATTGGGGGCCACCGGATTACTCTCATGGGTTTGCAATTTCAAAACATTTCCTTGTAGAGGTTTCCCGGATCCCCACTAACAAGAGGGGGCACCCCCGAGGTCTCCCTAGCTTTTGCCTGTGGTAGTCGCGTGTGACCTTCGTTACCTCAGGCTAATAAAACCCGAAATATTACCCACCCTGACAAATCCTGGTTACACCCATGGAACAGCTACATTTTTGCTCTATATAAACTTCACTTTTGATGTCCAGCCTTGCTATTCCAACATCCAAGGTCAAGCATAGGGAGCGCGCTGATAAATTCAGACAAGTTCGCATTCAGGTCGACGTCATCAAAGGTCAACTTGGATGTAGAACCCCACTGTAGTTGTAAATTTTAACTATTGAAATCCCATTGCTGGCATGTTCACCACGGTTGGTGCATAAAGTTAAAATTTATGTCATAGGCTTCTTATATATAGTAGAATAGGTAATCATGGTATAAAAGTTAAGATCAACCGGTTCGAACACAAAATAAAAACAGAAACTTATCTTCAAACTAATCGTGACATGGTCAAGGTCGAGAACAATAAATTTAAAGGTTATAGTCCAAACACACAGACGGACGCACGAGAATGATACTCAATTTATACAGTTGAAGCCATCTGAAAATGCGCTGAACTGAAGTAAACGAAACAAAGTATTTACATGCTTAAAGAAAGCATGATTATGCCTCAAAGTTAGTTTGTCCAATCAGAACGCTGGAATACCATCTAAGGGTTCCGCCGTATCTGGTAACTCGCCTGATATTATTTGATGTCGAGTGAGTAGCCGCCATACCTATTTCGATGCATTTCCATACAATTTTCAAAATGTGAATTCAAACAAAATAAGAGTATTTAAGTACCAAAAATATTTTCAAGGTACCGTATTTATTGATTTAAATCATTAAATATTTAAAAAATGTACTAAAATAGTTTTCCATTGGACAACTATTACCACTGGGTTTCTCCATCTTACACAAGTCACGGGGGGGGGGGGGGGGGGGGTCGAGGTGGCGGCGTAGCAGTCATCCACAGTGATGCCTTAAACATAAAACAGCATCCTGATTTATACAAATCTCCGCCATTTTTTGAAATGATAGACTGCCTCATGTCGAGCAACCATTCACTTCGATTACTCGTAGTTTACCGACCGCCACCATCAAAAAGGAACAAACTTACATCAGCACAGTTTCTAAATGAATTTTCAGAATGTCTGTCCTTCTATGCCTTGTATGGATGTAATATAGCTGTTGCTGGCGGTTTCAACATCCATGTTGACAATTTAAATGACACTTTTGCCAAGCAATTCACAAATTTGTTTGAATCATTTGGTCATTCACAACTGGTCTCAAAACCTACCCACAAGAGAGGATACACCTTGGATCTAATTCTTGTTCGTCAAAGTAACAGCACGTCAGTACAAAATGTCCATGTCACAGATCCAGCATTGTCTGATCACTATGCTGTCTTGGCCGAATTGACACTAGCAACTTCAAAAATTCCTCCCAAGAAAATTACTTATCGAAAATATAAATCCATAAATATTGATGCCTTGAAAATGGATATCAGTTCATCAATTCTGTGTTCGAACTATATTTGTAGTAGTCATGAATCATCTGAGCAATTGCTATCTTTATTTGAAGAAACTCTTAAGGGCATCATAGCTGAACATGCACCACCCAAGTCAAAAAATATAACTCATAGGGAAAAAGTGGAGTGGTTTACAGAAGATGTTAGAGCTGCTAAACAACTGCGTCGCAGACTTGAGCGTCTTTATAATAAAACGAAGCTTGAGGTTTACCGGCAGATGTTCTGCCACCAAAGAAATACAACTAATAAGATCATCAAAAAGGCGAAAAGGGAGTAGTACAATTCGCTTATAGAGGAGTCATCTAATACAAGGGTGCTGTTCTCGCTAACCAATAGTCTCCTTGGTAAAGAACAAATAGTCATTCTCCCAGATCATCTAAATAATGAAGAAATTCTGGAAAAATTCAGCGATTATTTCATAACGAAAATTCAAGTAATTCTGGATAGTATACCATCATGTGAACCACAAGAGTTTGATCATCTTGACATAAAAAGTGATTTTTCTAATTTTCACTCTGTCTCAGAAGACGACATTCGAAAAATGATTTTATCATCATCCAATAAATCCAATGATCTAGATCAAATTCCAATATTCCTTTTGAAAGAGACAATTGATTATCTTCTTCCAGCCATAACATCTACTATATCTGCATCCCTACATGAGGGGTTTGTTCCAAACCCATTGAAAAAAAACCATTGGTAACACCACTCATCAAGAAACCATCTCTTGATCCTGACAACCTGAAGAATTATCGACCAGTATCGAACCTCTCTTTCCTGTCTAAATTGTTGGAAAGGGTTGTTGCTGTACAACTCAAAAATCATCTGCATGAAAATGATCTTTTAGAGCCCTTCTAGTCTGCATATAAAGCCAACCACAGTACAGAAACAGCCTTACTGCGAGTCAATAATGACATTGTTAAATCAGTGTCTGGGGGTAAGGCTGTACTGCTTGTTCTCTTGGATTTGTAAGCAGCATTCGACACAGTCGACCATGGAATTCTCATGCAGACATTGACACATCATGGCATATGTGGAACTGTCTTATCGTGGTTTGCATCATATCTAGAAGGTCGCAGTCAACAAATATATATCAATAAGATCGGTTCAGAAAGCAGGACGTTAAAGTGTGGTGTTCCTCGGGGCTCAGTTCTTGGACCACTCTTGTTTACACTGTACACTTCTTCTCTGGGCCGCTTCTTAAAAAGCATGGCATATCATATCATCTGTACGCAGACGACCTGTACGCAGACGACACCCAACTGTACATCACATATCTGTTCCAAGTGACTCATTTACCGCAGTCAATAACATGGAAACTTGCTTAAATCTTGTGCGGGAATGGATGATAGACTTTAAACTGAAAATGAATGACTCTAAAACTGAATTCTTAGTGATATCCGGGGTTCGCATACCTGCACCCCCTGTTACATCAATTCTGGTTGGAAACAACATCACTTTGAAAAGTGAATCGGCCAGGAATATTGGACTGATTATGGACTCAAATTTAAAACTAGACATCCATATCAATAAAATATGTCAAAAATGCTACTAGCAGCTTCGTAATGTTGGAAGACTGCGACCTTATCTTAACCAGTCAGCACTTGAAAAACTTGAAATCCAGTTATGATTTGTCTGCGTTTTATACGGCATCACCTCACAACTAGACTATTGTAATTCAGTGTTAGTGGGGTTGTCCCAGTGCCTGATTCAGAAGCTTCAAAAAGTTCAGAATACTGCTGCTAGGATAATTACTGGTACCAAACGCTCTGAACACATAACACCTGTTTTAAGACAACTACATTGGCTTTCAGTTAAACAGAGAATTGATTTCAAAATATTGATCTTAGTATTCAAATGTATCCACGAACTGGCTCCAGTTTACCTGCAAGAGCTCCTCACTGTATATAAACCATCACACAGTCTCAGATCTAAAAACCAAATTCAACTAGTTGTACCTTTTAGCAGATCTAATCAGACTCATGATCGTGTGTTCTCCATCGTGGGTCCCAGATTGTGGAATCCCCTGCCAATTAGTGCCATAATTTCAGAAACTCTCGATGTCTTCAAAAGAAATCTTAAAACTTTCCTATTCACTGAAGTATTCTCCTGAACCTCTGTAAGAGGCAACCAAAACAGATGTGACTCTTTATTTCAGAAAAGTGTATTTATTTCTGTCAAGCGTTTTAGAGCACTGTTTGTGGTTTTACGCTCTAGAAAATATATTATTATTATTATTTGTAGTCCTAAAAGTTCTTTGTTGTTGCATTGTACAACAATGAACTCATGCGTAGCGACGAGGGGGTAACAGTTGGGGACTTGAAGATCCTAGAGCTAAATTTTGTCGGACGATATGGTGCTAGTGTCAGAAAGCGAAGAGGGGCTAGCGAAAATGCTAGAAATTGTTGGGAAATAAGGGAACAAATGGAGAATCGAACTAAATAAAAGCAAAAGCAAAGTTGTACCTGTGGGCCGTAAAGTGGATCCTATTCGAAGGTGGACAGTGGAGGAGTTCTGTATTCCAGAAAGTAGCAGCAAACGTCTTAGTGTAGGAGAGACAGGTGACTACGAGTATCTGGGGGGTAAACATAAACATCACAGGAAGAGGCATCTACGGAAACCACACGAATAAATTGATGCTGAAGGGGAGGCGAATCCTTAACCAAATGAAACTGTAAGGGAGAAATAGTTTCAATAAGGTTTTCGTGGGAGAAACCATTTGGGAAATGGTGGGTCTGCCAAATATAACATATGGCACGGATGTGGTATCCCTAAACCAAACGGCTGTAAAGAGCTTGGCAACCCTGCAGAACGACGCAGGCCGATGGATAACGTGGTCGAGTAATGCAGCAGCTTGGGTGGATGAGGATCAAGGACAGGATAGACTTATTGAAACTCTGTTATCTTAATTATTTGGTAACTCTCCCCGACAGCCGATGGTGTAGAGTAATGTCCCAGAGTATTTTCAACTCAAATACCAAGACAGGGTGGATGGTCCAAGTGAGGGAGTTAATAGAGAATTACTCATTGGAGATCACGGACCTAGATGTAGGGGCAACCCAGGGTAAAAAGCGACAGAGAAAGAGTCAGGGAGGATGGTAACCTTAATTGGCGAGAGGGGGTCAAATCAACTTAAGAGATCTCTGGGAGGACTGCGTGATAAAGAGAAGCCTGGTTTTGACGAGTACCTTGATGAAACCTTTGGGGGGGGGGGGGGGGGTCCCTTTTTGGAAAACGTCTGTGGCTATGGAATCCCTTTTTCTGAAATTAGTCGAAGAGTCGTATGTGCGAGTCACTCTATAGAGCAATTGCTCGATCGCTCATTTGCTCGATGGACTTCGAGCCGTTCGAGCAGTATGTGCGAGTCACTCGACGTTAGACGGAATCCCACTTATGGAATCCATTTTTGGAATCCCTTTTCCGAAAACATATGGCCTTCGGCACCCCTTTTTTCTGAAATGAGGCCAAGAGTCGTATGTGCAAGTCACTCGAACGAGTAATTGCTCAATAGCTCATTTGTTCGGTAGACTTCGAGTCGTTCGAGCAGTATGTGTGAGTCACTCGAACGAGCAGTTGCTCGATAGCTCAATATTAAACGTAAGAGTGTTCACTTGTCGAACATCGTTATTTATTATTTATTTATATGCACGTTCAAAATATTAATTGGTCTACCCCCAAATAATAAATATGGACTCTTCCTATTGCTACCGTGGAACTGACATGGAAGATACCACCAGGGTTCAAAGGGTTAAACCAAAGGCACGAGGAGAGTTGAGCACAGTTAATAAATGTTATGTGGTACCTGTTTGGCCTGGCTGGCAATGCCTTGTTCAAGAACACGTGGTGATGTTACCAACGAAGACAGACCTGAATAAGCTTTTTCAAAAAGAGCCAGAGAAAATGGCAAAGCAATCCCGATAATGTCACGACGACCTCGTTCCCGCGAGATCGCAAACTGTATTTTGGAGGAAAAATTGAAAAAAAAATCAAATTTGAATTGCCATTTTCGTGAATAGCGCTGGTTATCGCTGTTAGGTAGAAGGTTAACAAGGGTGGAATATAACATCAAATGCCTTTCTAGTTCTCTGAAGTTTTGTAACAAATTGAGGCGACCATATTGAAGGCACTGATCAACCAGTCTGATGCTGGTGCGCAGAATATATTCCAAACTGTCGGCCCTCTGGTCAACTCCTGTAACGAATTCGAAGCCGTTATGGGCTATTTCTTTTATCCACTTTTCATAAAGTTTCCGCTCAGACTACCTACTGTTGATGCAACGTGACGTCCCCTCACCTACAGAGATATAGATATTATTTCGTACTCCATTATAAATATTCCAATCAATAAGTATTTAATTCACATTGGAACCATCAGGATAATGACAAGAGTAATGGAATTCGCGGCGGAATAATAAAACTATGCAGTTGTAGCGAAGCTTCATTCATAATGGTAATGTCTTCAAAATCGGGTCAAATCAAATCTCGATTGAGAAACATTCCTTGCGTTGATTCAAAGAAAATGAATGTTTTTTTGTGTTTCCAAATTCAAACGGAGGGAATATTTCAGTTGGTCGGAAAATCGAACCTTTCAGGTTCGCATTTCCGACCAACTGAAATAGTTCATCCGATTGAATCTGAAAATATGCGATGGAGTATTTCTGGATTGGGCTGGTTCCATAACAGCATTCTGTTCGTTCGCAGTTTTTGTTTGGTGGCTTGTTAAACAGAACAGAAACAAATATCAGCAGGTTGATTCTGTACCAAGCCAAAACGACGATCTTTTCCTCGGAGTATGTTGAACTTTAATGATTTAGCAAGATAAAAGACACTCCTCAAAAACAACTGGAATCGGCAATAAAAGAATTAACTGTTAACCCTTTGTATAGTGCAACCGCAACAATCGGCCCGCACTATTCACAATTTTTTTTTGCAGTGTCGTCTGCTCTTCGGGTTAGGTAAAGGATAAACCATTTTAGCCCTGAGACCAATTTTGCAATAGTTCGTCAACTAAGATTCTGAACTTGTAGACTAATGTAGACTCAACTCCTCCCCCAACCTCAGTTTAAAAGTGCCAACTATATATATATATATATATATATATATATATATATATATATATATATATATATATATATATATATATATATATAACCTTTATCGACACTTTCTACAGAGTCGCCTCGTGTCGGACAGTTTTATGGGTGGAGGAAGCCGGAATACCCGAAAGGAACCACTCAGCAACGACGAGCGACTGTCAGACTCACCACCGTCAACTAAGATTCTGAATTTGTAGACTAATGTAGACTCAACTCCTCCCCCAACCTCAGTTTAAAAGTGCCAGATATACCTATATATATATATAACCTTTATCGACACTTTCTACAGAGTCGCCTCGTGTCGGACAGTTTTATGGGTGGAGGAAGCAGGAATACCCGAAAGGAACCACTCAGCAACGACGAGCGACTGTCAGACTCACCACCGTACTAACTCTGCACAAGCAGGGTTAGCATTGGTTGAAGACAAGTGCACCATCAACGTGCAGTACGCGTTTGTACACAGCTCCACCGTGCCCTCGCGTTCGCAGTTGGGATTAAGTGCCTTGCCCAAGGACACACCGCAGTTACCCCTGGCGGGAATCGAAACGTGGACCTTTCGGTTCGAAGTCCAATTCAGTAACCACCGAGCCATCGCGTTCCCATATTTAAAACCTTTTGAGAGTATTAAAAAGGGAGAAGTGTCAAACGTTCATCTCATTGACTACGGAGGTCCGTCAACTAAATTTTTATGATTGCATTATTTTAGTTTCTAAAAATCAGAAGAATATACCCAACGAATCGCCCGCATCCGCCCGCGTAATATGCAAATTCAGCAACTGAAAAAATATTATTTTTCGAAAAATTTTAACAAAACCATATCATGTGACCCCTCTTTGGAACGAGCTCGTTCCAAAGAGGGGTCACATGATATGGTTTGGTTGAAATTTTTTGACAAAATTTAAAAAATGATATTTAAAATAATAAATTTTGATATCGTCTGTGTTGGGTAAAGGGTTAAATGGTAGAATGCTAAGTTATGTTTGTCCCCAAAATTTGTTTTCATGTCTTTGCCTTGTTATAATTTATCGGACAGTGTTTACAGGCACTCTCTCATAAATAGTAACAAGGAAATATTTTCAAAGATAATATGAAGCACATCCACAGAATATGGAAGTCTTCTTGTTGCGGTACCTGCCCTTCAGAATGAACCCGAAAATATGGGTTTCCAGTACTCAACCAGCAGAGTCGTGGCTCACCATCACTGTCGTGTATTCTATTGATACTCAACATGCTATCTGAAGGACAATAAAATATACGAACTGAGACTTCGGCACAGCCCTAAATCATTACCTCGAAATGCAGTTATGAGAACAACATTCAAAGTTTCTTTTCTTATATTTCACTAGAAAGAGTTTGCAAGACAGCATCCCTCCACCCCACCTCAAATTCAACAAGATTTCGGGCCGCTGTTTTTTATTTTTTATTTGGTCTTAACAACAATTTCGACAGCCATGGCCATCTCATGTCGGACAGTTTTACGGCTGGAGGAAGCCGGAGTACCAAGAGAGAACCGTCGAGCAGCAGTGAGCAACTGTCAGGCTCCCAAACGTACTAACTCCATACAAGCAGGGTTAGCATTGGTTGGAGACAAGTGCACCATCGACTTGCAGTACGCATGAGTACACAGCGCCACCGTACCCTCATGTGGGCAATCGGGATGAAGTGTCTTGCTCAAGGACACGACGCAGTTACCACTGGCGGGGATCGAACCGTGGACCTTTCAGTTTGAAGTCCAATGCCGTAACCACTGAGGCACTTCAACCCGCTATACAACATCAATTGATCAAATCCCTACTCAGATTCTGAAAACAATCAAATGACATTAACCCTTTACCCAACGCAGACGATATCAAAATTTATTATTTTAAATATCATTTTTTAAATTTTTTCAAAAAATTTCAACAAAACCATATCATGTGACCCCTCGTTGGAACGAGCTCGACGAGCTCGTTCCAACGAGGGGTCACATGATATGGTTTTGTTGAAATTCTTTTAAAAATAATATTTTTTCAACTGCAGAATTTGCATTATTACGCGGGCGGATGCGGGCGATTCGTTGGGTAAAGGGTTAAATCCAACCACGGTATCCAAAATGAGAGTTTGGGGGTGAGGCACAGTCAACTTGTACGGTGACTGGGCATCGTGTGTGTCGGCGTGATTTATTCATGCAGTTCTATGAAACAAATATCTTCACTAAGTAGTCAAGTGTTGATAAAATCAAAAACTTCTATCGTCATCCGACAATTATAAGTTCACTTATCCTTGGGCTTTTTCCACATAAATTTTAAGTTATACAGCTTTTCACTCAGTTTTCAAAGTTGTTATGCATGATTTTATCACCCGATAAAAGAGTGAATCAGACTGCTAAGTGTTTCTTCTTCAAATACTCCCCAGTCAAGTACCACAATGTTGGGTATTTTATGATCGCCATACTACCGAAAGACAAGAGCTATTGAAGAAAGCAACAGAACACATTACTCATTTTAATCAGTTTACAGATAAAATTGAGATAATGAAAAATTTACGTCAATTATGACTTGGCAAAAGCCTAAAATGTTAAACAGCTTGGTTCATTTTATCTATGCCGGATCAAATAAGAAAGGTAAATAGTTTTCCACTAGAGTCACACCGCCCCAGCCTTAACTAGTCAGGTGCGTGAATCCTCTACGACGGGCCTAAGCAATGGATCTACAGATTACTGAATGTAGTAAGCTCAGGTGTTGTTAATGTAATTATCATCTTTTGTTTTTTAACTGGTAGAATGCTAGAAGCCACTATCACGGCCCTATTGAAAAGTTGCAGAAGCCACTTTAGTGGCTTTAAACTGTATGCATTAGCTTGATGTTTTCTCAGCAGTAAAATAATTTTTTTATATAAAATTGTTTGGTTTCAGTTTATTGGAGAGTGCCTATTGGCACTTTCCAATAAATTGTAACAAAACACTTATTTGTGAACAAAATCTTGCTAAACTAAGGGTACTCTTGCTGGTAATGTAGTATCTTTGAAAAAAAAATACCTATATTTCAAATCGCCTTTGAAAAATAATTTTGCACTCAACCAGATAAAATACCTACAGTACGTGGAGAGTGTATTATCACTAAATCACCCGGAGACTGGAAATTCCACCCAAGCAATAATTGCAAATTTGTTGCAATGTATAACAAGGACAAGCAAAGTTCCAGCAAATGGAGCTCCATTGGCTGAAGTAGTATTGCTTGTGTTTTTGTCCATATATACGGAATTTGAAAGTGATACTTTGGATGATAACTCCACTCCGAGGGTGATTTAGTCACAATCCACTCTCCACATACTGTATCATTATATCTTATAATTTGTGTGCTTAAAATACCTATTACTATATTATAAGTTTTGTATCTTTCAACAAACCTTTACGCACATTTGACCAGAACTGGTGTAATAGAACAATAAAGGAATTATACTAAAGTTATGATCGACACAAGCAAACGTTATCGATAGAGGTTGAGAGCCGTATGACAGTTAATGGGCCGGTCAGTCGCCCGTAAAGTGTGCATTAGCCGAAGTGAAGCTCAGCCTGCTGAGGTCTCTAGGCACATAAGGGCTGGTTGACTGGCCGATCCAAAGACTGTCATATGGCTTGCAACGTCGTGCAGTGTTTGATATTTTATATCCAGACGCCCTTTCTCAAGGACCTATTGCTTTATCACACACATGTGTATGTATTATTACTGTTCTCAGTTTTAAAAGGTAACGCTGATCAAGGCGAGTCAACAACTGTTTTATTTCTCAGATAAAATTTAACAAGAGATGCCATAATGTTTCAAAATTTTAATTAACACTAATAACTTATTAAATAAACAACATGCGCGTAATTTTAGGAAGGGTGGATGGGAAAAGGTGTGCCCTCATTTTTAAGCTACACTTATACTTATATAAGGAAATTACCCCCTTGAAAGAATTTTTTCAGAAATATACCTTTCTGCATAAGCTCGGAAAAAACTTAAGAAGGTTAAATTTGTAATAAAATGAATAAAAATATCATGGAACAGTTCAAAGTTTTGAGTAACACGAAGTTATTAAATAAACAACAGGATTGCGCCACATCAGAGCATCGATACATCTATTTCTCCTTGCAGGGTTTCCCTAACCTTGTTGTAAAAAGGGGCATTTTTTACAATACCTTTAATCGGGGAGCTACATACTCCAGGATCTAATAAAAACATATTTCTCGTGTACCAGGACATCTCTAGAGTAGATTTTCAGATGTTAATATGATATCATCCTGGCCACACAAAATGAAATCTAAGATAGCGTCGAAGAGGTCGCTGATTTTTCGCCTTTACCCCTGTGTTCAATTTCGCCAGATGATCCCAACTTCAATCACTCAACATAGTCGTTTATTGGTAGAATCGTTTTGCCAGCATAACGCCGTATATGATGATGTTATTTCCGACACATCATATCCAAAATGGCCACCAAAACATTCCTCGAAATTTTTTAACACAGTTTCGCGTAACTTTCCAGAAAATCAAAGAATTCTGCACTTCGAAGCGCGGAAATGACAATAACATGCTTACAGATTAACTCATTACCCGACACAACCAGTGAAGACTTGCAAACTAATGTTCTGGAATAACTAATGGTTTTCATTTATTTATCCCAACAATATAACTTATTACCGAGCGCTGGCTCTTTCCAAAGATGATGTAAACGATGGAGTTCTGGAGGCAATAATTTGATAAGTATACTAAAATTTGGATGACGATTTGTGTGAATAGCAGTCGTGTAGCTGTGGGGGTCTGAGGGAGGCACATGCCCCCAAATTTCAGCCCCCCCCCCCCCCATGTTAACCCATATAGGAAACATCAGGCAAGAAATTTTAATATCTAGCAATATCCTTGATTTTGAGTCCGTTTGTGTCCATAATTATAAGTTGTGAATGGCATCAATAATTGTGGCCTAATTACTGATGCTTTTCACAGCTTATAAATTATGGACACAAACGGACTCAGAGTCAAGGAAATCGCGGGGGGGGGGGGGGGGAGATGGTGCCCCTTCTCGTTAGAGGAGTCTCCACCTCCCTTCCCAGGGGGAAGGGAGGTGGAGACTCCTCTAACGAGAAGGGGCACATCTCTTGTCCTCGCCCCCATATTGCCGCTGCGGGGCTCAGATAGTGCAACGAATCATATTCTGTACGCCCCCTAGATATTATTCTTTGATATCCTGGCTACGCGCCTGGTGAATAGGCCCTCAAGTTGGACAAATGTTTGGATTACAGAGCTCCTGGCAAGAATACTAGTATGGTTTTTGCAGTTAGCATCTGATTAGCTGACAATACTCTTAAGGGGGCGCGGTGGCGTTGCGGTAACTGGTTCTCGTCAGATCACCGAAGTTAAGCAACGTCGAGCCCGGTTAGTCCTCGGATGGGTGACCGTCTGAGCGATCGATTCGGAGTCCCGCGCTGTCTCCTTGGGCAAGGCACTTACCCCCATTGTCCACATGGGGGCACGATGACGCTGTGTACTAAGGCGGACTGTACATTTATGGTGCGCATGTCTTCAACTAATCTAACCCTGCCTGTGTTGCAGTGCGGAGTTACGATGTTGGGGAGCTGGCAGCTGCTCGTCGTTGCTCAGTGGTTCTCTCCGGGTACCCCGGCTTCCTCCAACCGCAAAACTGTCATGGTCATGATTAGCCATTGTGCATAAGTATGTGACCTTAAACACCAATAAATAAATAATAAATAAATAAATACTCTTGAATAGGTATTGAGTTCCCCCATGTGTGAATGTTGGCAGTTTTACGATTGAATTTAAACATTTTTGAGCAACCAGAGTGCGTTATGATATAATGACATCCTCAAAATAACGTCCTATGAGTGGAACAAGGCGCCATTCGCAATCCTTTAGCCTTGCAGATGGCACCATGTTTCACTCAAGGAACGAATTAAAACGTCATGGACGTTCTAAACGCTTTTTTGAATGATATGACTGTTGACACAGCGACTTCAGATCATAAAATGAAATTATCGGAGGTCCGCGTAGTGACTGTCTACACGTCTCAACCAGTGAATTTGTGGAAAGAAAATATATTTGTGTGGCGATGGGGTGGGGTAGGGTTGCGACTTCTCTTTTCCGACGGGGGTGGGGAGTAGGGATGTGTTTAGGTTGTGTTCGAAAATATATGTACGCATTGGGAGGATAAATGTGTACGAGGGTGAAGAAGTTGTCGAATCCGGTTTGGAAGGTTATCAGTATCACTATAAAGCCGAATTTTGGATGGGGCGTCTCCCACTCACAATGAGAAAGATCATAGCGTAATATTACTGGTAAGGGTCGATCCGATAAACTGTCGTCGAAAAATCTGAAGGAAGATCTTCACTGGATGATGGTGCGGATTTCTCAAAAGACAGACAATACCGGGTCAGGTTGAGCTTTGAGGCCTCTGAAGGGATGATCACGTTACGGGTTGTGGTATGGTAATTTCTGTGACACTCTTCATTCCCAGGCCTACGCCTACCTCGAGATTAGCGTAGACCAGAGAACATAGAATCCCCCAAGCTGGAAGCATTATGCAATACCCGGAATTCAAACGACCATTGATGAATTTTTTTGGCCAATGGTACAGTGCTGCCGACGTGGACTGGTCGTAATCCACGCGGGGGCAGTGATGTGTACGCATGCGTTTATCAGGTAATAAAATCATCTTCAGCAAAATTTTAATTAATGAAGGACCGGGTTCTTTACCCGGTGCTTCATTAATTAAATTTTTGATGAATATTCCTATAATTAGTGATTGGAATCTAATATTACTGCGACCCTGGAAATATTGCCCACTCGTGGAAAGTGTCAGTCCACAGCGGCTGTATTGTATTTTGCTCTGTGTGGCACAAATACACATGTATACCATTCAAAGTATAGCGAATCAGCAAGAAAATATAATTGCACTGCACTGTGTATTTAGTACAGCAATCTGAAACTGAATAGATCCTGAAAATGTAAAATACGCCTGGTCATGTTTAAGGTTCCCTTCAACTTTGAGACCCAATCCAAATTACCCAATGTACCACTCGCCAATAAAATCCTGTTTTATACATCAATTTCAAAGTCAAACGGGACGAAGAATGTAACAATACGTCCAGCGGAGTCATCCTAAAACAAAAACGACTCTTCAGAATACGTGTTTATTCTAGTCACTGTCGGTGGTGCGGTGAGTGAAATGCGAAGATAAGAATTCTAACTACCGATGGTAACAGAGTCTTGAAGTGCTAATCTGATAACTCTATGGGTATGACCTCCGCTATGGTCGGAATAAAAACCTTGTAATAGCAATAATACTAAAGATACAAATAATAAAAAACAAGACTGCTTGATTTTGTGAACAGCGTTGACATATTTGTACGTTTTTATGCGTATATGTAAAAGGTTAGGTAATAGGTTCAAAATAAACGAGGCCGAAATCAGCCGCATTCACATTTGGGGCCGCCAGAACAAGCCTGAAAAAAGGAGAGAGAAAACCAACAATTGTTAATATGCTGCATTGCAACAGAACTAATAAGACTGTATGACTTCGACTTCATCCTCGGCGCATTGCTGTCGAAATTGAGAATTCCAAGAAGAAATTTTTTTTTTATAATGCTAGTAAGAATTGAGTCTATTCAAGTTTGAAATGGCAAATTCCAAGCTCATTGAGCTTTTTCAAACAAGATTGAATTGGTTAAACCTTTACCCGACGTAACGGCCAAAACCGACCCGCGCTATTCCGAAAACTCACCATTCAATTTCCATTATTTTTTTATATTTTGTCTCAAAAACATAGCTTATGGTCCCCTATTGGAACGAGCTCGTTGAGCTCGTTCCAATGAGGTGGTCATAGGCTATGTTTTGACACCTAAAATAAAAAAAAAAATAGTTATTCAAGAATTTTGTTCGGAAGTGCTGTCTGCCTTTCATGTAAGGTAAAGGGTTAAATTCCTGATTGAATTATGGTAAAAAAAGTATCTGTTTTAAATATCTGTATTTTGCCATCAGTGTGCATGGGGTTAATATGCAGTGCTGAATATAAAACGCGTATTATACAATAAATGATCACGACATCAATTGTATTTAAAGAGAACAAAATATAAACGATATGGTTCCAAGCGTTGGTCAGCTGTGAGGAAATGAGCTAACAGCGATGTCAGTCGACTGAAAAAATGTTCTAACTTATATACTTACCTGACTTGAAAACTGCAAAAACGCCAACAAGAAAATCCTGAAATCCATTTCTCCTGATAAGTCCTCAAAATTAAAATTTATGATTTGTCTACAAGTTCTTTTAATATGATTATTATTGTATTTTCCCAACAGTGTGCCGATTGTTCATTAAACTTGTGGAGTACACTCGCTCAGTGTGTTTAAACACTTATCCAGCTACAACAAAGAACATTACGTGAGCATGTGTGTTCGTTGAGAGGACTGCCTCTCAATTGTAGCAACACAATCGTACAAACTTCTTTTTTCATTTTCTTATAATTTGAAGAATGTCATTTACAGTCGTGTACGAAGCAAGATCCATCGACCCAACGAATTCTTAACTCAATATGTTAACCCTCTCACGGAACTCCAAATGCACAATGTAAATAAATTACTTATTTGTGTTCACATTAAACTGTGCAGGGTAGATTAGATAATAGATTAGTGAAACGGATATTTTTTTTCTCTCTCTTTATTTTATTTTCTCCTTTCTTGGCCAAAGGCTTCGACGAGAGTAGAATTGTTAGCTCTACCAATTTTAATTCCAGGTAATTTGTTCGGATAAAAAAAATTAATAACTACAAACACAATTTCGTCCCTTGGGTGCAACAAAACGCCATCTGCAATGCTATAGCATTGCAAATGGCGCCTTGTGGCACTCAAGGTACCAATTTGTGTTCTTGGTAGAACTACCCATTTTGCTTTCACGTAATTTGGTAACCAAATCCCAAATTCTCTGATGCGCATGGTTATCTTAACTAAGTGTGTTCAGATCAAAAATTTTAATAACTGCAAACATCAGTTCGTCCCTTGGGTGCAACAAGATGCCATTTCCAATGCTTCAGCATCAAAGATGGCATTCAAGAGATGAATTATACATGTAAAATCCGCAAATGGGTACCCAACAAAATATGATGCAACATCAGATATCAGGGATTAACCAAACCGGTCTATATTGGACATTCTGGTTATACATATTATCTGGAAATGTGAACAAATTTCGTTGCAATTAGCTAATGGTGAATTCTATTTTCGCCCTATTTTGTCAACCCATCGTCTTTCAACACGAAGGTTAGCCACCGGGTAGAACAAAAACTGGAAGTGGAAGAAACAGAACGGATCACGACCAAACGAGCTGAAGTAGTTTCTCTGAGGGGGTCCAACAACGAGAGACAGACAAATGTCCATTTTCATCAGCTATTAGTAGCAGGAGAGCGATGAAACGTGCCTCATTGGGTGGAGGGAATGGTGGAGGGGAAGTGACGTCAACAGTCACGTGGCCCAGTGGCGCCATGTTGTGGGCGACCATCTTGTGACGTCATCTCCATAGTGATACGTGGTGTGAGTGCGCATGCGCAGCGCGTGTTGTTAGGGTGATACGTGTTTCCGTCGTCCATTCTGTATACTGGAGGCCGCCATCTTGGTTTCTATGGTAGCACGTGGTTGCTATGCGACCCAAAGGCCTACAACAAGACAGGGGTATGTTCAGAGGGTGTGTTACTTTGTAGAAGAATTATTTTCCCGATTCGTAGAATTACCACAAATAACCCGACAACTTTTACTATTTCGAATTCTTTCAGAATTCTCTGCTTCTATCTATCTATGCAATAGTTTTCATCAACCTGACCATATTCCTTTGCCCTGGAGTAACTCCAGTAGCGTAGAAGAGCCTATCAGCTGGAAAAGCTTTGCTTATTATTACTATATTTAGCAATCTCTAATCTATTCTTGTTAGTTCTGACCCTATTCCAAGTACTCTTGTTATTTTATTTATATAGATTATTTATGTAGATCATTTATATAGATTATAACTAACCAATCAGATTGCTTGATTTCCCATAGCCTGTACTTAATCGTACAGAGTTGTCTCCCCTTATTACAACGAAGTTGTATCCGATTCTCATCATCTCTATATCCATTGGCAATATCCCCGGGCACCCCAATTTAGGCACCCCTTTTTGAAAAATATATGACCTCCGGCACCCCTTTTTTGTCATATGTGCTTATGTGAAAAGGCACAATGTGACACAATGTCCCCTAGCACATAGGCACATACGGATATTTGAGGATACCTATTGCCTGGTATTGTATTTTTGAGGATACCTATCTAGGATACCTTCTGGGGAATCCTTTTTTTGTCATATGTGCCTATGTGCTAGGGCACATTGTGTCACATTGTGCCTTTTCACATAAGCACATATCGGCACATAAAGCATGTGCTTATGTGCTAGGGCAGTTGTGTCACATTGTGCCTTTTTGACATCAATTAATTTATCGAACAATTACTTCGATAACAGTTGCATTTGCCGTGTTCATAGGTCCATTTGGTCTCAGCACATCCATTATAGACACTTAATCTGTAATATTTTGTTTGCCAGAGAGCTCTGCAACAAAAGAATAAGTGCCAAGCTTACCAACCACTACAAATACAGAGAAAAATGACCAAATTACGGATAATTACATGGCCGACAATTTTTCGTCATTGTAAGAGATTAACGGGAAAGTTAATTCTCCTGATTTCTCAAAGCTGCCAGTAAATTTAAGACTAAGAGTATGGGAATTCCATATAAAGATTGAAATTTCGAAATGCTAGATAATTTGTATCATCGATGTGCGCATCTTTTCACAAACTTAAGACATAAAAATTCAGAAGTTAGTTTTTTACATTTTTTTTCCCCAGTGGATTTGAACGTTTGACTATTATTCTCCGTCGAATCCCATTTAACCTTTTACCCAACGCAACGACCAAAACCTGCCAGCGCGTTCCATTGAGGTGTTATAACCTATGGTTTGAGATAAAAAATGGAAAAAAAATAGTTATTCAAGAATTTTATTTGCAAGTGTCGTTTGCTTTTCATGTAAGGTAAAGGGCTAAAAAATAATCTTTTGATATTCTGTAACTTTTTTTATCTTCATTATATATCAGCAGTGTGCGTATCGTGACATATAAAACAGACACTGACCTTTCCATTAATATAAAAGTCCAGGAGATGAGATTTGCTATTAATAAAAACTTGCAAATTACTGCCAAAACACATTCGCTAACAAAGAGCGAGTTGCTTCTAATTAGCTTGCCATAAAAAGCCAAGTTTCTTTTTATCACTTTCAATAAACGAAAAACAACAGACAGCTCCCAAAGCTGTCTGTTGTTTTTCGTTTATTAAAAGCAGCAAAAAGAAACTTGGATTTTTTCTGCTTATGTCACTGGTATTTTCTCAGCAATCACTTGCTTCTTAAATGGTCCTTCCTCACACGTCTAATAATTTGAAGGGAGATAACTTTATCGAAAATCGATTTTCATGACGAAGAATGTTAGGAAATACTCTTGTTGGTTGGAAAAGGGTAGTTTTTCAGTTAACCATTTTCACGGTATGGATTTTCTTTTACATTTGTTTTTTTTCTATATTCATTGAACAAATATATATATGATCAAAAAAGCTATGTTTGTGCATATACATTGCGAGCACCAAATATAATGATATCGGTAACTCGAGTTATTTATTTATTGGTGTTTAGGTCACTTTCAGCTACTATGACTATATCGCGACCGCCACACAAGCACGATGTCATGTGTTGACAATAGTTTATATATAGAATATACCCATAGTAGCTTGGTGTACCAAATGTTCACCACGAGTTGGGAAGTGGTGTTAACCGCGAGCCTTTGGCGCGCGGTTAACACCACTTCACCACGAGTGGTGAACATTAATTTTGGTACACCAAGCTACTTTGGGTATATTTTATTTATACCATGATCGTCAGATTATTAAGAGTTACTATTATTTTTTCTCGATTTTACCGGGCAGGAACCGTACATAGGTGCGAATTTGTTTTTGTTTACATGAGGATCGGTGGGCGGTAACTCCGCTGTCAATTTTATCACCAAAACGAGATAGAAAAAGAAGCAGGGCCTTTTCATTTTAATAACATAATAACATACTGTTTCGAGTTATGGATGCTTTATTAACCCGAGACAATGCATGTTTGTTAATTGTTGGCGTTTTATGGGGTAAACACATTTAAAAACGTAACAAATAACTGCCACTTTCATTTCACTCTTCGCGAGGAGATGTGCGATAAATTTAGACAAGTTCGCATTCAGGTCGACGCCACTGAAGGTCATCTTGGATGTAGTTCCACTGCAGGTGTAAATTTTAACTACTGAAATCCCATTGCTGGCGTGTGCACCACAGTTGGTATATAAAGCAAACATTTATGTCATAGGCTTTTCATATATAGTAGAATAGGTAATCATGGCATAAATCAGGGCTGCCCACTTTAGAGAGTTTCAACTCCAGGCGTTCGTTACCAGGTCCTCTTTTACCAGTAAAACAGAACTTATTTATAAGCACTGCTCCCCCCCCCCACTTCACGTGTTCCCACCGGGAAACTACTCAAGCAACAGAGTTCAAAGATCATTGAGTTTATTGATTATGCTTTAATTGCTGATAATTGTGCGTTTTGGGGCAAGTTTTGGTTTAGAAATTGCGTTAAATGAAAGTTATTCCTTGTTTTTCAAAGTAACGTGGGGGGTAACGTAAATGAAGGAAACATAATCTGCAGTCTGAACACAATACACAAACGAGTCAATATTTGGGATAATCAAGTTGCCAATAAATTATATTTAATTCATAAAAGTAGTTTTCTTGGTTTTGAAACTTTTGCCATATTTTAATTGTAACTGATTTTACAAGCTGTAATTTACCAACACCACAGCCAGCAAGTGGTCGAAAACTGAAAAATGATCTACAGACGTTGGGTTTTCTAGGGGTGTGGACAATTCTTTTGTGGGGAGAGGGTGTATATACCCTGATCGCTCACGACCTTCTAATTTTCTAAGGCTAAAATGAAAACTTTTAGTTATGTACAGTGTTAAAGGCAGTCAAATGTGGAATACGAGAAGTGATTTAAATTTTGGAGTCTTTTGAATGTACTCTACTTCATGTGTGATTAAAATACACAGAATTTACGCTTGGCACAATGGTGATGTATTTCAGGTACATGTGACAATTTAAGAGATCTCAACGTGAGTAGACGTAAAAATTAGGGCTTTGAAGAGGATATGATACCTAATGAAAAAGAAAAGTTTTTTAGGGCATATAAATAAATTAATTGATTCTCAGGCTTTTTGTTCAAATCAGCGAGGGGGGGGGGGGGGGCGGAGGTTTTATTTTTATTTTTCCCTTGCATATGGTGAGATGGGTTGAGATGCTTTTCGTGTACATTTCACACACAGAATCTATAGAAAGTGCATAATTATACAACTAACTCATTTAATTTTTGACTCCAAATGGCCTATTTCCTACTTTGATTATATTTTACTCCAACAGAACAGTCGCCAAAAACATGCTGCTTCTGGGAAAAATTTGCTAGTTACATTTTAAGTGCCATGGCAGACCTTTTCTAGGCAAGCCACAGGACGTACACTGTCTGTAGTTATGCTCCTAAGATTTCAGTTACATGTATCAATCAAAAAACGTAAAAGGTTTCGAGTATCACGATTTTGTAGTAATATTGGTAGACCCTAAAAGGAAATAAAAATATCAAATGACGGGTTCAATTTCAGTGAGGGATTACCATGGAAGAAATTCCCGAACGAGATAAATGTGTCCATCAACAAATCCGATCTGTTTTCTAACTCTGAATGAATTTTGAAACACTTTGAGAGATCTTTCACACATTTGTCAGCATATGAACGTTTTTTTCTGGTGGTGGTGGGGGAGGGGGGGGGGGGTGGAGTTGAGTTTTTGCAATGTGCTGTCACAACATATATGCTATACTCAAGAGAGTGGTATATTTAGATCGAGGCAATGAGGCCGAATCCAAACAAAAACAAAACTATCAAATTTGGTGGGAAACGTCGTCACAACATTTTTTCTCGCCACGTCGAAAAGTTACGTTTCGTAAAATCGTCTAAAATTTGTTCGTATGTTTTTTTTCAAGCACGACATTGAACCTTCCAGGTGTCGCGTAATGATACAAGATTGCCTCCGAAAAACAACATCCCTTACCCTCTTTGAAAATACCAGACACTTTGCGATTGTTTGCATACTTTGAGATCTACAAGTCTTAAACGACAGATACTGGGCACAGAAGTCACACGGAAAATTGAGTGGGCAGTCCCTGAATAAGGGCCAGAAACACACTATTGTCCAAGATATTTCCTTGTAAGCTGAGAAAGTGAAAATAGAATGGCAGAGGTATAGAAATAATGCGGTTGCATACATTCCCTTCCCAGGTGACACCTTGTGCAATCTTCAACTATATATTATTAGTCAATAAATTCCCAATGGGTAGGACTCAACCCTTTCCGACTCAACTCTTTCCGGTAACACGCACCTAACCCTTTACCCAACGCAGACGATATCAAAATTTATTATTTTAAATACAATTTTTTGAAATTTTAAAAAAATTTCAACAAAACCGTATCATGTGACCCCTTGTTGGAACGAGCTCGACGAGCTCGTTCCAACGAGGGGTCACATGATATGGTTTTGTTGAATTTTTTTGAAAAATAATATTTTTTCAACTACTGAATTTGCATATTACGCGGGCGGATGCGGGCGATTCGTTGGGTAAAGGGGTATTACTAAAGCCCTGTCGACAGTACTCATTTTCCATCGACAAAACTTCTCCAGCAGAGAATCAACTTTTTAAAAAAAATCTTTTGAACTGCTGATGGGTGTTTCTAACCGTAGACGGTGATTTAACTTTCTACACACTGATGTCAAAACACAAACATTTATGGTGCATTTTCTCCATAATGCTACTATAAATATACCCACTTCAGTATTGTGTGACACAGCTCAACGAGCTCTCTGTCACACAAGACTGAATTGTTTAAATTTCTAATTGCATTATGGGAATCCTTGCATATTGGTTTTTCAACATCAGCGTGCAGAGGGTTAAAAATAAGGACAGGCGAAACTCCAAATTATTAACGTTATTGAAAAACAAATGCTACGAAAGATGATGATTATCTTCTGTAGAAATTAGTATGAGGAAAAAAAATATTATAAAATAAACACATGATGGGCTGGTCTGGATATTAATATGTCTTTATTTATTGTGTGGTGCTCAGAATTAAATTACATCACACCAGACATCCTGTTTTAGGGAAGCAGGTGCGCCGAATTTTTGCATACATTATGTTTTATAAGTGTAGAGAAAATGTCTGCCATAGCGAAAATTTCTTCGGCATGAAACTTGGTGTTTTTTTTATACAGATGTTGTTGTAATGAGACACGTAGCAAGAGAAGACTTTGCTCTTCAACCATCATCAGTTTAGGACAAGTTTATTTCTGTTTATGATGAGCTGTAGTTTATTTACTTACTTGCGGTTGAAAGGCGAAATGTGTTTGTTAATCACTACTGCTTGTTAACGGAACGCGCAAAAATGAGCCTACGAAGTTTCTAAATTCGATGCGATTCGAACGCGTCCCTGATGATTCGATTCGCTGTGCATCGCGTTGATTAGAAAATTTTAAATCGATGATATGTTCTCAAATTCAAGTGGCTCCGCTTGAACACTCTTCTTTTATCGTTGGGTCTCCTGTACAGGAGACCCGATGACAGAAGAACGGTTCAAGGAGTTTCCGTTCTGGAATATTCCAATTTTTTTATTGCCTTATCCAAACAGACGAGTCGCCATCGAATATAATACTTGAGGTATCATTGTCGTAAATGTTTTAATTAGAGCTACCCGTCTTGAAAAGTTGCACTCAGAAATTATGCAATCTCCAAAAATAAGCAGTCTTTGAATTGGGAAAATATATTGTTTCAATAAACATCTGAAGCATTCTACTCACAAAGCATTCTACTGACATCTTGCAATATTGTTGAATATTCCAGATAAATAACAAGAAAAGTTTTGTGCAAGCACAAGCGTGCGATAAAATGCCCATGGAAACATTTATTTTATGCATATATCATGCAATCTTTTCCTATTACAACATAAAAATGAAACATTTTGTGTACAAAGTAGAGTCCCTCTCACTGAAATAAGGTGAATACCGTGTCTCAAAGCAATGTGACTAGTTATTCACAAGAAATTAGTTTAAAATAATTTCGAGTTATTGGACAGAGTTCAAGGCTATTTCTTCGAAAACGCTCACAAAACACCCCAGTCACCCCTATAAACCCCAGCTTTTTGGTGAATCGTCCGGTGAGAAACTAAACTTGGGACAAAACGCCCGTGCTGAGGTGATTTTTGAGAGGAACTGACCGGCACCATCTCCAAGTATTGTCAGTGGTGGTTTTCGATTTTTAAAAAAAAGAACTTCAGGCTTATTGGACGAGAGGGGAGAGTGGCTGTACTTTGGGGTTAAGATCTCCAGTCGCTCGAAAAACACTTGGAAAACTACCCCACCCCACCACACACAAAATAAACAAAGCAGAATGCATAAGTGTAGGCAACAAGAATATCGCGAATTGGGAGAAATATTCACGCAGACATCTCGTCTAATATAACCAAGGGTGGATGTAACATAACAAAAAAAAGGTTTAAAAGAGTACTTCTAACTTTGGAAGTGGCATAACACAACACGAATACTGAAACATTGAATGCGTTTAATCCCATTTTAATAATGAATTCCGCATATTAGTGGATCCAGTATATAGATACAGTTCCATTTTTTGATTTTTCAAGTCATTTGAATCGACCTGAGAATTCAATACTGCATGATCTGGGGCAATTATCGCCCCAGTATAATTTAGGTAATGCACCCCTGCGGCTGTCACGATTGACTGAATCCTACCAAAACGGACGTTCTCGTCCAGACATCATACAGAGTCATCATACGATGTAGCAATGGGATCCCTTCATAAATACGATCTGAAGACTGTGCTCACGGTTGACCAAACGGGGTGTTCTCATCTAGATACCACACGAAGTCATCCTACCAAGTTACAATGAAATCCCTTCATAAATACGACCTATAGACTGTGCTAGAGGTTTCGGGCTCAGGCAGTCGACGCGGCTGACCGATCGCAGCCAAGGATGACGATCTCATGTAGACATGACATCGAACCTGCATATGAAATTTCGCGATGATCGGACAAGAACTACGGGGTGTAGCCTGTGCTAAAGAAAATGTGGACAGACGCACATACTTCCGAATGTGTGATGGCACTAGTTTATCTTGACTTTGTCAAGTTAAGCTAAGAATTACGTGATGCTAATAAGCCGCCACACAAGACAAACCAGACAATGATCTGAGTAACGCACAGAGCTTTTCAAAAACTGAGTTAAAAATAGCACACAACTGATTCTTTCTTTTTCCTTCCAATATGGACTTTAAAATAGTTACCTTTTTCGGACCAAAACAATTGACACAGTAATAATTAATAATTTTGTTTTGTCTCACAAATCGTGGAAATTGTTAAAATACAGATATGGTGTTCCACAAGCGAAAATATATGACTCGACGCGAGTGTTGTCATTGCAGTGACCCAATAATAAGCCTTTTTTCGAAACTGCCATCTTGGCCTTTAATTTATGCAAGGTCACAGGTCGCGGGGTGTAAACAAAGCCATTTCCATGTCCTTCGCGTTGAGTTCTGTGTCAGCCAAGACAACTAGTTTTGTGAAACATCAAGTTTAAATTCGTAGAACCGATGTCATCATACGAAGTAACTGAATGGGCAACCCTAGACGACTTTAAACGATGGGATACCGCAGGTTTAAAGACTTTTTTACGGAGACGAGGATTTGTTTTGAGTGGCAACAAGGAAACACTCTTTACGCTGAGTTTCTCGGCTTGGGGAATCCCCGAAAGTTGTCGAAGCACTGCCCACGGTCACCGAGTCATGACATGGCGTGCATTCAAACAACATTTAAGTCGACAGGAACTGAATTCGAAATAATGAAAGTTCTCATACAATATTTCCATTGTCTTAAACAAATGATATCCTTCGCTAAATGTGTTTTGAATTCGCACTAATGAACGAAATGGGATCGGAAGCACCCCACTCGCTCTCTTCACCCATTGCTGACAACGTGTTTTTTTTAAATGTTCACACCTTGCGATCTTGCATAGATTAAAAGTCAAGAAGGCAGTTTCGAAAAAGGCTTATTGCCTTGTAGACATTACTAGTGAAAACCCCCTAAAGCAATCTCACCCAAAGATAGAGGCACAAAGATAGAGGCATGGAAAGGCTTGGGCAGCGAGGCGGAATTGGAACGCACTAGACGGGATAACACGAAAGTGTTTGGGATTTTTTAGGGATGGGGTTACGGATTAATAGCAATCTCGCTCGATTATAATTCACCCAAAGATATAGACATGGAAAGGCTCTAACAACGAGGACGTAAGTGGAACAAAAAGTACGGTTGCAAGAAGCAAGTGGAATTTTTTTAACGAAGGGGTTGCGAGTAAACCTCTCTTCTCAGCGCACTGGAATTTCTAATTCAGAAAAAAACATTTTCTATTTTCTACAAATATAGAATCATTTCATTTTCTGAAAAAAATGATTTTAGGTATAAAGTAAGCGTGAATTTCATTCAAAACGCTTACTCATCAGAAAATAAAAGAATATTAACCAATTTTGTTTCAATTTATTTTCGTGGCAATCGACTTTATCCTTCGCTAAGACAATATAGTCTGGTCCAATGACAGGAAAATAGTAATATTTAGTTCGTTGTTTTGGGATTTTTGTTGTTGGGGATTTTTGTTGTTGTTGTTCTGTTGTTGTTGTTGCTGTTGTTGTTGTTGATTTTGGGTTTGCTTTTTGTTTGTTTGTTTTTTGTTGTTGTTTTTCTTCATTCCATTACGTTATTGGTTGGGGAAATGATTATGAGGATGTAATATTAATTATTTCAGCACAAAACGTGCGCCCTTTCGTGTCAATTTGTAAATTAAATTGATTTTCTATATCATAAAAAATCATGCGAATGGTGTTACTTCATCCAGCCTTCAATTAATACACTCACAAATGAATATTTCTTCAGTAGCTGAATCGGCTAAAATGCAACCGGCCGAGACGTATTCACTTGACGCCCAACTGACTAAAATTGTCAGTGGCCGGTTGCTTGCATCTGATACGTGCGTATCCTTGAAAATCAGAAGACAAAAAACAAAACCAAAAAAAAAACAAAACAGAAAAACAAATGAAATGCCTTCGTAACAAAAACAATCCATAAACGACCTACCAATCCGCGTGAATGAAGGCGAGTATTTAGGAAGTACCGAGGACACTTATTTCTGTTCCCAAAATACTTAGGTACAGCGGCGTAGACAAATGGAACACGACCAACGGTATCCAGTGTCACCTGTCCAAAAATTTGGTCAGACTTTCTAATCGGAATGTTTTCATGTCAATGTTGTAAAAACACTTTAGCAGACGGCATGAAATCACATATATCTATTACGGATTTTTTTGCGTGTATTTTGCAAAGACAATGCACACAAATGAAAATAAAGCAAAATAAAATAAAGAAGAATTACAAATATTGGTTTCGGATTTTGCAGATGTCCATTTTATCTTCCATAAATTGAATCTTACAGAGCATTGAATTCCCTATGAATTTTGCTCAGAATCGTCCCAAATATTACGCGCGCTTGTGCGCTAAAAGAGGATGATTTGATGACTTTTTGGACCTAAAAAATACAACTGATATTGGTGTTTTTTGTTGGGAATTCCCCGAATAATATGTGCACCTGACCGGTACTTTCCTTCTTGTCAGCTTTTCTCTCTTATTTGTTGATTGACCCCCTGTTTTCGGGTCAGAAAAAAATTATATGACGGGCTATACTTGACAAAGATATTTGAATGCCAAAATTAAAGTAATGCGATCATATTTGTTTCGCCTGAATGTTATAATGGTCGCCTAAGGGAATATATTTAGTGCTGTGATACCTTGAGTGGAGACTGGCAGCATTATATGCAGGTTGCAGAGCCGTGAGATTCGAATCGAGATTCGACCCCAGGCTTGGAGCGAATATTTCGTAAATATATTCGAATACGAATGCGAATACATTAGACACCTTCCACAAGGCTAACAATTACGTTAACGACAACAGTTAACTGATTGTCGTCGTTGTTTCCCCCGAGACACGTCCGCGTGCGTTCGGTGTCTTTTTACCTTAATCCCTTTCAGCCTCCAAATTTATTTACTCTGATGTGCCGTAATACTATCCGTACTGTCAGTTAGGATCTGCCGACTACAGGAAAGGTGTCTTCTGAAGTTTTCTGAATACGAATACAAATATACAAATTTTCAACTCTATTCGAATAAGAAAACTTCGAAATGTATTCATGAATACATTTTTGAATACTTGAAGACTTTTTGAAATTGAATACTTTTTTAAATTAGAATTATTTGATAAGGCATTCAGATTTTATTTTAAACACTTTAGAGTATCATTACGTAGACAAATGGAACACGAACCAATCGAGTTCAATTTCATGTACAAAAATGTGGGTAGGACACTGCCCAAACACTTTAGCAAAAGGCGTAAATGCATGTATTAGTACTATGTCTCGTATGTTTGTGGCAATATTTGGATGATTCGGTGGATGACCTCGGAAGTGACGTCATGTCACGTGACCCAGTGGGGCCATGTTGTGTTGTTATGGTAACCCGCGTGAGCGGCCATCTTGTGACGTCATCCCCATAGTGATACGTGGTCTGAATGCGCATGCGCAGCACGTGTTGTTAGGGTGATACGTGTTTCCGTCGTCCATTTTGTATACTGGAGGCCGTCATCTTGGTTTCTATAGTAGCACGTGGTTGCTATGTTACCCAATTGTTCTGCAATAGGACGGAGTATGTTTGGTGGGTGTGTTCGATTGAATCGGAGTATCACGAATTACCACAAACAACCCGACAAGTTGTATTATTTCGAATTCTTTCAGAATCCTATTTAGGATCGCGAAAGTTTTTGGCTTATAATAGTAGTGCTATAGTACCAAGGGGTACAGGGGGCATGTTCTAATGAATAGGAGTACAGGGCCTGATTTTCCCAGAATCCCATTTTTAATGTCTATTGCATATGCTTCTCTATCACTAACAGTCTATCCAATCCAAACTATCTCTGGTTCTCTCGTCCAAGTCTTATAATTACCAGTGCTTGATTTCCCATAATGCAGTTATCTCCCTTGTGTATATCAAAAGCATTCCCAAACCCAATAAGCAATCGAGCAGTTACTAATAAACCATTGCTCGAATGACTCGAATCCCATCGAGCAAATGAGCTTTAGAGTAATTGCTCGATCGAGTGACTCGGCATATTGCTCGAACGACTCGAATCCCATCGAGTAAATGAGCCAACGAGCAATTGCTCGATCGAGTGACTCCTCGAACGACTCAACGACTCATTTCAGAAAAAAGGGATTCCATATCCACAGGCGTTTTAGAAAAAGGGATTTCACAAATAGGATTTCAAAAAGGGATTCCATAAGTGGGATTCCGTCTTAGGTCGACTGACTCGCAACTATTGCTCGAACGACTCGAATCGCATCGAGCAAATGAGCCAACGAGCAATTGCTCGATTGAGTGACTCCTCGAACGACTTAACGACTCATTTCAGAAAAAAGGGATTCCATAGCCACAGGCGTTTTCGGAAAAGGGATTCCACAAATGGGATTCCAAAAAGGGATTCCATAAGTGGGATTCCGTCTTATGTCGAGTGACTAGCAACTATTGCTCGAACGACTCGAATCCCATCGAGCAAATGAGCCAACGAGCAATTGCTCGATCGAGTGACTCCTCGAACGACTCGTAGACTCATTTCAGTATTTGAGGATACCTATGGCCCGGTATTGTATTATTTGAGGATACCTATCGAGGATACCTTTGTAGGATACTGAGGATACTATTACCTGTATCACAAGGCATACCCATCCCAAATATCCCTTATAAGCTAAACAGTCAAGAAAGTAATTGCTCCATGAGCAATTGCTCGAACGACTCGAAGCTCATCGAGCAAATGAGTCTTAGAGCAATTGCTTGATCGAGTGACTCGACATACTGCTCGAACGACTCGAATCCCATCGAGCAAATGAGCTATCGAGCAATTGCTCGTTCGAGTGCTCCTCGAACGACTCTTCGGCTCATTTCAGTATCTGAGAAGACCTATGGCCCGGTATTGTATTATTTGAGGATATCTATCGAGGATACCTTTTATAGGATACTTATCTGAGGATACTATTACTTATTTGGCCCCGACTTCTGGGCCACCCCAAGACATACCTATCCTGGATACTACTTATAAACTATCGAGCAATTACTGACAAGTCGTTGCTCGAACGACTCGAAGCTCATCGAGCAAATAAGCTATCGAGTAAATGCTCGATCGAGTGACTCGACATACTGCTCGAACGACTCGAAGTTCATCGATCAAATGAGCTAACGAGCAATTGCTCATTCGAGTGACTCCTCGAACAACTCTTAGACTCATTTCAGAAAAAGGGATTCTATAGCCACAAGCATTTTCCAAAATGGATTCCATAATTGAGATTTCTATCCAACTCTGTAAAATATTTGATTTGACATCAACACTGAGGGTATGGAATCCCTTTTGGAAAATGCCTGTGGCTATAGAATCCCTTTTTCTGAAATGAGTCTAAGAGTCGTTCGAGGAGTCACTTGAACGAGCAATTGCTCGTTAGCTCATTTGCTCGATGAACTTCGAGTCGTTCGAGCAATATGCCGAGTCACTCGATCGAGCAATTACTCTAACGCTCATTTGCTCGATTGGATTCGAGTCATTCGAGCTATGGTTTATCAGTAACTGCTCGATTGCTTATTGGGTTTGGGAATGCTTTTGATATACACAAGCGAGATAACTGCATTATGGGAAATCAAGCACGGGTAATTATAAGACTTGGACGAGAGAACCAGAGATAGTTTGGACTGGATAGACTGTTAGTGATAGAGAAACATATGCAATAGGCATTAAAATGGGATTCTGGGAAAATCAGGCCCCGTACTCCTATTCAATAAAACATACCCCTGTACCCCTTGGTACTATAGCACTACTATTATAAGACCAAAAGTTTCGCGATCCTAAATGGGATTCTGAAAGAATTCGAAATAGTACAACTTGTCGGGTTGTTTGTGGTAATTCGTGATACTCCGATTCAATCGAACACACCCTCCGAACATACCCCGTCCTATTGAAAAACAATTGGGTAACATAGCAACCGCGTGCTACCATAGAAACCAAGATGGCGGCCTCCAGTATTCAAAATAGACGACGGAAACAAGCATCACCCTAACAACACGTGCTGTGCATGCGCACGCACACCGCGTATCACTATGGGGATGACGTCACAAGATGGCCGCTCACGCGGGTTACCATAACAACACAACATGGCGCCACTGGGTCACGTGACATGACGTCATTTCGAGGTCATCCACCGAGGTCATCCAAATATTGCCCCAAACAATCGAGACATACTACTTATATTTGAATTACGAATTGTTTTACTTTTATCGTTTAAAAACAATGAACATAACAGAGAACGAAAGCAAACTATTTCATGGATGATTTCTCGACTTCATTTATTGGAATTTTTCAGCAAAGCCAGTCATGGCTGCTTAACAGCAGCCATGACAGGATTTCATGAAACAAGAAGAAAATCCTCTCATGTGGAGAGTTAATATACGCCGGGCGTACTTGGCCGAATTGCTAGGTAAAGTGTGAATCAATTTGCAGTGAGCGGGAACAACTGACAGCAGCTTAGCTTTACTGACAGTATTGCTACTTGATAAAAACGAAATTATATGGGTGACGACGTTGTTGAATATTTAAATACCTCCAAATGAAGAAGACGGAGTAATTATAGTGGTACTCAATAACTTATAAAGAAAAGTGCAAACCAATTCTGAAAGTTGATCCCAACGTCTGTACAAACTGGCATCTGCAATGAATTGCTAACAAACATATCATGCACTATTTATTTATCCAGGTGATGTGGTAACCACATTCTTCTCCTAACCCTTTATGTAAAAACAAACTCTCAAACTAAAGTTAACTTTTTGCCCATTAGGATCTACTCGCAACTGTTGAAATATGTTTGACAAGTTTATTCAAGAAGGCAGGCGAGGTATTTACCATGTCAAACATTTGACACTCCGATAATACTTTCCTTCAAATTAATTCTAGTAACACCCCTTATTCGCGCGGTTATGTGTGTTGGTCTTGAAAGTAAACTGCAAATGTTTCGGAAAAAACAAGATGAATTGTCGGTCCTTTTTCACTGTTTCGTACATTTTGTTAGAGATGAATCGCACTTAATGATCTTTATACAACTGGATTTCTGGAAAGCTCATTGGTAACATATAAAAAGTGTACACCATCCGGTATCTTCAGTGGGTATTGCTCCTATAAATAAAAAATGCCACACAAAGAGCTTTAATCTGGATTGTGTTCAATTGTCCCTCGCATCGTAATTGCCAATTGTTTTTTGGAGTTTTGTTTGTTTTTTGTTTTGAATTTTTTGGAAGGGTCAATAAGCTGTTAATTTGACAAAAATATCGACTCTCAGTGATATAATTTCTGAATACATGTGGAAATAATTTTATTTTCGTTGTTTTTCTACGGACAACAACTCCTCGTCCCCTGAGTTCCAATGTGTTCTATGTGCCTACTGGTACATAGAACTCATTGGAACTCAGAGGACGAACTGTACATTATTTTAGCAATATTTGAGCATTATTAGATGAACAACTTTGGAGTATTTTAAAATATAGAACCTTAGTGAGCACGCTCACATACCCCCCGCGCCCCGATATTTCAAGCTCTAATCATTTTTTAAAAATAAACATAGATTCTAGGAATACTGCAGAAAACAGTGTTCTGTAGTTTCAGCAGTATTGAGAGAATTCAAGCAGAATTAATTTTAATTGAAATGTGGAGCCATGTTAAGATTTAATGATACCAACATTTTTAAATCCAATTTGATCTTTCCAACACACATTGTAAATAATGTAAGGTCACACTAGGTCTTTGCTGATAAAAGTACTTTAGTGTACGCTTGTTTATAAAAAAAGGTGTCAGATTTGCTATCCTAAATAACAGTGTTTATAAACAAAAAGTGAAATAGATTATTGTTTTACTTCATGAACAAAATCGAAGTCTCTTCATATTCTAATCCTGACTTGAATAACTGCATGCTGGGAATATGGAACCGGAATTATTCTTGTGTCACAAGCTATGTCTTTTTTTATGTACACATGGTCAATACAGGAGCCAGAAATGTAAGTCGGTGAGCAAATAACTTGGCTGTAACAGTATCTGAAAACATGTAGAAAAAAAGTCCAGAAAACTGTAATTTTGATGAACTTTTCAAAGTCAAAGGGCTGTAATTTCGGTAAAAATCAGTGGAGCAGAACAAAATGCAAACTTGATCTGTAGGCCACCATGTTAGACAAACATACCAAAAATCAGCTCAATATCTGGAAGCATGAAGAGAAAAAGCCCGGAAAACTGTAATTTTGATGAACTTTTCAAAGTCTGTGGGGCCGGAATTTTGGTAAAAATCAGTGGAGCGGAACAAAACCCATACTTGTTCTGTAGGCCACCATGTTAGACTAATATACCAAAAATCAGCTCAATATCTGGAAGCGTGTAGGAAAAAAGTCCGCAAAACTGTAATTTTGATGAACTTTTCAAAGCTCAAGGGCCGTAATTTCGGTAAAAATCAGTGGAGCGGAACAAAATTCAAACTTGATCTGTAGACCACCATGTCAGACTCACATACCAAAAATCAGCTCAATATCTGGAAGCGTGTAGAAAAAAAGTCCGGAAAACTGTAATTTTGATGCATTTTTCAGAGTCCAAGGGCCGTAATTTCGGAAGAAATCAGTGGAGCGGCACAAAATGCAAACTTGTTCTGTAGGCCAGCATGTTAGACTAACATACCAAAAATCAGCTCAATATCTGGAAGCATGTAGGAAAAAAGTCCGCAAAACTGTAATTTTGATGAACTTTTCAAACTTCAAGGGCCGTAATTTCGGTAAAAATCAGTGGAGCGGCACGAAACGCAAACTTGTTCTGTAGGCCAGCATGTTAGATTAACATACCAAAAATCAGCTCAATATCTGGAAGCATGTAGGAAAAAAGTCCGCAAAACTGTAATTTTGATGAACTTTTCAAAGTTCAAGGGCCGTAATTTCGGTAAAAATCAGTGGAGCGGAACAAAATGCAAACTTGATCTGTAGGCGACCATATCAGACTAACATACCAAAAATCAGCTCAATATCTGGAAGCGTGTAGAAAAAAAGTCCGGAAAACTGTAATATTCATGAATTGTTCAGAGTCCAAGGGCCGTAATTTTGGTAAAAATTAGTGGAGCGGAACAAAATGCAAACTTGATCTGTAGGCCACCATGTCAGACTCACATACCAAAAATCAGCTCAATATCTGGAAGCATGTAGAAAAAAAGTCCGGAAAACTGTAATTTTGATGCATTTTTCAGAGTCGAAGGGCCGTAATTTTGGTGAAAATCAGTGGAGCGCAACAAAACGCAAACTTGATCTGTAGGCCACCATGTTAGACTAACATACCAAAAATCAGCTCAATATCTGGAAGCATGTAGGAAAAAAGTCCGCAAAACAGTAATTTTGATGAACTTTTCAAAGTTCAAGGGCCGTAATTTCGGTAAAAATCAGTGGAGCGGAACAAAATGCAAACTTGATCTGTAGGCCACCATATCAGACTAACATACCAAAAATCAGCTCAATATCTGGAAGCGTGTAGAAAAAAGTCCGGAAAACTGTAATATTGATGAATTGTTCAGAGTCCAAGGGCCGTAATTTTAGTAAAAATCAGTGGAGCGGAACAAAATGCAAACTTGATCTGTAGGCCACCATGCCAGACTCACATACCAAAAATCAGTTCAATATCTGGAAGCGTGTAGAAAAAAAGTCCGGAAAAAACTGTAATTTTGATGCATTTTTCAGAGTCCAAGGGCCGTAATTTTGGTAAAAATCAGTGGAGCGGAACAAAATGCAAACTTGATCTGTAGGACACCATGTTAGACTAACATACCAAAAATCAGCTCAATATCTGGAAGCATGTAGGAAAAAAATCCGCATAACTGTAATTTTGATGAACTTTTCAAAGTTCAACGGCCGTAATTTCGGTAAAAATCAGTGGAGCGGAACAAAATGCAAACTTGATCTGTAGGCCACCATGTCAGACTCACATACCAAAAATCAGCTCAATATCTGGAAGCGTGTAGAAAAAAAGTCCGGAAAACAAGTAGGACGGACTGACGGACCAGTCAAAAACATTATACCCTTGCAACTTCGTTGCGAGGGGTATAATAAAGCGCAGTTATGCTTCCAATAAAACCCACCGCACGAAAATTGACAATGACACTCCGACATCAAATTACATGGACGCATACGCTATAAATGGAACACGTGTACACCAACCTCACCTTTATCCTTTTTCGACGACTGTGTAAATGAATTGCACTTTGTGCTGTCCCGGAAATTTCAACGAGTGACCACAGGTAACTGTATCGGGGAGGGAGGGGGGCAAAATGGTGTCAGCATTTTTTTTTAAGAAGCCAATAAATTCTCGCCTTCAGGTTAATGTATTTTAATTTTCTCCTATCGACACCTGTATGGTTGACACCTATAATTGTAATTTAGAAAGCTTATTGGATGATGCTGCCCCTTTACTTTCAAAGTCTATCTCAGCAAATGCTGCCCGACCCTGGATGAACGATGATATTGTTGCATCCAAGCAAAAGCGACGTAGGCTAGAAAGGCAATGGCGACGTACCAAATTAACAATACATCGTGAAATGTTTATTGCCCAGTGTAAAGTTGTGAAGCATCTCATAATATTCTCTAAGAAACAGTTTCTATGTCGTAAAGTTGAAGCTTGCAAATCTGACCAAAAGCAACTTTTTAAAATTTTACAGTCTATGGAAACAAGGCATAAACCTAAATTCTCAGTTGAGCTCTCAAATGCTACAATTGCTCACAAATTCTCGGACTTTTTTGTTTCTAAAATTGAGAAAATAAGGAACCTACTTAATGAAACGCAAGCTATAAGCGTGAATTCCTCTCCCAGCACATCATCCAATATGTCTGAAAGTCTGTTGAAATTTGAAACAGTGCCGAAGGGTACTGTTGAAAAAATCATCATGACCTCGCCAAGCAAGAGTTGTGCGCTGGACCCAATACCCACTTCGTTGTTAAAATCTTGTCTACCTGCTCTCCTTGATTCCATCACAAAAATTGTTAATGAGTCCGTATCAAATGGCTATGTGCCCCCATGTCTCAAGACAGCTCTAGTTACACCTCTTCTCAAAAAAGCTTCATTAGATCCTTGTGAACTGAAAAATTATCGACCTGTTTCTAACCTGCCATTTATATCCAAAGTTATTGAGAAGGTAATAGCTCAACAGCTAAGGGTGTTTTTAGATGGCCACCAACTAATGGAACCTAAGCAGTCAGCATATCGTCCTGGACACTCTACTGAGTCAGCTCTACTTAGTGTCCAAAATGATATTCTTCAATACATTGACCATCGAAAAGCAGTTGTGTTAATTTTGTTAGATCTCTCAGCTGCATTCGACACCGTTGACCATACGATTCTATCCGATAGGCTCGCTCAATTAGGTATTGGTGAGTCAGCACTGAGATGGTTCCAGTCATACATATCAGATAGGTCTCAATGTGTTACCATTGATGGCACTCGGTCGGAACTTGTGCCACTCAGATTCGGGGTACCTCAAGGATCGGTCCTAGGCCCCATTCTTTTCACACTTTACATGCACCCCCTGGGGGAAATTATACGCTCCCATGGTATAAATTATCACTTCTATGCCGACGATTCACAGATCTACACAGACATTGACCCGACAGATAGTTTGGACATAGAAACTAAATTTCAAATTTTGGATCGTTGTATCATTGACATTAGGAAATTTATGCTGGTAAACAAATTAAAATTGAATGACGAGAAAACAGAACTCATAGTGTTTACATCTAGGTATAGACCCGCCCCAGATACACTACCCTGCCTTAAAGTAGGCGACAAGGTAATAAACCCATCTACAACTGTTAGGAACCTTGGCGTTTATTTTGACAATCATTTGACCATGGCGCCTCATATTTCAAAAATCTGTCAGTCAGCTAATTTACATATTCGAAAAATTGGTCGAGCGAGGAAAATCTTAACGAAAAATGCCTCAGAATGTCATGTGCATGCATTTATATCATCACGACTCGATTACTTCAACTCACTCCTCTATGGTATTACCAGTAAACAGATTAACAGATTACAAGTCATACAAAATACGGCTGCTCGCATCGTTACTTTAACAAAGAAAAGGGACCACATTTCTCACAAATTAAAAACATTACACTGGCTCCCCATTAAGGCTAGAATAGAGTTTAAAATTCTCCTTTTCACTTACAAATCATGCCTGAATCAAGCTCCAGAGTATATTTCCAAGCTAGTTGAAACTTACAGACCCAAACGCCTCCTTCGTTCAGCAGGTCAAACCCTTTTGAAGGAAAAATCGTATACTTTGTCAACATACGGAGGCCGTTGTTACAGCATTAGTGGTCCTAAACTTTTTAACAGCTTACCTGAATCCGTCAAGTCTGCCCCTTCCATTAACTCCTTCAAATCCAAATTGAAAACATTACTTTTTGAAAAAATATTTTTAAAGAACACATGGGGGAAGGACTGTATACTTAAATTTTTATTCCTACTAATATCTTTGTAAAGCGCCTTGGAACTCTTTCAAAATTGTGATACGTGCGCTATATAAGTGTATATATTATTATTTATTATTATTATCGTTACTAACCACGGTCGGCCTATCATGGAGGAAGAACAATGTTAAAATCAAACCGCGGTGAGAGGGAGTAATGGCAGATCAGACATACCCCTTTTGGTAATGGGTCTATAGAGGTGTTGATCCTGTAACATGTAAAGTATAGATCATGTTCACCCTCGTGCCCTCTCCTGTCAGTCTTGTCCTATAGACTTTATCAGCATTTCTTATGTTTAGTTACGTGGGGTGGTCACACGTCACATTTGATTCCAAAACAATAAAAACTTCTGGAGCGAAATGGGGAGTCTACGATGGCGGTTACCGTCAATCGCTTCACATGTTACTCATTGCCTTTCGTATAAATCATCTACGCAAACAAATATGACACAGGTACTGACAATACTCAATCTATATATTTCGAATGTTGAACTTTCGAAATGGTAGCTCAGTTTCACTTTGCAAATCAACGAAGATACGCAAATCGATTCTGGAAGCAGTCACTTTTCAATATGTTCTTTACCCGGTGTTTTGTTTTCAAGTCGGATGTACCATATTAATATTACAATTCATACTTACTATAAAAGTTAATTTTAACACCAATGATGAAGCCCGTAATATACCAATATCTATTTATTTGGCGCTGATTAGAGTTCACATCCGCCATTTTCTTACTAGAAATGTGCCTATTAATTATTCCACGTGCGATATCTTTTGAAAACAAAGGTGGCGTACGCCACCCCCACCCCTACCCCTCACGTGACCCAACATGGGGAATGCTGATCTCCCCTATTGGCTGTTAACACGATCTAAGTGAAAATTATCACACGCCTTCTTGCATGCGAGCATAAAAAAGAGCGGTGGTAATTTCATTGTTGTCAAAATCTACCCCAAATTGTACCTCTATCCTAAACTTAGGATGGAAATGCAATTCGCCATACAAACATATTTGCTTAGCAAAAATCGTCAACGTATTTGCAGCAACGAAAGTCACTATCGAGTGGGCCTCTCCAGTAAGTGTTTCCGGTATTTTTAAATATTTTTTTAACACTTTTTCGATCAAGTTCCAGCTACATGCCAGACAATACTTGGGATAAAACATCTAGTGTCAGGGCATATTAAGAGAACTGTTTACAACTAAAGCTAACATAAGCTAAAGATGTGTAAAATACTCCACATGTTCTTCTTTCGTGGGTTTGACAGTGGACACGATGTGCGAACTGTTTCGGGGCCTCGTCGGGCCGTGCCGAGCTATCTTTCCGTTTTACTCCCCACAGCATTGTACAATCTCACGTGTCGGAAAGAAATGCGATAATCTATATGCTATTTTTGTGTGTGTGTGTGTTTATTTTTTCGTGATTTAGTCTTGATTTCGCAATATTTTATTTTTGAAATCTCGATATACTTGTGAATAAATATAACGTGCCCAGATCGCGAGGTGATCGAGAACAATATCACTTTTGAACTTTGAACTTTGATTTTTTATTTCAGCTCGAAATAAACAAGTACTTACATTTTGCTGAGACAATAGAAATTGATTGTGATGATGACGTGAATGGTATGGTGATGATAATTGTGAGAGTTAATGTAATAATGCCTAATGAGAGATTAATTATTCTCCAGATAATGATAACGAAGCTGTCGTTTTTGGATGAAGATAATGAGACTATGTGGCCTTTTAGCTTCAGTTTAAAGAAGGATAATTGCGTTGTATGAGGTTTTCAGAACATTATAATTTAATCAGTTCTTTACCCGCTGCTGGTGGATATTCCTGCCATGAACATATAATCTCTTACCACAAGAATAAGTAAAATTTTGGAATTTTTAATTAAATTTACCCCTCTGTAATTTAAATCACGGTTTTCACCAATGATTTCTTGAGTTAAATTACCAAAATATTTTCAGCAAATCCAGTCATGGCTGCTTTACAGCAGCCATGACTAGATTTGATAAAAATATTTTTTTTTAAATACTCAGTGGGTTAAGAGTTAAATTTTGAGCAACTAACAGTTTGAAATTAAGTTGCGCGGCGACATTTTTGTCTCGAGATTGGATGGGGACAAAACAACTGCTGAATCGAAAGTAAAATCGTCAGTTACAGTTGGAGGACGAGCGATAAATCCAAAGAGGCTAAGCACTAACTGATTAGTTTGCCAAGCATATCTCTCGCAACACTGAAATATGTTTACGAATTTTGCTGACTAAGAAAGTGGGTGTGGATAGCAAATTGTGTTCGAACTCAATGTTTTGGTGGGGGGGGGGGGGGGGGGTGCGGGTTTTTAAATTTTAAAACAGAGTTTGAGACCATAAATTTTATATGAGGAATAGATTTTGTCACCACAGAAGTTACCAGAGCTCTTTTTATGCTTCTGTAATGCACATGATAATTTTTCATACTGATCAAACGTTTGGCTTCAACTGAATTGTCGATGGTCTATGAAATTTTATCTCGGTAATTTCTAAGTTTAAAGCTTAGTTTAAACGAGAATGTTATGCATCTATGGAATTTTATCTCTGCAACATGGAGCGGACGCAATTTCCCGACATTGCCCCAAGAAGACTCTACAGAGTGTGATATTGTTGATTACTTCCTCATATTTCATTGTTGATTCTGTTGAGTTCGCATTTGGAGCTGGTAAAATGTTCACGACGACGTTGGTAAACTTTTTAGACAACCATTGACACAATTCCAGCTTTCTTGTTATGGCTAAGACCCTAATCTGCATATCGAACGAGACTGATATCGCAGGTGGCAATATTGCCTCCTAGGACAAGAACTCTTTGACCAGGTTCTTCAATATCTGAGCATCTCACATACTCAGAGACACAGAGATGCGAAGACAAATATAGGCATCTGTAACACAGATGACTATATTTGTCTTCGCATCTCACTGTCATCCAGTGTTATTGATATTTTATTATTTATTTATTTATTGGTGTTTAAGGTCACATACTTATGCACAATGGCTAATCGTGACCGTGACAGTTTACGGGCGGAGGAAGCCCAAGTACTCGGAAAGAACCACTGAGCATCAACAAGCAACTGTCAGCTCCTCACGTTGTACCTCTGTTCAAACTCCGCTCAAGCTGGGTTACAGCGGATGAAGACATGTGCACCATCGACGTGCAGTACGCCTTAGTACATGGCGTCATCGTACCCCCATGTAGACAACTGGGATAAAGTGCCTTGCCCAAGGGCACAACGCGGGTCGTCCCGGACGGGGATGGAACTCTAGCATAGAAGTCCAACAGTCTACCACTGAGCCACCGCGCTCCCTGTTATTGATATCAAAACCATAATCTGAACGTGTCGCCCTGAACAATTTCCTCTACCCTCTTCGAAGCCACATGAGAATTGTCTGCTTTAACCTCCCGACAGTGTTACTTTGTTACTCGAAGTTACTCACCAAAAGGACTTCACTGAATAATTTGATAATGTTAAATTTTTTTCGTGGCAATGCAAATTGAATATTTACATTTTAGTTATGCCTATTAGGCCCGAAATAGTCGACGGATTTTTGACGCGTCGAATCTAATTGTATTAAATCCGTCGCTGATGCGACACGGAGAGGTTTTGAAATAAACAGACGCATCACCGTCGCGTCGAATCTAATTGATCAGCCAGTCGTGGTCCACCGGCATACTTTAGGTTCCTTCGGTCATTTTGTTTTTCCACCCAGGACGCGACATTTATTTATTTATTTATTTATTTATTTATTTATTTATTTATTTTCCGAGGCGCATAGACACTTTCAAAAGCAAGTGTCAGCAACACTGAAATGACTAATCGAAGGTTTGATTCGAGATTTTTCAAAATGACAGAAGCATTGATGAGAACGTAAATCAATTTTCAGAATGACTGAATAAGAAGTTGATAGATGAGTGTGAAAATCAGTTTTAACCCTTTACCCAACGCAACGGCCAAAACCGGCCATCGCTATTCTCAAAAATCGACAATTAATTTTCATTATTTTTTTCATTTTTTGTCTCAAAAACATAGGTTATGACCCCTCGTTGGAACGAGCTCGTCGAGCTCGTTCCAACGAGGGGTCATAACCTATGTTTTTGAGACAAAAAATGAAAAAAAATAGTTATTCAAGAATTATTTTTGCAAGTGTCGTCTGATTTTCATGTTAGGTAAAGGGTTAAACAAACAGGATCAGTATTGCCTACAAACTACGTTGATAGTTTCAACTTTCGACGTTCGTGGTATTGTTGTTGCTACGGGTAACGTAAGTTGGCAAAATATTCTCGTTCAGAAGAGCCTAGCCTCTCTCTCTCTCTCTCTCTCTCTCGGCATGGCTGTAATATATTCCCCTCTCATACGTGATTTTTAAAACCGGATTCACAAAATTTGATTCGGGCCCTCGGTTTGCTGAAGCTCACATCGAATTCAGTTATTTGTTTATCGAGGTTTTACGACAGTTTCATTTGCCAGTGTCATGTCGTGACAGGTAATTTTACGTGTGTGAGGGTGGAGGGGAGGGAGAGCCGAAGAGAACCACCGAGCAATCGACGAGTAACTAGCCGACCGAACTCCTCAACGTGCTAATCATGCAGGGTTAGCATGCGGTTGAAGGCATGTGTACCATTGGCGTGCCACACGCCCTTTTCGCGTGTTTAGGTCGGGGTGGAGGCTAAATAGGTCATCGCATGGATAAATGTGCCATTGACAAGGATATTAGTGCTGAACATGAATCAAAAGCCGTTGATTTTATGTTTTTCTCCGACGAAAGGGGGGTGGGGGTGGGGGGGGGGGGGGTTATTCCTCAGTGCTCAGCTTTCCACCGGTCTTTTGACGGCTGATCAAAGCATGAGCGCTAGCTCTGCAGCCTCCAATTTCTCCAGTGTCCTGAGTCACAATAACCTGAATCAATAATTGTGATTTCTGCAGGGATGTGTTTTTCTTTCAGTCGGAACATGTTTGTGAACATTTCTCGGTACAAGTAGAACACATGCCACAAAAATAGTTCAGTCAATCCAGGGAAGGTGGGGGAGGGGGAGATAAAACAGGATGCCCCGTTTGCTCGAGTAGGATCATGGCAGGCACATATAGGATATCAAAGTGTGTGTGTGTGGGGGGGGGGGGGTAAGTGTAATATCTAAGGGGCGCACTGAAATTAACTGAATATGATTTGCAGTATTATCTGAGCAGCGCTGCGGTGAGATGGGGGCGAGCACGAGAGGGGGTGACCCCGCTCGTGGGTCGTTGGAGTGGGCCCGGGGGGGGGGGGGGTGACTGATTTCTTTTTTTTTTTTTCTTTTTTTTTGGGGGGGGGGGTGTTCCAGGTTCCACTGGATCATAGATGCAGTGTGCTGAGGCGTATACCACGTCGATTGTACATACGCCTTTAACCATTGCTAACCCTGTTTGTGCCGAGTTAGTAGCTCTGATAATCACTCGCTCCGATTAGTGTTTCCCCGGGTTTTCCGGCGCCCCAGAAAACAAGTAGATAAATAAATAAATATCGCGCCCTGGGTGCAAAAAACAAAATGACCGAAGGAACCTAAAGTATGCCGGTCGACCGCGATTGGCTGATCAATTAGATTCGACGCGACGGTGCGACTGTATATTTCAAAAAAACTTCTCCGTGTCGCATCAGCGAGGGATTTAATACAATTTGATTCGACACGTCAAAAATCCGTCGACTATTTCAGGCCCTACTGACTGACAAAAAAAAAACAAAACAAGTGCTGAGATTGGAAACTTGATACAGAGCTATTAGTTCTTTTGCAAGGTAAACGCCATGACGTTTGATGAAGTGAACAGCGTAACAACTTTCACGTCGTCATACGCCACAGCGTAACAACTTTCACGTCATCATACGCCACAGCTTGAGAGGAGTTTTCACGTTGATTGACTTGAGTCTTGATACCATCTGGGGGATACAGATAATATCATCCTGTGTAAACCAGTCTGAAAAAAAGTTTATTACACACCCATAACTGTATTTGTCACGATCACATGGATTTTAGGGGCATGCGGTAATTTTAACCAGAAAGCTCCAGTGCAATCCGATAAAAAGTACCCTTCGCGTGCACATGTTCTCCCATTAGACTGGTTCTTTTAGTTAGCAGCGTTCAGTGGAATATAACCAATGAGAACCATCGGCTATATTTATCTGTCGGAATTACCGATACTGATCACAAAATGTTTGATGCGCAACTATGCTAAAAACTGTTGAAAGTCACGAAAGACACGTGATCTCTACCGAGAAATTGAACAGTGAAACTCAACCTTTGCTTTCGTTATTGAAAATTGAGAAAAACTTGATTAATTTTAGGGCAAAAAAGTCCAATTGGGTTCGATATTTCAGCCAGCCATTTGTACAGTTCCTATAAAACTTTGTTACAATGTTGCCCTCACCGCTGCGTGCTGTCGACACGAGGCCTACGGTGTACTGTAAAGTGTAATCCTATTCGATTCACTCTTCGCCAATGAAGCAGCACGTTTGCCAACGCAAACATTCTTTGAAGAGCATGTTAAGTTGGAGTAGTTCTCAGAAGCAAGACTAAATGAATCTTGAATACTGGTTACCATGAAGCGGAAAAAAGACGGCTACACGCCGACAGCGCCTGAAGATGTTTGACAGCTAGTACATACAGTTACTAATTAACTATCTCCAATTCCACCCTTACTAGATGACCAGAACCCCCCGCCCCACACTAGCCGAAAAAAGAAAATAAATTCGGAAGAATGAAAAGCCTGGTTTTATAAGAAGAACTCGGTAGTTTACATTTGTGGAACCAATGTTTTTTTACATGCTAGTGGGTGTTGGGACAACAGGTTTATTTTATTTATTTATTTTTTTTTTTTGTGGGGGCAGAGGCAAGGGCTTTTTTAGGGGGATATAGTATTGCTAAAATATGACTTTCTGGAATTTGTACTGGGGAAATTAAAAAATGTTACCTGCTACCCACTACAGAAATTCTGAAAAGTCTTGAGTAGGGTGGGAATGAGACCATGAAGAGGGGATTGGTGGTAAATACACGTGGTCTGATGAATGCAATATATTGTCAATTTCATGAGATGACTTCCATGAAATTCAAAAATAATTATTAGAATATTTAAAACATAGACAATATGACAATATTTTCCAAACACAGATTGATGTGTATTTTTAAATGACTAATTAAGGATTTTTGGTAGTATTTCTATTTTATATAAGGATATTATTTTGCTTTAATTCTCAGCAACAAAACTTAAATCGAATGTCACCTATGTGACTTAGCTACATTGGTGTATGAGATGGGAGATGGGGAGGGGGTTGATGCACGCTCACCCTCTTCACCAGTAAGCATTCAATTTTGCAGTTTTCATTGAAAGGGACTGGTATTTTCAGAACAGATTGTTCAGAGAGAGGGTGTATTTTTATAATTTTGGCAAATATCAGGACAGTGGGAAGAGCATTTTCATAGGCAAATTCCAGGCAAGGGCCTGCATTTTGATTTTGAAACAAAAGTTCAGGGCAGTTTGATTGGTCAGCCCCCATCCCCAAGAAAATGTTCTCCGGAAGCCTATCATTTTAGCCACATTCTATCAGTCCACTTACTGCTTACTAAATGCAAATTCAGAATACCAAATTCCAAATTTAAGACTGACAAGATATTGGAGCAGACACATAAACAATTATTTTGTTTTGAACCAGATACCTAGAAAAAATATTAACCGTTCAGATAACAAACTGGTGAAGTATAGTATTAGTATTACTAGACTACTAGTACAAAATAATGTAAACATTAATCTTTGAAAATATTATCAACCAAAATAAGTTGGAGCTTACTGGTGAGAACAACCCCCCCCCCCCCCCCCCCCCCACACACACACACACACACACTTATTTCTCTTTCAGCCTCTGACTAAGACTGTTGGATACTCATTTCGTGAGCTTTCGAGAAATGCTGTCAGGTTATAGATGGGTGGGGAGGTTTGTAAAAAAAGGTGTACAAACTAACTTAATTGTGGAGACAAGACATGACATTTTCTTGCAGTTATCATGCAATATATTTCTCCCTTTGTATATCTGTAGTATTATGAGGACAACCTAACGCTTTTATTTGTAAGTGCAGCCCATTTCAAACAAAGGTTATCAAGACTTGAGGTAAAATAAAAAGAAGGCTAAATTTCAAGTCAGAAACTTTATAATGTTGAAAAAAAGTGCGAACTTACCAAGACTGCAGAGTTCACTCAGAGTCATAATGGAAATTGGAATCTCAAACTGCCTCAGGCTAAGTTACTCCAAACCATCGAATGAATGCTCCGGAAGGTCAAGTATTGCACAAAATGTCTTTTCTCGTCCGGTGTGTACGGTACTTTTGTTATAGTGCAGAACAGAAATGACCTATGTCCACATGCGATAGCCTAGTGGCAGTAGTGCATGTGTCGTCAAGTCGAGCTCAAACTTATATTTTCAGTTTAAAAAGCACGAAATTTAAACAGAGCGGCCAGTTCGCACCGTATTTGAATTAAAATCCTTGTACATTTTCCATTCTCCAGATATAATGATGCTTGCACACACACTTTTGAAAACACATTTGATACCTCATAATTTGTGACGTCTGATATGCTGAACGCAATCTTCTGAGTTTTGAGTGTTTGGACCGACATTTTTTTGCGAATAAAATGAATCAACAGCGATTCTACGGATGGCAAGGTCAAAGACCTAAGACTGGTTCTCTGACAAAATTGCCCGTTTCTCTCTAAAATTCTTTCAACCGTTCAAATTGTCGACTATTTAATTAAATTGGTGATTAATTACAGTGAATTCTTTTTCATGGTTGGGTGTGTAATAAATACAGAACCACAGACTCGAGCGTGTGGCGCTGGGATAACCACTCGAGCCTACTGGCTCTCGTGGTATCCCTGCGCCACTCGCTCTCGTCCAATAATCGTTAACCCATTCAATCATAAGTGTGGTTCTGTATATATATTGCCTGGAGGATGCTTCGGTGAGACTTAACGTGGCCTGTTTATCGTCTTACAATTCTTCTTCAGCCCTGTGTGCTTTAGGGCGTTTACAATCTGCCACCTTCAGATTAATGGTATTTTTAGGCGGAAAGCGACACCGAAGCCTACTCTTTGTCGTTATGGGCGTTTAGGCCTTCTATCTACTCTTTCCAGATTTTCCAGCATCTCTAAAACCGAAAGGGGAAACAAAACTTGGCAGTCAGTAACACCATACTATGATTGCATTGTACATCAAGCCGGTGGAGTATTGCTAAAACAGTCATTGATGGAACTTTTGTCCCAGGTAGTAGTAACTCAGGAACTCCGTTAAAAGCTTAAGCACGTGCTAAACTTCAGTTATTGGATCATCGGATAAAGCCTGAAAATTTACTTGTGTTTTTTCCTACTTTAAAATATAAAAGAAAACTGGCTATGACACCCTTTTTATAGCATCCTGGCGACGTGCCTGTTTCATATATTCATTCACAACTCTTTTCATATCACGAAACCTTGTAAATTATGCCAAATACAGGCAATCTCAACATTGACTATAATCATTTAAGCAGCATGTTTACATGTCGTCTATTACATTCTCGTTATCATATTATGTAAACTGAATTTTATCTCCTCTTGTACCAAGAAAATCCGGTAAAAGCGCAATGAAGTGATTAAAATTGAATTAAACGGCTGTCAACGCGAAGTGCTAAACATGGGGTATTACTTTTGTAATGATTTAATTAATACTTAACCATTCAGCTTATACAAGGCTACAGTATCAACAATCTTCGCAAACAATTAAAAATGCTTTCAGATTTCCGAAACTTTTGCTTACTGATGTGTATTGGAACTTGTTGGATCAGCTCATACCGGTGTAAGCTATAGGCTCTAGTTTTGAGGAAAGATGGCGAAAAATAGTTGAACAGTGTTGGGTGGGAGTATGTTGAGTGCATTTACCAGATTTGTTAAGAGTGTTGAGGCGCCTTATGAAAGCATTTCCGTTCCTAAATGAGGAATCCACAAATAAAAATATTATTCTTCAAACCTTCCTTTCGCCTGAATGTCAATTAACCTTCTATCCAAAGTGATAGCCAAACCGTCCAGCACTATATGAGAAAACCATTTATATTGTTTTCATGTTTTTTTTCCATAACCCTGCGTATGTCCCCTCACTGGAACAGGCTTTACGAGCTTGTTCCAGTGAGAGGACATTAGCTAGATTTTGAAAGAAACAATCTATTTTTTAATAATTTTGTCAAATATTTTCTTAAAAGTGCGTTGGGAGAAGAAGAGCTGCCTGCTCTTTTCGTTTATTAAAAGTAACAAAAGGAAACTTGTCTTTATTTTCTGCTGATGTCATATGTATTCCTCAAAAATTACTTCTTAATTGGACTTTCCCAGTTCATCTTATAAATTCAAGAGAGATAATTTTATCGAATGTCGATTTTCTTGACGATATTCGTCGGGGATGTCTGATGATGCTATATAAAGACACAACAGGCATGACTAGCAGTTATAAGGAATTGTGCCCCCCCCCCCCCCCCCAAAGAGAGGAACATTCTGTCTAGTGTGTATTTGAAAATATAGAACCTGACGTCCGATGGATCATTTCTAAAGTAATGTGGAAGCCAATTCATTTAATTTTGGAATTGCTGAAAATTGCTTGCAGATTATGTACCCTTCAATGAATTAAAGTGTTAAGGGAGATTAAGGACCAGATTTCGTTCTCACTGTTGAGGGCGTGTGGTGACTTTGTGATATGTGCTTATGATCTCCAACAGCCCGTGCACATTGATGCCGCATACTGTTGCATATTTACCGTTAAATACCGTAAAAATACTGGGAACCTGCTGTTGACATTTCTACCGAACAACACTACGGGGAAAATACCGTATGAAACTACTTTTAGCAATGCCAACTTTCTTTGGTTCGATCTTGGAGCAAACTCTAAGAATTATTTTGTTTCTCTCTTCATCACAGCAGAAGGTTGTTCACCTGCCATAAAGACTAGACCATATGATTAAGCACTAACAGTCATTACCGTAAAATTTACAGAAGAAATACCAGAAGTTGGCTGGCATACTTCTACCCCATTTTAACCGTATTCTTTTAACAGGATACTTAATGGTTGCCCATCAACACTGGTCTGCTTACCGACTTGTATACCGACTTGTTATCAACCCTTTACCTAACGTAGCGGCCAAAACCGGCCAGCGCTATTCTCAAAAATCGCCAATTAATTTTCATTATTTTTTTCATTTTTTGTCTCAAAAACATAGGTTATGACCCCTCGTTTGAACGAGCTCGTCGAGCTCGTTCCAACGAGGGGTCATAACCTATGTTTGTGAGACAAACAATGAAAAAAATTAGTTATTCAAGAATTATTTTTGCTAGTGTCGTCTGCTTTTCAGGTTAGGTAAAGGGTTAATGACACTGGACGCTTGATTGAGCGTCCAGATAGCTGACTTAACGTACGATTTTACACGTTCAACTGTGGAATTTCACGAGCACTAGCAATATCGGTTAGCACGCGGTATGAACCATATTCTCAAGTATATCAACAGTACTTTACCAAAAGCAAAATACACTACAAACTGGGGCCTTAATAATTTACAAGTGTGTAAAGAAGTTTTACACAGCTATATAGGTGTAAAAAGTTTTTGTTGTATTTTTCAAATGTTACATCTTTGTCAGTCTCGTGCCTGAATGACTTAGTGTATCTGAGAGAAAAAAACGACGTCATAAGGTGTTGGTGTTGTAACTCACTGGTTATTCACAGATATATGACCTTTGTCCCATGCAATGGCTCATTGTGTGAGGAATTTACCCTATAGGTTCCAGCGAAAATGTGGTTTGTCTAGATTTTTCACTTTTTGCTTTACAGGAATATCAGAAATTGTCACTATATATTTCAAAATGATATGTCATTTTTTGTTTCTCAGTTTTTTCTTTTATCTAAACCATAACTCACTATCTTTGAAACGAGCCTGAGGTTTGTATCCGCATCCCACTTGTGTTAAACCATGGCGTCCTGAATAGAGGCGTCTTATGGTCTTCTGCACAAAGCGAAGTCGGTGGGTTTATCTTGTGTGTGTATGGAGATTCGGAAAGAAATTGATCCTACAGCCCCACGGGGCTATATGATTAAAATACCACTGATCATCTTACCCAGTTAAGTGTTGATTGTGGTGTCTATTCACGTACTGTCAATTTTTCCTTCAGACAAAAACTTATGCATACCGAGTTCAAAGGGGTCAAAATCGCATGGAGATTTCCCATTTGCAACTTCAAACTTATCAAGAAGGCCCTGAGAAACAAACAATTCGCGAGGTAACCAAAGGTTACTTTTGCTCTACAACAGGTATGACACCCACTCCTACATAAGATATACAGTACGTGTTGAGTGTATTATCACTAAACAGGCCTGAAAATGAGCCGTCTGAGATTTGCAGAATGAGGTCCCCAGAGGGTGAATGTGATCATGCTTTCCCATACAGTGGGCCAATTTATCCTCAGGGTACCTCGTTCTGTTTAGGTTGTTTGAGACCCTGATTCAGATTGAGGTTCACAGAGTGTAAATTTAGTGATGCTACCCTGCTGTGCAGGGTAGCATCACTAAATTCACCCTCTGAGGACCTCATTTTGCAGATATCATGCTGCTTATTTTCAGGCTTGTCACTAAATCACCCACAGAGTGGAGATTCCATCCAAGAAATAGTTGCTAATTTGTTGCAAAGCATTACAAGCACAAGCAAAGTCCCAGCCAATGGACCTCCGGGTTATACCCGGAGGACCATTGGCTGAAACATTGCTTGCATTTTTTTTGTCCACGTGTACAGAATTTGAAAGTGATACTTTGGATGCTAACTCCACTCCTCGGGTGATTTAGTTACAATCCACTCTCCACGTACTGTATACTCAAGTATGTGTGAGTGTAGTAATTAACCTCAATAATCAAGTTAAGACTAAGGACTGGAACGCCCCATTGTGGGGTTTGTGGTTGATATTTGCTTTTTAGGTAGCTAAATCTCTGTTTGAAAAGTGTCTTTTTGCCCGTCTTCTTAAAATAAAATCATGACATTATTCATTTTCTCGTTTATAGTAGTTAATCTGAAGCCACTCTCTGGTCAGCAAAAACATAAATGCTGCAGTTGTTATAAGTTGGCGCTGTGTTAGTAGAATATTGGACATTTCCGTAATGGCGTACTATTAACGATAACCCGCAAACGAGAAGTGGAACGATAATGAAAACACGCAATCCCCGACATATCTCGTTAAGAAAATTGACCTTCGATAAAGTTATCTCTACTGAAATTATTAGACGGGCGGGAAAGGTCAAATTAAGAAGCATGTAATCGTTGAAAAACACCCGTGACATCAGCAGAAAATAAAGCGAAGCGTCCTTTTGTTACTTTTAATAAACAAAACCAACAAACAGCTCTCAGCCCTGTCTTGTTTTCATTTATTAAAATTTACAAAGGGAAACTTGTTTTTTTTTTGTGGAAATCTAATTAGAAGCAACTTAGTAACCGTCCACATTGGCTCTTTGTTTAGCGAATGCGTTCTTACTGTAATTTTTATTCTTCCCAGGAAAACAAAAATCAGCAAATCTTATCTCCAAGACTTTTATATTAATGGACAGGACACTGTTGATATATTAAACAGAAAGAAAGTTACAGAACATCAACTGAAAACGCCGTTTAAATTTTAAATGTGTTTCAACTGAGAATAATAGTTATACGTTCAACTTATTGGGAAAAACTGTAAAAAGCCAGCTTCTGTATTTTAATAGTTATACGTTCAACTTATTGGGAAAAACTGTAAAAAGCCAGCTTCTGTATTTTTAACCCTTTACCCCACGCAGACGATATTAAAATTTATTATTTTAAATATAATTTTTTCAAATTCAAAAAAAATTCAATAAAACCATATCATGTTACCCCTCGTTGGAACGAGCTCGTTCCAACAAGGGGTCACATGATATGGTTTTTTTTTTTTTAATTTTTTTGAAAAATAATATTTTTTCAACTAATGAATTTGCATATTACGCGGACGGATACGAACAAGTCGTTGGGTAAAGGGTTAATGCAAAATGCCTGAAGTTTGTGAGTTGGTGCGCACATCGATGATACAACTTCGCTTACATTTCGAAATTTCAATTTTTATATGAGATTCCGATACCCTTTAGTGGTAAACTTACAGACGACTTTAGAAAATTAAGGGGAACTAACTTTCCTGTAAATCTCTTCTCATAACGAAAATTATCAACCATGTTTTTGTCAATAACTCGTGAAGTTATAACTGATTCATTTTTTGTTTTTTGATCGTCTTAGTTTAGCGACATTATTCTGGAATGCAAAGAAAACTTCAGTGTAATTAGGTGCATCTCTGTTTTTATCCAGTTAGAAGCAGTTAGAAGGCACGCACCACGAGCCCTTACAGCAGAGTGTCGCATAAGGGATGTTGCTATTTTAGAGAAAAAAAACACCAGACATCTTGTGAATTCACGGAATTGATAAAAAATAATCGCAGTTATGGGTGTAAATATTAATTATCTTTTACTAGAGCCATTACTTTGTGGAGAGAAGCTATGTTTCAAGTTTTTGTCCGGTGGTGGGGTGTTGTGTTGCCTCAGAATTTTATAACCATACTTAAATACAAAATGTGTAATTTAAAAAGTTTAGTTTAAACATATTTTATTCGTCGAAAGAAGTAGAAAAAGGATCAGAGAACAAGTGCTTGCCACTTAGTAACACTCCTCTCCTTAAACACATGGCTCAACAAAACATATTAATTACATGATAGCAACTGTGAAATTCAGTTTTAACATTAATAGAAAAACAAGTTATGGAATTGAATACAAGAAAAGGAGAAAAAGAGTCCGAAAGAAAGGAAAATAAAAAAATAAAATAAAAAAAAAAAATAAATAAATAAAAAAGAAGAGAAAAGATGTTGTGAAAAGGTGTTGTCTGTTATGTCCACGTGGAACCACCAGCATCGGCATCAGCATCTTTACCAACACAAAAACACAAATCAAGACACTATTGCCTATTGTCACTTAAATCTTTTAGTCGCGTTGATATATTTGTGTACATACTTGAATAGGCATTCATTAGCCTCATTTGGCAACTCTATGCAACCAAATAGAAGAGTATCCATAGAAATAATATGAAAGCTTTCCAGGTCACGCATAAGTTGAGACCTAGGGAAGCTAAACCGCTGGCAATAGAAAAAATAGTGTTCGGCATCTTCGTTACCTTCTCCACATAGACAGAGTGGTGATTCTAAAATATGATTTTGGAATTTATCGACATTAAGATCACTATAGCCACACCTAATTCTGTAATGTAAAATATTCAGTTTTCGTTTGCCTTTATCGAAATATGGACAGAGTGGTGATTCTAAAATATGATTTTGGAATTTATCGACATTAAGATGACCACAGCCACACCTAATTCTGTAATGTAAAATATTCAGTTTTCGTTTGCCTTTATTGAAATATGGAGGCGGTTTGACAACATCATTAGGTATCATTCTTTTAAAACCGGTGATTGACGGTAATATTCATGTTGCTATTGGTAATTTATTCCAAGCCTCCACACATGATGGAAAAATGACTGTTTAAACAGTTCGGTCCTTGACTTATATTGTACAAAGTCGAATGGATTTCGCAAATTATACTGAGTTACATTCTCGAACCTAGGAGGCAATAGGTCAACAAGAAAATCTGGGGACATCTTATTAACTATTTTGTAAAAAGTACACATTTTATGGATGTGTCTTCTTTCTCTTAGCGTCTGCCATCCAATCTCTAATAGCAGACGATCGTGTGAGATAGATCAGTTAGTCCTGTAATAATAATACGAGCAGCGTCATAATGAATGTCATCCAACTGTTTCAATAAATACTGTGCAGCTCCGCGCCATACACGACTCGCGAATTCGAGTATTGGGCTTATATATGAAAAGTAGATTTTCTCCAAAGTTTTGCGACCAAACACAAATTTTAGTTTACGCAACTGCGAAACTCTAGAGCTAGCGCTTTTATAAAGTTGTTCTATATGGCTGTCCCAGGACATTTTTGATTGGATGTTTAAACCAAGATGTCTGTGGGATGTGACAAATGATAGGGGTTCGCCTGCAAAATGTAGATCCGGAGAGGATAAGTCTTTTTTAAGTGTAAACAAAATTGTATTTGTTTTTTTGAGCATTGAAGGTTACTAGCCATTTATCGGCCCATGCAGTTAATCTTAATGTATCAAAGTTAATTTTGGTCTCTAGTTCACGAATTCTTTCCTGGCAGTTTGTGAGACACGTGTCGTCTGCAAAGAGCCTGGTTACTGACTCAATCGTGTCAGCTATGTCATTTATATATACTAAAAATAAGAAAGGGCCTAAAACAGAGCCTTGAGGCACGCCATACTTGACGTCTATATAGTCTGAGTAGCTACTATTTACTTGGACTCGCTTCTTTCGATCGCTGAGATAACTGCGAAACCAAGACAACAAGGGGCCAGAAACTCCGTATAATTTGAGTTAGAGCAGGATTCCGTCATGCCACACTCTATCAAATGCTTTAGAAATATCACAGAAGGCCCCGCATGTTATGAGATTTTGGTTAACTGCGTTACAAAGACTTTGATATATTTCTATAAGTTGGAATACTGTACTGTTCTGCGGTAGGAATCCTGACTGATATCTGTAAAACAAGTTGTTTTCAGAAAAATACTTATGTAATTCTTTGAACACTAATCTTTCCATCACTTTGCCCAGACAGGACAGTAAAGAAATTGGTCGATAATTATTTGGATTAAACCGTTCACCATTTTTGTACAGCGGGATTACAGTCGCATATTTCCAGTCGTCTGGGAATGTACATGCACCAAAGGATTTGTTAAAAAGCAGAGAAAGTGGTTTTGATATCATAAATTTTGTTTCTTTTAATAGTCTGTGACTAATACCATCATGTCCACCGGACTTTTCAAAGGGAGACTATTCAAGACTGAAATAACATCTTCTTCAGAAAATGGAATCTGGGTGCAACTTTTCTCATACTTGCGTTCAAAACGCGGAAGTTGTTGATTTTCTTTATCAATTTTGCTATTATTTATAAAGGTACTATTCAACAAGTTCGCTTTACCAATGTCGTCGTCAATGATTTCATACGTATTTTGTAATGTATGGTGTAGAGGGGGAATGCTTGTTGTGGGGATAAAATCACTCAGAAAGCCGTTTACGCATGCCAAAACTGGTTTGGATTTGTTGAGAGCGATTCATCAACGTGATACATGTATTTAACTTTAGCAAATTTTTTCATATTATTGACTTTGTTTCGATTTGATTAGTACTTTTGCCATCTTTCAGGCGTATTGACATTGGTAGCATTTTTCCTTGCCCGATCCCTAATGCGGATTTCTTTACGTGATGTACTATCGAACCACTGTCTATCATTTTTCCTCACTGTTATTTTGTATCTTGGAATGCATTGGTGTGCTATGACAAAAAATGTTGACGTGAAATTAGTGAGAGAGTCATTAATATTGGCCGGTATGTACAAACTAAAAAAGTAGCAGCGCATCTATGCCTGTTAACTTTTGGTACTTGTCATCCAGTGTCCCAAATGTAATATATATAGAGGATGTGAAATGAGTGTTTTAGTCATACTCCATTTATGAAACGAGTCTACGAAATTCCCGTTTTGCCTCGCCTGGCGGGGCAAAATGGGAAATTCGTAGACAAACATCATAAATGGAGTGTGACCAAAACACGAATTTCATATATTCTGTTTATCATATGACACCATAGTTACCAAAACACATCTTTTAGATAGAAAAGAAGGGTTAAAGAATGGATTTTCACCTTGAACATCATGCATTTGACTGTGACGCTCACTGAGTTCTTTTGAAATTGACAACCAAATCAGCAGAAGGCGTTATGAAGCACTATTTAATATTTATTGAAAATATGAAACGGTAATAAGCCTAGAAAACGGAGAAGTCATATAATAAATAATATATGTTTACCATTTTAAAGCACATAAATGTAGATCTCGACATATCATTGGAATCGGCACATTGTGCTGATTCCAAAAGTATGTCACAAGTTTTGTTTTCTCCTAACTATATCTGGGTGTGTTTATTTAACTTTAGAGGGTCAAAAGAGAGCAAGAGTAAAAAAAAAATAGTAGAAAAAAGTAAAGACCTCCTTAGAATCTGCAAGATCGGGACCCAGCAGATTTTAATTTACGAGCATCTTTGTTTGTGAAGTGAAAATTTAAATGTTATGTAACGAGCACCTATATTCGTTAGGTGAAATAAAAATGTTCCGTAGGTCCACTTTCTTGAAGAAGGGAGTTTTTTGTGAATCTAGCCGCTAACTGCTAAAGATATTCGTTCAATTGTGCTCATTTGGGAGTGTCTCGAGAATTAAGTCCCGTGCACACTTCATGTTTTTTCACCAATACAGCCGTCGAAAGCAACTCAGTTTCTACTGGAGTTGACTTCCATTCTTCACTGTGGCAAGGAAATATTTTCGGAGGGTCGGGAGAGAGATTAAACATAATAATTGTTTGTTTGGATGGCATTTCCATTGTTTGTTTCAACGCAAATGAGAAAAGTGCCGAATCAAAGAGTGTCCAAAGTTTCTTAACACAACATCACTGGAGAAGTCAAATGTTGAGGAAAGTAGCAACACTGGCAGTAAGAGTGTTTTTCCTTCAGAGACCGAAGGAAGATCGCCAAAAAAACTACGTGACGAAATGTATATATAATCATGAATCACAGGATGCCACATGTAATTATAATGAGTTTTATAACAAGTTTTTACCACAGGGATCAACTTTAAATTATTTGAAACACATTGGCCACCGCGAAGAAATTCTTTTTCCCACTCTGTTAACAACACCTCGATGACACTTAACGAGAAAAAGGTTCCGGTATTCGGTTGTTATAATGTATTAATGGTAAAAATACCTGTCTCAAACCATATGTTTAAAATTTCTACCATCTCTGTTAAATTCACTTGATAGAGCGATGGCCAAGTACCATGATCGCTAATGACAAAGGCGCGGGATTTTATCTTCGTGGGGAAAGAGTATTTGCTGGCAGCATTAGTTGTGGTTTTGAAAACCTCCATGTAGGATTCAGGATACATTAGCGTCGCAAAGAGGACAGATTGGAAGGGGGCGGGGTGTAACAACCAGTAGTGTTATAATCAACCAGTAGTGTAATATTAACCAGGAGGGTAATAAAAATTAACCAGTAGTGTAATAATCAACCAGTAGTATAAAACAAATCAACCAGTAGTGTAATGACCAGTAATGTAATAAACTTAACCAGTAGTGTAATAAACATCCATGAAAACCAACAATTTTTCAACAAAATTTGAAAAAAAATTTTATCGTACATTTGAAGGCGTTTTGCAGGTCAAACATCATTTCATGGGTTCAGTACGGCGAGAAAAAGTATTTTTATAATTTTTATGTGATGTGCGTATTTTCTGGTGTTTAATGTCACTTTCTGCATTTGTGCTTTATAGTAGTAGTAGTGGTAGTAAGAGATGAAGTAGTAGTAGTAGTAGTAGTAGTAGTAGTAGTAGTAAGTAGTAGTAGTAGAAGTGGTTTGTAGTAGTAGTAGTAGTAGTAGTAGTTTGGGTATTCATTATACTTCCGTCCAATCGAACTTACCATCAAAACATATGTTTCCGTTCTATTAGAGGTCATTCAGTCCATATAGCAACACGTGCTACCATAACAACCAAGATGATGGTCCAGTATACAGAATAGACGGTGGAAACACGTGTCATCTAATTACATGCGCGGCGCACGCGCACTTACATCACATATCCCTATGGGAATGACGTCACAACATGGCTGCTCATGTAGGCTACCATAACAACACAACATGGCGTCCCTGGGTTCCGTGACTAGGACGGCACTTACGCCTCCCCAAATGAGGGTCATTTATCCACATGACACACTTCTAATGTAGTATAAAAGTAGTGTGTTAACCCATCAAGGAATTGTGCTGAAACAATATTTTCTGCATGTTGAATGAGTTGAAACTTTTTACATTAAATGTAAATCATCACAGGATCTAAATAGCTATCCACTATTGGTAATCGAAAACAATCACTTGACATGGCAGACGGAAAAGGCAGTGGACCTCAAAGCACCCACCCTATTCACCTCGCCTTAGATACCCTCTACTCTCTTACCGACCTCCTCCTTCAAGATGGAAAGAAAATAACTGACCGCAAAATATAGGTAAAACACCCATCCCACCCCACCCACACCCACCGCAACTTCGTGAAATATGGTCGAGTGTCTATGCTCAAGGAATATGATGAGCACCACTTCCAGAAGAAAAACTAATTTTAGAATTCAAAACTGTCAACTAGACTGAAAAAGCCACGCATAATAATACAGGGACTGAAATGGGTGGTTGTGAGAGAGACCTTCAGAGATTCGCCCGGGCCGTATTAAATATTATAATTGTAGACAACGCAGGAGATCACACATCTCGCCCTTGAATACCACACTTTATCACCCATAGGTTTTCTGGTATGATAGAGCCTGACAACTTATGCCTGGGGTAAGCAGTCTCTCAAAAGCACAGCATTACTATAAATAATTGGCCAACTTTGAATTTACATAAAGCCACAAATGCAGAAAGTGACATTAAACACCAGAAAATAAGCACATCACATAAAAATCACAAAAATACCTTTCCTCGCCGTATTGAACCCACGAATGATGTTTGACCTGCAAAACACCTTCAAATGAACGATAAAATGATTAAAAATCGATAAGGTGTACCTAAACTATGATTTGTGACACCCCAAAATTTTTTCAAATTTTGTTGAAAGATTGTTGGTTTTCATGGATGTTTATTTTACACTACTGGTTAAGTTTACTACACTACTGGTTATTACACTACTGGTTGATTTGTATTGCACTACTGGTTGATTATTACACTACTGGTTAATTTTTATTACACTACTGGTTAATATTACACTACTGGTTGATTATTACACTACTGGTTGTTACAGGGTGTAATCATGATTTGCCCCGACTGTGATCGCTTTAGCCCTGACTGATTAAATATTACAGCTCCGTAATCAAGACATGCCTTCGCTAACTTTGAGTTGTGAACTGTAATCCAATCTGACTAATATTCCAACAGCAGCATGAAGGCATGCCTTCTTTGAAGGCATGCATCGATGGTGTAGTTAGAATATTTGGTCAAAATTCGGGAGTCCTTGGAATTTTTTCTTTGTATAAATAACAGATATGTGGTTCAAAATGAAAGGAATTTTAAAATCAGTCACAAGCTTGTGTAAAATCCTGTTTCGATGCACTGTCTATCCTGGTGATACCAACATGTCCAGGTATGCAGTAAAACACGATACCATATCGGTCACACATGGGAGTATTCATCTTCGCGCGAAGTTCCAGAATGAGAGGGTTCTTCAACCTGGGGTTGAGTCTAGCAAAGAGGATAGGGAGTCGGAAAATATAGCGTTTTCGAGATGTCCAAGCGCTAGTTTCAAAGCTTCAGCTCAAGCCAGAAAATAAGCAGACTGACATCTGCAAAATGAGGTCCCCAGGGGGTGAATTTAGCGATGCTACCCTGCACAGCAGGGTAGCATCACTAAACTTACCCTCTGTGAACCTCAATCTGAATCAGGGTCTCAAAACTAAACAGAAAGAGGTACCCTGAGGATAAATTGGCCCACTGTATGGGATAGCACCCCCTTGGACCCCATTTTGCAAAAGTCAGACTGCTTATTTTCTGGCTTGCTTCAGCTGTGAAAATTTTAAAAAAAACCCATTTGTTTGGTATTCTGAAAGAGATGATCTGATCACGACATCCGATGACAGATTGCCACCGTCTTTTTAGATCTATCTGTATAGATCCTTTTATATACATTATGCCTGCACTTTATTTCAGCATATTTTATGAACTGCAAAGAATTTATCTCGAACTTTTTGGAGGAGGCAAGGTCCAAATAACATTAGGTTTTTAAGATGGCAAGGAGCAATGTGTGGTTTACTTTTCTCTTTTATTGAATCAGGTTCAAGTGTGGCGGACTCCATATGGGGTCTATCAAATCTATGTGGCAGGTGGAGTGGAATGGGGCAACAAATAACAAGCTTCGTCGCTTCTGACCAAATGTCAACGACAAATATGCGTCAAGAAACCTTTGTAGAAAGATCATGTAGTATTGGTATGATGTCATGTTGGTCATACTCGACGTATACATTCCTTTTTGTTAGAGGGTAATATGGGACCAGAATGTGTTTCTTGTCAATGTCCTTCGACAGTCCAGCGCATTCTATTGGATTGTACTGATTTTAATGACACCAGACGGCGTCACTATAATGTACGGTCTTTCAGAGAACTATTTTACAGCATCAATTCTCACCAGATTTTATTAAGTATTAGTTGTGTTTATTCTTTTAACAGCATCTCAGAAACAAAAAGTGTTTTGATTTTGTCATCTGGTTAATTTAAAGAGTCGTCATTCAAATTTTGGTATCAATATTTTCTACTGTCTTTACAATTAATTTCACTATTACGTAATGCTCATTTTTAATGTTTTTAAAAATATATTTCACTTTCCGATGGAATTTTTTATCGTACATAACCGTTTGTCGCCATGATATAGCTTCAGCTGCTGATGTGGCGTTAAGCACCAATAAACAAATAAATTGTGTGTATAACAGCTGTATATAGTAGTATATATATACACTAAATTATAGTTGTTACACATGGGCTTCCGAGCTTGTTATTATGCCCCCGATGCCCCCGACCTCCGAAGGAGGATTCGGGGGTATCTAATGAAGTCGTCCGTCCGTCCGTCCGTCTGTCTGTGTCTGCCTGTCTGACCGTACAACCATTTTGCATTGTAATTTCAAAGCCATTGCTCGGATTTGGACCTCCTTTGGTATGCTGATAGACAGGAAGTGGGGGAACAGATTTGCACAAGGAACGGGTTCCGTCCAATAAATTAATCCAGAGTTATGGCACCTTTTCGACTTAGATTTTTTTTTTTTTTCACTCTTTCCACTTAAAAAATTGTTCTGTCCCACAATACCCTCAATGTTACTTCGAACTTGCATACGGGTTGGGGGCAGTGGCCCACGCTTTGCGTTGCCCTTGTTTACTTAGCTCGTGTCGTACTCCAAATTGCTCATGTTGCGTCCGGACAACTCGAATCGGGTTCCGTGAACCTACATTTGTATTACCGAGTGTGCTTGTGTGTGTCATAAATCAAGTTATCGAGTCTAGACTCGTAAGAAAGTACATGATTACAAGCAAAAGCTTTTTGATATCTCTCAACTCCATTCCATACGAAAATGACTAGACTGGAAAAAATGATTGAGGGTGAGCGATCACACCTCCTACACGACCGTTATTTACGGACCTGTTCAATCTCCTGGTAGCATTTGTGAAGATCGATCCCATAAACAAACGTACCGCAGCGGATGCGGTTCCACAGAATCTGATGCATCTGGTCGTGATGACCGTAAAAATGTGAGCTGTAAAAATTTCTGGCCAGTATCTTATAAGGTAAAATATAGTAAGTTATTCATGCTTTTCAATTACTTATTGATAGTAGGTGCGACTGGAAAATGTTTTAATATGTCACATGAGTTTAATGCAATGGGCATCCAATAATTTCCTCAACTCTTGTGATGTAGAAAAGTATTCCTAATTTAAAGGCGACAGTTTTCATTCATCATTGTGAAATGGTATCTCAAAGCAACTGTTTTACATACTCCTGGTCATATCAGAATTTCCCGCAGGGCAAAGAGGTGGAGTTGTTTGGGTTGCGCGATCTGTATCATTTCATGCACATTAGAGTGCAATTCCATCAGAAGTAGACATTTCGAATCGTCGACATCCTCTCAAAATCCTATCAGGTTTCTCATCTTGAATCTTTGTCTACCATCAGGTGTTTGGTGACAGAAGAAGAGTCCGAAACTACTTTGATTCCGTCCTAGAATAATCAGCCTTTTTGATTGACTTGCCAAATCAGACGAGTTGACGTTGAATACAGTAGTTGAGTGGCGACTTGCAATTTTTGCGGTTGCGAGAATGTGTAATATTACTAGTCGGGAGATTCGCTTCGCCTTGAAATTTGCGATTTGTAAGGTTCTAGATGTTGAAATTGCAGTGGTGCTCAGGAATCTTAAGGCCCACTGATGGTGATACTTGGGTGTTAGTGCTGTTCGCGAACAGTTTAATTGTTTGGATCAGATGCGGTTTGTGACTGCTGGAACAAGCCTCAAAAAGTAATATTGCTGTCAAACCCCATACATACAATAAATAAATAAATAAATAAACAGCGGTAAGTATTGGACGGATCACAGATTTGACATGGCGGCGATCACCGTGGATTTGATGGGGTAAAATCTGTCTTGAGATTTGAAAATGAAAAATTCCAGTGTTTGTATTCAAGAGACAACCCAGTAGACGTATATTTTATATGAGCAGAAATTTTAATTTCTGGGTTTTTCATTTCTCTTATTATTTAGAATTGAAAATACTTTTCTGACCCAAAACTTTGGTTTTTGGTGGTTGATAATTCACGGGTTTCTCGTTCCGGCACTTTGAATTTCCACATTCAAGTTTGTTCCCATGATTAGATGGTTTCTGTTATTCAAGATTCAGCTTTAGCTTTGTAAATTGTGGATGCATGATTATAATTGAATTTTTATTGGGTTTAACGACACTTTCGGTAGCCAAGGACACCTCGTGTCGGATATCATTAACATCTGTGGGATATGTGATATTCTAATGTTACCTACGAGGTGACTGATAAAGTGAAGTGTTTGATGAAGTGTTTACAATAAAACAAATTGTTGGAAACAATCGGGTTAATTAACCATCTGCGCAATGAATTCAAGCAGCATCTTTTCCCACGGTTAATTTAGCCAATACAATCTTGTTTGGCAGAGTTTGTTAACGCTTTACCCAACGTAACGGCCAAACCGGCCAGCGCTATTCTCAAAAATCGCCAATTAATTTTCAGTATTTTTTTTCATTTTTTGTCTCAAGAACACAGATTATGCCCTCGTTGGAACGAGCTCGTCGAGCTCCTTCCAATGAGGGGTTATAACCTACGTTTTTGAGACAATAAATGAAACAATTAGTTATTGAAGAATTTTTTTTGCAAGTGTCGTCTGCTTTTCATATTAGGTAAAGGGTTAAGCTCTATCAAACAAGACTGAATTGGCTAAATTCCAACTTAAATTATGGGGAATATTTGTGACTTGAAATTTGAGTATTTCGACTCCAGCGTGCAGAGAGTTAAGGGGCATCAAACAGTGTAATTACACGACGGTGTCGCAAAAGTTAAGCAATCGGGGTCAATAAGGGATGTAGAACAATTGCATGATATAATAGTATCACAGATATTTCTATCAGAAGTAGGTGATGTGGGACAAGGGAAGCATTGAAAAATCGCCCCAGTGGACCGTTGATGGGCTACATACGTCAAATGTTCTAAACCTCAAGATGTACCTGGATTAGACATGGTAATTTTATATGAACATGCTCTTATTCGTGAGTTAAATTTAAAATCAAGAAAAATTGTTGTCCACGATCTTTAGTGGGCTTTATCACAATTCCTGTCAAAAAGCAAAAAGTAATCCTCTGCAATGTAGCGTCTCTTTCAGAGCTATATTATAATAACACGAACCCACATAAGATTATGTCGTTTCTCAAGGAAGTCAACCTTTTGATTAAATTTTATATGTTTTTATTCTGGTCAAACAAGATTGAATTGGTTCAATTCATATTTGCATGATGGGAAAAATGCGGCTTGAAATTTCGGTTTTTTGACATCAGTGAAAAAATATCTTTCAGACTACAAGACCGGGGGTCCTTCCAACTCATCTTTCATACTGACCTTGGCTGTTAACTTGATAGCCAAGCTCATGTAAAATCCCTAATCATTCTAGTTGATATTCAAGTTACAGATATGACTCCCTGCCAATAAATTCTGCCTCTGATACTACAGGTTGTAAATCACAGTATATGGACACTTCGCACTTCAAAACTATGTAATAAACAATAAATAAATTAGGGACGAGTTTTCCCTGAATTGTGTGACATATCATTGTTATCTGATTTACCTATTTTGACATGTGGAAAAATGTAGGCAACCGAAGTATTTCGGCTGCACACCATATTTTTCTGACAGTTAACCCTTTACCTAACGTAACCGGCCAGCGCTATTCTCAAAAATCGCCAATTAATTTTCATTATTTTTTTCATTTTTTGTCTCAAAAACATAGGTTATGACCCCTCGTTGGAACGAGCTCGTTCCAACGAGGGGTCATAACCTATGTTTTTGAGACAAAAAATGAAAAAAATTAGTTATTCAAGAATTATTTTTGCAAGTGTCGTCTGCTTTTCATGTTAGGTAAAGGGTTAACTAACGCAATACTATATTGATGTATGAATAAGCAGGACTATAATTGAGCAGTTTGTGTTTTAAAAAGAAAAAACAGCGCAAAACAGACGGTAATCAATCAAGTGAAAAAGACAATAAAAAAACAAACAAAAAAACAAAACAAATGCAGCTTCAGATATTTCGAGTCGGATTATCCACCTTTACGCATTGGAGAACTGTTTTGCAGCATAATATACGCATCAGTTACAAATTCCGGATATTTACAAGACCATATCATCGATGTATTACATACGAACGTCAACTGCTGTAGCATACAACCACTCTTGCAACGTGCTTTCCGAGATGATAGTTTTTTGTGGTCGGAAGACCTCAGAGTAGCCATCTTGCAGGGACTTAATAACGATAACGTTGGCTTACGCTGCAAGAAAATGAAAAACAAATGTGGATGACCTGTTCCATAAAACAAGCTTTGTGCTGGACATAGATTTTCCCATGACTTTAGAACCTGCTACTTTGTAACAATAAGTCTACATGGCAAATTTTATTGCTTTGTAAACAACTATCGTAGAAGAAGGATCATGAACATTCTCACAAGACTAGATTTGATGCTTGCTCTTTCGCGACAAAGATGCAAATGGAAGTCACTGGTACCTGATTAGGGGAGTTTGGGCGGGGCAGCACGACCAATTTGGAGTACAGTACGACCAACGCCTAGAGGGTTGCCAACGCTGTTTTGGCGGCCAACGCCATTTTGGCGGCCAAGTCTGATCTGTACTGTGATGTCTTGACACATGTCGAAAGCGGTATTTTTTTCGTTTTGACGTTATTTGTGTTGTAACGTCAAAGGTTTTGCTTCGATCGCAAACAAATGTGACAGTGCTTCAGAACTGTTACTACCGCGTCCACGTGAGGAGTTTGGTCTCCGTAAATGCTGTGGTTATATATAGACATGTCACATATTGAAAGCGGTATTTTTTCCCCTTTTTGACGTTATTTCCATAATTTCAAAAGATTTGCGCCAATCGCAAATAAACTTGGCAATGCTTCAGAACAGTCACTGCCGCGTCGACATGCAAAGATCTCTGTGAGGGCTATGGTTATGGCTGTCGGCGTTAGACAACTTGAAAGTCGTATTTTTCCTTTTCGTTTTAACTCATAACGCTTTGCGAAATCGAAGATACTCTTGGGATGCTCCAGAACTGTCACTTCTGCGTCGACATGCGAAGTTTGGACTCCGTACACTCTAAAATCAGTTGTTAAAAATTAAACCAAAACAACTGGGTTGAGTGAATGTGAACCCAGTTGGGAAAATGTGTATTTTTCCCTTTTTGCGTTATTTGTAAGCCGCTTTGCGTAAATCCAAAAGAAACTTAGCAATGATGGAGAAACATCTCTTACACGCCACTATGAGATGTTTGGTCTCTGTGGGTGTTATGGTAATGGCGGTAGGTGTGTTTTGGGGCACTATTTGGTGTAAAAACGTCGCAATTGACTTTAAATAAAAAACTCAAGAAACAACTATATTTTTATTTTTCAAACTCTACAACATATTAAAATTTCATGGAAATCGGACGAACTTTAACTTTTGCGACGTTGATGTCCGACGACTGTCACCACAACTGCAACTCCGGACGAATGTTTCGCCATCTAAAAACGGATTGCATTTTTAGATATGTTTTTTGTGAGACTACTTCCAAAATCTGGAGAAGGAGAGTCCAATAGCATGGTCAATATTAACGTTCACGAGAAAGACGTCAATTTGACATTATTTTTGAGTAAAGGTTGACAATTGAAATTGTAACCACAGTATTCAATAGACACATTATCAGCGTTATAATGGGTGAAATTTCATAGCTCTGTGTATAATTAATAGAGAGTTATGCGTTTAGCGCTTTAATGAAAACTGCCCCTAAGGCCCCCAAAATTTGAAGTGACATTAAAACCTACAAAATGGCGATAAATTGAAAAACTAAAAAAAGTTTAGCACTGGAGTTTAAATTAAAAGTTTAAGAAACACGCTTATATTGGGCCCCTGTTTTGGATAAAGTCGCGAAATCAAAACTCCCAGCCTTTGCTGAGAACTAGAAATAAAGACAATAAGTGTGCCATATTTAGTCAGTATTGCTTCACGTGACGTACCCTAAATCGTGGCGTGATTCAAAAATGTTGACGATCGCTATAAGTCATTTCAACTTCGTTGAATGACTAAATTGTCGTATACGTAGAGCCAAAACTATAAAACTTTTTCAATTGTATTTTCTAGAATTGCATTTTCAAGTTATGACTTTAAGTAGGTTGAAATGAAACATTAGCATTTTCAAAGATGTGGCAATTTGCCAGTTGGCAAACTGCCAAATCTTTTAAAATACTAATGGTTCATTTTAATAAGTTATATTAATAGGTAGAAAATACAATTCTAGAAAATACAATTGTATAAGTTTTATAGTATTCGTCCCTGGTCAGATGCAACAAATGTTGTTTATTAGGGCACACTGAGATCTGTTTTGAATTTGATTGGATGCATTGTCCTGGTGGGAGATCGTGTTTCTTTTTGTTTCTTCTCTTCATAACCTGAAAACGTGTTCCTTTTTTCTTTTCTGGATAACGTGAAAATGTTCGTCGCAAATCTGTGAAAATTTAAAGTTTTAAAGTGCATGCACAGTAGAGTATTGAATGCAAACAACATCACTCACAAAGTGCAATTCTTCACTGTTTTCGTTGAGCTGAAACCCGAAAAATGTGAGCAAATACCCTGTCATGATCGGTGTCCGCCATTTGTAGGCCTTCGCGAGATCATATTAAACTAATTTGAACATGTTGAATCACACTCAAGGAGAACTTTGAAAAGACATGCCTCCTCTAATGTAGGCAAGATACCTGATATTTGTTAATACCACTGGCATTGTTTTACTGACTTTTTAGGGGGTTAAAACCTTGTACTGATATCAAACATATAAATGAAATTGGAAAGTGGTTCGAGTGGCTACCGTTCCCACCTTAAACACACTCAGACAGGCAAACTATCAAAGGATGACTAAGGCAATTAGCAGTCAAATGCAGGTTACATCATTTATAATAACCCGAAATATGTATACTAGATGGATGTTTTTAAAAGGATTAGCGATTTGAATATAACAAAGGCAAACGTATGTGAAATATTACAACTCCCTATTTGCAAATAAATATGAATTTACAACAAAGAAAATCAATTTGTTAAACATATTCAGTCTTTGTGAAAAATATTTAGTCAGAACGTCGATTGCCGGAAAGATTACTAATGCAGTGGAAACCTGTTAAATGAATATCCATATTTGCCAATAAAAAATATTTAATGAATAGGAATATTTAATTAACAAGAAATTGATTATTTTCGCCAGACTTTCTCTACTGGTCGGGTGCCAATCTATTTTAGAGACGACTTGTGGCATGGGCCTACTCACTAAGGTATTCTTCATCAGGCACCGCGAGTCACAGAATACCTAGAACCTGCTTGAAAATAACTGTCCTCTTGGGAACTGTCCTCTTGGTAATCCCCACTGGGTCGTGACAGGACAATGCACATACATTTTACTTTAGAATACGGGGCAAGTTAAATCCGATTCGTAGTCATTACAATTGATTCCATCGAGACCATCCCATAGGAGCTCAATAGCTACTCTATCCACTCGACCAGTCGAACTACTCCAGCCTCTATCTCCTATAACAACATTCACCATCCAAAAAAATATAAAACTCTGTTATTACAAAATGAAACCTAACTTCTCAGATTACCACTTTATGGATAAGACAAAAAAGAGATCTTCGGTCGTCAGTACTCCAACGTTTATTTCTAAAGGTGGAGGTAGCTCACATAAGCATCAGCTTACTGCTGGATCCATTTTCCAATTCATAACTATCGTCATTATTGTGTAATCTCTGCGATTTTTCTGTACTTTTGTTTGTTTGGAAATAAAATATTGTCAATCAATCAAAGAGAGCATTTCAGAAACACCGCCCGCAACACTTTTAATAAACACATGACGTCGTAACATTGTGAGTTGAATGGTTTTGGAAATGAAATCGAATTAATGTCCTCTTTTGAAGTCATTTATTTCATTGGCTCTTTACCTCACATGACCAAAAGATATTTTAAAGAAAATAGTCTGTAATAAAAGTCACCTCAAACCCGTCAAGATTTGATATGAAATTTCTGAACTTCGTTTACTAAAATCGATATAATCCACCACAAACCTCGGTCGGGGACGTTGGGAGGATGTTGAATAGGGGTGTGGGGGGGGGGGGGGGCATGGCCATAGAAGTGCACCCACACACTGGTATATATCAACGGTGGCCCATGTACCTTCGTAGCATGGTAGGAATACAATCATCAAAGCTGCATTTGGGCCTAGGCCTAACGAAAGTAGGATAGCTCGGATGCATTATCCCACTTTTCTCGATCGTGACGTTATAGTCACATGTCCCAGTGACGTTATGTGAGTTGTTATGGTAGCCCGCATGATCAGCAATGTTGTGACGTCATTACCATATTGAGACTTGGTGTTATTGTGCAATGCGTGTTATTAGGAGGAGTGTATCTTATTACCCAAATGGACCCGACAACGCTTTTTTCAAAACTTCCGGAATACTCGATGTCTACCTTTCCAGGTCGCCATATTTGATTCTACGTGGCTATTATGGGACCCAATGGCTTCCAATAGGAACACGTGTGTTTGTATAATAGAACGGATACTTACCCAAATAGGCCCGACAACTACCGAAAATCATCAAAAACACTCACAATGACCGAAACGGACTTTATTTAGTTCGGATTCTTCCAGACTTTTCTTTATATTAGTAGCTTGTAGGGCTGTAGGCACCTAAAAAGTGTATTCGATTGTATAACAGAATGATTAATTACCGAAAGGGCGCCAACAATGCCTCCAAAACTTCAGAATCCTCTTTATAACAGCAGGACATCTAATTCTCGTAATTCTCCATTATCTGTTTTTCCCTTGCATTTTCATGAATGCCATGAAAATATTTTTGGGAAATCTAACCTCAACTTCCTCATATCTTAATCTGGGTATGGAACGACCACGTTACGCGGAATAACTTCTCTTAGATTTCCCGACCCCCCCCCCCCCCCCCCCCCCCCGTGGTCCCATACTGAGAAAAGGTATTCTATAACCACATACGAATCCTAGAGAGAGATTCATGTAAGTGGAATTCCATTAGTGGGAGTCCTAGCTGATTCCGTGAACCTGCTAGTGGTGTTCATAGGCACATCAATAGAATAGACTGGTTATATTAGTAGTGGTAGTAATGGGCAACATGGATGGGGTTGATAGGACCTAACAGCAAAAGGGATTACAGATAATACTCGTTATCCTAGCAATAGTAGGTTAGTAGTGCGGTAGAAAGTATAAACAGAGGTGGAAGGCACAACGCATGTTGTAGGGTAGAGAAAGTAGAAGCAGTGGTAGAAGACGTTGACCAGGAGCCATAACTATCCTCAGATAGCTATCCTCCAAAAGGTATATTCTAAAGGTATCATCAAATAGCACATCACTGTGTCATACGTATCCTCAGATACCGGGATGAGGGAACGATACATTAGCCCTCATTGAGGGCTTTCCCCATAGCCCCACGCGACACAAAAAGCATAGACAGACAAAAGAAGGGATTGGAAAGTGGGATTCCACGCAACGAACCTAGATGAGGATATGGAGGACTTGAGGTTAGATTGCTGAAAAATATCTTCATGGCATTCATGTACACACACAGGGAAATGAGGATTGGGTTGCAAAATCGCCATAGCACCATGCGCTACTGTTATACAGAGGATTCTGTGAGTTTGGGGGACATTGCAGGTTCCATTTGGGTAATTAGTCATACTTGTATACATTCAAATTCAAATGGACTTTTTAGGGATCTATAGCTGTATCGCACTGTGTGCTACTATTGTAAAGAAAATTCTGGAGCTAAACAAAGACCATTTCTGTGTTTTTTTGATGATTGTTGTCGAGTACATGTGGGTAATTATTCATAGTTTTATAAAATCAAACATACTCTCCGAACACATTCCTTCCAGTTAGAAGCCTTTGGATCCCATATTATCCAAGGGCAATCAAAGATAACGGTCTGAAGAGGTAGAATCCGAGGATTCCGGTAGTTTTTGGGGACTTGTCGAGTCCATTGGGGTAATTAGATATGCTCCCCTTGAATCTAACAAACCCCGAACACACATCCTTCCTTTTAGAGGGATTTGGGTCGTCTGGTAACCACGTGTCCCCATTGAAATCGAAATGGCGGCCTCCGGTATACAAAATATACGACCGAAACACGTGTCACCCAACAACATGCGCACTAGCACTATTTATCACTGTGGTAATGACATCACAGCTTGGCCGCTCATGTGAGCTACCATAACAACCTTACATGGCTTCACTGGTCACGTGACTATGATGTAATGTCTGAGATCAATCAGTACATTCTGCAAAGAGCTTATCCATCCGGGCTATACTACTTACGAACCTCTACACTGAGAAAAAATGATATTTTTGGCTTCTTGTTTAACAAACTTTACCGCTGGCCGAAACAGTCCGTTAGGACAATTTGATAAATATGGAACCAAAACTGAGCACTTTTCTCCATTTTTAGGACTGTGGAAGGAAATCTTTACGCACAAGAGTGAAACACAACTTTCGATTAATTTGCTCAAAGCCAATTCTAAAAGGAGCGATTTACAGTTTCCAAAATGAATGCATAATTTATCATTGTAGTGGAATATTTACTATGTGGAGAATGTTAAGGATTTGGGGAATTTTGGGATCCAGAGGAGCTGGAGGTGCAATCGGGGCATCTCAGATTGACACAAGCGACATTAGCCATATAAGAATTTAGGGCCTTATCCATTATTGTCTTCTTGAATTGTGGTCTGCTGAGTTGTTGGATTTGTGGGTCAATTTCATTCCAAGTTCGTGGGAGAGTATGGAACGGCAGTTCGGATGAAAAACGTGTTCTTGGTTCAAGTGTGTATATTTTCCCAGACTGTCTGGTGTTCATGCCTGATGGGTTCCTATAGATTTTAAATGTATCATCAAAGGACACGGGTAATTTATTATTGTACCAATCATGCATGAACAAAAGGAAAAGCAGGGTATAGAGGTCGCTGAATTTTAGGATACTAAAGCTTTTGAATAGAGGATCAGTGTGTGATGTAAAAGACTTGTTTGTTATAATACGAATGGCTTTCTTCTGCATGTTGAAGAGTCTTTTCGCAGAGGGTGAGTGCCCCCAGATTAATATCCCATAGATCAAATGGCTGTGGATAAGTGAGAAGTACAATGATCTTAAGGCTTGCGGGGGGAGAAATTTTTTTGCCCTATTTAATGCAAAAATAGCTCTTCCTATTTTTGAACAAACAGCTGATATGTGCTGTTTGAATTTCAGGTTTTCGTCCATATGAATTCTAAGGAACTTAAATGATGACTCCTCTTGGTGACTACCGACTAACGATATATTCGTCTCATTCAGTGATATCACCTTGTTCTTGGCACTGTATGCGTCAAGTTGGGGGGTGAAATAACATGAATCTGGTTTTAGAGGCATTTAAGGCTAATTTATTTGCAGAACTCCATTCGTGCATCTTAATTAGTTCAGAATTTGCATTTTCTATTAGCGCATTGACACATTATAATGCCTCTCTGGATCACCTTGGACCTCCCAGGACCGATCCAGCTAGTACGTGTACTGGTACAGCAGGGTGGTCCGGTCCGGATTGCAGTCCAGCCCATGGACCAGTGCCGGGCCGGTATTTCTCGATTCGATCCGCAACACTAAGAGAGGGGGAGGGGCCTCACCTCTCTAAATCCAGTCACATATTCTAAAAGTTGGAATATCTGAGACTGTAGTCATGAAATATTGGAATTTCTAGACTCGTAAATATTCGTTATCTTCACCTTTAATGACTGAAATTTAACACAGCTGAAGCGATTTTGAGATCGACAGCCTTTCCGACAATGATGGAGGTGTAATCAGCGTTGGCTTAAATTTCGAATTTCCAAGAATTTTCATCATTTGAAACATTTCTGGTTTGATAGGGCAGGAGCAGTTGGATATCTCTAGAAATCTGAAACTGAGGTGAGAGAGCTTCTATTTGAGTGGGGTGCTGGGAGTGTCTACAAAGGACATTTCCAACTGCACACCTTTCAAGACACGCTTGTTCTTCGCCTGAGAACATTGTACCTCTAACATTAGTAAGTTCGGTGCATTATAACATGCTTATCGTGAGGAAGTGTCTAGTCTGCCCCACCCCCGTAAAACGAGAGATGTTGGGTTATTTTGGTATCAGAAAAATTACGTGCTTCGTCTCTCATATCAATACGAATTAAATATTTGAGTGCTCAATTCAGGGCACCATAATCGAGCACGTGAGGCTCTAAAAAACGGCACTCAATCTAATATTTGCCTGTTAAAAAACTGAAGAGGTTTGGAGTCCTGTGTAAAGAAATGCGAGTGAGTGTGACTTTGAAGTATTTTTTATTTATAAAGGCCTGATTGATTAAAGTCCTACTCTTTGACAAACAAGAAAAGGGATAGGATGAAAGGTCATTATCAAAGCATTTGAAAGGCATTTAATGCATAAATAACAACACATTAACAGAAAAAATGTAGTAGTGTCTCTTTTTCGTTTAACCCTTCAGTTATGTTTTAAATAACTGAAGTAACAATGCCTGCGATACGGTAAAGGGCGCGATGCCTGCAATGCCTGCGATGCCTGCGATACGGTAAAGGGCTATTACCAATTTTCATTCTCAGTTTGCTTTTGGAACATAGTTTGATGCTTAAAAATTTCGCCTTGCTGTGAAACAATCACAGATGTTGACTGTACACTCGCGGCGTGGCGAAGATGACAGATTGGTTGGCGGTTGTCAACCTGAATTTTCCCGAATGTGATGGGTCAAGTCCCGGTTGATAAAATACTCCGTCCACATCATAAATAGTTGGAATAGTTTTATTTCTCCATCGGGATTATACTTCGGAAATCAGAAACCTAATTTATGGATCAACACATACGGAAGAAGTGATTTCTTATTTAGTCCAAAATGGTCGTGAAGGGAACGCCATTTGCGTGAACCCCCTAGGGCCCTGCGAATCTTCGAGATTCGATTTGATTCAATTTCGAATCTTAAGTTAGTATTCGGTTCGATTCGAATCGGCTTTCCGATTCGTTTTCCTTCGAATCTTTTCACTGGAATTGCGCTTGGTATCTGTCATCTTAGTCATCTCACAAAACGTATAGCTGAGATAGAAATTGTATATAAATAATGTTGAAAATAAAGATTGGGTGTAATTGCCGCTATATTAACATAAAAAAACAGTACCCATACCACCATACATACTAGTTCCAGTTTCACTAGTTCCTACCACTGCTGAAAGCAAATTTAAAGTTACCAAGCAATATTGGCGATGAGTTCACGGTTGCTAGCGGTTAGCCCCGTACACTGCCCAGTGCAGAATTCTCGCAGCCGTTTCTCTCTAATTTTTTTTTTTAAAAATCTTCACTGGGTAATATTCCAACTACATCATGAAGGCATGCCATCACTGAGTCGGGACTTCAAGACGCCTCTATTTGATCTGAGGTTCGATTCGATTCCGAATTTATTGTTCTTTAACCCTTTACCTAACCTGAAAAGCAGACGAAACTTGCAAAAATAATTCTTGAATAACTAATTTTTTTCATTTTTTTGTCTCAAAAACATAGGTTATGACCCCTCGTTGGAACGAGCTCGTTCCAACGAGGGGTCATAACCTATGTTTTTGAGACGAAAAATGAAAAAAATAATGAAAATTAATTGGCGAGAATAGCGCTGGCCGGTTTTGGCCGTTACGTTAGGTAAAGGGATAAGGTAACATACTTATGCACGATGGCTAATCGTGACCGTGACAGTTTTACAGATGGAGGAAGCCGGAGTTCCCGGAGAGAACCACCGAGCATCGACGAGCAACAGTCAGCTCCTCAACATACTAACTCTGTTCAAGCTCCGTTCAAGCAGGGTTACAGCGGTTGAAGACATGTACACCATCGACGTGCAGTACGCCTTAGTACATGTCACCGTGCCCCCGTGTAGGCAACCGGGATAAAGTGCCTTGTCCAAGGACACAACGCGGGTCGTCCCGGTCGGGGATCGAACTCGGGACCTCTAGCATAGAAGTCCAACAGTCTACCACTGAGCCACCGCGCTCCCATTCGATTTCGAATAACAGACTCGAATCCAATCGAAAATATGCTTTAGTAACCCGCTACTGCGTGCGTGTGTGCGTGCGTGTGACAAAGGTCCACGTATCGAATCAAGTCTAAGAAGAGACTACATCGTCGCCTGCACGAACGAATCGATATCTAAACACCTGATCCAGACGAAAATGTCTGACTACACTTGAACCAAATGAAACATAAAATCACTGATTATCATTTGCTATTATAATTTATCACATGATTACCATTGTTTGTCCAGGTAATAGTTCATTCAGAATACGACGCTTTGTATCGGTGTGTCGAGGTGCTGAGTCTCGGTTTAATGAGCCGGGGCTGGGAATCTTTGGAACCTTTTGTCGACTATTGCGTTTTCTAATTGGGAAAATAGATCCCATCATGTTGTTTATTCTTACTGGAGGTCGGGTCATGCGAAGATTTGACATCAGTGGCCTGATTCAGGATCGGCATCGAATCGACTTCCCGGTTCGTATATTTTCGAATCGGAAAAAAAAACACATCAAGTCCAGGAAAGTATCCGATGGGGAGATAACTCGAAACTCAGTTATTTAAATTGAGGTGTGATGGCATATAATCTTATCAGTCGATGAGTCATAGAAATTAATTATTTTCAACTCATTACTGAACGAGTCGGAGTTGAGGTCATTTATGACTTCGAATGTCGAACCCGCTGTTGCAAGAAAACAGGAACACAGTCGTATTTACTTACAGTTTTATTTCTGGTGCGTAATTTACGAAAAGACGTACTGAATACATACAAATTAAAATTTAAAGGCTGAACAAAGGGAACAGAACAGAAGGAGCTTAGATTCTACCTTTAAAAAGTACAGTATAATGTCCCAAAAAGCATGGTAAAAGTTGCACAAGAAAATCCTCTACAATAATGGAGTCACAAAAAACCTGAAAACATTCTTCACGTGGACTGATGAAAAAAAATGAGATATTTCTGTTAACCATGTGAATGAGTGTCATGGCCCCCATCTGAGGGGAGCTGTTTATGACAACATGCATTACCAGTCTAACCCAACTCACGTGTTCTGCTCACTCAACGTGATCACAGTTGACATCGGTACTTCTGAAATATTTAACAGCCTCCTTAAATGAACATCATCACACTCATCCCAACGGTCATACAGAAGTATCTTAATTTCTGCATCATACCATTTGAAGAATGTGTTCGTTTTTTGAGACGCCTTTATTGTAGTGTGTTTTCTTGTGCAACTTTTTTCAAACTTTTGGGCAACATTCAGAACATTTATTAACCATGTGGTGAGAAAGTAACTTGTGACCTCTGCACTTGGGCGCTCACGCTACCTGTGGCACGCGCAAGCAGAATGCATATGCGTTGTAACTAGGTGATTTGATAAAGTAGCAAGTGTTTTCACGAAAATTGTTTAGCACGATTCCATTAGAGATTCGATTCGAGGATGATAGACATTCAGCTTTGCAGGGCCCTTATTGCATGGAGATCGACTTGTGATAGAGAATTTTCTGGACTTCTACAATCCCGTCCACCAGGTTGTATTTCATGAACAATCAATTACTGATAACGAATATTACAATCATAAAAAAAAATCACAATCAAACACGTCACCGAACTCGATACCAAGAGGGATTTATTGCAAATGGAATGACCAACGATTCGAAACCACCCCAATAGAGTTTCCTTCGGCGCCCATACGCAACCGCACTTTCCACCTGGGCCAGTTGGCGCGGGCGATAGACGCGAAATAAAACTATCGTAGTCACCAGATTGAATGTTATCCGTGGTTCCGCATATTTTTGCCAGATATATAGTACGAAATGAAAGTCGCTTAACCCTTTACTCAACGTAACGACCAAAACCGGCCAGCGATATTTATAAAAATTGCCATTCAATTTTCATTGTTTTTTTATTTTATTTTTTGCCTCAGAAACATAGCTTGTACCCCTCATTGGAATGAGGGTCATAAGCTATGTTTTTGACGCAAAAAATTAAAAAAATTGGTTATTCAATAATTTTGTTCGCAAGTGTCGTCTGCTTTTCATATTAGGTAAAGGGTTAACCCTTTACCCAACGTAACAGCCAAAACCGGCCAGCGCTATTCTCAAAAATCGCCAATTAATTTTCATTATTTTTTAAATTTTTGTCTCAAAAGCATAGATTATGACCCCTCGTTGGAACGAGCTCGTTCCAACGAGGGGTCATATCTTATGTTTTTGAGACAAAAAATGAAAAAAAAATTAGTTATTCGAGAATGTTTTTGCAAGTGTCGTCTGCTTTCCATGTTAGGTAAAGGGTTAACAGGTGTTCGAATTCAGGCAGTTCCATGTTCGATATAAGTGGTATCCTTTCTTCATTCTGCAGCACTCTGCAGATTTGATACCCGGTGATGCAATCCACTGTAATCAATAACTCTTTACCACCGAACACAAATAGAACACAAGACTTGAGAAAACATACCTGACTTGTCTCAAGAAAATCGACTTTTGATAAAGTTATCTCCCCTGAAGTTATTTTACAGACGAGGATGGTCCAATTAAGAAGCACTTAAAAGTTGAGAAAACACATATGACATCAGTAGAAAATAAAGCGAAGATTCCTTTTATTACTATTAACCCTTTACCTAACGTAACCGCCAAAACCGGCCAGCGCTATTCTCAAAAATCGCCAATTAATTTTCATTATTTTTTTCATTTTTGTCTCAAAGTCATAGGTTTTGACCCCTCTTTGGAACGAGCTCGTTCCAATGAGGGGTCATAACCTATGTTTTTGAGACAAAAAATTAAAAAAAATTAGTTATTCAAGAATTTTGTTTGCAAGTGTCGTCTGCTTTTCGTGTTAGGTAAAGGGTTATTTATATTTATTTATTTATTTATTTATTGGTGTTTAATTTCACATACTTATGCACAATGGCTAATCGTGACCGTGACAGTTTTACGGGTGGAGGAAGCCGGAGTACCCGGAGAGAACCACCGAGCAACGACGAGCAGCTGTCAGCTCTCCAACATCGTAACTCTGAACTCTGCACCGCAGCACAGGCAGGGTTAGATTGGTTGAAGACATGCGCACCAGCGACGTGCAGTACGCCCCAGTACACAGCGTCATCGTGCCCCCATGTAGGCAATCGGGGTGAAGTGTCTTGCCCAAGGACACAACGCGGTTGGCGCAGGTGGGATTCGAACCGAGGGCCTCTCGGCTTACAGCCTGCACCTCTACCAACTGAGCCACCGCGCCCCCAGGTAAAGGGTTAACAAACGACAACAACCGACAGCTCTTGCAAGTTTTTATTCTTCCCAGGAAAAATATTAGCAAATCTTACCTCCTTGTCTATTATATTAATGGAAAGAATTGTGTCTGTATTATATGTCAAGAAACGCACACTTGATTTTCCGAACAGAAAAAAAAGTTACAAAGCATCAAAAGATGGCGAAAGCGTCGTTTTCTTAATTTAAAATGGGTTTAAAACCCTTTACCCAACGTAACGGCCAAAACCGGCCAGCGCTATTCTCAAAAATCGCCAATTAATTTCCAAAATATTTTCATTTTTTGTCTCAAAAACATAGGTTATGACCCCTCGTTGGAACGAGCTCGTCGAGCTCGTTCCAACGAGGGGTCATAACCTATGTTTTTGAGACAAAAAATGAAAAAATTAGTTATTCAATATTTTTTTTTGCAAGTGTCGTCTGCTTTTCATGTTAGGTAAAGGGTTAAACAGAGAATAATAGTCAAACATTCAAATTGATTGGGAAATAATTGTAAAAATCCAGCTTCTGTATTTTGATAGTACTCTACTGGAAAATGGCTGAATTTTGTGAACTGATGCACACTTCGATGATACAAATTCGCTACAATTTCGAAATTTCAAGTTTTAAATGAAATTTCCATACCCTTAATGTTAAATTTACTGATAAACTTAGAAAATTAAGGGGAGTTAACTTCCCTGTAAATCTCTTCCTATGACGAAAATTCTCAGTCTTGAAATTCTTGAACTCAAATTTTCATTTTTTGAGCCAAACACATATCTTATAGCCCCTCATTGGAATGAACTCGTTCCGATGAGGAGTCCTAAGTTATGTTTTTGAGGCGAATATTAGAAATCAAAATTGAATTTGAAAGCCAATTTTTTGGAAATAGTGCTGGCCGATTTGGACGTTTAAATTTAACAAATAAATGTTATCTCCGACGGGAATTTGTTTTGTGAACACATCACGAATTTTCGGTCGAGTATTCGGCGAAACATTCTAAGCGGAGCTTGGTTCCTGAGTCGCATTGTAAGGTGGTGCTGCCATTTCAGAATGGGGGTAGTGAACTCTATGATGATATTTCGATGTGGATGGAGAGAGTGAGGGTCGTGTTTTCTTGAGATATATAAATATATTGATAAGCAAAAATGATAGCTTAATATGCAAAACTACACTTATCTGACACATATATCTGAGAATTACATAAAATAACGAAAAACAGAACACGCGAATAACCTTCATATCTTCACTATTTATTGGTTTTCTCTATTTTAATACTTTAATATATCTAAGAAAGTTATATTAAGGACAAGTGAAAGATAAATATGAATATTTTGGTATTATAATTTCAAGTGATTTGAAATATTTTCGCTTTCACTGTGATTGTTTAGGGTGAACCGCGATTGCTCAACTGTTACCAGACTTTTACTTTTAGTAAATATTTAATCTGAAGACTTTTACTATCTTGTTATAACTGATTAAATTGAGACAGCACTGTTAACTGGAAGACAGCTACATTTTCTTGGATTGCCAATTTTTTTTCACATGTCTTTGACTTGTAACAATTGGGGGCGCTGTGGCTCAGTTGGTAGAGGTGTAGCTGCAAGCCGAAAGGTCCTCGGTTCGAATCCCACCAGCGGCAACCGCGTTGTGTCCTTGGGCAAGACACTCCCCCCCCACCCCCATTGCCCACGTGGGGGCGCGGTGATGCTGTGTACTAAGGCGTACTACACGTCGATAGTGCACCTGTCTTCAACCAATGCTAACCCTGCTTGTGTGGCGTTAGTATGTTGGGGAGCTGACAGTTGCTCGCCGTTGCTCGGTGGTTCTCTCCGGGTACTCCGGCTTCCTCCACCCGTAAAACTGTCGTGGTCATGATTAGCTATTGTGTAGAAATATGTGACCTTAAACACGAATAATTAAATAAATAAATAACTTGTAACAATTTAGGCGAGAATGTCTAGGGGCACTCTTCCATAAATTGTAACAAGTCATGTCCAAGCAGACTAAATAATTTTACTTCAAAATTTAATATGAAGCACATTCCATGCAAACTAAATTTTTTTACTTCAAACTTAATATGAAGCACATCCACAGAATATGAAGCCTTTAAGCTGCAATACCCGTACTTAAGAATAAAGTCCAGATTTAGGCTTCCAGCACACGACCAGTTAACAACTCCGTCAAATGAACTGTGCACAGAGTAGTCTGGACATGGAAGTCGGTATGGTGTCTGACTTAAAAGGTAATTTAAGGGCAACTTTTTCCTGATAATAGCTGAAGCATTCTCGTTTATATGAATGCAAGTCATGGCAATATGTCTAAAAACTCAAAGACAAAAATCGTCAATTCCAATTTGATCCATCATTTTAACGAGCTCAGTCCATTGGGGAAACATGAGTTGCAATGTTGAAATACACAGGAATGTCCCAGATATTAATCCTTTACCCAACGCAGACGATATCAAAATTTAGTATTTTAAATATAATTTTTTTTTCAAATTTTTCAAAAAATTTCAACAGAACCGTATCATGTGACCCCTCGTTGGAACGAGCTCGTCGAGCTCGTTCCAACAAGGGGTCACATGATATGGTTTTGTTGAAATGTTTTGAAAAATAATATTTTTTCAACAACTGAATTTGCATATTACGCGGGCGGATGCGGCCGATGCGTTGGGTAAAGGATTAAGATAGATACGTCGTTACTTTTAGTGTGTCGTGCTCACTTCTACCCTGATTTGGATGAGGGAATATATAAAGGAGGGGGGCTGACATAATACTGCGGTGCATGTAGATGTCCGCTGTGTTCTCGTGAGCGTCCACGTGGTGACGACATTGCCATAGGTGGGGTAAGTCAGCATGGGAAGCGCGTATTGTTAGGGAGGCACATGTTTCCGTCGTGCATTTTGTTTATAAGAGACCTTCATCTTTGTTTCTATGGTAGCACATGGTTACTATGAGCTTGGAAGATCGCTAATATAATGGGAGTGTGTTCCTAGGGTATGTCCGATGGGGTATATCTGATTACCAGAAACGACCCCACCATGACTGAAATTATCGAAATGGACCAAAATCTTCTACCCACCCATCATACCAGATGGGGAGCGCGGTGGCTCAGTAGGTAGAGGTGCAGGCTGCAAGCCGAGAGGTCCTCGGTTCGAATCCCACCTGCGGCAACCGCGTTGTGTCCTTGGGCAAGACACTTCATCCCCATTGCCCGTGTGGGGGCACGATGACGCTGTGTACTGGGGCGTACTGCACGTCGCTGGTGCGCATGTCTTCAACCAATCTAACCCTGCCTGTTCCGCAGTGCGGAGTTACGATGTTGGGGAGCTGGCAGCTGCTCGTCGTTGTTCGGTGGTTCTCTCCGGGTACTCCGGCTTCCTCCACCCGTCAAACTGTCACGGTCATGATTAGCCATTGTGCATAAATATGTGACCTTAAACATCAATAAATAAATAAATAAATAAATAATCATACCAGATAGTACTCGATTGGTACGAATATCACGTAGTTCTAGTGGGTCTAATCGGTTTAGCTGTCTCCGATTCTATCCGAATCCTCGTTTTTGTGCCCTCTTCTGTCTATGCTAGGGCTTATTCTGCCTCCTCTCGCCCTTGCATTTAATCCAGTTATTTCTGGCCCTGTTCCAACCTCTGCCCAGGCCATGTCTTAGCAGACCAGATCATATTGTTGAATTTACCTTTTACGCACAAAGATATAGATATTCGTTCCTGCTCCATTTATAGATATTCTAATCAATAAACATTGAGTTCACCTTGCAATCATCAAGATAATAACACAGTTAGTTGAACTGTGCGACGAAACCATAAAACTACTGGTGTAATGAATCTCCATTCATAATTATCTAATGAACAAATATCTCTAATGGTATGGGTAAAATCATTAAAATTCTGCCAAATCAAGTCTCAATTGAGAAACATTTCTTGCGTTGATTTAAAGAAAATGAATGTTTATGACTGATATTTTTTTAGATTTAATCGGATGGTATATTTAAGTTGGTTAGAAAAGCAAACCGTAAGTTCGCTTTTCCAACCAACCGAAATATTTCAGACGAATTTGAATGGTGGCTTGACCTGAAAGGTGTAATTTCCATCACTGGAAGTAGCAAATGGCAATTAACCCTTTACCCAACGTAACGGCCAAAACCGGCCAGCACTATTCTCAAAAATCGCCAATTAATTTTCATTATTTTTTCATTTTATGTCTCAAAACATAGGTTATGACCCCTCATTGGAACGAGCTCGTTTCAAATGAGGGTTCATAACTTATGTTTTTGAGACAAAAAATGAAAAAAATTAGTTGTTCAAGAATTTTTTTACAAGTGTCGTCTGCTTTTCATGTTAGGTAAAGGGTTAATGGAGCATCATCAAAGTAAAAAAAAAAACGATGGAATTTTAAATTTCCGCCAACGTTGTTGGTATAGAGGATCGACCACTCTCTCGGCTCATGTAAAATATCAATACCATTATAGATTAGAGTCTTGTTTGTTTATCATAACTTTTTTTACAAGCTGTTATTATTGTTCTTTGACTCGTGGTAATAGTTGGCAAAAGGCGGGAGAGGGTGGAGCACCGGGTAAATCACCACGTCGAAAAACGAACATCGTATTTGCATGCGTGTCTCGTCATCAAAAATAAAAAGAAAATAGAAAAAAACAACATAAAAAGTCGGAAAATAGCTCTCAAGAAATCTCTTTGAAGTATTGCATTTCTTCCTTGGTATGTATAGACATATTGACATTTATGAGAGCTGTCATGTTTAATATGTGGTAGGTGCTTATGGGTCTCTGTATTCAAGTTTAAAAGGAATGTTGTTTGTATTAACTGAACAGTATTGGTAACCTTTTACCTAACACATCAGCGAAAACCCGTCCAAAAGAATTTATGAAGACTAACTAACAAAATTAGTGCACGTGTTGGAAATGGAAAGGTCGAGAATCTGAACCGTTCCACTTCCAATTCGCGCACTAATTTTGTTGGTTACCCGAGATGGAAAGCCCCGCCAAGAGAGTTTCCTTCGGCAGCAACCGCCTAGCGAAATTACACTGAACCACGTTTACCACTCGGGCTCCGATGGAATGGATGGGATTCCACATCTGCCGAGATATTTGCTTCCGGCACCAACCGCCTAGCGGACACCGAGAGTATGTGCACGGGGTGTGCAGGTTATGTACGGGGCGCAGTATAGTTTCGCTAGGAGGTTAGACCCAAGCTTTGGGGTGATTGTCGAAAAGTGATAAAAGTACTGAAAGCCATAGTAGTCAGTAGTAAGTGTGGGAGATTCTTCCACAGGGTATTCAGTATTAGCCAATTGCAGCTGTACAGACCAGTTGGAGTGGCAGAAAAGAATGGAAGCTAATCGTAGGACAGACGGTGGTGACAATTGACAAATCAGCAGAAGTGGTCTTGGAGCTAAGAAGGCAATAGGATGGTCTAGATGCAAGGAACTGAGCGGACGCTAGGAGTCATAACTATCTTCAGAAAGGTATCCCCCAATAAGTATCATCTAAAAGGTATCCTCCAGTACTACATCACCCTGTCATAGGTGTCCTTCAATACCCAGAAGAGTCGTAAAAGGAGTCATTCGTTCGAGTAATTACTTGATGGCTTATTTGTTCGACAAGATTCGAGTCGTTCAAACAATATCTGTTCCCACTCTATTGTCTTTCGGGTTTAAGAATCAAATAGGACTTCGATATACACAGGGGATAAAACTATGTACGAGTAGGTACAGATTACGGGAAATGAAGCTATCTGTCTGGTGATTATAAGACTTGCGTGATGGCGCAGGTATGAACAAGAGGTAGGTAGGACTAGATAGATTGTTAGGACAGCCAGGATAGGGTCAGTAATAGGTAAACAGGTCAAGGAATAGAAGAATGAGCCACAGAATAGTCAGGTTTAGGCAGAAAAAACGAGGATTTGGGGCAAATCCGAACCAATAAAATTACTCTTATACAAAGGAACGCGCCTATTATTGGAACAAACGAAGGATTCTGGGGAAATCCGAACCCATTTCGGTGATTTTTGTTGGTGTTTGGTGATTTGGAGGGATTGTCGGGTCTATTTGGGTAATTAGATTCACTCTTATACAAAGCAATGCATCAATTTTTGGAAAAGGAAGGATTCTGGAAAAATTCGAGCCCATTTCGGTAGTTTTTTGTTTTGTTTTTTTTTTTTTTGAGAGGAAGGGGGGGGGGGGGTAATTTGGGGAAATTTCGGGTCTATTTGGGTAATCAGATTTATTCCAGTTTAATCGAAGACACCATCAGAAAACACCCCAGTCCTATTGTAGGCCTTTGGATCACAAAACAACCACGTGCTACCACAGAATCCAAGGTGGCGGCCTCCAGTATACAAAATGGACAGCTGAAACACGTGTCACCCTAACAACATGCGATGCGCATTAAGGCCACGTATCACTATAGGGATGGTGTCATGCGATGGCCACTCATGCGGGCTACAGTGATAACCAAACATTATGTAACTGGTTCACGTGACTATGACGTCACTTCCAGGGTCCCCCAATTGGCCGATCTCTACTACTCAAATGGCTGACAATTTCTGTCACTGAAAGAAACGAGAAAGTTAGCTTTCCGTAATTTTCTAAAGCTGTCAGAAAATTTAACACTAAGGGTATGGAGATTTCATTTAAAAATTGAAATGTAAAGATGTTAGCGAATTTGTATAAACAACGTGTGCATGAGTCACACATGAGTTCACATGATTTCACACACATAAGGTATTTTCCAGAACAGTAGTACAAAAAATAGAAGTTGGCTTTTTACAATGTTTCCCCTAGCAGTTTGAATGTTGAAACCCATTTAACGACAAGAAAATTTTTTCTTCTTTTCTGTTCATTATATTAACAGTAGGCGCATCGTGGAATATAATACATGCACTGTCCTTTCCATTAATATAAAAGTCTAGGAGGTGGGACTTGCTAATTTTCCTTATTTTCAGGGGAAAATTAAAACTTTCAAATTACCACAAAAACACATTCACCAAATAAAGAGCCCAAGTAGACCCTTTAGTGTTGGATGGTGAAATACTGATAGATATTCTTAATGACGGATTATCTGTTAACTAATTGCTTCTAAATAGATTACAATAAAAAGCCAAGTTTCACTTTTGTTACTTTTAATAAAAGAAAACAACATACAGCTTTTAGAACTATCTGTTGTTTTCGTTTATCAAAGGTACCAAAAGCAAACTTGCCTTTATTTTCTACTGATGTCATAGGGATTTTCTCAGCAATTACTTGCTTCCCAACTGGATCTTCCTCACTCGTCTGCTAATGTCAAGGGGGATATCTTTATCGACAGTCGATTTTCATGGTGATACAAGTCAGGGATGATTCTGCAGCATGGGCATCGAGTGATGATGAAACTATGGAGGGAAAATATTGGGAACAATTTTCGTCAGGAGCCTTCAATACATCGCAAAAACAAAATGAATGGGGTCAACAATAAAGGAGGTCTCCTCAGAAGCATTTGTTTACTGCTTGACTTTACTGCACGAACTGGGTTTATAAAAATGTTGGCAAAGCAATGGTAGAAAGTTCAATTATTTTCAAGTATTCCGATCGTAAACGTGTTATTGAAACCCGGTGACACAAACTATATATGTGGTGCTGTAGAAAAAACTAACCTCATCACAGATCAGGAAAATGCTTCCCAAAACACACCTTATTTGTTGAACTATCAACAACCAAGCCATTTATTTGTGAAGACTTGTATATTAAAAGATACTTTTTTTAACAGTTTAGCAATATGAATAACTATATTAGAATTGCTCAACAGTCGTATAGACGGTAGAACACCGAGGAGACTTTCTTCAAGGGCGTATCTGTGAAATTAGTCAAGTGGACAAAAATAAACTGTATTGAAAAATGGATGGTACAGCAACACCATTTATCAGTTTTGATTTTCAGTGTCATCGTGTTACTCCGATAAGATGCAATATTTGTGTCAAATTATGGGAGGTCTTAATGGTATGACAGCGCTTAATATTGTCCCATTGTACATTCATGTGAAAAAAGATATGATCGCATCATTTCATTTTAATTTGTGCATTCAAATATCTTTGTCAAGTATAGCCCTATAGACAACTCCGTCTGTCCTCAAAAATGGGGGCACGCACCAAACAAGAAAAATTGGCAGGAAGGACACAACCGGTCACGGGCACATTTTTCTACCGGCAATTCCCATAAAAACACACCCATCGTCAATTGAATTTTTAGGCCCAAAAATTCATCAAATCTCCCCTCTTTTCTCTCTGGAATGTTCTTCAGCAATGATGCAAGATTTCAGTACAATGCTTCAAAGGTGTTTTAATTTTTTCTCGAGGCTGCTGAGTTTCCGAGATTGCACCATTGCAAGGGGGTAATTCTACTTCAAATATTAAGTAATGTATCAGATAACCCCATTATAAGGATGTTCTCTCCTGATAATTACACTTCAATACCAATGAAAAACCCAAATCGGCTGTTTATTACCTGATAACATTGTTTCTAGAGCATCTTACTCATTTCAACATCAAAAGCTGAAACAAAGCCAATCTGTTTATATATCGACTAACCGGACGATCCAGCGTTGCATTGATAAGAAGGTGCAAAGTTCCACGGCCAAGAGGTTTTCTTCATGTTTTGGGCAAATAAAACAGTGGGTAAACTGAATGACTCCGCTAAGGGTCATATAAACATGAATACCAGACGAGCGCCACCATCCCCTGCCCCTGCCCTGCCCTGCCCAAAAGGCTGAATCTCAATAAGACATGATCGGTAACAACCTAATCCAATTCCATGTTACTCCTTGAACAAGGTTACGCATATTGCCAATTTGAGCTCCCTATTTCTAATGCTGGCCAACAAAGGATGCGGCAGAGAAGCGGAGGGGGGGGGGGGGGGGGGGTGACTCATCCCTCATTTATTTTTTGATATGAGAGCAAATTGTCTACATCTCATTCCACAATCGAATCGCGCCCCAGTCGCGCCCCTGTCGAAATACCCTTAGCTTTTGGGATCACGGTACTAAATGCATTGAAAAAGTAAATTTACATGACAGCATAACGTTTATAGTTTATTCGGAGGTACCCAGGTTATACGTATCATCATTTCGGCATGCCTAAAAGATCAGGGTATATGAAACTGTTCTGCCGGTAGATATCTTAGACGTAATGGTAAATCGGGGAGCAAATTATTAAGTTATAGGACGACAACGTCTGTATTTGTCAATCCAAGACTCCGAGCTGAAAAACAGATTGCCATGACGCAAAGGCACAGAAATCCGGTCTGCACGAGCTTTAAGCAAAATACCACGTTGTCTATGTTCCTGAAATACGGGAATAATTTTTAAAAAATTCATTCTTTATTTTTGCGAGAGTAGTGCAGGCCTGGAAGTTGGGTCAAATTTAACTTTAACCGTGTTTGTAGAACGGTGAAGTGTGGGATATTTTACATCGAAACTTAGTTCATTGACTGGCCCACAACGCCATATTCCTGTCCATTCAAAGCAATGCTTATAATACGCCAGATTATTTTGTGGGAGCTTTCAAAAACGGAATTTGTCAAATATATTAACCATGAGCAAGCCAGAAAATAAGCAAACTGTCATCTGCAAAATGAGGTCCCCAGAGGGTGAATTTTGTGATAGTACCCTGCACAGCAGGGTAGCATCAATAAATTTACCCCCTGTGAACCTCAGTCTGAATCAGGGTATCAAAACTGAACAGAAAGAGGTACCCAGAGGATAAACTGACCAATTCACCCTCTGGGGACCTCATTCTGCAAATGCGAGACTGCTTATCTTCAGGCCTGACCATGCGCATATCGTACCAATTGTCTTTGACAGAAAATATGAAAATATGATTGTTCATATCCGTACAGTTTATATTGGGATGGATGAGGTTTGGTTTACTTTAATGGGCAGCGTGAGCTGTATACGGATTACTGCTTTCAACGTTCTTTGAAATCGCCATTTCGATTAAATTTTTAATCACATAATAAACATTTCCATGGAACCTGGATTTAGTGGATTATAAAATACGACAGCTCGGCGTTCTCACAGATCGCAATGCAAGGGTGTAGCCACAGAGGGTCATGGGGGTCGTATGACCCCCCCCCCAAGTCCCAAAGGGCCGTGGCCGATATTCTCCACAGCAATCTAATACATGTTTACATTGAACTTGATTCACTTCACTCAGCATGGAATCTTTGATCACTGCTAATATCAAATATTGAAGAATTTTTCCGAGGGAACTCCCCCCCCCCTCCCACACCAATCGCCAAAGGTCAAGTTGGAGGAGATTATGGGAGGGGGGGGTGACCCCCTCCCATAACCTCCACCAACTTGACCTTTCGCCAAGGCTTGGCCTCAGGCCAAAATTTCAGTCTTTTTAGTTGCCAGACCTTCTCATCCTTCAGTTGCATTGTGGGCGACTCCCTAAATCAAATTGCTTGCTACATCCCTGCAATGCCTGTCTTGTGTTATTCGATTATGCTAGTTTATGGGCACTGTTTCATTAAAAACGTAAACAAATTACCATTTCAAAACAGGCTGAAAACTGTCACCCATATTCAACACACGTCAATCCGAAATGTACTACAGAAATATAAAAATCGTCAAGAGGGGTTCGTAAAATATTCAGAGACATAAATCAGAGATGCAAAGCAAAGCCGCGTGCGCAGCAGTGCTTTCATCACTATATTCTGTAAGAAATATTCTGCTTTCGAACCCAGAGTTTTTTGTTGAAGAATGGGTGGCTAAAATGCATAATTCTCGTTGTCCGATTGACTATACATATTTATAATGACATATTAAGTACGAATGGATCTTCGTGTTCATAAAATAATCCGACTGAACTCTTAATTGGCAATAAAATCCTGACAGGAGCGTCCCCATCCCATCGGGTCCATCATAATAGTGCTACTATTGAACAAACACTACATATGTTTAGGGTTATTATAACCCCCCCCCCCCCCCACCCCCGAAAAGATTGGGGTGGGTGTAGTAGATTACATTTGTACGCCCGTCCGTTCATCCATCCGTTCGGGCAAAGTCTCATTCTTCGATTTGGAATCGTTAAGGGAATGCCAGCACTTGTGGTACAATATCTTGCTTTTTCAACTGTTGTATTCATTGGCAGAGTGAAACCTTGAACTTCTGTTTACATTCTACAGTGGAATGGAGCGTTCTGAAACAAGTGTTACTAAATGGCAACCATATCTTCTGTCACGGAACGAATAGTAAAATTGGTTTTGGAGGGATTCAAAACTAACCCTCTGCACACTGATGTTTAAATAATAAAACTGCAACCTGCATACTTTGATATAATGCAGCTAGGAATTTAACCCATTCAGTCGTGTTTGACCCAGTTCATCGAGTAGGGTCCTGCGAATATTCGAATGCGATGGAATTGAATACCGAATCGAATACTGCTCACTATTAGCGAATCGAATCGAATATCGAATCGAATTGATTAGAATGATTACCGGTAGCGCTTCCGGGAAAAAACATCGTGTTTTAGTCCGGAACATAACCATATGGGAAGTACTCCCTTTTTCATGTGCCGGCGACGGATATATCCGTCGCCGGCACATGAAATAGGAAGTATGAGTGACGGATAAATCCGTCGCCGGCACTGAATGTGGAGTTGCGCGAGATTGAATCCGTTTTGAAGCTGATGTCTGCCTATTTTTAAAGAACACTTTCCTCCCGCCGATATCCTGGGCATTCAGACAGAGAGAGAAAGATTGCAATGATAATCGGAGATATTCGATAGATATTCGGCACCGATTGCCGACTCGAATTCGAATCGAATACTGCCGTCGAATCGAATATCATTTCGAATACCGAATGATCGCAGGGCCCTATCATCGAGTACTGTCAAGATTGACTTGGGGAAAACTTGCAGCTTGAAACTTTGGTATTTTGGTACATCAATGTGCAAAAGGTTGAGAAGATGATCAAGCTTGCACGCATTGACCTACGTCACCACACAACCCACACACATACTAGATTTTCCATGGGTGATAATATTGGTATGTGTGATTTATTGCACAAATTAAATTGATGCATTACTGACTTCCCACAACCATTACAGATGTGTGTAGAATGTTGTTGGAAGGTGTCAGCCATTAAACTGTTTTATGTACTTTCTGGCATAAAATACAAACACTGAGGCTTTTTGATGCCAACTTTGCTTTTAAGAATGTGAGCCGTAAACTTGGTATTATCTTGTAACAATTAATTTACACCAAGGCGTTGTCATTAAACTTGGTGTAATTAACAATTAGCAGGGAATTTGATGTGATGAGATGTTTATTCGACGCCTGCAAATTCTTGCACAGTTTGCAGGATACTGGAAAACGACGATTACCATTCATTTATAGTTATTTAAATACTTCAAAGTCAAACCTAACCTCGGAATCAGGAACACCAAGATCCGAGATATCTGCTGAGTACCCTCCCTTCTCCTCCTTTGACGCGGCCGGACATGTTGCACAAAACTTCACTCAATAGCCAACGAGGGTCGAAAGGGGCTTGCTCTACACCGTCCATGCGCGCCTTTGGCGCGCGAAACTATTAGATCTCATCACCTAACCTCGATATTCGAAATACTGTTTTCAATTTTCGGAATGAGCAAAGACGTCACATTGATCAACAGCTCTTTCTTTCAAAAGAATATATAACTCGCAACGGTTGCCTTACTTTTTTTCTTAAAAATTGTAGGTCAAATGACAGAGAAAAACGAAAGGAACGAATAGGGAACGTGTGAGAATTAATTGTTCTAGTAATTCCCAACAAAAATACACTACTACCTTCCCACCACTCAACGAACCAATCTTCCTTTCACACGACAATACACACACTCAATCCTTCAACCATTCGCACAATTCCACACCTGAGTTAACCCAATAACGTGGTTTCATTCTCGTGAAGTGGAACTTTTTTAATTTTCGTGAATGTACAGAAGCACGGTCACAGCTTTGCAGGTCAAAAATTTGGATACGTGCAGTGGAGCAGCGGGGTAGACTATTTATATATGGGTTATCAGCCCAACCGGGGGCAAACATGGGTCTGAACAACCTGGCAGTGGCTGGTCACAGCTCACAATCAGCCATTTTCAAATCCATTGATATCGGTAGCTATGCCGGCAACTAACTGCGATTCGGTGTGAGGACAAAAGATATTATTATTATTATCGATATAACGTGCTTTTTCCGGTTATAAGCATTATAAAGATAGATTGCGCTTTGGCGGGGGTCATGTTTCAGAATATCTTCCATTGTTCCTTAATTGCCTGCTGTTGAAAAATTATTTGCTTCGAATATACTAGAGAACGCCTTCTTAGATCGTCATACAAACTGCATTCCATCATAATATGATATTCATCAAAGTATAGAGGGTGGAAGAACAGACGATCAAAATCGCATCGCACCAGAACTTGCCATGCACCAAGCCAGAAAATAAGCAGACTGTCACCTGCAAAATGAGGTCCCCAGAGGGTGAATTTAGTGATGCTACAGCATCACTAAATTTACCCTCTGTGAACCTCAATCTGAATCAGGGTCTCAAAACTAAACAGAAAGAGGTACCCAGAGGATAAATTTGCCCACTGTATGGGATAGCATCATAAAATTCACCCTCTGGGGACCTCATTCTGCAAATGTCAGACTGCTTATATTCAGGCTTGTCAAGCACCGGGAAAAGATGAACGATAGGCGATGAGGCAGTGGAACCACCAGAGTGCAAAAGAGAGGTGGAGTGAAATTTATTTAACTCCGTATGCAGCGATATGGAAGTAGAGAAAGTACGAAAAGTGACCTCTAAACTGAAAGGAAAATCGGTATGGTGTGATGAAATTCCCGAGCTCCCAAAAGTGAGGTGTGGGCGGAGATGGAACTAGATAAACGCCTAAAGTCATTATTCAGCGTGGACATTATTGGTCATCGAAATACAAGAGGTTTGCAAAGAGCAAAGAGAAAGTAAAGTAGCACTTACACACAAAGGGAGGATAAGGAAGTATTGTTTAATTACAGAGGAATCACAGTCAGTATTGGAGAAGTATTCTTTAAGTAGTATATGGGAGATCAGTGGAGAAATCAACTGAAGCCAAAAAGAAAAGATGTATATGCCCTTTCCGGATATTAAAAGGCATATGATCGGGTTTGGAGAGAGGGGAGGCAGCCAAAGCTTGAGGCTTTGGGCTTGGCTGGTGTGTCTATTTGAATGGTGGATGCCACTTGGAGACATGACCATTATGTGCAGGTGGTTTTATCTGAAAGTGAAGAGAGACTAGAGAAAATGTTGGCAATTATAGGGAAATATAGAAACAAACGGGAGCTAGAATTTAATGAAAACAAAATCAAGATTAAACCCAGGAGCCGTAAAATAGAGAGTCGATGAGTTCTTTATTTGGAAGGCGACAGGAAACTGTACTGTGTAGGAGAAACCGATGACTGCAAGTATTTGATTGTCGGTATAGACAACATGAAAAGACATATCCATAGAAAGTGCGTAAATATATCGAGTATGAAGGAGAAGCGAGATATTAATCAGCCGAAACTTTCAGGAAGAAATAGCTTCAAAAACATATGTAGGCGGGGCTGGGAGCACTTAACGTTTCAAACGTTAACGTGTTAAATTATTTTAACCCTTTACCCAACGTAACGGCCAAAACCGGCCAGCGCTATTCTCAAAAATCGCCAATTAATTTTCATTCTTTTTTCATTGTTTGTCTCAAAAACATAGGGGTCATAACCTATGTTTTTGAGACAAAAAATGAAAAATATTAGTTATTAAAGAATTTTTTTCGCAGTGTCGTCTGCTTTTCATGTTAGGTAAAGGGTTAACAAAAGATTTTAACTAAGTTATTAACGTTTAATTTTGAAGTTTTATCGGGTGCATCAGAAATGATTTTGTACTCATCGTGACTCATCTAAAGTATATGTATAGGTCATCTATTCTTTCGTCTCACTCAGTTAACTGAAACTGTGTCGCATTATCGACCCTTTCATACCCATGTTGTGCGTAACTTCATACATGATAGCTTAAACAGTCAACATTGCCACACTCATTATGAATTACCTGAGCAAGACGACATGAGCGACGCAGAATCTAACTACGTCAATAAACATCTATATGTAGCATTGCGTCGTTATCTTGTGTTTACCCAAGCCGAATCACGCATGCCGATGACGTCGAATTTTGCGTCATTTGACGAAATTGAAGAAAATGAAAAATTTAGAAGTCCGTTAATTATAGACGACCTGTTAATTTGGTGGAGAGACCATGAAGCCCTCCTACTAACATTGGCGAAGTTGACCCGCCAATATTTGGCGATACCAGAAACATCCGCTTCATCGGAACGGCTATTTTCCATATACGGACTGGTATTCAAGCAACGGCGGATGTCTCTTTCTAAGGATACGGCCACAGCGATTATATTCTTACATGAAAACATCGCTGAATGTTACACTTTACGATAACCTGAGAGAACTATATTAACTCTGTACGTAAGTTCAATCATATTCAAGTTCAAATCAATAAAAATGGCCGGAGTTGGTCTGTTATACTACAATTTTGTTCATTTTAACATTTAACATCAATTAACACGTTAACGCAGAATTATTTAACACGTTAACGTGTTAAGGAAAATTTTAACTCCTCCCAGCCCTGTATGTAGGTGTAACATATGCTACGAATTCGACATCACTAAACCAAACAGTTATAAAGAGTTTGAAAACGATGCAGACAGGCACGGGCAATACCACTTCATTGGGAGCAAGCAAGGGGAGGATCAAGGACATGCAAGATTTGGAGAAACTGCTATAAAGCGATGTTTCGGAATATTTGTAACTCTAATAGCTGTATGATAAGTGAAGGAACAGGTAATTGTAAACGACTCAACAACGATCTCAGATGGGACACAATGCAAAGAAAAAAAAAACTTTTCAGAGAGATGGTTGTGGAGGACTGGAATCGAAGTTGGGAAAAACGGGCCAGAGCAAAGTGGTGTTTAACTTCCCTTAAATTTCTAAAACTGTCAGTATTATTTATTTATTTATTGGTGTTTAAGGTCACATATTTCGGCACAATGGCTAACCATGACCGTGACAGTTTTACAGGTGGAGGAAGCCGGAGTACCAGGAGAGAACCACCGAGCAACGGCGAGCAACTGTCAGCTCCCCAACATACCAACTCCACACAAGCAGGATTAGCATTGGTTGAAGACAGGTGCACCATCGACGTACAGTACTCCTTAGTACACAACTTCACCGTGCCCCCACGTGGGCAATGGGGGTGAAGTGTCTTGCCCAAGGACACAACGCGGTTGCCGCAGGTGGGATTCGAACCGAGGACCTCTCGGCTTGCAGCCTGCGCCTCTACCAACTGAGCCACCGCGTCCCCAAAAACTGTCAGTAAATTCAACACTAAGGGTATGGGAATTTCATATAAAAATTGAAATTTCGAAATGTTAGCGAAATTGTATGATCTATGTGCGCATCATTTCTCAAATTTCAGGCATTTTCCTGCTAAGTAGTATAAAAATACAGAAGCTGGGTTTTACTATTTTTTCCAATCAGTTTGAACGTTTGATTATTATTCTCTGTTGAAAGCCATTTAAAAATAAGAAAACGGCACTATCACCATCTTTTGATTGTCAAGATTGACTCGAATTGGTAGCGTGAATATTATGTAAAAAAAAAATATTCTTTGATCCGTGGTTAGCAGAAGCCAGCAGTTAATCTCTTAATTGATTGGACATCAACATTATTCATGAAAACACGTGAACATTTAATTATTTTTATCCCGCAGATAGGCAGACGGGCAAAGATAATCAACCTCACTGAGAACGAACTGTAACACAGCATGGTGCTGCCTCGCTGCCTGCGAACTCAATAGAGTTAAAGGTCTCCATAAATCAATGCCCAGGGCTTCAAGGAGATACCGCTCAGTTCCCCCGGGGTATTCCTTGATAATATATAGAGACTAGCAAGAATTGAAAAAGGGTGTTGACCGTAAGGTTCAAACTTCAGCCCGGTAGATGTTTTGGCTATGGACGTGTTAATGAGTTGTAGGACTAGCTGGTCAAACCAATAGTTTAGAATAGGCGAGAAGTTATTTGACCAAGTGGCGCGTGACGGCTTTGAGAGCCATAAGCGAAGTTTAACGTATAACGTGAAGTAAAGTTAGTTGGAGGGAGCTATCGAGAGCTCGAATATTTTACTTAATTGGAGGAAGCTATCGAGAGCTCGAACGGTTGACTTAATTGGAGCTATCGAGAGCTCAACATTTGACTTAAGCTAGGAGCTTGGAGTGAGCTTAGTGGAAGCCTGGCAAACCGCATGCATGAACATTATTGGTTTAAACGGTAGACGGAGAGTGGTTTAGGCGGTACAAAACTGTAAAGTGGAGTGACAATACGTTATCACTCGTGTAAAGTGAGAGAGACTGAGTTGGTTAGAGGAGTTGACGTACAAATTGAGCGTACTTAAAGGTGGAGGCGACTATAAGTAAACTATACGTTATGTGTACAATTGCATGGAAAGTGAGAGGACCACCAGGAGCTGAGGAACAACAAGAGACAACCAGTCGACAGCAATGAACGCGGGGTACCCTGGAAAGAGCTCGAACTTTCGGGATGGGGAAAACTCATCTGTGATTTGTTTTGTGTTGAGTATATATTTTCATGGATTGTTCTTGGTGCGTGCATGGGAGTACATAATAGTGTTTTATTTTCATTAAATTATATTCAGATGATACCCATTGGTTATATTTTTAAATACAGTAGAATCTTCTTAATTGAATATCCATTTTTGCCAGTGAAAATTATTCAATTAGCAGGAGTATACAATTAACAGGGATTTGGTCAGTTTCCTGTGTTCTGGAAGTAAACTGAGCATTTATTCTATTATATCTTGTTTGACAGAGCTCATAGAGCTCTGTCAAACAAGACATACTAGAATAAATGCCTGTATTAGCTGTAATGGCGCCAAAAAGGTTGATAAATAAGGGGAATTTGGTGCGTGTCACACTCATTTTTTCGACATATAACAAAACTTTATATACAATTAACAGGAGTTTACTCTCCAACCCATATGCAATTAACAAATCAAATTTGTACTGAAGGTATGGTAAATGGTTTTGTGTTTGAAAATTATATTCAATTAACAGGGATATACAATTAAGAGATATCCAATTTAGTGGGCTCCACTGTATCAAGTCACTGACACCTTAAGATGACGAATCTGCCCCAACACAACCACAACACAGCGAGGTGGAGAGACATATGTTCACTCAAAAGCCCGGCTGTCCTCTCCGAGTACGGCCGAGCTCTAGAGTAATCATAAATGTCACATATCTGCCCCATCGTGTTGTGACATTGATGTTCTGTAACGTTTTTCTGTACATTGTATCAACAGTAATCCGCATCGTGACATATAATACAGACACTGTCCATTCCATTAATATAAAACTCCAGGAGGAAAGATTTGCTCATTTTTTCCTGGGAAGAATAAAAACTTGCAAATTACTGTAAAAAGGCATTCGCTAAACAAAGAGCCGAAAAGTGCACTCTAACTGGCCATTGGTAGGTCTGATACTGATTGATATTCTTAATGACGGATTATAGATTATCAGTGAAGTAATTGCTTCTAATTAGCTTGCCATAAAAATCTAAGTTTTAGGGCTGAAACCGTTGGCTCATTTTTTCAATCGACTAACCGAGAGCGATAACCGGATAGCATCTGGTTATCCGTAGCCATTATTTCACTGAATCGGGGATCAAAACTGTAGGAATTGGAAAGCAGTATTCTCAGAAACTATTCCGTAGTGTGTATACAAAACGAACGTTGTCGAGTACTCGGCAACGTTCGTCTGTATACATACTACGGAACAGTTTCTGCGGTTACTCACAGAAATTGCCGATCATTAACGAAGTCTTGAACACCAAAGTCGATTATTTCTCAATATATACAGCGCTGCTGCGTGGTGTAATCAATCCCAAAGGAGAAGCGGCAGATTTACTTCGTTCTAATCGTGGAATGACGATCACTATCAATATTTCGGATAATTGTTTGAGATTTTGTTTTCAAATCGGTTAGGTAGGTAACCGGTTTCAAACCGGTTATCCGGTTAATCGATTCAGTACTACTAAGTTTCCATTTATGACCTTTAATAAAAGAAAACAACAGACAGCTCCGAGAGCTGTCTGTTGTTTCCGTTTTTTAAAAGTTACAAACGGAGAGTTCGCTTTATTTTCTAGTGATGTAATATGTGTTTTCTCAACAATTGCTTGCTTCTTAAGTAGACTTTCCTCGTCTGACTAATAATTTCAATGGAGATAACTTTGTCGAAAGTCGATTTGCATGAGAATATAAGTCAGGGATGGGGGTGGGGACACTGCGGGTGAAATTGTGTTCGACGTCATCGGAGTGGGAATTACCGCAATAAGTAATGCCAAACATATAATTTGGGAGCAACGGATACCCTGGAACACTTTTTCTAAGGATATCCAAAATACCAGTCTAGCAGAATAAGTTCCAATGGGAGCATCACATGGGAATGGGGAGGGGGTGAAGGATACGTAGAAACGGAGTATTAAAGGAAGAAGATCAGTATGCTTATAAGTGAAATTGTGAAGAGTGAGTTACAGAATAGCATCAAAGAGTTCGTCTCTCAGTACTTGAAGGAGAAAAGGGGCAGAGGAGTGGTGGGGGCAGCTGAGGGGACGGTAATTCAGATCTTCTCGCGTGAGAACTAAGACGAATCAGCGGGCAGACCAAGTGTTGTTGTTATTACTAAATAGGAGGAAAGGGTTCTGCCATGTGATTGACATACTGGCAGTTATATAATCAACAATAAAAATCCGTAGAATACATCTTTCATCGAAAAACTGTAATATCTACCGTGACTGCCATCTGCGGAATGCCGGACGATAATACTTTCCAGAAAATCACAACGTAGTTATCTGGCGCTTAGTTCAGTCAGAAAAGGTGTAACAAAAGCAGATAACATCTTGCACAACTTTTTGTGAGTTTAAATGGCAGTCATTTGAGAGAAACTTAAGATTATCTTTTATAGTGCAAACAAACAATTGAAATTTAAATAGCATTTGGCTGTGTGCGGTAAAATAAACTTCTATGTTTCTCTTCCAGTCAGCCTGAGAGTGCTGTTACCAAGTTCTACATCAATGGCGGTAGGCAATACCATTATAAAGCTCTTACACAACTTGCTACAATTAACCCTTTACCTAACCTGAAAAGCAGACGACACTTGCAAAAATAATTCTTGAATAACTAATTTTTTTCATTTTTTGTCTCAAAAACATAGGTTATGACCCCTCGTTGGAACGAGCTCGATGAGCTCGTTCCAACGAGGGGTCATAACCTATGTTTTGAGACAAAAAATGAAAACAATAATGAAAATTAATTGGCGATTTTTGAGAATAGCGCTGGCCGGTTTTGGCCGTTACGTTAGGTAAAGGGTTAAGAGTTGCTTTGGGGACGAGGGCGGGTTCTGAGAAAAGTTCAAAACCGGGGAGGTTCGTTGAAATCAACACTTCTGGTGATATAAGGCTGTTATTGGCGAAATCTACTTCTAAGGTAATTCAGTCAAAACCCAACAGCCCATAATAGCACCCAACAAAACAGTAGAATTGTTTTAAAAAGACCCATTGTTATATCTGGTAACAACAAAGTAGACAGTGTAGCAAACAAAACAGGCCTCAAACGAGCCTATCATTGATTTTAATCCTTTACCCAACGAATCGACCGCATCCGCCCGCGTAATATGCAAATTCAGGAGTTGAAAAAATATTATTTTTCAAAAAATTTCAACGAAACCATATCATGTGACCCCTCGTTGGAACGAGCTCGTCGAGCTCGTTCCAACGAGGGGTCACATAATATGGTTTTGTTGAAATTTTTTGAAAAATTTCAGTGAAAAAATTATATTTAAAATAATAAATTTTGATATCGTCTGCGTTGGGTAAAGGGTTAAAATGCCTTTCAGGGATTTTAAACCACATATATGTAAGTACATCAAATCTGTGTAATAATAATAATAATAATAATAATAATAATAATAATAATAATAATAATAATAATAATAAATAATAATAAATAGTAATAATAAAAATTCTAATAATAATTCGGCCTTCCATTGATTTGTCGCGTTTCTCTAACGAGGAGGCCTACATTAGCCCAGTGCCTCGCCAGAGTATTCCTCCCCACTCTCCCTCCTAATCACCCAGCATTCAGTAAAAAACTCTTTCATAATTTTCCACACTGGCACCTTCTCGATCTCGCCAACTATAAAATTGACCTTTTTTCTCATGCCATTCCTCATCCAATTATCCTTCGTGTTTCCATCCCATTTTTCTATTAGTTTTCCAAGGAGTGTTGTTCTACTTGGCAAATGTTTGGGGCATACTGAAGTGAAAAGTGAAATGTTCCATGCTCTCCGTTACACCTAAGTTTGGCACACTTTTTCCTCGCCTTTCCCGATTCTCCCCCCTCAACTCCAGTGACTTCGATCTCACTTTAAACAACAATACCCCCTTCTAAACGATCCACCATGTACTCCTCAAAAGCCGCCCCAGTCCCCCTTCTAGACCTCCAGTCTCTGTAATTCACCGTTAGCACCATAGTCTGCCTTATTCATTCTATCTGAATGTTATAGCTCCATACGAGAGGTCCCCGGTTCGAATCTCACCTGCGGCAACCGCGTTGTGTCGTTGGGTAAGACACTTTACCCCCATTACCCACGTGGGGGCATGGTAGCGTTGTGAACTAAGGCGTACTGTCCGTCAATGGTGGACTTATATCTTCAACCAATGCTAATCCTGCTTGTGTGGAGTTAGTATGTTGGGGAGCCTGACAGTTGCTCGCCGTTGCCCGGTGGTTCTGTCCGGGTACTCCGGCTTCCTCTACCCGTAAAACGGTCTGTCACGAAGTGACCCTGGCTGTCGAAAGTAATAATAAATAAATAAATAAATAAATAAATAAATAAATAAATAAATAAATAAATCAATCAATCAATCAATCAATCAATCAATCAATCAATCAATCAATCAATCAATCAATCAATCAATCAATCAATCAATCAATCAATCAATCAATTAATCAATCAATCAATCAATAAATACATGGTTAAACGTCGTTTTACGCCATGTGCTGTTTGGGAGGTTTACCTTGTAATTTAGGTAGCATAATATAAGCAGTAGAGATTGAGCATAGCGTTAGATAGGGGCCAGCATCAGATGTGATACAAAATAAGCAAAAAGTAACAGTGGTAGAAGCAATCTATATTAGAGTCTAATACAGCTTAAATACACTGATAGAAATGGCTATTTGTGACAATAGCAGTATAAGATTGATGTACTGGCCTAGGCCTAAGACTTCTGTACTGGCCTAATAGAAAACCAACAGTGAAATAGTGACAGAACACAACACTGGTGGTATTATGCCTGGAAGCCGGTAGTCGGTGTGAGAGAAGACTAGAGGTAGAAACCATTGGTTGTTTGTAGAACTGTAAGGAGACAGTGGTAGGAATTACTAGAACAATGGGGGCCCTGTTAATTGAATAGCAACTTTGCCAGAGAAAAATGCTCAATTAACAGGAATATACAATTAACCGGAATTTGGTCATTTTTCTGTATTCTTGTGATAAAATAAGCATTTATCCTATTATACCTTGTTTGACAGAGTCCAGGGAGCTCTGTTGAGCAAGATATGTAGAATAAAAGGCAACATTGGATTTACATAAGCCAAAAACGCCTATAAACATAGTGAATTCGGTGGTTCTCAAACTAATTCTTTGATATATTGCAAGATTTTATATTCAATTAACAGGAGTTTACTCTGTAGCTCATGTAAGTACCAGGTCAAATTTGTACTGAAGCCATGGCAAAAGATTTGGTGTTTGTAAGTTGTATTCAATTAGCAGGGTTATTCACATACTGAACGGTTGATTGAACTGATGGCGAGGACGATTTTGGAACAGTTACCTCAGGGAAGAGATTTCAGAACAACCGGTAGCGGTCGGATAGTTAAAAAAGTGATGCCTACCAATTGGACACTACCCGGTTTAGGGGTGATGTTGGACAGGAAACTGCGAAGGTGGGGTGTGACCTAGGAAGCGACCTAGGTGCTGATTCATATTTGGGTGATAAAGTTAAAATAGGCCATAAAAACCTGAATGGTTGGACTGTTAATAATAGAGCCATAAAAGCTGAGCTCATCAAGTCAGCAAACTGTGACATTTTAAGTGTAAATGAAACCCATTTAACCGGAAATGATGATTTGGAAGGGGTTTAACAGAAGTGGTGTACATCGAAAAGCAATAAGGGGTTTAGGTGGGGTGGCGCTCCTTGTTAAACAAGAGTTTGGTAAATAGTTTTATATTGAGGTGTTGGATAGAACACGTGATGATACAATTTCCGTTAAATTTCGTTTGAACTACGACGAATTTGAATTTATAGTTATGTCTTGCTATCTGCCACCTGAAAATTTGGGAAAAGGACGCCGAGTCCTTTTTCTCTCATTTACTCACTGAAATATATGTTCACTCAACTGAGAGTAACATTGTTATATGTGGAGATGTGAACTCACGTATTGGGAATCTTGTTGTACATAACAAAAAAAAAATGATAATATTTGTGATAGAAATATTCTTGATGACGTATTAATCAACATGCCCGTACCTTTGTGGAATTTTTTAATGATACAAAATTCTGTATTTTAACCCTTTACCCAACGTAACGGCCAAAACTGGCCAGCGCTATTCTCAAAAATCACCAATTAATTTTCATTATTTTTTCATTTTTTGTTTCAAAAACATAGGTTATGACCCATCATTGGAACGAGCTCGTCGAGCTCGTTCCAATGAGGAGTCATAACCTATGTGTTTGAAACAAAAAATGAAAAAATTTAGTTATTCAAGAATTATTTTTTTGGCAAGCGTCGTCTGCTTTTTATGTCAGGTAAAAGGTTAAATGGGAGGTTTGATAAAGCCCACGATAATTTTACTAGTTTGGGCGCAACGGGAAAAGCGGAAGTTGACTATGCATTTGTACCTGTTGATGAGTTATGCCATTGCGAAAATTTTCGAGTTATTCCGCAATCGTCATTAACAGAAGATAACAATTTGTCTGGGTTATGTGGTGAAAAGAGTCGTGTTCCGGACCATAATTTTCTGGTATTTGAGTACAATTTTAATTTTAATTTGAGGTCCTTCAAAAATTGTGTTAATGAGCGCAAAACTCATCCCACTAAATTAACAAAGTCTGTACCTGGTGTGTTTATGGCGTCACATATAGCTCAACATCGGCTGTTAAATATTATACAGTTGATTGAGACCACAAGAGAAACACAATCCGTTATCACCGCTCAATATTAGCGCAGTCTAGATGTGCCCCAGCGCGAAGAAACTGGCAGATTTAAAAATGAGAAATTAGAAGAAAGGTTATGTAATTTTTGTGACCAGTCAGCTGTTGAGACTGAGCATTACTTTCTCTTGGAATGCCATTTATATGTAGATTTACGCTCAAAACTATACAATGTAATCCACTCGGAACACATGTTGGCGAGCGCTCTTCAAAAAGTGCCATCGTTCTTTGTCGATATCGGATCGCAACATTTAGAGGTTAGTTTCATATCGGCCGAGATATCACCCTGAAGAAACTTCATATCGGTTTGAGACCAAAGGTCAACGGTTGATGTGAAGTTACCCAGGGCTCATATCTCGGCCGATATTAAACCAACCAAGTAATAACCTCTTTATTTATTAACCCTTTACCTAACGTAACGGCCCAAACCGGCCAACGCTATTCTCAAAAATCGCCAATTTTCATTATTGTTTTTCATTTTTTGTCTCTAAAACATAGGTTATGACCTCCTCATTGGAACGAGCTCGTCGAGCTCGTTCCAATGAAGGATCATAACCTATGTTGTTGAGACAAAAAATGAAAATAATAATTATTCAAGAATTTTTTTTTTTTTTTTCGTTTGCAAGTGTCGTCTGCTTTTTATGTCAGGTAAAGGGTTAAACCAAAACAAATAATTACAAAATGGTCCCAGATCTGTTACAGTTTTCTAAAAGTGTTATTGTTTCTCAATCTTTCCATAAAGTCCGAAGTTTCCTTCGCTCTTAGTTCAGCTAGCTGAACGTCTCGGCTTCCCCATTGTGGACGCCGCGACGTTCGGATTGCTGAACTATTTCTCTCCCCATCAACGAATCTCCCCTCTCGACTCTGAATCTTAGTTTGCGTTGGATTTTCTGTCCAACTCTCTTCTTTCTTCCCTTATCCATCTAATCCTTACTTACTGGCATCTTTAATTCCAGCTTCAAGTCACTCCATTATGCCTGGTCACGCCCATTTACTGATTGCTTTCGACAAATAACGGGGAATGATTTCCTTGCAAACAGATTGGTTGTGCCTAGTAACAATCAAGGGGTACAACTCCAGTTTGGTTCTTGTCGGTCGACATTGACGTCATATCTGCTGAGTTTGAGGTCCTTTCTGCCAAGCTTGGTATTTGAAGTCCTATCTGCTGAGCTTGAGAGCTTGGTAATGGGCAATTCTGTGAAAGAAAACCATACCAAATAAATCAGACACAAATAATACAGGTGGCTCGAGTTTTCATAATTAAAGTGTCGAGTAAAGGCTGAGTCAAGAAAACAAACAAAAATAGCAAGAGGCGGATTGGTCGTAAGATTCACCGGGAAATTTCCCGGTGGGCCCCCTATTGGGATGGGTGGGTCGGCGGGGGGGGGGGGGGCTCTTATGGCCCCCAAAATTGATGAAGCCCAACACCTGTGCGTACATGACATTTCCTGAAATTGAGCAAAAGGCGAAATGGATCTGATTGAAAAGGTTGGCTGTATATCGAAATGCCCTCTCTTTGGACTGCCATTGGCAGTCCACGTGGAGGGCATTTCGATATACCAGCAGTGTAGTTTGCCATTGTTTGCTCAGTTGCAAGCAAACGGCATTCTTTTAGTTCGAAAAATTAAAATGGTCTCCAATTGGTACGAACTGTGGTCAGCCCTATGAATCCACCCCAGTCGCAGCCATCTTTGCCGAATGAGCAAAGCAGATGATACAAAAATGCCACCACAAATGACCTCCACTGATCGCCCAAATGCAAGGAACAAGCGTTCATTCAATTTGAAAAAGCAAAATTTTCTGCGTGTCCGCGTCCGCCCCCTCCGGTTCATTCCACGGTAACATTTTTTGTCCCAGTCCGCCCCTGAAAATAGCGTCAGCAATGCAGTGTTTTCGCGTTTCTTTTTCGACAGGTGTGATTCTACAATACTGTTGGCAGCAAAGCAAACAGAGAATTTTAACCTGATCGCACCCAAATTCTCTGTCCACCTTTACAATGGCAATACTGAAAAGATGTACCGATACAACTTCATGATAGACAAGGAGGGATTTTTTAAATCAAAAATACGCCATTTTTTATATTCAAAAACATACCTAACGACCTTTGAATAGACCGTGCTCATTATGCCGTTGAAAAAAAGTTATCGAATGAAAATAAATTAAAATATATTATGGAAATGTGAAGTCTGTAATTCCATCACCCAATTCTATCCAACTACAGATTTCAGTTTTCATTATCTCCCTTGATATGCAATGGGCTACCTTTTCGTCGAGCGGGTGAGACTTCCTGTCATGAGACTGTTGGTTCGCTAGTTGCTTAAATGCGAATATTGGCATTCGTCCGCGTAATATACAAATTGGAGTTGCAAAAAAATAATTTTCAAAAAAAAATCGACAGAAACCGTATCATGTGATCCCTCAATGGAACGACTCCACAGAGCACGTTTCAATAAGGGTTCACATGTTAAGTTTTCTGTTGAACTGTTTTGAAAAAAAACATAGAGTACAAATGTTGACATCGTGTGCGTTGTGTAATGCTAAATAAAGGGTTCACTTCAATAAGACACGATTATATTTTAAAATGCTCGGCATTTTTCAGTTTTCAGACAGCGCATAAACATTCGTTTTTGCTGTAGGATAGATTTCATTTGTCTACCGTAAGACAGAGATCACAATCTGGCTGCATACAAGCATGTCTGCAGGTAAGCGACGACGCCTATAAATCAAAGTAGAGGGAAATAGTATGAACAACACTGTTGCCAGACATCAAGCTTTACCCAAGTTATTTATGGGGTCCTGTTTAGTATATAATACTATAGTATTTTATATGTCTTGGGCCGAATTGTGTCATTTATATAAATTAAGAGTGCTTTGCATTGTGTTTACAGAACTGAAAAAAATTATTCTTCCCTTTTTATGAAACTAATTTCGAGTTGGGTCTTGTTGGCATTGATTTATATTTTATTTATCAGAATACGGAGTTAGAACAAATTTATTTTAGACACACATTTTTGCAAAATCCATGTACATGATATCAAGTTTCAAATACATTTGTACACTGGTAGGGGAAGGCATAGACAGATTGGCTGCTATGCTGCCTTCTCCTGAGAGAGAGAGAGAGAGAGAGAGAGAGAGAGAGAGAGAGAGAGAGAGAGAGAGAGAGAGAGAGAGAGAGAGAGAGAGAGAGAGAGAGAGAGGAATAAGAATACAAAAAGTACTATAACAACTATACGACATGTACGGATTGTGCATTGTGATCGGAACCCTATACAGCCACGCTCTCCTGATACAGGTTCACCATTATCTGAACGTAAGGGAATTGGCCCAAAGGTCGCAGATTTATAAAACGATGGCTAAACACCAAAAACAAAAGGCCAGCAAGGAGAAGAATACCAGACAAGTTCGATAAAAACAGATTCTACGGATATGTGCGAGAAAACGGACATGTGTGAGAAAAGGCAGAAAATTTATACGGATGGAGAAAGCACATATAACATACTATCTGCAAATCCAAACAAGTTTAGTTGCATTTGCACTCGCTTCGGTCCATCTCTTCTCGTACAACCATTTTCTGACTCGAAGACTAGCCTGTTGGAAGATTATTGACGGAGAAGAAATGAACCGTACGGTGACCGCACCGTGAAAAGGTCATTTAAAAGAGAGACTAGCGGGTAATCGTGCATTTGCCGATATAGGGTTGTAACGGTCAGCCACTGGGCCGAACCACGGTAATCTTGGAAATTTGTGGTATTTTTGCCCCTTCATTTTCCCAGAGCTTCTGTCGTCTCTGAAGACGACAGAAGCTCTAAGAAAATGAAAGGGCAAAAATAGACCCTGTCTAATAATTGGTCCAGGAATATTATAATAGGGTTAATTTGGTATAAACAAAGGACGAACAGAAACGGATAGGATACATAGCTGATTATTAGTTAGGAATAATAAGACACAACACAACGAAGGCGCTCGTGAAATACAGGAAAAACCCCACCAAGAGTAGTTGATACCTGTTTCCTGAGTTGTGTATTTACAGAATAAACTTGAATTAAGTTGCTGCATCTGATGTTTTTAAAAGAAAAAATATCATCTTCGGCGGTCTGTTTATTTTCTTGCTTGACGTTGTTTTGTGTCGAAAGATTTCATTCACGTCATAACGTCAGTCAGATGCGTAACGACCAATCAGATGTATTCTTTCATGGCGTTCTTACAGGTAGTCTGGATTCCACGCGTGGTGTATGAAGCACATTTCTCTATGTCCGCATTGTATCATATAACGTTGAATACACACAGAAATCGTGGTCTGAAAGACATGATAGATTGATAGCACAATATGGGCAGTATGGATGAGAATTGGAAATGTTTTCGGAGGAGGAAAGACATTTTGCAATAAACTTTTCGTCAAACGTTTCCCTTTTCCTTATTTCTCGTGATGTCCATTTCTAGTTTAGGTGATACGGGTAAATTATCTAAGGATTTTGTTCTAGCTACATGTCTGTGTGTAGGAAACCCATTTTGCGTGTATTTACGTTAAACTGATTCTTTGTAGTCACAAAGATGTAGATACTGGGAGAGTTCGTTGTGCCAATCAAACAGAAATACGGAAGCATGCAAAATATACAAATCTTGTATCTTCGGTATTATTTTTAATAAACAGGGGGTCAGTGTGAGCGATAGATTTCTTCTTATTAATGATACCCCCAATGATAATGAGTTTTCCACCAAACGTGTCGACGAATACAAATATTTTCACAAAACGAAAAGGAGGTCATCATCCCCATACGTGACATAATACGCGGCAAACGCATCCATCACTTTCCCCGTTCGTATATCATGTTCCTTAGACGTATTGTTACGACTAATACTACTTTATGGAAGGTGATACAAAACCTGCTTAACCCGGTCACGTGGCTATAGATATTGATCTGGCTAAATAAATTCGTTCAGCCGCTGGCCTATAAAGTGGCCTTTTTGTGCAACTGAAAAAAGTTGTATTCTTGACAGTTTATAGAAGTTACTCAGTGAATCCTTAACGATTACATTAGTAGGCAACGGCACCTATGTTGTGCCACCGTGCCCCCCCCCCCCCCCCCCCACACACACACACCCTTTCGCTTCAAGGTGAAGATACCATTATAATTAAATGTCTTGCTTAGTGTAGTCAATTCGCTGGTGCGTTTGCTCAGTAAAAGCTTCCTCTCTCTCGAGAAAGTTATCATTCACCTCTCTGGTCTTCCTGCCATTCGTGCTACTCTGCTGTGTACATCTACAATAACAGTTGTGGCAGTCTGAGATAACAGACGGTTCGTCACATCAGTTAATTCATCAACAGACTGTTTCAAAGGGAAGACAATTATTTAAAAATAAAATTGTCCACGTGGTACATTCTATTGGGCATTCTTGAGGCATGATCTCCTCCACTCACTTTCCAAATCATTCACCCCATATATGGATCTGGTGACATCCTGCGGTCTCCAGCAATTAATTAAACATTCCAATTGCTTCGAGGGTAGCATCTTCAATCTGTAGTGAGCTACAATCCCTGGACTAAACAGTAAAGTCGACTGGAGCCACTTACAAAAGCTATGGAAGGCCTGGTGTCTTTCTACAGACACAAGGATGAGGCCTAAAACATTTTTGGCGAGGAACAACTGACAAAGCTTCTCGCAAGCATACCACATAAATTACTGCATGTATCACCAGTCACGTAGGGTACATAGAAGCATGATTTCAATACCTACCAGACCAGCAGTAAGCGTAAACTCGGAATAACAATGACGAAGGAATAGTTGAAGAAATAATAATTTATTAACAGCTACTCTTGTTGTATAAAGTTACAGTTGATATGGGTATAATGCTGTTGTAGGCTTTGGAAATGGACTATAAATATCACATACCACAAGGTTGCAATGATGAATAATCTTCAGTTCCCAATCTCGGTAATCTAACCCGTTTCGTTTCCTTATACTGAAAGCTAAATGATTGATTCTGTAGCCATACCTGCAAGAACGTACTAGATACCGTACTGTCTGTGGTAGTAAGGCAGCCTGTCTGTAAACAGTGATGTAACAGTACGTATAATCATATACTATTTGTACTATCTCTCTTCCAAATGAATCTCAAGGCTAAATGTTTACTTCGGTCAGTCTCGTCAGTTTATCATAGTACATTATAGGTTGTTTCACTTCGTAAGTTTAAATGTGATGTGGTAGTGGGCGCGGTGGCTCAGTGGCCACTGCATTGAACTTTAACCCTTTACCCAACGCAGACAATATCAAAATTTATTATTTTAAATACCATTTTTTCAAATGTTTCAAAAAATTTCAACAAAACCATATCATGTGAGACCTCGTTGGAACTAGCTCGTCAAGCTCGTTCCAACGAGGGGTCACATGATATGGTTTTGTTGAAATTTTTTGAAAAATAATATTTTTTCAACTACTGAATTTGCATATTACGCGGGCGGATGCGGGCGATTCGTTGGGTAAAGGGTTAAACCAAAAGGTCCACGGGTCGATCCGCGCCAGGGGTAACCGCGTTATGTCCTTAGGCGAGGCACTCAATCCCGATTCCCCATGTGGGGGCACAGTGGCACTTTGTTCTAAAGCCTACTGCACGTCGATGGTGCACTTGTCTTCAACTAATGCTAACCCTGCTTGTATGGATTTAGTATACTGGGGAAACCGACAGTTTCTCGCCGTTGCTCGGTTGTTCTCTCCGGGTCTTTCTCCATCCGTAAAACTGTCCGACACGAGGTGGCCCTGGCTGTCGAAAGTGTTGTTAAACCCCAATAAATAAATGTGATTTGGTAATGGGTTTCTTTTGTTTAAGCCTAATTGTTTACGTCTAATGCGTTCGTTCGTTGACAAACGGAACAACAAAAGCAGCAGACGAAGTGTCGTTTAGCGCTGGTGACGCACGCGGACGATGTGTGGTTTGATAAACCCTTGAGACCACATTTTCAGTGACATATTCCATTCACGTCAAATCCAATAATCCAGAAGAAAACAAACCAAAGATGCCGTCGCTATCCATTCCACAGCCCGGCTTGGCGTTCTGTCGAAGATGTTCCTTGGTCTTCGGGTAAGTGAAGTCTGCTTCCACTTATTGATTTAGCCGTGTGAACCGTAGGCCCTCGTCGACAAGATAGTATAGTTTGTCCCCGGCTCAATCAGAGCACGAATAGAAGTTCTTACGAGGTTGTCCGTTGCTGGTCTTCATGCAAGTTTTATCTATCTCCCGTTATTGTTACTGACTGAAGGATCTCATCTACAAGAAAAGCCTTCTCCGGCTCATTGTACACATCAGCAAGAAAAATGTTCAAGTACAAATGGTTGTCAATAATGGTTGTCAATAATCTGCACGCCAATAGGAGATCCACGATAGAGTACCAGTCGGTTTTGGCTGGGCGATTGTGAAAAATATATGTGCCGATACGATGGAACAAGCCAAATGGGTGTGTCACGAAGGACTTGAGGAAGAGAAGAAAAGCGAACAGAAAAACCAGCGCGGAAGTGGCCCCGGTATGTTTGTCCACAACGATTACCAAAAAGGAATGGAGACTACGGAAATCTCCAATTTGGTTTTGTGAGCTGGGTCACCCATCAAGCCGTGTGTGATGCTCCCAATCCCACCCCCCACCCCGCCAAAAATTGAACTCTTTAGTCTGTATTCAGGAGGCAGGTATTGGTTTGTTTACTTGTATACTGATGCTTATTGTAGAAGCGAGACAGAGTAGGTTCCGGTCACGAGAAGCTGGCTGCATTTTGTTGGTTGTGGGGAAAGGGTGAGAAGATAACAGAGTTTCTAACCATTTTATTTTGCATGTCCACCTGGGAGCATGAGCTTAATGTATTTGGTCTTGGATGTCATCTTGGCACTTTGTGTAGGTATTGTGGGAGTGATTAGTGGTGCTATGTAGTATCGTCATATTGTTATTCCTTTTTCACTTGTTACGCGCGTTCCGGTCGTATCGATTTCGACCTCTTCATGTATGGCTGAGGTTGATTTTCTGGTCGGGGCTGTTACGATTGCTCGCCGGGCGTTATTTTGAATGCTTTGGAGTTTGGCGAGATTGGAAGTCACAACATTCGCACCTTGGATTCCTATATTCTAAGACGTTAATTGATTTTGATGGAGTTACCCACCGACAATTCAAAACATGCAGCAACCAAAGCCTTCGGGGAAGTATAGAAACATAAATGGGATCTCTGTCCCAGATTGGTCACACCATGCAGAAAATAAGGAGAAGACGCTGGATGGCGTTTGTCAGAACAAATAAAAGAGAGAAGGGTCTCTCAAAAAATGACGAGACGCCAACCGACTGTTGGGGGTTTCGGAGAAGAAGGTGGTAAAGGGGAGAAGAAAACTGGAATACCCTACCTTCACCCCATACCTCGTTCCACAGAGATTCCTGTATCCAGCTCGGACCTTTCCTCACATGAGATCGAACCCAATGAGAAAGGTGATTCCGTGGACATGATTAACTCTACATGCTCTCAATGCTTGAGGATGAGATAGAGGATAGTGTGTTTAGACCTTTGACTCCACAATTTTTTTCTCTTCGTCTGTACCAAAGCTCAGTCGAGGAAGTGGCTCCTTTAGAAAACTACACTATTTATTTCTTGGAGTTTAACGACACTTTCGACAGCCAGGGTCACGTCGTGTCGGACAGTTTTATGGGTGAGGAAGCCGCAGTACCCGGAGAGAGTCACTGAGCAACGGGGAGCAATTGTGTCAGACTTCCCAACGTACTAACTTCACACCAGCAGGGTTATCATTGGTTGAAACAAGTGCACCATCGGCGTGCAGTATACCTAGGTACCCAGCGCCACCGTGCCCTCCCCCCCCCCATGGGTAATCAGGGTGAAGTGCCTTGCCCATGGACACAACGCAGTTACCCCTGGCGGGGATCGAGCCGTGGACTTTCAGTTTGAAGTCCAATGCCCTAACCACTGAGCCATTGAGCTCCCTTGTTCTCTAGATGAGCTGGAAGTAAGATGGACAGAGGAGACTGAACAACCTCAACAGTAGGAACGAAAAATGGGGGAATATAGGCACAAATTAGTATGTACAAATGCTGACCATCAAACGCAATCCAGCACCCCAGAAGTTAATCAAGTCAAGGAGAAACAAATCTAGCGTTTTCAATCTAATTTTTCATTTTTGAAAACATTATAAGTTATCTCTGCCAACATGTATGGTACATGTTGGTTTAATACCTGGATGTCGGTTTTTAAACACCGAGCCACAGGCGAGGTGTTTAAAGGAGACATAAAGGTATTAAATCTCTATATACCACACATGTTGGCGGAGAAAACGTTTTTGTTCCGTTTGAAACACAATACAACTTAGTGGAAGTAAATTTGTGGACGCATTTCTCAGCTCCAAGATTATTTGGACCAAATTTGTGATAATAATTTTGTTTTAAAAATCGCAGAAGACAACAGATAGAGTTACATCCCTTGGGTATTTAAGGAAACGAGTAAACAGTATTTTGTTGACATATCGTCCCCGGGGTTCCAATGTGTTCTATGTGCCTACTGGCCTACTGGACGCTTTTTACTCAAGCAGTCGTCACTTAGGGGATTAAGTGCTCCCCTCCAATTATCTCAGAATAATGTTCATACAGTCAAAGCCTACTCTGCCTACGTATAGCGTATAGCATGTCTTCTACAACAGGTAATACCGTCTACGTAAATGCAAATACTTGCAAGCTCCAAGCTCGTACTTCATATTTCTAATCCTACACTGTTCTCTCGCCACCGACTTGGCCCGCGACTGTTCCTACCCTAAATACCAGCTCCGTGGCTCCCATTACATTACAACGTGCCTATACGTTCGCACCGATGCGGTACCTCCTCTAACCTATAGCACGGGGCATCCCCAGCTCTCCGCCTACGACCCACAGTCTTACACGCCCTGAGACTGGAATGAATTTTTTCGAGAAAACCCCGATTCTTATTCGATCGCTAGGACATTAATTCCCACTTCAATTGCTTCTCTTGAACTTGGCCGCTATTGATCTGTCTTAATGTAAAATATCTTTCATATTCTTTGAAAGTCTCTTATTTTCGGTATATGTCGACATTTGTGACAGACCAGATGCGTGATATGGGTTTGTGTTCAGAATCTGTGGGATATACTATTTGTACAACAATTACCTATTAACTGGACATAATTACATAGATAATGACTGGCCGAGACCACTGGTCTTTTACTTCCTTCAATCTATTACCAGTCTGCTCATTATGGCATTAGTAGACGCTTCTAACAGCCATAAAATGCCATGCTTAATTAACAGCGCATGAATTATTTGTGCTGGTCTGTTTAAGTGACAATTATGTTTTTCGGAGCTCATCACACAGACACACATTCTTATGCCGTTTGGCCCGAGCGATAAAAAATATCAAATATATATATACTTATAAACAGCAAGACCGTAAGATTAAGCTATCACCTTGACATTGAGTGGATTAATCTGTATATGAGATGCAAATAAATTATATTTGCAGCCTCTCAACAGGCATTTGACAAGAAATAGGGTTTCAGCTTTGTAGTCATATGACTTTACAGTCGTGAAATAAAGGTATTGGGCAAATTATGGTGTCGTTGGCGTTTTAAATAAATCGACGGGAGGTAGGGATTCTCAAGTCAAGAAATTGATCTACCAGCCAAATGAAAGACAAACATGGACTGACAGTTACATAGCATGTTACTAAACTAAAAACAAGAAGCTGCAGAATGCTGTCTGTCCAATAAAGGAGAATATAGTGAGAAAATCCTGCTGGTTGACCAAACGTGCTGCAGTGTCATAACAAATTGTGTAAAAAAGTTTTACGATTTTCACGTAGGTCGTAAAAATATCCTCAACGGGCTTGTTTTAGATTTAGTTCAGCAGCCAATGCACCGTTGCGTGTTTTAGCATCTAAAGTTTTGTTGTTTTTTTCTCAGCGAATTAATGTTATCCACAACACCCATTTGAAGAATCAATCGGCTGGCCATTTGTTAGCTTTGAGGAATTTGTGATATTTCTGTTTTTAAAAACGGCGGTCAAAATGGCGGCCATTTTTACAAACCAACGTGGAATGCCTATTTAAACAAACTAGAATCTTTCTTATCCAACTGATGCACCTTTTTAATTTTGTGCAAAAATCGAACTGCCTAAATTTAACATGGCGGGCAAAATGGCGACAAAAATAAAAAAAAATCGATTTTTTCCACAAATTTCACCAATTTGTTCCTGATTACTAGAGCAATGATGATCGTAGTGACCAGTGATTGTGGTGGACAATCACATGACAGTAATGTTTAGCCATTTCCGTACAATTGTACAAGCCTTATCGGTTCAGGTATGAAGTACGGAATTGGTGCTAATATATCGTCCGTAAATTATCAATTGTAGCATTGGTATTAAAAATGTTAGAAACAGAGAGTCCTGGTATATGGTGCGACAAGAAAGATTATGTGGACCACTAGGTAGTTTAAAAAAATGGTAAGTATCCAATAATATAACAAAAAAGCGGCCAAATCTAATGTCCAATATGGTATTTTCTAAAAATGTAGGCAATGATTAGTCTTCATTTTCAGCAGACTCGCCCGTAGCCCGACTTGTCTGCTCGTTATAGTACTCAATTGTTGCTTGGCAAGTACCGAAACAGTGCTAGCTAACCGCGAGGCAACACAACTGCACCTTGACGTCTTGCATGGTGGTTTGCTGAAACACGAGCATCGAATCAGTTTTAAGATATTATCTGATGCTAGCGATACATTGTGAGGCAGAGTCAATGGGAGAAGTGACTTCGACTTCTCGTCTCCAACAAACCCGTAATTTGTAGGTTCCATTTTCGGTGGGTCCGAATGCAGTGCACGTTTCCAAACGTACGCTTGCATGTGGCCACGTTTGACGCTCTCTGCAAACTACAGAGTACTTGGAGGGGTTACGTTGTTTAGGGGCTTTTGTTGCTCCTGGTCGTCCTACTTGGATGTCGAACTACTGACACTTGATTCGGACATTGATTTGGATGTAGGGCACCCATAGCAGGCAGCCATGAACTTTGCTGCATCACGCAACACGTCGTCCCAAAAAGTATCATTTTTTCCAACTGACTCTAGCCATATGCGACGACCCTCTTTAAAAACTTTAAGGACACGGCCTTTACCTATTCCAAGGCACCCGTCGACAGCATCACACACAGAGATAGCATGCGCGGCAAGGATACTTGGGATAATGCCACGATGCTTCTCAACAGTGGCACCAATATCTATCACAGACCTATTCCTAATGAGTGACTCCATAAACACGGGAGATGTTATATTCTGTTCCAGATAGTTGAGCAGGAGTAGGGTATACACATCTGTGTCGTCTGCAAGAACGACAACCTGCTTTTGTCATCCATAGCAAGTTTCACTGCCTGTTGAACTATAATATTATCAGCTTCTTTGTGACTGGTTTTCATGTCATGCCTTTTTTTGAGGAAACCTTTGTTAATTTTAGCTGGAACGTTGTCTTGGGCAGTACCGACAAGTCTGTAACCCTTAATCCGTTCACCACCAACACTCTTATGTGACTTGAAATACTGACAAAGTAAACTGATGAGCTGTCTTTTATTCTCAGTGACGGTCAGCATAAGTTTCTTAGTCGGCAATACTGATGTAGCGCTCAACCTGAATTCTCGGTAACAGCTTTTAGCACTCCTGTGACTCCTTGTCCTACTTTTCGTAGTGAACTCGATGTACCTGTCGAAGATAAGATAAACGTCGCCCAACAACAACCTCTGTTTCACAGATTCTTGAAAGTTTTCAACGAAATTCAGCACAATAGATCTGCGAAGTTTCTTCGGTGCCGGCCAGTGAAGAATTCAGAGTTGGCCATATCCATCAATTACCGTGCAAACATCTACGCCTGTCAGTGTGGATTTCCTTGCTGATATTGTCCACGCAGTTCGTGTTTTTAGGACTGACTTCGATTTTGGTATCCACAAATCACTAGTGTCATTGAACAGTGAGTGCAGTAGGACTGGCACCAGCTCATAAGAGATCACTTTCTTGATGTCAATATCTTTCATACTCGACTGAAGACATATTACCCTTGAATAAATCAAGTTGCAATTATAAACGAGAGTTTCACCTACCTACTATTTTACCTTCTTCATGACGGACATTGTCACCAATGGTGTGGAAATCGTGTCATAAAACCCGGCTGGTAACCGCCTATCCAACTCCGCCATCTCCTCATTTACGAACGCGGGCCTAATCCTACCAGTGGTGATATTCACGACTTCGCTCAGGTGTTGCTTCGGATTCCAGGGATTTAGAACTACGGCAAGTTTGCTCCTGAGGCCATCTCTTTCAAGTTTATCAGCGGCGATTCTACTCTTGGCTTCTTCTTTGTGAAACTGAATTAAACTCGAGTTCACACCGAAATCCCTCAATCGAGAAACGCCACTCACTAAACGGCCACACGTATGAAGACTGAGGACCCAGACTTCGAGAGTTTGTGGTTTTAAATGATACCAATTATTCCATTTACTATGTCCATAACGCATGAATGTGGTTTCGATGCACATGCCGCTCCAAATTCCATTCCAGATTCCATCTATACTCGCCCAAAAAAGAAAGTGTGCATTGCAGAAATTGATCAAACTCCAAAAAAAATAATTTCGTAGGTGTAAATAGTGTTAACCTGTTCTTGAATAAGTTATATTATAACACAAAAACAGCTTTCCCCGTTAAAATTGCATTAACGTTAAATGACGTGCTGCACGTTTGTGAAAAGGCATGTTTTGCACGTGGAGAGTCTGAAAATTCATGCAACAGTGTGAATCCTTGGGTATTTAAACACTAAAGTAAGGCCTTCCTATCGTTCACATTCAAACTTGCGCTGCTGTTAAAACGACTCCACATTAGCATGCCAAGATTGACAATGAATCAACGTCTCCTTGCCCTGGGTATGATTAGAGCTGGCAGAACACACAGAGAGGTTGCCCAGCATTTGAACTGCCACCGTAACACTGTAGACAGGCTAGTCCATCGACATGCACAACATGATGACGTTCGAGACCGACCCCGCTCCGGGAGACCCCGAGTTACCACCCCTGCACAAGATCGGTATATCCGTGTCGTCCATCTCCGGAACCGGCAACAAACGGCAACGACGACAGCCAGGAACATCCCTAACCTGAGACGGATACATCCTCAAACAGTAATCAACCGGCTGAGAGAATACGGCTTACGTCCTCGAAGACCTGCAATTCGTCCGATTTTGACGTTACGTCATCGTCGTGCTCGACTGCAGTGGTGTAGAGTAGGGTTAGGGTTAGCCTAACCTAACCCTAACCTAACCTAACCCTAACCTAACCCAACCCTAACCCTACCTAACCTAACCCTAACCTAACCCTACCCTAAACCACTTCCATGCTAACTTGTTCGCTTCCATGAGGCGTAAATGCACAGCAGTGGTCGATGCAGACAGAGGTCACACCAGATATTGAGTGTGTGACTTTTGTGTTTGACCCTTAGTGTCTTTGCCTCTCCATGGTACCAAGAGTATTCGTCGTAGCGTAATGAAATTTCTCGTGTTGATCACAAATTGATTCATCTGTGATTGAATAAAATTTCCATGAATGAAAATGATATATATCTTTTTTTAGTGTTATTTTTTAGCATGCACACTTTCTTTTTTGGGAGAGTATATATATCTTATTACAGGATTCCCTTCCATAAAATGTTCAAGAATGTCTTGGGGCAGAGCTTGCATCTCTCGTAAATAGTAAAAATCATATCTAGCATAGATAACGCTTTTTGTATAACGATTTCCGCGTTTTCGTAACATTGTGTGGATCAGGATATAATACGGGCGGGTTCTACGCCAGTTTGGGCGATGAAATTCGCGCTAAATCTTTCAAATGTTCAAAACGTGATTTTTTCGATCATTTTTGCGGTCATGTTATTTGGACCTAATATTTAAAATTCTTCAAGGCTGACAGGAAGCCAGCCGATGGAATATTTGATGTAGGATGTCTAAACTATCGGAAACCACAGAGAAAAAACTTTAGACGCCGAAACCCGCACGAGCTAATTGAACAGAGACGGCACGTATTTGAGGGAGGAGGTGACTTGAGTCACAAATTAACATTATAACGGCGTGTGCAAGTTTCGCATCACAGGACACTGACTGAAATTTTAAAAGAACGCAAATTCATAGCTGCCCTTTATAATGCAAGTGTAAAAAGATATGATCGCATTGTTTTACTTTGGACATTCATTATCTCTGTCAAGAACAGGCTTTTAGATAAATTTTCTACAGAAAAAATGGGATCATGCTCCATTTAAGAGGCAGAGTCACCAGGACTTGAAGTGCGAGGTTGAAAGATGATTTGGTGGGAAATTTACAAGGCAAAAATCTAATAAAATATTTAAACATGGTTTTTTTTCGAAATAATATATATTTTCTTCTCTCAAGGTGTTCAGCTACAGATTCATCATTCTGAAAAAGGATGAAAGATGTAAGTGTAAATGACCATGGAGAGGAACAAACAAGAAAGCAATATTTCATTATGTAAACACTGACACTGATTTATGGAGAGAGATGACAGAAGTTAAGGCAAATCATGCGAAGTAGTCACAGTGGAAAAAAAACCAACAGCAAGGGTCGGGAGTAAGAAACAAGTAAGTAACAGAATGAGTTTTTAAGAATATGGAAACGTAGAAAGGGAACTGACTGGGTGTAGTTTGATGGAAAACTGAAGTGGGAATCGAAAGTGGTGGCGGGGAGGGCTGATGTCACAAGTATAACAAAAGAAGAAAAAAAAAGAATATGAACAATCACGGAGAAACAAGTGAGACACAATTAACCAGTTAAATGCTGGAAGCCCATATTTGAGCTTTTGTTCTTGACTAATATCGTCATGAAAATCGAGTTTGGGCTTGCAGCCCTGACTTATGAAATCATGAAAATCGACTTTCGATAAAGTTATCTCCCATGAATTAGTAGACGAGCGAGGAGGGTCCAATTGAGAAGCTAGTCATTGTCGAGAAAACACCGATGACATCAGCAGTAGAAAATAAAGTCAAGTTTCCTTTTGTTACTTTTAATAAACGAAAACAACAGACAGCTCTCGGAGCTGTCTATTGTTTCCGTTTATTAAAAATTACAAAAGGAAACTTGTTTTTTTTTATGGCAAGCTAATTAGTAGCAACTACTTTACAGATAATCCGTCATTAAGAATATTTATCAGTATCACACTTACCAACACGAAGTAAGCACTCACTTCGGCTTTTTGTTTTGCGAATGTGTTTTTAAAGTAATTTGCAAGATTTTATTCTTCCCAGGTAAAAATAACAAATCTTAGCTCCTAGATTTTTAAATTAATGGAAAGAGCAGTGTCTGTATTATATGACACGATGCTCACTGTTGATATAAAGAACAGAAAAAGTTACAGAACATCAAAAAATGATGAAAGCGCCGTTTTCTGATTGCTAAATAGGTTTCAACAGTGAATGATAGTCAAATGTTTAAACTGATTGGGAAAACAATTGTAAAACACCAGCTTCTGTATTTTTATACAACGCTACAGGAAAATGCCCGGAGTTTGTGAAATGATGTGCACATCGATGATGCAAATTCGCTAACATTTCGAAATTTTAATTTTTATATGAAATTTCCATACACTTAGAGTAATATTTATTGAGAGCTTCAGAAAGTTTAAGGGGAGTTAACTTTCCTGTAAATCTCTTCCAATGAGTAAAACTGCCAGCCATGTATTCTGACCGCAGTTTGAAGGCTTCGTATTCTGCGGATGAGCTTCATGTTATCTTTTATTTGAAATTATTTCGTCTCAGTGGATTCTCTTTGTTACAATTTATTGGAGAGTGCCTATAGGAACTCTCCCATAAATTGTAACAAAGAGTGCCTATAGGAACTCTCCCATAAATTGTAACAAAGGGAAAGACAGGGGAACAAATTTTGAGGGCCAAAAATAATTGAGCACTCTGCCTGTTAACCCTTTACCTAACATGAAAAGCAGACGACACTTGCAAAATTAATTCTTGAATAACTAATTTTTTTTCTTTTTTTTTTGGTCTCAAAAACATAGGTTATGACCCCTCGTTGGAAAGAGCTCGTTCCAACGAGGGGTTATAAACTATGTTTATGAGACAAAAAATGAAAAAATATAATGAAAATTACTTGGCGATTTTTGAGGATAGCTCTGCCGGTTTTGGCCGTTACGTTGGGTAAAAGGTTAAAGACAAGAATGGGAAGGAACGAAACTGCAGTCACGTTAGACTAGGGGTGATGAAGCGGGTAGGCTGGTGATCGATTTCAAGAGTATTTTGAAAACCATTCAAAAAGAAAGAAAAGGAATAAAACAAAGTGTTCAAGTCGAGCACAGATGGTGGAGATCGCATCAGAAACAGTCAAACCACAGGAATCGGTCAATGATAAATGAGGTATCAGTGGGATTCCTTCCTAGTGAGAAATGAAAGCAAGTGGAGGAAAGCTTAGCTAATTTTGTGAACGGTAGAAATAGTTGAAGGAGAGCAAATGCGGTCTCCAAATTTCAGAACGAAAGAGCGGAAGAGGCAGAAGCATGGAAATTTTGGTTCATTACTTGAGCAGGCTTGAGATTAGACTTACCTGTAGGCAGCATAACCTCGTACGACAAAATTAAAAACTGCCAGTGACCCACCAAAACGAGACAATGGCAAACTGATCTTCTAATGAGACGTGACATGAGGACATGAGGGATTCGCTTCGACCTCATTAAGGGTTTTGCTCGTGACTTCCAAAGCCCCTTACAGGAAAGAACTGATCTGTCTCGGGATTAATCAAGGAAGATAACTCTGTCTGAACTGATAGTGAGTGGGGGCAAGCTTAAACATATGAATATATTCCGAATGGTTTACAGGGAACGTGTTCTGCAATTCTGTTGATCAACTGGCGGAATCGTTGGTAGAGATGCACAAGACAAGAACACGAGTTGCTGACTAGTTTTTATAAACGGGCTTAATATGAAAAAGAGTCTAAAGATAGCTACAGAAATCCTATTCCTCTGCATCAGAGTGCACTCATGTTTACTGGAAAATACGTCTAAGAATCCCTTGAGTAAGAGAAAATAAGACGAAGGCAGATAGAGAAATAACCACAGAAGTGATCCAGGACTGTGGACGCAGGATCCGGGATAGGACCGAAAGGTAGATAGAAATCAAGGAAACCGGGATAATAATGTACAAAGTACGTACTTTCGATGAGTTGAATACACCCCTTCGATACATTCTGTGGATGAACCCAAGCGTTGAGGGAGAATCCGAGCTCCCAAAAGCCCTTGCTAATCGAAAGCATATATTACAAGGATCATAAATACAGAGAGGTCTGAGCATGATCCCCAAGCAAACGACCCAACTGGTGAACTATGCAAAGTCGATCTTTCCAACACGACAGTAGAAGGAAGGGATGATTGATGTTAACACGGTAGATTTGTTCGTAAGTTGTTCTGCAAATAAGCTGCCGTTCCGTTGTGCAGAATATATCTGAATGATACAATTCGATAGCGTTTTTATCTTAATTATATTTGAATTTGCAGTCGTTACAGAAACATTATTATCAAAGATTTGAAAGTGCACATTCGCATTAATGTTTCAATCAAACAACACCTTTCATGACATTTTTAGCTGTTTCTGTGCACTTGTGTAGGTGTTTTCGACAGCTTGAAGTAGTTTATCCTAACACCGTCAGTTTGTATCCTCACCATGCCAGGCAGTTGGACAGATATGAAGTGATATTAATGTGCACATGCCTCCATTTATCGACAGGATACTTTAAATCACAAGGTCAGTTGTTCTAAGAATTTTGTATCTTCCTGTTTTCGAGAACTTTTCTTTTTGAAAACTTAGACCACACAAAGTGTTAACCATTCCAGTTCGAGATGCCTTTTGGTTTGGTCTCACTATTGTTTTTGTGACCGAAAATGACTGGCAGGCAATACATGCAATATTTTTTTCCGAAATAACTGAATAATTCCCCCGCTTTTGTCTTCTAACCCATGTCCTATGAATCTTTATTGGAACGGAGTCGATGAGTTCATTCCACTAACAGATAATTAGTTATTGAACTGGACCAAAAAAAAAAAATAACTCAGTGGTAAAAGTCGTGTGAAGTAATGGCAGGAGTTGTCTATGAGTCACATAAGGGACTAAAGAGTCGTAAGACGTCTGGCAATATTTTGTATTTTTAGGTGTGATTTTGTTAACTGTAAAGTGTCGATAGTGTTTTTACTTTGGGGTTACGTTCGTACGCGAGAAAAAATCCAGGACTTTTTCAAATTTCTAACCTTTAGCACACTGTTGTCAAAATAGCGAAATTTCAAGCAGTAATGTTCTCCCATAATGCAACATGGAATTTAACCAATTCAATTTTATCTGTCAGAGCTCAGTGTGGACTTTCAAATAAGATTTCACTGGAAAACATATTTTAATAATCTATGGTATTTTCCCACATATCAGTTAACCTTTTACCTAACACGAAAGGCAGACGACATTTGCAATAAAATTCTTGAATAACTAAATTTTTCCATTTTGTGCGTCAATGAGAGGTCATAGGCTAAGTTTTTGAGACAGATAATGAAAATTGAATGGTGATTTTTGTGAAGAGCTCTGACCGGTTTTGAGCGTTACCTTGTGTAGAGGGTTAATAGATTACAGCTGAGTACTTTCTAGTAAGCAATTCGTGTATGTTCCAAACCATTAATGCTAGCATCTTACAATGGTACCCGGAGAACTCTCAAACAGAACTTTCCAAGATCAGTGCCAGGCATAGGCATTATTTCATTGCATAAAAACCACAATTTACGCAACTGAAATACAATTGCTTGCCTTAAAATGATTTTTAAGGCCTTCCACAAGCTCTTTGACCACCAGTCTAATTCAGCACGAAATTCGACGCTGTTATGATCTGGATCCAGTCTCAAGCTTCCAGGCCATCAGTCTAATTTTGAATTTGACGCTGTTATGGGCTGTTTGTTTTCCCACTTTTTGTGGAAATTTGCGCGCAGACGACCATTGATACAATGTGTCCTTGAATAGGTCATCACCTCTATGTTCTGGAATTTTTCAGTTGGTTGGACAAGCGAACTATGGTTCGCCTTTCCGACCAAGTGATATGTTCCGGACGAGAGAAACTTAAAAATTGCATCTATACTAGCGGAAAAAAGAAACTATGCATGTGGAAAATTTCCAGTAGATTGTCAATAGTAAATACTTCGGTTCAAAACTCCTCGTAAGGATCATGTGAACATCCTTTGGAAGTCGTGATTGGCGAATGTCTTTCTCGCACGGATGGTTTCTCGTTTTCGGGATTGCACGTTTTTTGCAGGTGGAAATCTGGAGCGATAAATCTTTGCAACTTTATCACTGTCGGGTCAATATTCTGACGCCAGATAAACAGAAAAACAGGGTTGTTTTCACACGAAAGTTTCCTGGACGCTATGCCTAGACTTGGCGAAAATGATCCACTTCGCGCCATCGGCATGCTACAGTCTGGAAGGAACAATGTTGCTATCCAGTTTGGCGTCCACCGTAACACAATTCATAACCTCTGGGGACTATTTCGGCAGTTCGGAAAACACCAGAGACCGTCCTCGTCGATCCTGACGTCCACATGTCAGGACACGTACCTCCGTGTTATCCACCCCCGGAACCGCTTGCAAACTGCGACCTTGATTGCCAGAAGTATCCTTGGGTTGAGTTTAATCAGTGCGATAACTGTACGGAATCGACTGAGGGAGGTGAACATCCGCCTACGACGTCCAGCTATCCTGCCTGTTCTCCAACAACGTCATCGAGTGGCTCGTCGGGACTGGTGCAATCGGCATATCCGCTTTACTTGGAGAGACTGGGCCCGTATCCTATTCACAGACGAGTCAAGATTTCACTTGGGCAGCAGAGAAGGACGTTCAAGAGTTTACCGTCTCACATGAAAACGACACTTTGACTGCCGTGTTATCCGGCGACGTCCGTTTGGTGGAGGTAGTGTTATGGTGTGTGGTGGCATCACTGCTGAAGGAAGAACACTCCTTGTGAACACTGACGGCAATCTGACCCGAATCCGCTACAGAGATGAGATCCTGCAGGCTCACGTTATCCCCCTTCCTGCAACAACACGATGTCCCCCCTTCAGCACGATAACGCTAGACCGCACGTTGCTCGTGATGTGACGGACTTTTTGCAACGGTAGATGTTGACGTGTTACCGTGGCCGGCAGTTTCACCCGATCTCTCGCCCATTGAACATGCCTGGGACGAATTGCAACGTCGCGTACGTAATCTTCCACCACAGCTCGTGACATTGGATGGGTTATCACGAACGTTGATCCAGGTGTGGGATGATATCCCCCAAGAGTTCTTCCGTCACCTTGTTCAATCCATGATGTCAGGCATGTATCGATGCCGACGGTGGACATACCCGGTATTCACTCCGTGAACTTGTTTCTCGGACACCGTTTGTTCGTTACGTCATAACGACGCCTTTGTTAACGGTGTGACAATTTACCACTTGATCACATGTTTATTGCATTCTCATTAAACAGTCTGGAAACTAATTGGTACTGTATGTTCTCAACTTATCGTCCTTGGCACATATTAACGATGCACAGTTTCTTTTTTCCACTAGAATAGATTCGTTTTCTGTGAATCAAAGCTAGAAATGCTGCTAAATCGAGACTTAATTTAATCAATAATGTGATTACATTCTAATCAGATATAAAGACTCACCTTCGCCGTAGTTTTATGATTACGCCGGGTGGTTCCACAAATAATGTTAATAACCGATGTTTTCAAGGAGAATGAAATACTTATTGATTGGAATGTCTATAACTAGGACAGGAATTAATACATGTTTATCTTTGTAAGTAAAGGGAATGCACATTGTGTGAGCGGTCGTCCGCGGGCAAACTTCCAGGAAAAGTGGGCAAACAAACAGCCCATAACAGCGTCGAATTCCAAACAGAATTAGACTGGCGGCCTTAGAGCTTGGGACTTTGCATGACTTTTTCTGAAGAAAGTTCGCTTTTCAAACAACTTCAAGACCCTGAAATGTCAGCACTTCCTTGCATTTCTAACGACACGTACAAACAATGGAGGAATCTATCCCCCCCCCCCCCCCACACACACACTTCATGCATGATATGCGTATCTCGTGCGAGAAGGCCACGTGAGATAGATATCTATCTCACATGACCGTATCTTATGTTTCGTTGGTGTTCAAAGTATTGTTGTTTGTTGTACTTGATGTTAATAATAACAGTATATTATATACTACTCAAAGTTTGCTAAGCACCAAATATTTGACACATCATTGCTTGTAACATATTTGCGATATTTTTGGTGGATATGATTGAGGAATGTATTGAGATGGTCCCTAGTGTTTACATCAGCTCTACTGACAGGCAGACGTTTCGTATCAGTCATGGAAAGCATGTACCCCTTGATTTTCATGATGTTTTCCTGTACTGTCTACATGTACATGACGTGTAGGGTATTCAGTTTTCATTTCAACACAAACCCTTGTGATTTAATGATTGAATATGGCAAATGCAAATGTAAGAAGACATTTGTCTGAAGCAGAAATGTGGCGGGCTGTAGGGATGGTGGAGCAAGGGGCTACCCGTCGTCAGGTTGGTGAAGCCTTTGGTGTGCACCATACGGTGATCACCAGAGCCTGTGCAACATTTCAGCAATATGACACACCAGTAAGACGGCATGATGGTGGCAGAAACAGGGCAACATCTGCAGCTGAAGACCGGTTTTTGATCATTCAGGCCCGTAGGAACCGCTTTGCCACAGCAATACAGCTTCGCAATGACCTTCACAATGCATTCGGGGTAAACGTTTCGACGCAGACTATCCGGGAAAAGTTTCACGAAGGTGGTCTCCGATCGAGAAGACCATGTATTCGCATTCCGCTGTCCCAGAACCACCGCCAGGCACGATATGAACGGGCCATGGACCACGTAGGATGGGCCAGAGAAGATTGGCGACCTGTCCTTTTTACAGATGAGTCAAGGTACTGCCTAGACCACACAGATAGGCGTACAAGGGTATGGAGAAGACCAAAAGAGCGATTCCATGCAGCCAACATTGCTGAGCATGACCGCTATGGTGGAGGGTCAGTTATGGTCTGGGGCGGCACCAGCAGGGGTGGGCGTACATAGCTCTGTGCCCTTGAACGTGGCACATTGACTACACAGCGGTATATTGGTGAGATCCTGGATGTCCACGTCAGATTGCAGGTGCAGAGGGTGATAGATTCATTCTGATGGACGATAATGCCAGTCCATATGTTGCCCATGCTGTCGGGGAGTATCGACAGAGGGAGGGGATTGAGCGTATGGACTGGCCAGCAAGATCCCCTGACCTCAATTCAATCGAACATGTTTGGAATGGGTTGCAGCTTGCAATTTCAGCCCGCCCAGGAGCTTTGTACCATGCTGGTCCCAGAATGGAACAACATTCCACAAAGGACCACCAGCACCAGGAACCTGACTGGGAGCATGAGAAGGCGTTGTCAAGTTGTAATTAACAATAATGGGTCTCATACTCCATACTGAACCCATACCAGTTCGATCCGTCAACTTTTTGGCAAATTTGAAAACTTCCCTCTTTTACCAATAATATCAATTTTCCATGGTTATCGTATTCAAAAGTTAAAAAATAATGTCAAATACGAATAAAATCTTAATTTCTGTACTTAAATCATTAAAGATATAATTAAATAAAAAAATATGTACACTTTTCATCACAATATTTCAACTAAAACGTAAAACAGCTAGTTGGATATACTTGGTGCTAAGCAAACTTTGAGTAGTATATATAGCTTGTTCAATTTCTTTCTTAACTTAATTCTAATCACTACAGCGTCCATCGATCGATTGATGCATCCTCCCAACTGACGTCATCTAAATGTTTCAATGTTCATTTCGCTACAAATCTTTAACCCCTGTCTTGTCGGAGTGGAATTTAATTTCGTGGTATATACCTGTGGTATACACAGAAAAAAACCCAAAACTTTTGTGCGCTCTTTCCGATAAGAAAATCAGTTTTTTTCCAAAAATGGACAACACAATTGTTCGATATAGCTGCACGTGGCCCAGGAATACTTTTGATGACGTCCAAGTGTTGTTGTTTTTTTTTTTGGAGGGGAGGGGGATGGGGGGGGGGAATTGTCACTTATGGGGTGGGTGTGAGATGGGGAAATCCTACCCTCGGGACAAAATATTTGGGCCAGACACTCGGCAAACCTGTGTCTGGCCCAAATATCCTGCCCCCGGGTGAGATTTCCCCATCTCACACTCACCCCCATCAGGGATAATAATATTCTTTAATGGGGAAATCAATTTGTGGATTGTAACGCCGTACACGCATGTGTTGGAGGTGGGTGTGAACTCATGATTTATTTATTTATTTATTAGTGTTTTGGGGTCACATATTTCTGCACAATCGCCAATTATGACCATGACAGTTTTACGGGTGGGGAAAGCCTGAGTACACGGAGAGAACCACAGAGCAACTGCCAGCTCCCCAACATACCAACTCCACACAAGCAGTGTTAGCATTGGTTGAAGACAGGAGCACCATTGACGTGCAGTACGCCTCAGTACACAACGCCACCGTACCCCCAAGTGGGTAATGGGAGTGAAGAGTCTTGCCCAAGAACACAACACGGTTGCCGCAGGTAGGATTCGAATCGAGGACCTCTCGGCTTGTAGCCTGCACCTCTATCTACTGAACCACAGCGCCCCCGAACTCATGATAGATCTCATTTTTGTCGGAATTATTTAAAGACTGAAGGCGCAAGTCAAAATGATTCCCGACACATTTCCCTTTCATTTTTGGATGATGTCATGTGGCAATGATGAATATATCAACCCTACATTGGTTCCAACACCAAACAATATTACATAATGGTGAATTCTTAACTGGTAGAGTGCTAAATTATTTTTGGTCACCGAAATTTGTTCACGCCTTTACCTAGTTATAATTTATGGGAGAGTGCCAATACTCCCATATATTATAACAAGGCAAACCCATACGGGCTAAATAATTTCACTTCAAAGATAATATGACGCATATCCACAGAATATGAAACCTCTGAGTTGTGTTTCCTGTACTTTAGAGCAAAGCCCAAATATGGTCCTCCAGCACTCTAACAGTTAATGACTGCATTGTGACTAGACTTCTTCCTCAAGTATAAAAATTCACGTCAAGAGTCCAAAAGTTCACATTTCTGTTTTCACAAATTCATGCGTCAAATATATCCGTGATACAACTGTCATGTTCAAGAAAACGTACAAACACAGGGGGAATCGGTTCTTTTTATGAATCGCTAATTTTTTGTATTGTAAAGTAAACTGTGGTCGTGCATGTGTGTAAGGCGGGATATAATGGGAGCACATCCTCAGTAATATCTGTAAATGAGATGATTTGAGAACTAAAATTGGGTACTGTCCGCGTCGCGTTACACATAATTGCTCTCATGAGTATTGTCGGGGTCATTTACAAAACAAGTCACTGAAGACCCAAGTCTAACTGATTTCTTCTATATTTTCATGTCATTTTCGGATGATCTCATGTGGTAATGATGAGGATAACCCTACTGTGGTTTCAACACAAAACCATGTTGCATAATGGCGATTTCCTGATACCTGCATTGTAAGTATACAAGTCTTCCTAAACTGTACAACTTTCACGTCAAGTGTCCGGTTTGGGTTTTTTCTCCACTCACCCATGCAACAATCGTAATAGCATAACTATTTATTTATTTATTGTTGTTTGTGGTCACATACTTCTGCACAATGGCTAATCATGACCACAACATGGAGATAAAGTCAAGGTCAGTCAATCGTTTATACCCCATGTTGCCTATTTTAGAGGACTCGCACCCCAAGCATTAGTGACTGGGTCCTATTTTACCAGTGAAACAGAGCTTGTTTACCACAATAAACAAGCACTGCTTCACTTCCCGGGGTTCCCACGGGGGTAATAGCATAACTGCCGCGTTCTACAAACCATTGACACTTCACTGGTAGAGTGCTTAGTTATTTTTGGTCGTCAGAATTTATTCACGTGTCTCTGCCTTGCTACGATTTATGGGAGAGTGCCGGTGGGCACTCTCCCATAAATTGTAACAAGGCATATCCACACAGACGAAATAATTTCACAAACAAAAATAATATGAAGCACATCCATAGAATATGAAGCTTTTATGTTGCAGCACCTGTCCTTTAGAATAAAACCCAAATATGGCCTTCCAGCACTGTACCAGTTACTGGCGAGATGTTCCAGCTCTGCTCAAAAACCGCTTCAAACCTTTGCACAACACGAACAGAAGACTAGGCATGCAAAACCATTTCTGGAATATTAATTTTGTGGGTCAAAAATAGCCAATGTTCGACTCGTTCCAATGAGTGTCATGGTTATGCTTTTAGCAAGAAATTGAAAAAAAATAAAACTCAGAATGGAGATTTTTGTGAAAAGCGCTGGTCAGCTTTAGCCGTTACATCAAGTCAAGGGAGTTTTCAGAACCTTTTTTTTTTGCTGTGAGCTCTGGGTCATTGCAACTTTGCAGATTGTGAGATGCACCAAACAAGAGAAAAATGTCCGAGAGTTGATATGTAACTTCTTCAGGTGCTACATAAGTAACGAAAAAATGAATTTCTTTTGAAATTCACAAGTCTAAAATTCCAATAAATATACACAAATTACACAGCACAATGAATGTTGTGGTGTGTAGAACACGAAAAAACAGATAATTGTGACTCACATAGTTGGTGGCAAGCGTGAATGGTTCCTAAAAGTCTTCTACCACCTTCTTATCAAAACAGACAATATTTCACAAGAACAACTCGTAGACCGAGGCGCAGCAAGGAAATCAAAATCTGCTTCTTATAAGGTGAATAAGAAAACTCCCCAAACAGAGTGTAGATATTATAGTCAGAACCTGCGATATTTCATGAAGCCCAAATATGGGCTTTCAGTACTCTACCAGTTAATTACAGGTGTGACATTAATTGACACGGTGTACAGTATACCATATTAGGTCACTAACAAACTGTGTAATTGCTATCTTACCGACTACGTTTCCAGACAATGAAGTAGCAACTGCTATAAATATTGAATAAAGGAATTTTTACTTGTTCAACATGAAGCAGTATCGTCTACAACAACTTCGATAGCTGAACAATGTCGAGATCACCCTGGCCGTTAGACGCGTATCAGATTTGAACAGACCGACTGTGTACCGTATTTACACTACTTACATGCCACGCACTGGATTCAGAAGTTTGTAGGAGGTATTTTTTATGCCCCCAATCTCCGAAGGAGGATTCGGGTGTATCTAGTGAAGACCTCCGTCCATGCGTCTGTCCGTACAAACGTTTTAGATTGCAATTCCAAAGTCGTGGGTTGGATTTGGATCTCCTTTGGTATGCTGATAGACCCACACGGGGGAACGGATATGCACCAGGAACGGGTTCCGTCCAAACAATTTTCCCAGAGTTTTGGCCCTTTTTCACTCTTTCGACTTTTTTTTCTGCCCCACAATACCTTTAATGCTACTTCGAACATGCCTATGGGTCGGGGCAGTGTCCCAAGCTTTGCGTAGCGCTTATTTATTTATTTATTGGGATTCAACGACACTTTCGACAGCCAGGGTCACCTCGGTTGGGCAGTTTTACGGGTGGTGGAAGCCGGAGTACCCGGAAAGAACTACCGAGCAACGGCAAGCTTGTAGGAGGTAAGATGTATTGTTATATCCGTGCAAAATGAAGATTCTTTGTTTTAAATCCCTGAAACATCTGGATAAAAATTATTCTTTTGGTCTCCGAAAGTTCGTTTCCCTTATTATTCCAAGTTAACTTTTTTTTAGAAATTGTGTTCACAATGCATACTGATACTTGGGCGAATGTGTGAGAAGTTTGATGTACTTGGAAAAGGTTGACTTCAGCACATTGACCGTTTAGGGCAATACTGACACACACACACACACACACACACACACACACACACACACACACACACACACCGCCATTCTTCTAAGACACAGCTCGAGTTCAGTCTGTGCCTTGTCTCACCAGAAGCCACAAAGGAGGTCTATTCGGGACAATGGACAAATATTCGCAAAGCGATAAAATTGTGAAGGCTCGAAATTCGAATATGGAAATTCGCGGAATTATCTGTCCTGAAACTTGTATTATCTCAAGCAAGAACTAACACTGGAAAACTGTCTTGTAAGATATGTCTACTAATCTCTATCCCATGGATAAATGCTGCGCCGTCCACAAATTCAATCATTGAAATATTGTGGAGATAGCATCTGGCGTCACACCTAATTGCAAAAGCTGAAAACAATATTTTGTCTACGACAGTTTATGAGAAAATCTCCGACCATTGCGTTCAATATAGTCATCTTCAAACGTCAAGGGTGAAATATCTATTCCTGGGATATGGGGACTATGATAGGATTATTATGATCCCCGATGAGTCTGGAGGTGGGATGGGGAAATCACACCCCGGGGCAAGATATTTGAACCAGACCCGAGGCTTGCCGAGGGTCTGGTTCAAATACCTTGCCCCGAGGGTGAGATTTCCCCATTCCCACCTACAGATTCATCGAGGATGTTTTTTTTCCACACACACGAGGATTACGTCATTATAGATAATTGGCGGTCACGTGCTGACATACCCAATTTATCAAGTCGTAGTCCTTTCGAAAAACGAACAATTTCATCGGAAAGATCGTACAAAAGTTAGGTATATACCATAGGTATATACTAAAACATTGATTTGTAACATTGTCCTGTTAAGGGGTTAATGAATTTGCGCGTGTCAAACTCTAATGTAAAGGGCATTGTGAGATTATTGATCGATCGATAAATTCGCGCAGTGATATTATCAAATCTGCAGAGAAACATGGGGTTGAAACAAATCAAGTTTAATATTTGAATAATAATTAAATATTGAGTCTATATCAACAATATTTAATTATTATTCAAATATTAAACTTGATTTGTTTCAACCCCATGTTGCAATTGTGCAGACGATGATGAAATAGTTCCGGCGACCTAATAAAATAATGCAAACGAGTATGTCACGTAGGGTGGGTGGGATAGAAATATCCCACCCTGCTGTCTCACCCGGGACACGCGTATGTTTCACATATAGTGGGGGGAGAAAAAGGTATCTATGCGCATCCCCTCTTCCAGTTACTCACGCTAAAGCCGAGGAATAATAGTTAATTTTTGTGGGTAACATGACGTTGGTTTGCAGCAAAATCAAAAACAGCCTGGTAGCTTGGTTTCTTCAAAAGCCACCTCCCCCACCCCACAACGGCCCAATCGGTTGTTAGTTTAGGGATACTCGAGATGGATTAGCTGTATCTAAATTGGCCACCGTAATCGCGGCAAAGAGGTGTTTTCAACACGGCAGTGCCAATATCCGTTCCAAAGTTCAGTTTTATAAACTCCTTGTCTGAATAACTTGCAAAGAAGCCATTTCACGTGTACAAATGAACACTCGGGTTCCTTCCTGTCATGGTTGGATCAGCCAGTATCATATCGCATCGGGCAGTTTTAGGGGTAGAGGAACCAGAGAACCCACGGAAAGCCACGAAGCAGCGACGAGTAGCTGCCGGACTCTCTGCTTACTATCCTGGCAAAAGTGGATTTAGCATTGGTTGAATGCAAGTGTATCATCGACGTGCTATGCGCCTTTACACACTACGCCACCGATGATAGTTTAACCCGATGATAATTTAAACTTCCGTTCTCTGATGTCAAAATACCCAAAATTCAAGTAGCAATTTTTTCCCACAATGCAACTAGGAATTTAACCAATTCAGTCTTGTTTGACAGATCACCGGGAGTCCTGTAGTTGCATTGTGGGGAAAATGAGACTTAATTGTTGGGTTGATATTTCGACATCAAAGTGCAGAGGGTTAATCATACAATCTTTAACTGGTAGAGTGCTGGAAGCCCATATTTAGGCTTTACTCTGTATTGATTTGCTTTGTTACAATTTATGGGAACGTGCCTGCAGGCCAAGACATGTGAACGAATTTTGATGACCAAAAATAATTTAGCACCCCATCACTTCAGAATCCCAGGACGGAATTTGTACTGGTTGATCAGGACGGAATTTGTACTGGTTGATTTGTTCTGAACTTTGTTGTTTAGTCGCCCACAACTGAATTTTCATTTAACGCTTTCAAAACATTTCAGGTTGTGGACGAACAGACGACACAATGAATAGAAAATCAGTATTGACGATCAGTAATAATATAATCCTACAGCTCTACAGAGCTGTTTAATTATTGCCCAACGTAACGGCCAAAACCGACTGGCGCTATTCTCAAAAATCGCAAATTAATTTTCATTATTTTTTCATTTTCTGTCTCAAAAATAGGTTATGACCCCTCATTGGAACGAGCTCATCAAGCTCGTTCCAATGAGGAGTCATAACCTATGTTTTTGAGACAACAAATGAAAAAAAGTAGTTATTCAATAATTTTTTTTGCAGGTGACGTCTGCTTTTAATGTTAGGTAAAGGGTTAACGACATTTTAAACATCCAACGTCACATCGATCAGCTTTACGGGTGGAGGAAGCCGCAGTACACGGATAGAACTATCGAGCAACGGCGAGTAACTGTCAGACTCTTCAACTTACTAACCCGTCTCAACCAGAGTTAGCAGCGGTTGAAAACAAGTGTGCCATCAACCTTCAGTACGTGTTAGCACACAGCGCCACCGTGCCCCCGCATCGGCAATCGGAATTAAGCGTCTTGCCCAAGGATATAACACAGTTACAGCTGGTCAGGATCGAACCGTAGACCCTTCTGTTTAAAGTCCAATGCTCTAACCACTGGGCCACCACGCGTCTTCTAGAGCTGTAAGATTACATTATTACAGACTGTGCAAAATGGATTCGTCCAATTCGCTGTAGGAAGTATTGTATGAGACCATACCAAACCGAGCGGCAGTGTTAAAAAGGTAACCCTTCACCTTACTTGACCGTCAGACCCCACCACCACCAAAAAAACCAAAACACTTTCACTTTTTATTTCTGAAACATAGCTTTTGTCAGCTCATTGGAACGAGCTCACTCGTTCTAGTGGGGGGTCATCACTAATTGTTTAACCCTTTCCCAACTCACACGATATCAAAATTCATTATTTTAAATTTTATTTTTTCAAATTGTTCAAACAAGTTCAACATAACCATATCATGTGACATTTCAATGGAACGAGCTCGACGACGAGCTCGTTCCAACGAGGCGTCACGTGGTATGGTTTTGTGCTATATCATGTGACCTCTCACTGGAACGAGCTCGACCAGCACGTTCCAATGAGGTGTCACATAGTATGGTTTTGTTGAAATGTTTTGTGAAATAAAATTGTTTTCCAACGGCTCATTTTGTAAAGTACGAGGGCGGAAGTGGCCCATTCGTTAAGTTATAGGTTATGTAAAAATTACCAGCCCCCCCCCCCCCCAAAAAAAAAAAAAAAATTTAACGGCGGTTTTTGTGTCTACCATTGGATAGGTTGCGCAAAAATTGTTGCACCCCGGGTTGGAAAGGTCATAAACATATTTTCTTATTTATGGGCGTAATAAATCACTGCATGGTCATAATACAGTGGAACCCTGTTAATTGAATAGCCACTTTGCCAGTTAACAGGAGAATTCAATTAACAGGGATTGTATCACTTTTCTGTATTCTAGAGATAAACTTAGCATTTATTCTATTATATCTTGATTGACAGAGCTCCATGAGCTCTGTCAAACAAGATATAATAGATTAAATACCTGTATTGGATGTACTGAGGACAAACAGGCCTATAAACAAAGAAAAACCAGGGAGATTCAGGGTACATTCTCGACAGGTTACAATATTTTTTATTCAGTTAACAGGAGTTCCTCTATAACCTATATTCAATTCAATTAACAAGTCAAATTTGTAATGGAGGTATGGTTAATGGTTTTGTGTTGGGAAATCATATTCAGTTAACAGGGTTATTCAGTTAAGAGATAACCAGTTAAGTGGGCTCCACTGTATATCAAACATGAGGCCCCATGAGGCCTTAAATGCTCACCTGCCAAAGTGGTTCAAAGAAGTATTTGGGGGGGGGGGGGGCGTCACATTCAGTTAGACATGGTTCATCAACACTAGAAAGGAATGAAGGCATGAAATTTTATGGAAAAACACTAAGGAATGGATTTGAACAAACCTGAGCCTAACATGCTCCAACTTGCCATCCCAACCCCCACCCATACAGAGCCCAAATATTAAGCCAGGGACTCAAATTGAACAAACTTGAATCTGATCCCCCTTGAGATGTTATATACCACATATGAATAATTGTGGCCGGTGGATCTGAAGAAGGTTTTTAAAGAAATGTCCTCACATTGCACTAAGTTAAACTTTGGGCCCCAAAAGTGAGCCAAAATATTAACTAAGGGACCCGATTTGAACAAACTTGAATCTGACCCACCTGGAGAAGTTGTATACCAAATATGAAAGGATTCTGACTGATGGATCTGAAGATTTCTTAAACAAGTTGTTCACAGAAGTATTTTGGATCACATTCAGCTAATCATGGTTCATCAACACTTCAGAGGAATGAAGTTATGAAATTATTATAGGGGTCCTTTTCTTTTTATATAAATTCACTCTAATTCCTTCAAAACGCATTTTGTAGCAATTTTCATTCCTGTGCTTAATTAACTCCCGGGGGTGGGGAGTGGGGTTGGTGTTCAAAGGGGTATTTTTTTTTTTTTGGGGGGGGGGGGGAGGTTGCATAAAATCACTCTAAATCTTTCAAGATATATTTTGCAGCCACACAGTTTGTTACATCTAACTGCTCTGTCCTCTCCCTCCCGAGAAGGAAGGGAGGGGAGGACATAGGGTAAAAACATTTTCGCATAAAAGCACTCTAATTCATCTGGGAACTCGGTTTTGAAGACCCGGACACAAAATTTTCAGGATAAACATTTTTTTTTTCGTCTCAAAATTGAACAAAACGTTTAAAAACCCCAAAATTTCAAGCTATAAAAAATTGTTTTTTTCGTCTCAAAAATGAACAAAACGCATAAAAAATCCCCAAAACAATTTCCGAATTTTGGTCCAAAATTTCGAAGTCGGCACCGAACCCAAAATTTTCTGGCTAAATTTTTTTTTTTTGGTCTCAAAATTGAACAAAACGCATAAAAACATTAAAAAAAAATTCCAAACTTTGAACCAAAATTTCCAAGTCGGAACATGACCCAAAATTTTCAGGCTAAAATTTTTTTTTCCATCTCAAAATTGAACAAAACGCATAAAAAAAATGGAATTTTTTTTTTTTTTTTTTAATTTTGGTAACTAGCTAACTAAGTCCGAACTAGACCCAAAATTTTCAACCCAGGGACCCGATTTGAACAAACTTGAATCTGACCCCCCTAGAGATGATGTATACGAAATGTTGAAGGATTCTGACTGGTGGATCTGAACAAGAAGATTTTTAAAGAAATTTCCTCATATTGCACTAAGTTAAAATTCAGGCTCCTATAGGGAGCCCAAATATTAACCGAGGAACTCGATTTGAACAAACTTGAATCTGGCCCCCCAAGAAATAATGTATACCAAATATGAGAGGATTCTGACTGGTGAATTTGAAGAAGATTTTTAAAGAAATTTCCTCATATTGCACTAAGTTAAAAATCGGGCTCCCATAGGGAGCCCGAATATTAACCGGGGAACTCGATTTGAACAAACTTGAATCTGGAACCCCTAGAAATGATGTACACCAAATATGAGAGGATTCTGACAGGTGAATTTGAAGAAGATTTTTAAAGAATATTCCACGTATTGCACAATGTTAAAATTTGGGCTCCAATGGGGAGCCCAAATATTAACCCAGGGACTCGATTTGAACAAACTTGAATCTGACCCCCCTAGAGATGTTGTGTACCACATATGAAAAAATTCTGGTTAGTGGATCTGAAGAAGAAGATTTTTAAAGACATGGCCTCACATTGAACTAAGTTAAACTTTGGGCCCCAATATTATATATTGAGCCAAAATATTAACCAAGGGACCCGATTTGAACAAATTTGAATCTGACTTAACTAGAGATGTTGTATACCAAATATAAAAAGATTCCGACTGATGGATCTGAAGAAGAAGATTTTTAAAGACATGGCCTCACATTGAACTAAGTTAAACTTTGGGCCCCAATATTATATATTGAGCCAAAATATTAACCAAGGGACCCGATTTGAACAAATTGGAATCTGACTCACCTAGAGATGTTGTATACCAAATATAAAAAGATTCCGACTGATGGATCTGAAGAAGATTTGTTTGTATTTTATGGGTGCTATCAGAGGTATGCCCCTTGTGGTGCCCCCCGTAGGCGTGACAACTTTATGTGAACAAACTTGAATTGACATATGATAGGGAAGATACACACCAGATTTGGTTCAATTTGGTCGAGTAGTTTGTGAGGAGAAGTCGATAATGTAAAGTTTACGCCGGACGGACGACGACGGACAGAGAGTGATTAGTAAAGCTCCCCTTGAGCATCGCTCAGGTGAGTTAAAAATAAAAATAGGACTTTTAACATTACAATTTTGTCTACTCCCAACTCCATTTTACAATTAGCAATGATGCAGGCCAAGAAATGCACAATCCTTGGATGATAAAAACCAAATTTACCGCCCAAGTTGACCTTCTGTGCATTAAAAACTTTGATACTGCAAATTCGATGATCTTATATCATCGCAACTGTAAATATGATGAATATTGACGAGTCGTTGAATATTTTACATTAAAAGGGTTATTGTATGCCGTATCATGCTCAAATCAGAAAAAAATGCTTTTTTCTGTTATCAAGGTTTCTTCCATGTAGGTTGTCAGATCAAAGGCACTCCTTCGGATCATTAAAGAATTGGCATGCCAGTTATGCATTTACTATTTAATTTACGGCACCTTCTAAATAAAGGACATCCTCTTCGGGTAATTTCATCTTCTGACAAAAAATACGGAATGAATTTTCTCGATAAGAAAACGAAATAAATCCCAAATAGAAATTAATCAATATTTCCACATGAATGCCGATTTTGAAATAGGTCTACAATTACAAATTGTTTTGTCTGCTAGAAAATGGTACATGAGACATATTGGGTAATTTTTTTCCCCAATCAACAGTTGAATCAGTATGTTAAAGTGTCTGTGTTTTATTTGAAACCTGTATCTTTCAATCTATTCTCTCATTTCACCCATGCTTTTCTGAGTTTCAATTCACACACACACACATCATCACACCACACACACACAAACTTACATTCCGATTTGGAGACTGCCATGGCAATACAAATGGAGGACAGGGACGTAGCAAAGATGACCGACTGAGGAGTGTAAACCTGACTTATCCCACCTGTGATGGTTCAAGTCTCGGCTGGTCAAAAATTTCAACTACATCATCAAGATATGCATTCTTTGAGGCCATGCCTTGATGATGGAGTTGGAATATTCGGGATAAAATTTCTAAAACTCAAGATCTCTTTGAAATTTATTTTTGGATACATATAATATACATGTAGTAGTCGTGACGCAACAGCTTATTTAAATAACTGTTCACCTAACACGAAATGCAGATGACACTTGCAAACAAAATTCTTGAATAGCTCATTTTTTCATTTTATTTGCGTCAAAAAACATATCTTATGACCCCTCATTGCGAGGAGCACATTGAGCTCGTTCCAAAGAGGGGTCATAATCTATGTTTTTGAGACAAACAATTAAAAAAAATACTGAAAATTAAATAGTGATTTTTGTTAATAGCGCTGGCCGGTTTTGGTCGTTACGTTTGGTAAAGGTCTCACGGAACTAAATATTTAGTTTAGAGTGATCTGCCTTGAAATGTTGCACTGCCTTGAAATGTTGCACTCGGATATTGCATCATAGTCTAAAATAAGACTCCTAGAAAAAAACTTATTGCTTGAGAAAATTGTTAAAGCATTTTATTAGGTTTTTACAACAATACTGAATATTTCACAAGAAAAAAGAGATTTTCTAAGTATTTTCTGGGTCTTTAAAATTCGGTTAACTATTTGTGTATTTTTGTTGGGAATTCCCAGAAAAAACTGAGTTCAAGGACGGTACTTCACTTCCTGGTACATTTTCTCTCTTATTTGTTGCATGACCCCATGTTTTGTGGCCAGAGAAAGTTGTGTGAAGGTGTGTACTTTATGTAGGTATTTCAATATTTAATTTAAAGTGATGCGATCATATTTTTTTCCACATAAGTGTTATAATGGTCGCCTATGGGAAAATATTTAGTTCTGTGAGACCTAAAGGGTTAACACGTACCTTACCGGTACTCCACAATGGTCGTGCTAGCCTTCCAACAGCCCGCATCCCGGTACTACATGCCTCCATTTGTATGGACGACTGTATGTGACATACGTCCTAGTAGGAAAGTGCATGATTACAAGCATGAGGGAATCTAATACTTCATTCCAGATGAAAATGTCCCGCTGAACAAATCAGTGGGAGGGGACAACGCCCCAACTCTCCACTCTTGGAGGAGAAAATATACCCAATAAGAAAAATGCATAAATATGGCCTGCAGGCTGTGCGAAAGTTTTTCGGGATTCAGGCCTGTGTAGCCATCACGGTTGACCGATTGCAACTAAAAGGGGACGTCCTCATCTCGACATTATACTGAATTTGTAATGACATAATTTCACAAATACGACCTGTAGTCTGTACTAAAGTTGTTCTGGATTTGGGCTCGGGCAGCCATCATGGATGAATGATCACGACCAAAAAGGGACGTTCTCATCTAGGCATTATCTGGAGTGATCCTACGAAGTTACAATGAAATCCCTTCATAAATATGACCTGTAGCCTGTGCTAAAGGTTTTCGTTGACCAATCACGACAAAAAGGGGATGTCATCATCTAGGCATTATATGGAGTCAACCTAACAAGTTACAATGAAATCCTTCCATAAATACGACCTATAGACTGTGCTAAAGGTTTTCGGGTTTTGGGCTAGGGCAGCCATAACGGCTGAATGATCGCGACCAAAAGGGGGCGTTCTCATCAAGACAATTATTTGGAGTCATCCTACCAAGTTAAAATGAAATCCCTCCATACTAAATATGACCTGCAGACTGTCATAAAGTTTTTGGGTTTCGCGCTTGGGCAACAATCACGGTTGACAGATCATGACCAAAACGGGACGTTCTCATCTAGACATTATACAGAGGCATCCTACCAAATTACAATGAAATCCCTTCATAAATACGACCTGTAGACTGTGCTAATGGTTTTGGATTTTGGGCTTGGGCAGCCATACCGGTTGACCGATCGCGACCAAAAGGGGACGTTCTCATCTAGAAATGACTCCAAACCTGCAAAGCAGCATATGAAATTTCGTGATGATCAGACAAAAACTACAGGGTGTAGTCTGTGCTAAAGGAAAATGTGAACAGACTCACAGACTTCCGCACGCGTGATGGCAATAGCTTATTTTGACTTTGTTGTTAACCATGGATTCAGTCGTGATTTCGCGATATTTTAATTTTAAAATCTACACCCTCTGGTGTATAAGTGTGTCGCGACCCGATCGCGGTCTGGTCGAGAAAATTTCCACTTTTTGATCAAAGTACTGAAACTAGATATCGTGACCCACACTAGACTTACATGCTGAAGCACAATGGAGATTTTGGAACACTGTCCGTGTCTTTTATGGGTTAACCCTTTACCCAACGTAACGGCAAAACCGACCAGCGCTATTCACAAAAATCGCCAATTAATTTTCATTATTTTTTTCATTTTTTGTCTCAAAAACATAGGTTATGACCGCTCTTTAGAACCCCTCTATGACCCCAATGTTTTTGAGACAAAAAATGAAAACAATTAGTTATTACAGAATTTTGTTTGCAAGTGTCGTCTGCTTTTAATGTTAGGTAAAGGGTTAATACGTCATCAGTGAAAAAGTGACACGAGAAAGATTACACAACGGAGATAATCAAGCTATTAACCCTCTGCACTCTAATGTCAAAGTTTACGGCAGCAGATATTTCCCATAAGGCCGGGGGGGGGGGGATGGCCCGGAAAAAAAATGCGTGAACATAGGTGGAAATTTTGCAGATTTTTTGACACCCACCCACCCTTTCCTGCATATTTTTTCCACGACATTTTGGGGACACACCCCATTCTCATACATTTTATATACAAAACTTTGGCACTCGGACACTAACTCGAAACGCGTAATGTACACTGATTCAATGCATATTTTTATATGTCCAAACATGTTTCCATTTACTCTATCGGATGCATTTTTAAGACTTACCAGATTCACACCAGTTCACAAAGACACATTACTGTATAGCTTAAACCCAGTGTGAGCCCGGTATAATAGGTCCACATTTGGTCGCCAGGTTGTTAACGCACAGCAGCGATGGCCTGACTGTTCATGCAGACATTTTAATACTATACTGATGTTGCAAATTCTAAGGAATTTGCTTTATCCTTATACTGAGGTGTCTGTGTGGATGAGCTTGTTAGTTTCTCCAGTGGTTGGTGAATTCCTTAGGCCATCCAGTGGATCTGTTTGAAAAATTCTACCTTGTCTTGGGAACTAACAATGCTGTGATATAGGCATCATACAGCCATAGTTGTTGAAAGCGATGTAAAACCCCAATCCAACCAGATCAGACAATTGAGACAAACTAAATGTGCAGCTCAATATTCTTACAAATGTGGTTTCTCGGTGTTTACCTTGCAAATAAAACGCAATTATTCTTTTTCCCACAAACCTTTCATTTTAAATCAAATTTAAATGAGCTTTTCCTAATTTTATCTCCGATGTGCAGTGATATGCACTTCGAACAATCTAGTTTCTGTAAATCACGGCATATGCAGGCATATGTGAGCACTGTGTCTGTTGTTCCCATAATTAATTTACTACTGCTTATACTATAACCGTGAATATGTTGCAAATATTGGTTGAGGAAATGGGAACTTGTTTTTGTTCTGGCTCAAGAAGGGCAAACCTTATGTTTTTGTTTTTGTTATCTCATCAGTATACCAGGATAACGATCAAAAATACTTTTGTTTTTGTTAAATCAGACTTCTTTGTTTTTGTTGAAATAAAAATTAATATTTTCAATTCTTTCATTCTGAAAAATCAATCCCACCTAGCTATTATGACTCATTAGACAATATTATATACAGAGTCAAAAAAGAAAGTATAATAAACTTTGAGGAGCAATTTTTTTTAGTATTATCGACTTTAATCCCAAACAAATTATTGTAAATTCATATTTCGAGTCCACCTATATGAATTTGCATAATTTCATGTTCTTACTGTTGCCAGCGTCACGTCAGGACGTCGCAATTCAGACATGGCGTGAAATGGAAAGTTCACACATGCAGTCAATAGCGTGTGTGTCCCCCGTTTGCCTCTTGGATGGCAAGACATAGACGGCGCATGGACCTGATAAGTCTCTGGATGTCACCCTGTGGTATTGCGTTCCACTCCTGCCTTAGAACATTACGTAAATCGCCTAACATCTGAAGATCATGAAGTCGTACCCGACGGTCCAGTTGATCCCAAAGATGCTCGATTGGCGACAAATCTGGCGAACGTGGGGGCAGGGAAGAATTTCTATGCTCTGCTCCTCAAGAAAGTCACGACAGATACGCGCCACGTGACATCGGGCATGGTCTTGCTGGGATAACTGCAATTCGACGTTAGCGTAAAACAACAGCAGAGTTGAGAATTTCGTCCCTTTATCGCTGTCCATTCAGATTACCATCGATGAAGATCAACTGCGTTCGATCGTGCAAGGAAATTCCTGCCCAAACCATTACACAGCCCCCTCCGAAACGGTCGCATTCCCGCACGCAAGCATCAGAAAACCGTTCTCCTCGTCGGCATTACACTCTTGCCCTACATCCAGCGGCGAAGACAAAATCGTGATTCATCTCTAAAAAGAACTGCGCTCCAACGCTGCTGAGCCCAGCGAACAAGCTGACGTACCCATTCCATTCTGACGGTACGATGACGTTGGGTAAGGATTGGTCCATGGTATGGACTCCTACTTCGGATGCCGTGTTCAGCGAGTCCGTTGCTTACAGTTTGTGCACTGATTCTATTTTTAGTTCTACCAGGAGTAATTGCTGCTCTCCGCAAGTGAGACGTCCTGATGTGTCGGTCTTGAGCAGGGGTGGTAACTCTTGGTCGACCTGAACGCGGTCGGTCGGCAGTAGATCAAGTGGTTCTATACCTTCCAATGAGACGGTAAATAGTGTCCACGGTGACTCCAAACTCAGCAGCGAGCTCATCTGTAGGTATCCCAGCCTCATGCATACCAATGGCACGCAACCTCTGATTTTCGGTTAACCTTGGCATTTTTTAAAATGTCGGAAGACAAAAACTAGCGTGTTTTCTCAATAACGCAGGCTCTCTAGCATAACATAACACAAATAAAATCGTCGGTCACCCATTCAATTTGACATTCTCTGGTAGCAAGTGCCATTTTGAAATCCGTAGCAAAATTGTATACACTTGGATGGACAACAACATGTCATTAAACTCTTTGCACGACTTCTGGTCCACAAACATGCAACATTAGAACTATTATATTTCATCCTTTATGCTATTTTTTCACATTTGTTTCTATTATACTTTCTTTTTTGACTCAGCATATACACTATGCTTTATTTTAAAGAATGTTCTATTTAAAAAAAAACTTGATATGAATGAATTATGTTGTGAATGGATATTTTTGTTGACTTTAGGAGAAAATTGTCGTGCAATTTTATTCCGCCCAATATAGGGCACCCCGGGGGTGCGGTGGCGTTGCGGTGACCGGTTCTCGTCAGATCACCAAAGTTAAGCAACGTCGAGCCCGGTTAGTCCTTGGATGGGTGACCGTCTGTGCGATCGATTCGGACTCCACGTTGAGTCCTTGGGCAAGGCACTTAACCCCGATTGTCCACATGGGGGCACGATGACGCCGTGTACTAAGACGTACTGCACGTCGATGGTGCGCATGTCTTCAACCAATCTAACCCTGCCTGTGCTGCAGTGCGGAGTTACGATGTTGGGGAGCTGGCAGCTGCTCGTCGTTGCACGGCGGTTCTCTCCGGGTTCCCCCACCCGTAAAACTGTCACTTACACGATATGACCTTGGCTGTTAATGTGTCGTTAAACCTTAATAAATAAATAAATAAATAAATAAATATTGGGCACACACCCCATCCATTTTGGATGAAATTCTCCATTATTTTTATATTTAGGGGGTTAGTTTTGTTAAAAATGCTTCTAAATGGGCTTTTATAATCAATTGGTGATATTTTGTTACAGTTTGGATCACAAAATATGTCATAATAGTGAAAAAGGAATGAAATGCATTGACCGTTTTCACACATTTTTTTTTGCACTTGACCACCCACGCACCCCTACCTATGTTCATGCAATCCCCCCCCCCCCCCCCCCCCCAAAAGGCAGTTTGATATTTAACCAAATATACCATGTTTGACAGAGCTCAATGAACTCTGTCAAACAAGATATACTTTGGCTAAATTCACAGTTAAAGAAGAGAAAAACAGAATGATTGGAGAAAAATCATGTTGCACTACCAGAGTGCTAGGGGTTAAAAGTGTCTGCGTCAAGCATCACAAGAACAGGGACGGACTTTCGTAACAAACTTTGTTTGCCTTTGAAGATACAGACAGTTGTTCAGTATATATCAAAAGGTAAGAATGTGTGTAACAATATTAAAATACAGTGGATAAAGACAAGATACAGATTTTTATATAAACCGTAGAATGGTAGTAGCACTTATTACACAGACTATTGTTACATTTATAATACAATAATAAATATGGTAAAAAACTGAGAGATCGCATTTAAGCAGCGACGGGTGGTAAAATGAAAGATTCCAAGTCAAAAAGGGGCAACAACTTTGACAAAATACTCCGAACAAAACTTGCAGTGAACAAGATGCTAGACATCAATAAGACACACTTACATGCCAAATATGATGTCATTCTACCAAGTATTTAACGGTTATTGAATTTAATAGAAAAATGAAACAAATTGAAAGTCCATAAAGGCCATTGTTATATACTATATAAATAACCACATTTCTATTGGCTGGATCTTATTCACATGACTGGTACTCAAATATCCACGTACACCGACTTTTCAGTGAATATCAACTTTCTAAATATAGCTTTTGGAAATCCCCTCTCTAGTTCTATTTCAGTCGACGTAATCGCTATAACATTGTTTATTTTTATGTTATTCTGCAGATAACTATTTTATTGTTAAATAAAAGTATTTCTGGTCGATATAATTGAACTTTTAATTGACAAATACAAGATTGTTTTTTTTTAGGATGGTGTATATAATAAAACAGTTATGGAGTTTTGTGGTGGTAAATATGATGTGATGTGAACCTAAAAAACTTATACAGACCTCGGTTAACGTCTCGGTGAATTTAAGTTTTTTAGGTTCATATATCATATGCACCACAACAAAAGTCCTTAATTGTATAATAACTCTCGCAAAATACTCCAAATAACACCTGCATTAAACATGTGGCTAGACACCAATAAGATTTACTTGCATGCCAAATATGTTGTCATTCCATCGTGTATTTAAAAGTTACGGAGTTTAAAAACTGGTTGGTCAATGTCAAACAGATAAATGTCAACTCCATAAAGGGCAATAACCCAGACATAATACGCCAAATAACACCGGCGTTCAACATGGGGCTTGACATCAACGAGATACACTTGCAAACATAATATGATGTCAACTCAAACAAGTATTTATTTTAAAACGTATTATTGCGTATAAATCTCATTGGCTACAGCGAGCGACCGACAGACCGAAATTGCCACATATAGAGGTGCTTCTCACAGCTAAAAACTTCTCTTCAAGAGTATTGTTTATGTCAGACGGGTGAAAAATGTCATCTGCGAACTGTTGTTATATTTTCCCAGTATCTGTGTCAATCTTTAATATGTCCAGGTCCAACATTTATTGTAAAATTGATACACGCTGTTTCAAAACACTAAACAGTGACGATAAAAAGTAAAATATATGCATTGGATCGTAACGTATGTGTGCAAATGTAAAAACGCGAGTGATATCACATCTATTACAGGTATCAGTTTTTTCGGTGTTAAGCCCCATCATCAGTTAAGACTATGAAAAAATATTTTTATTGCCCCAGTGCATAAAGAAGCCAATATTTATCTCAGGCTCTTATTAATTGAATAAATGTCTATTTATGGATTGAATGTCATTCTTTTGTTTGTATAACTGTCATAAAGATTTTCGAACTTGAGATGGAGGCCTACGTAGGCTATATTTTCACGGCCATGCCTCGACTGAGGTATCGCTAAAAATTGTAAGAACAATAAAAAAAAACACATTTGTTTCCAATTTGATGACCAACAAAAATCTGGTTAAGAATGTTGGATTTTTTTTCACTTTTCATGAGCTATTGTATATTCTCTCGTGTACCCTTCTTCGTATTTATTGAAATGACCCATGTGAATTTGAAACGCGGTGGCCTGGAAGTCTGATAAATTTACTACCTTTATTACTGTAAATTATATTGCGGCTCGACAATGGTTCCGTTGGGACTGTACTTGGTGAACACTTTCATTCTTAATTATTTTTCCATGTTTTGACATTATATGGGTTAGAAAATTACAGATTTCCATCTGTGTTCAGACGTAAAAGCACGAACTGAACTTGTTCCCCGAATAGCATCGCGCCATGTGCAAACAGAAAGTATTGGGATTTTCTTTCAAGTGAACAGAATGGATCTAGAAAACAGACCACCATACAAGCGTTGCGTTAATATCAGCAATCACCAAAGAGACATAGCAGACACGTTTCTTCCACTTTTGTCCAGAGCAAAGTAAACTGTCGCGGTTCCTTTCGTTGCATGCTTGCACGTGAATGCACTTGATTTATGACTGCAAAATTAGGCTTCGCATAACAAATGGTTTGGTTCTTGAATGAATCAAGAGAAACGAAACTCCCGTGTACAATAGACAAATGTGCCGCGCCATCGCAAATGATTCCGTCTTTAACCCTTTACCCAACGAATCGCCCGCAACCGCACGCGTAATATGCAAATTCAGCAGTTGAAAAAATATTATTTTTAAAAAATTTCAACAAAACCATATCATGTGACCCCTCGTTGGAACGAGCTCGTTCCTACGAGGGGTCACATGATATTGTATTTTTGATTTTTTTGAAAAATTTAAAAAAAATGGTATTTAAATTAATAAATTTTGATATCGTCTGCATTGATTAAAGGGTTAAACAGGTCCTTACGGTTTATTCCCGTTCGTCCAACTTTCTGAATTTGACACAAATTGATTGCTCTTCCCGATTCTTCGACTTTGCTTGAGACTACATGTTATGGACTCTTTTACAATTTGAACACTGTTTTGTATGATACAGTATGGCCGCCGTGGACAGATTAGTTTCCACGGGTGGGCAAACTTTCCACGGACGCCATAATATCAGATTCCAAACACTAATTATAGGAATAATAATCAAAAATTTAATTGCTGAAGCACCGGGTGCAACTCGGTGCTTCATTAACTTAAATTTTGCTGATAAATTTTATTACCTGGAAAACGCATGCGTGGAAATCACTACTCCACGGCAACTGTACTGTAGGAATCTTATCGTTTGATCATCTAGTCACCATGACTTATTTTTGTATCATAACCATGGTATTCATATTGTTTGCTTGTTTGGGTGATATATACTAACTTGTGTAATTTATCCAACTTTCGCTTACCAGGAGTAAGCCAATTATATATATCAGGGCAAAGTCCTTTGAAAAAATAGAAAATACTATAAATGCAAACAAACTACTCTAGGACACAATGGCATAGCGAGGGTTCGACCCCACGCCGAGATAGTTTCCTCCGACATCACTGACAGACCCCTAATGAAAGTGCCAATGACACTGTGGCTTAACTTGTATGTGTGTTGTGTTTGATGAAAAGGATAATGTTCAATGTTTATGAAAGAATTATGAAATAAGACAAGAATTGTGATAATTGGGAATATGTTAATTTCTGTTCCCTGTATGCTATGTTTTCAATAAAAACAATTTGAGGTGTAGATTGTACAAAAGAATTGATGTATGTGGCCCTCACAGTTAATGTATGTCAACAAAAGTTTCCAAGTACCGGTGAAATTATTCCAAAACGAGTCATCCTATCAAGTTGCAATGAAATTCCTTCATAAATACGGCCTGCAGACTGTGCATGTTTTCGGGCTTCAGGTCTGTGTAGCCATCACGGTTGACCGATCGCAACCAAAAGGGGATGTCCTCATCCAGACATTATACTGAGTCATCCTACCAAGTTACATTGAATCCGTTCATAAATACGACCTGTAGTCTGTGCTAAAGTTTTTCGGGTTTTGGTCTCGGGCAGCTGTCATGGTTGACTAATTGCGACCTTTTGGGGACGTTCTCATCTGGGCATTATTTGGAGTCATCCTACCAAGTTACAATGAAATCCCTTCATAAATATGACCTATAGACTGTGCTAAAGGTTTTTGCGCTTCGGACCCCTGTGGCCGCCACAGTTGACCAATCACGACCAAAAGCGGGCGTTATCATCTAGACATTAAATGGAGTCAACCTTCCAATTTACAATGAAATCCCTCCATAAATACGACAAAAGACTGTGTTAAAGATTTTTGAGTTTTGGGCAGCCGTCACGGCCGAATGATTGGAACCAAAAGGGGACTTTCTCATCCAGACATTATTTGGAGTCATCCTACCAAGTTACAATGAAATCCTTTCATAATTATGACCTGTAGACTGTGCTAAAGGTTTTCGGGCTTCGGACCCCTGTAGCAGTCACAGTTGACCAATCGGGACCAAAAGTGGACATTCTCATCTAGACATTATATGAAGTCAACCTGCCAAGTTACAATGAAATCCCCCCAAATACGACCTGCAGACTACTAAAGGTTTTCGGGTTTTGGGCTCGGGCAGTCGTCACGGTTGACAGATCGCGATCAAATGGGGAAGTTCTCATCCAGACATCATACAGAGTCATCCTACAAAGCTACAATGAAATCCCTCCGTATTAAATATGGTCTGTATACTGTGCTAAAAGAGGAAACTCTCTCGGCGTGTGTTTGATCCCCCATCTATGCTAATGTAAACAAAACCAGCGTCATTGATTCTATGGCACGCAGAAATTTGAAAACGAGAAATTCTCGCCGATTTTCTTGCAGTGCAGTATGTAGAACTGATGCAATTAGTTGACGAATACTCTAGGACAGTTAGCTGTTTTGAAAAAAACAACACAAATTAATATTTTTTTAAGATGGTGAAACTAAAAAGCCTGTAACGAAGAAAAAACCTGAAAACTTGCATCTCTGATCGGATACAGTTTACGGTGATGCCACATTTTATACAAGCCCGTCGGAGGAATAAATGGAGGATCTTTTGCACAATAACACTTTGATAATTCAAATTCCAACACCGACGCCACAAATTTCAATGACCATATCACATCAAATTGGGTGGTAGAGGGTGTCTAACACCTACTGTACCAAAGGGCCTAGAATGACGCACCATTTGGAAGGATGGCACACCAAACTAAAAAAATTCAAACAGCCTGTGCTAAAGGTTTTCGGGCTTTGGGCTCAGAGAGCCATCACGGTTGACCGATTGCGACCAAAAGGGGACGTTCTCACCTGGACATGTCATCAAAAATGCATATGAAATTTCGTGACGATCGGGCTACAACTACAGGGTGTAGCCTGTGCTAAAGGCGTGAAGGCAACAGCTTATCTTGACTTTGTCAAGTTTAGTCAAAAAGGGAAACAAAGCAATTACAATATACTTCCAAGTTAACACATGGAAGTAAAATAACTGTTTGGCCAGTTGCTAATTTGGCGTGTTTCTCAGATGAAAAAAGCCTGTACTCCCCACACCTCTTCTCTCCTCCCAACACCCGGAAACGAACTGATTGATGACATCTCGTATCTCATCTTTCCCGATTTCCCCGATAAGTATATTAACCTTCTTCTTTGTGCTAACCAATAACTACATAGCCAGCATTCTCCCATTCCACTTCCCCACTTCACAGTGAAGCTTATTCTGTCAGACTGATGTTTTGGAAATTCTAAAAGGCAGTGCTCCGGATCTCTCTTACTCTCGAATTAACACGTTTTGGCACTCCTTTTCACCGTCTATTCTAATTTCCCCATTAATCTCCGGGGACCACGATGTCAGAGTACCAAAAGGTACTCCCCAAAATCTGGCTTCTCTTTATCACACAGGCCACCCAAAGAAATCTTTGCTTTTTGACCCCTTCTCAACATTTATGGTTAATAACCTCCACGACACTCTCAGCTAGCTATTTATGTAAATTGTAGAAAGTGTACATTCATCGTAATGAGCAAGGATTAACAATGTCGTGGTAATCCTTTACAATGGTATTAGCAGTTGCTGTTGCTAAATTCTAGGCAAAGTTCGACTTACATAATATTATCACCAATCTTAATAGCAACCACTTGAGACAGTTTTATGACTGTGCTGAAGTCTTGATAGGGCAATCCTATCAAGCCTCACTCCTGCCTACAGAGAATTAAAGGGAGGTGGTCGTGATACCCCTACACCTCCTCCCAGATTTTAGACACTTCTTCTAAAGATTTTAGTAATGACGAACATATTTATTTATTAATGTATTGGTCTCTTAAGGTCATTTCCAACATCTTTTGCTATACCATCACGGCAACGTAGGCATGAAGTCAAAATTAACCAATCGTTTATATCTATACTACCCACTATAGAGGACTTCTACCAGGGGCGTTGGTTTCGGGTCCTATTATTACCACAGTAAACAAGCAACGCTACACACCCCGTGGTTCCGAAATGGGGGGGGGGGGGGATAATTACGAAGAAATGTGTCCCTTTCTGTATGATTTGCCCGTCGATGACAGACATTCATAACTGCTGTACAAGAAATATATGATGTGAATGATGTTATCCCCACTTGTGATGAAAACTTGGTACTGAGAAAAAGTCGTTTGAGATTATAAAGTTTGGTGGTGTTCCCGTGAATCCTTCGCATAATGTCACAGTCATATCTGGCCATCTTTCTTCCATGGAAGACGTGTGTCGCCTGCACTATATTTTAATATTTCAGACAGAATTCTAAGTGGAAAAGGGGCATAACTCTGGAAAAAATACAGCGGATCAAAAAATAAAATAGGAGGTGCACAATGCCATTATGTGATAAAGAATCACTGAAAGTTTCATCAAAATCCATTCATAGGTTAAAGAGGAGTGGCGGATAAGAGAAAGTGTGACGCGGACGATGCGGACAACGACGCAAGACGACAAAAGTAATCCCTATATATCACTCCCCACTTCGTGGGGCAGGCGACACAACAATTAGTATACTACCATTACATGATGTTACATGAGTTGTGGAACCTATATTGAAACCTGGCCTGTATTACTAGCTGGAAAATACACATATCAACTTTGGTTGGAATCAAATAATCCAAACTGGAGTTATCAGTCGGAAACCAATTGTTTACAGACAGATGGACGGGCCGACAGGGGGAGAGCAGGAGTGTGTTTGGGGAGTCCTTTTTTTTTCCACATGTGGTCAGTCTAAATCCTTCAGAATGCATTTTGAGCAGAGGAAAAAAAAATACCTAACTGGCACCAGGGGGTGGGTGGTGGTGTTTGTCTGGGTTTTTTAACCACAAACTTTAACCAAAACTGTAAAAAAGCATTTCTGACGAAAGAAAAAAAAAAGCGCCTAATTGGCCCTGGGGGGGGGGGGGGGGGGGGGGGGGGATTATGTGAGTTTAAAAAAGGTTCCGCATGTAGTGACTGTAAATAGTTCAATATGCATATTCGAGGAATGAAAAAAAAATGCCTAATTGGGGGGGGGGGGGGGAGGGGGGAGGGGGGCGTAGTGTTTGTCTGTGTTTTTAACCAAAACTGTAAACAAGCATTTTTGACGGAAGAAAAGTGGGGGAGGGGGGGGGGGAGGGGGTACGTAAGTTTAAAAAAATGTTCTGCATGTAGTGACTGTAAATAGTTCAAAATGCATATTTGAGAAAAGAAAAAAAAGCCTAATTGGGGGGGGGGGGAGAGGGGGTTAGGGGGTGGTGTTGTTTTTCTGGGGTTTAACCACAAACTTGGAGTCATCCTACCAAGCTACAATGAAATCCTTTCATAATTATGGCCTGTGGAATACTCTAAAGGTTTTCGGGCTTTGGGCCTCTGTTGCCATCACACTTGCCCAAAAGGGGACGTTAATGAAATCCCTCCATAAATATGACCTGTAGACTGTGCTAAACGTTTTCAGGCTTCGGGCCCCTGTTGCCATCACAGTTGCCCAAAAGGGGACGTTCTCATCTAGACATTATATGAAGCCAACTTATCAAGTTACAATGAAACCCCTCCATAAATATGACATGTAGACTGCGCTAAAGGTTTTTGGCTTCGGGCTCGGGCAACCAAAAGGGGACATTCTCATCTGGGCATCATGTGGATTCATCCTACGAAGTTACAATGAAATCCCTTCATAAATATGACCTGTAGACTGTGCTAAAGGTTTTCAGGCTTCGGGCCTCTGTTGCCGTCACAGTAACCCAAAAGGGGACGTTCTCATGTAGACATTATATGAAGTCAACCTATCAAGTTACAATGAAATCCCTCCATAAATATGACCTGTAGACTGTGCTAAAGGTTTTCGGGTTTTGGGCTCGGGCAGTTGTGACGGTTGATAGATCACGCCCAAATGGGGAAATTCTCATGTAGATATCATACGGAGTCATCATATCTAGTTACAATGAAATCCGTCCATATTAAACATGACCTGCAGACTGTGCTAGAAGTTTTTGGGTTTTGGGCTTGGGCAGCTATCATGATTGACAGATCATGCCCAAACAGGGACGTTCTCATCTAGGCATGAAACACAGGCATTCTATGAAGTTGCAATGAAATCCCTTCATAAATACGACCTGTAGACTGTGCTAATGGTTTTCGGGTTTTGGGCTCGGGCAGCCATGCCAGTTGACCGATCACGACCAAAAGGGGACGTTGTCATGTAGACATGACTTGAAACCTGCATATGAAATTTTGTGACGATCAGACAAGAACTACCGGGTAGTACTTGAAGGTTGAATAAAAAACTTTGACCAGAAACTTTAACCAAAACTCCAAATGTCAACTAAACAGGAAAAGAAAAAAACACTTGAACCTTCAGTAAAAAACTTTAACCACAAACTTTAACCAAAACTCTAAATGTTAACAAACAGATGGATGGACGGACGGACAGACAGATGGACAGACAGACAGACAGATGGACAAAAGTCATTACTACAGCCCTCACTGTAAACAGTAAGGCCAATAAATGATTATTGCACAAATGTTATTTTCCAAATATTAAACGGGTTATTTATTTATTTATTTGGGCTCCAATGGCAGTTTCAATAGTTGAGATCACATCAAGTTGGACAGTTTTTCAGATGGGAGAGATGACAAAGTACCCAAGGAAAACCACTTAGCTGCAGCAAGAAACTATCATACTTTTCAACTTATTAACTGATCATGAGCAATTCTTTCTCACTAATTCAATGGACATTAATGAACTAATGAACACAGAATAACAAAAACATATATAATTTAGTTACATCTATACATGTATTTACAAACCTTATTACATTAAGCACCATTCAAATGAGATGTATAACAAGAGGCCCCAAGGGTCCGGAGAGCTATCAACCGAGGGTTCTGATTTGAACAAACTTGCATCTGCCCCATTAAGAAAACCATATACCAAATATCCAAACATTCTGACCAGTGGATCTGAATTTTTTTTTTTTTTAAATATTCCTCATACTGAACTAAGGTATAATTCGGGCACCATTAGGGAGCCCAAATATGAAACCAGGGACTTGGCTTTAACAAATTTGAATCTCACCTCCCTAACAACACAGTATATCAAATATCAAAAGATTCTCACTGGTGGATGCGAAGAAGAAGATTTTTAATGAATGTTCCTCATATTAAACAAAGTTTACAATTCGGTCTCTCACAGGGAGACCAAATATGGACTCAAAGACTTGGATTGAGCAACTTGAATCAAAACTCCCTGAGGATGCTGTATACCAAATATCAAAACATTCCGACAGCAGGATCTGAACAAGAAGATTTTTAAAGAAAATTCCTCATATTGAACCAAGTTATAATTCCGGCTCAAACAGGGAGTCCAAATATAAACCCAGACTTGGCTTGAACAAACATGAATCTCACCCCCTAAGGATGCTGCATACCAAATATCAAAAGATTCTGATTGGTGGATCTGAAGAAGAAGATTTTTAAAGAATATTCCTCATATTGCCCTAAGTTAAAATTTGGGCTACCGTAGCAAGCCCAAATATTAACCTATGGAAACGATTTGAACAAACTTGAATCTGACCCCCCCTAGAGATGCTGCATACCAAATATGAAAGCATTCTGACAGGCAATTCTGAAGAAGAAGATTTTTGAAGAAATTCCCTCATATTGTACCACGTTAAATTTCAGGTTCTCAAACAAACTTGAATCTGACCCCTCCTAAAGATGTTGTATACCAAATATGAAAGCATTCTGACTGGTGGATCTGAAGAAGTAGATTATTAAAAATTATCCCCCATGTTGCACTAAGTTAAAAGTTGGGCTTCATGGGAAGCTCAAATATTAACCTTGGGACTTAGTTTGAACAATCTTGAATCTGACCCTCATAACTATGATGTATACCAAACATTAAAAGATTCTGACAGGTGGTTCTGAAGAACAAGATTTCAAAGAATATTCTCCATATTGCCCTAAGTTGAAAAATTTGGGCTCCAGTATTGAGCCCAAATATGAACCAATGGTCTTCATTTTAACACACTTTTTGCAAATATGCTGACACAGAATTTGTTAGATGCTCTCTACAGAATACCCTAACATAACCGATGGCAATTTTTTTTTACCATTCGATACAATTGGTCCTAAGGATGCTTCACACAAAATAACAGCTCTCTGTTCGTGTGGTTTGGGAAATATGGTCGTTTGAAAATATTTCTATTTTTAGCTCCTGGGGGTCCCACGGGGCATTTTCAAACAATTTTTGGCATAAATCAAGTACTTAGGTCCCACTAATTCTTCATATCAAATTTGGTTCAAATCGGCCCCTCGATTTGGAGAACAGAAATTTTGAGTGGGCAAATTTCTTGCCCCTCCTGTAACAACAACAATATTGCCCCTCAATCTTCTCTTGAACAAACTTGAGTATACACCTCAAATGGAAGCTGTATACCAAATATCAAGTCTCTGCTACAGCTGGTTCATCAAAAGATTTTTTAAAAGTAAGAGCATTTTGGCCCCACCCCTCCTCAATATGAGCAGAAACCCAATTTGAAGAAAAACCCAAATGCTCCTATATAATCACTACTCCTGTGATATTTAATTAAAATGTGGCCAGTGGTTTGGGAGAAAAAGTCCCAAACATCACCTTCACAACAGATGACAGACAAAAAGTGATCAGAATAGCTCACCCTGACTTTCAGTCAGGTGAGCTAATTATCCGAGTAGCCAACCAACATATTTCACACTTTCACGCAGATGCAGAAAGGAGCGTGAACCAAGTAATCATGAGAACCTCTTCTAAAATACTAGATTCCAGTCATCATTTTAGACTGTGCAATGGTCTAGTGGTTTTAATGTTGGAGACCTGCCTATCAGGTACAGTTGTCATGGGTTATATTCCCTGCAGGAGATCAGGAACCAATAATCTGTCCTCTAACCCTTTACCCAACGTAACGGCCAAAACTGACTAGCGCTTTTCACTAAAATCGCCAATTAATTCTCATTATTTTTTTCATTTTTTGTCTCAAAAACATAGGTTATGACCCCCTCTTTGGAACGAGCTCATCGAGCTCATTCCAAAGAGGGTACATAACCTATGCTTTTGCGACAAAAAATGAAAAACATTAGTTATTCAAGAATTTTGTTTGCAAGTGACGACTGGTTTTCATGTTAGGTAAAGGGCTAAAACATTACTGCATCCTTCAAAACACACACACACATAAACAAATAAAAATTAAGGTGGGTGAATGGATTGTGAATTCATTCTAAGAACAGCTGAACTATGTGCTTAGCTCACAATCTTTGAAAATTCTTTGTCATTAGTGTCGGCAAGAAAAGTTTTCGGTTTGGATGAGATGTATGACATGCAATGTATGTGACCTGATAGTCAGTAGGGCTTCCTTCACCAAAAATGTTTTTCTCAGTTAACATTCTAAGTGAATGCAAAAAAGTATCTGGCAATTGCTAATCTTGTTCCAGTTTTAAATTCATGGACACAGTTGGGGCCTCCTTACCTAACAGAAAGGCCAAAGCCACAGAGTGCTGTAAACAGAAAAGGTCATTAACACTGTATTTTTCATATTTTAGTTCCCAAAATATAGCATATAGCACTTCATTAGGAAGAGCTTAGAAGTTTTTTATTGGGATTTAATGACACTTTCAACAGCCAAAGCCAACCGTGTCAGAGAGTTTTAAGGGTGGAGGCTGCCGGAGTGCCCACCGAGATCTGGCAGGCAACTGCCTGAATCTCTAAAGCACTAATCTGACACAAGTATGGTCTGCAGTTGTAGAAGGCAAGTGCACCATCAACATGAATATGCCATAGTACCCAGCATCACTGTGTACACAAGGGCAATTGGGATTAAATGTCTTGGACACAGTACAGATGATGTGGGGTAGCAAAGAACCATCCACCTTTCGATATAAAGTCCAAGGCTCTAATCAGGTAAATGAGTCACTGCACACACATAGTTTGGAAGAAAAAATTGTTTGCCTCAAAAGAATACGGCAACTGATTTTACTGTACCTCAAACAAAAATATGTGGAGAGGAAGTTTGATAAAATTACTCTTGGTGTTTGTTAAACCCTAATTTCAGAGGTGCAGTTAAACAGGGTATTAAACTTTGGCAGAGAACACAACATTTGGAGAATGAATAGCTTGTGGAGTAGCTGCAATATTCTGGGTTTCTCATTACAGCCTTTGCACCAACAACGGTGGATTTCTCAGTATAACACCAATCTCTTGCTTAAAAAATCTGAGAAAAATAATCTGAAAAATGGCCAACTCTAAGCAGTTGTCTCCCTCTCAATTCGATACACAAAAAATGGGTCTCTTAAAACAGTTGAGGTAACGTGCCCATAACATGTCATCATGAGGAGGTTCTATTAAAAAATCACAAATTACCTTTGCAGTGGTTTCTAGTCAAGTCTAGAAATGACTGCTTAGCCACTAGATATGTACAGGCTGTAGCGGATGTGAATTCAGAACAATTATCCAGGCCCTTAAAAATTAATTTGCACAGGCCTGATAACTGACAAAACATTAGGCATTACAGGACATAGATTGACAGCCTAGTATTATGAACAAGTTCTAGCTATGGTGTTTCAATATATAATGAAAGTGTCTATGACACTGTAGCTCAACTTGTTAAGACATGTACATGTATTGTATGTGACACAGCAATGACAAACACTTAGGTAATAATCTGATAACAAAGGTACATATAAAGTATTGTAACAGTCTGTACAAAAATACTGACTGTAGCCTGTAACAAATTTATAGGTAAAGTATTGTAAAGGTGGGTGACAGTCGGATGCTAAACTAGAAAAGAAATCTTTGAGTCCCAGAGTGAGTCTGACTGAACCCCAAAATATTTGTTCTCATAGCACAGTGATAACGAAGGCACCCTAAAACACACTTGTTCCTGTCCCAAGGTGAAAAAACAAAAGGACCCAAGAAGTTTCATGAAGATCAGTTCATAAATACGAGCTGTATAGAAGTTGTGACAGAAAACTGATTGGACCTAATTTCAGTACAAAATGGCCACTGGCAGGCATCTTGAATTTTGGACCGCACCCAGAAACACTCGTTCTTGTCCCAAGGTGATAACAAAGGTACCCAAGAAGTTTTGTGAAGATCGGTTCATAAATACAGCCTCTAGCCCGAGCCGTATTGACATGTGCACTTACAGTGTATAAGTAGCACTGAATAAATCAAAGTTCATCTGATTTGCATAATTTCTGCCTGAGAAAAAAACCTGTACGAAATGTGATGTATTCCATGTTACTAAACATTCATACAAAAATTTATTCAAATCCAAACTTTCATACAGAAGTTCTGTACAAAAGACTGATTGCACTAATTTTGGTACAATATGGCTGCTGGTGGCCATCTTGAATTTCGGACAACACACCAAAACACTCGTTCTCATCCCACGGTGATAACAAAGGTACCCAAGAAGTTTCGTAAAGATCGGTTCATAAATACGGCCTCTAGCCTGAGCTGTATAGAAGTTGTGTACAAAAAACTGATTTGACCTAATTTCTGTACAAAATTGCCACTGACAGCCCACAAAGGCACCCCAAAACTCACTCGTTCCTGTCCCAAGGTGAAAACGAAGGTACCTAAGAAGTTTTGTGAAGATCAGTTCATAAAAACGAGCTGTACAGAAATTGTGACAAAAGTTTCGTAAAGATCGGTTCATAAATACGGCCTCTAGCCTGAGCTGTATAGAAGTTGTGTACAAAAAACTGATTGGACCTAATTTCGGTACAAAATGGCCACTGGCAGCCATCTTGAATTTTGGACCGCACCCAGAAACACTCTTTCCCGTCCCAAGGTGATAACAAAGGTACCCAAGAAGTTTTGTGAAGATCAGTTCATAAATACAGACTCTAGCCCGAGCCGTATTGACATGTGTACTTACTGTGTGTTAGTAGCACTGAAAAATTCAAAGTTCATCTAATTTGCATAATTTCTGCATGAGAAAAAACCTGTATTATATGTGATGTACCCCATGGTACTAAACATTCACACAAAAAATTATTCAAATCAGCGCTTTCATATGGAATTTCTGTGCAAAAATCTGATTGCACCTAATTTTGTACAAAATGGCTGTCAGCGGCCAACTTGAATTTCGGATCGGACCCCAAAACACTTGTTCTCGTCCCACGGTCATAACAAAGGTACCCAAGAAGTTTCGTAAAGATCGGTTCATAAATGCAGCCTCTAGCCGAGCCGTATTGAATTGATGACGGACAGACGGCCAGATGGACGACAGATGACTGGCCATGGCATAAGCTCAAATTTGGTTTCGCCAAAGTTGAGCTAAAAATTAGGTCCCTGTGAATATTCTGTATTCGAAATGATATTCGATTCCATCACATTATTCAGTTCTAATCTGATACAACAATCAACTCTGTATATCTATTGTATATCTTCAATGTTTTCTTCAATGTTTTTGTGGTTGAAATGCAATGGCTATCAATGCAAACAAGATAAATCTATGTTTAAAACCAACTAACTCATCATTATCATTAACCACTGACTACTTTCAAATTTCCAGTGCCTGTTGATAGTTAATGCTTGCAACACAGCCTACATCATTGCCAAGCTATTTCCTGCAACTACTCAAAGAGACTGGATACATACCACATTGCATTGGGCTCATCCTTCTGTTCCCATTATTACATCGATTAACGATGAATGCTATGTGTAATATATTGACAGTCCACCAGTCCCATTGCATATATACGTGGTCTTTCTCAGCAACAGCAAAGATGATACATTTTCGAGTTTCGTTACGGACATCCTTTGGGATTGGGATGTTCCATATTTTAACAGAAACCAGAGTTACTGAGATGCACATAGAATTTGCTTATTTGTGTAGTAAAGATGGCACCGACAGCACAATGTTTGCATGAATCTGCCCACTGCCGAACACGCATTATCAAATTCTGGTCTGTCTATGTGGAAAAGGCAACTTAATGATATGTTGTTTGCGACAAGGAAACTTAACCATGTATACTGGATCTAAATGTGATTCAATTTGATTTGTGAATAGCGTGGAGTATTCAATTTGGTATCTGATTTGATTTGGTCGTATTCGAATATTTGCAGGGGCCTATACAAAATAGAGCAAAGCAATAAAAATGTGACTAGTTGCAGATACAAGCATGGGCTGGATGGATGGATTGATGGATGGATGAATGGATGGATGGATGGAAAAACAAGCGAACAGATGGACATGAGAAATCCTGTATACCCCTGAAAAAGGTTGGGGTATAATAATATGGGGCCTAAAAAGATAGCAGTGAAATATTGTGTTCATGGTGGAATAATAACTTTAAAATGCACAATGCACAATGCTGTATACAAGTGTAGAATAAACTCAATGTTACCTATTATCAGCATTACTTTATACTTATTCAGCTGGAAGGTGAATACTTGTAAAACATAATATAATAATTACAACAAAGCAAGAGATAACGGATAGTAAAAAAAATTAAGTAACAAATAACATAATATTACATAATTGTAAATAGATAATAAATATTATTTTGCTAAAGTCTGTTTTATCTACCAGTATTAACTGGTTGAGTGCTAAATTATTTTTGGCCATCAAATCTTGTTCACATGTTTTTGCCTTGTTACCATTTATGGGAGAGTGCCTATGGGCACTCTCCCATAAATGGTAACAAGGTAAATCCTTACAGACTAATTAACATCACTTTCAAGTTGATACAAAGTACATCCACTGAATATGAGCCCTCAAGTTGTGGTATCTGCTCTTCAGAATAAAGTCCACATGTGGGTTTCCAGCTTGCAACAATGAATATATCTTGCTAAATATGATTTCATATTTATTGTATAGTCAAACAGACATAGAAGTATTTGTTGCTAATGATTTAGGGGAATTTCTTCCCTGCACACCTATTCATTCACTTGTACCATCTCTAAACATGATTGGTACAGTGTGTATTTTGGCAAGATTTTGTGGTCTGTGTATCTCCCCCACTCTCTTCACCCTCCACCCTGACATCTGTGTCATGAAATCTCCATTTGTTGTCAGAATATTCATATTTAGATGGTACATATACTGCATATCTCTCAAGGAGATATTCTGTGGAGACAAATTCCTGAGGATGGTGGAAAGATATTGTGGCCTCCAAATTCCATCCCCCCCCCCCCCCCCCCCCCCCCCAAAAAAAAAACAACAAAAAAAACACTCCTAGGCATCAGAGTCATAAATTGTTTTTGTTTTTTGTAGAACATTCTTATTTAAATTGCAAATTTCCCATATACTGCATACAGACAACACTTGGGAAGAGAATTCAGTGATTCTTTTGGGTCTACATGGACCAATAATTCTACCCTGATAATGCATAAAAAGTGAATCCACATGCAAATGACAGGTTCTTCTTTAACTCTTAAACCGCTGAGTATTTTAGAAATATTTTTCATTAAATGGCTGGTGTGAAGCAGCCATGACTAGATTTGATGAAAAATTCATCTAAATTTAACTCAAGAAATTGTTGGTGAAAACATCCATTCAATTTACAGGGTGCAAATTGGATTAAATATGCCCAAATTTTATATATTTCAATGGCAAGAGAAATACTGTTCAGGGCAGGAATGGAAGGAGTTAACCCTTTACCCAACATAATTGTCAAAAATCGCAAATTAATTTTTTTTTATTTTTTGTCTCGAAAACATTGGTTATGACCCCTTTGTTGGTATGGCTCATCGAGCTCATTCCAATGAGGGGTCATGGCCTATGTTTTTTGAGACAAAAAATTTAAAAAAATTAGTTCTTCAAGAATGTTGTCTGCTTTTCATGTTAGGTAAAGGGTTAACAGTATAAGGACAGTTTAACAGAGTCAAACAGCCACACATAATATGTAAAATAATGTTTAATTCGGTCTCTGTAGAGATTGTATCGAACATTATTTCATGTGACTATTATAAAACATACTATGTGCAGTATACAAAAAGTAGTTTTTGATGTTCAAAGTTCATGAATGTTATAAAACATACTGTATGCAGTTTACAAATAGTAGCTTTTAATGTTCTAAGACGAATTTGAAAGTAATATTTCTTATTTCTTTACCTTTAAAACAAATTCCCAACTGGGACCCTCATGACATGAATTTCCCCAATTTGGGCAGAAGAACCCATATATTCTGACGAGAAATTCTGTAATTTTTTATTTTTTTTATTCTATTTAACTTTATTTTATTTATTTATGTTTTCTGGGGGGGGGGGGGGGGGGGGGGGGGAGTAGGGAGCCAGTGAATCTCTCCCACCCCTTACCTAAACATCTTAGTCATGAAAGTTATTTTTTTCAAATCATTCAAAGTTAGATTTTACATAGCCCATAACCATACATGTTGATCATAAATACTGATCATGCTCATTCCATTTTATCAGTTTCAGAATGAATCTTTTCTCCAAGTAGGGGGGGGGATAGTGTGACCTGCACATCTCCACATAAACCAATAGAAAATGAAGAAAAAATGGGGTAAAAGAATAAAATTAATAATAACAATAATAATAATTTTGTAAACAGATATCTACAAAGTAACACATCTCCAACAAACCCCACTGAACATTTTTTTCCTAAATCCTTTACCAAATATTGCCACTAAAAAAGGTAAAAAGATCATCCAATATTAGGCTAAACATTGTCCACCCTAAACAAAATGTTTTTAACAGAGTATCTCCCAAAATGTTTTCAATATGTAGTATATAAGCTTTTTACAAATCCAGAAACAATGTTTGAAGCATGTTGAACAAGAGCTATTGCTGAAGGCAATTATACCCCTACTGCAGTGCTGAGCAGATAAAGCAAAAATGAATTAAAAACAAATTAAGGACTAAAAAAATCATGAAAAATTGACAAATGAACCCTTTACCCAACGTAATGGCCAAAAACCGGCCAGCACTATTCACAAAAATCGCCAATTAATTTTCATTATATTTTCATTTTTTGTCTCAAAAACATAGGTAATGACCCCTTTTTGTAACGAGCTTATTCCAATGAGGGGAGTCATAACCTATGTTTCCAAGACAAAAAATGAAAACAATTAGTTACTCAAGAATTTTGTTTGCAACTGTCGTCTGCTTTTCATGTTGGGTAAAGGGTTAAGGACCCTAACTGTGGAAGAAAATAAGCGGAGAACTTTTTTATAACATGTGCAGGAGTTACATGTCACAAGAATTCCTCATACCAAATTTCATTGATATCCATCCACTCACTGCTGAGATATCACTGCGGACAGACGCATGGATGGACAGGCACATGGATGGACACAGAGACAGATGCATGCATGAACAGACGGACAGATGTATGTAATCCAGTATACCCCCATTCTCTTTGAGAGTTGGTGTTATAATAAAAAAACTTTTCTTCCCAATGTGTTGACCAACAAATTTCACTTGATTTCACAAAAAGTGCCTATCTTCTGGGGGGATATGCAGAATGTGTATGGGGAGGGAGATAAATTAGTTCATCTCCTCTGTGAGGAAAGATAATCATGGGTGTGGGGCAGAGATATAAACACCACAACAGCAATTTAAAACCACACAGCTGAATTGGAATGGGTTGAAAAACAAAAAGAGAAAAAGTAAAAATTTCTGATTTTTGTATGAATAAATGATCAGCTCATGAATATTGCACAGCCATTCTCTGTAATTTTGAACCATTTCAGCTTTCCCTATTTGTAGGTACAGATCATAAACAGAATGCAGGAAAACTTTGTCAGATAATTATTTTTCTAAAAAAATGAAAGCATTTTTACAACAAACAATTGATTGTTTAACTTGAATTAGTAATAAATTTTACTACCGCCATGGCTGGCCATGGTTGCCTTGTAACAGCAAAATCTACACTTATGACAAGAAAAACTGTGATCACAGGAAAAAGTGAAAAGGTTCATGCACTTCTGATAATGTGATGAAATAACCCAAATAAAATGAAATAACCATCATAAGTCATCAATGCAACTAAAAATATCTGCTGTTGAATTCATTATTGCATGTTCATGATTCCAAGTGTTGCAGATCACAATAGACAGCCTAAGTGGTAAAGTGCAATAAAATGTGATGGTAATGGAATTCATTTTAGCACACTTTCACAACATCTTTCATAACAGAATCCTAATAAAATTTGCCACACCTATTTTCTGCATATTCTTTAAACACTCTTGATTTTCTTTTATTTGCCCTGCTTTTATTTGCAGCAGGCAAGCCTAGAAATAAGAAATCTGTCTTTTGCAGAATGTGGTCCCAAGAGGGTGAATGTGCTGATGCTCTCCCATGCAGTGGGCCAATTTATCCTCCAGGTACCTCTTTCTGTTTAGGCCCGAGACCTTGATTCAGATCGAAGTACACAGAAGGAAAATTTAGTGATGCTACCCTGCAGTGCAGGGTAGCATCACCAAAATCACCATCTGGAGATCTCATTCTGCAGATGACAGTCCGCTTATTTCCAGGCTTAGATGAAGGGAAAATAAAAGCACTGCATACTGCTACTTCCCTATATATAAAAATACCCAAATGTTTAACCTTTCACATAACATGAATACATAAAGAATACCAACTGTTTTTGAGTAGGTACCAGAGTTACGTCCTGAGTGACTGCAAGAAAATATAAGTTTTCATGTGATTTTCTTGCAGCCACAAAAGAGATAATTCTGGTACCTGCTCAAAAATAGTAGATATTCTTTTTATTATATGCATTGCAATGTTTTAATTGCAGTTAACACGTTTTAGTTGAAATGAACATACAAACGCTGAAAACATGCAGTGAAATCAATCTAAACTTGTGACATCATTTGTGTCACTTCCGGAGTGATATTGTTTTACTTACATCTATTGTGACTTTGGATATTGAATACATTTGTTAGACATTTCTCACTCTCTTATAAGGTGGCAAATGATAAATAAAAAATGACACTTGCATAAAAAATTCTTAGCTTCCAAACCAAATATTGGCCCCTTATTGAAACGATCTTGATTATCTTTGTGAATAGCACAGACTGATTCTGGCTGTAACATTTGATATCATCAAATGTCTAATTCCACCTTCAGTAAAAATTTCAGCTCAAAAATAGATGCCCAACATGAAATTTTGATAAAGTTGGATAGACAGGAGCCAAATTACCCTAACAGTGATTTCAGATCAAGTCATGCAAAATCACTGAACTTGAAAGGTGTTAATGTTATGGAATTTCTGGGAAATTGCCCTAACCTTTAATGGTTAAGGAATAGGCATTCTAGTTTTAAAGCTTAAATTTAAATGTGTACACTTAAAAGGTGGTAATGTTCTGAAGAAAATATATGAAATACTAATGAATGCAGAGTTTATGTCTTCACCATCGGCTGCCTGATACTCGACTTGATGACTGTCCTCCAACTGCTTGGGCTATTTCATCCAAAAAGCTACAAAACAATAAAAACAGAAGATTATTTCAACAAATAAAAAGATGTACATCAAGAGAACCAGGCTCAAACTCTTTTTTATCTACAGGCGAAATGAGTAGTTGGCCATTCCCCAAACAAGGCGAATTAAAAATAAAAGTGTCAATGACACTGTAGCTCAATTTGTCAAGACATGTACATGTATAGTATGTGACACAGCAATGACAAACATCTAGGTAATGACCTGATAACAAAGGTACATATAAAGTATTGTAACGGTCTGTACGTAAATACTGACCATAGCCTGTAACAAATGTATTGCTAAAGTATTTTAAAGGTGGGTGACAGTCAGATGCTAAACTAGAAAAGAAATCTTTGAGTCCCAGAGTGGGTCTGACTGAACCCCAAAATATTTGTTCTCATAGCACAAAGGCACCCCAAAACTCACTCGTTCCTGTCCCAAGGTGAAAACGAAGGTACCTAAGAAGTTTTGTGAAGATCAGTTCATAAAAACGAGCTGTACAGAAATTGTGACAAAAAACTGATTGGACCTAATTTCGGTACAAAATGGCCACTGGCAGCCATCTTGAATTTTGGACCGCACCCAGAAACACTCTTTCCCGTCCCAAGGTGATAACAAAGGTACCCAAGAAGTTTTGTGAAGATCGGTTCATAAATACAGCCTCTAGCCAGAGCTGTATTGACATGTGCACTTACAGTGTATAAGTAGCACTGAATAAATCAAAGTTCATCTAATTTGCATAATTTCTGCACGAGAAAAAAACCTGTACTATATGTGATGTATTCCATGTTACTAAACATTCATACAAAAATTTATTCAAATCAGAACTTTCATATAGAAGTTCTGTAGAAAAGATTGATTGCACTAATTTTGGTATAAAATGGCTGCTGGTGGCCATCTTGAATTTCGGACCACTCCCCAAAACACTCATTCTCATCCCACGATGATAACAAAGGTACCCAAGAAATTTCTTAAAGATCGGTTCATAAATATGGCCTCTAGCCTGAGCCATATAGAAGTTGTGTACAAAAAAGTGATTAGACCCAATTTCAGTACAAAATGGCCACTGGCAGCCATCTTGAATTTTGGACCGCACCCAGAAACACTCGTTCTCATCCCAAGGTGATAACAAAGGTACCCAAGACGTTTCGTGAAGATCGGTTCATAAATACAGACTCTATCCTGAGCCGTATTGACATGTCTACTTACTATGTGTAAGTAACACAGAAAAAATCAAAGTTCATCTAATTTGCATAATTTTTGCACAAGAAAAAACCCGCATTATATGTGATGTATCCCATGGTACTAAACATCCACACAAAAAATTATTCAAATCAGCGTTTTAATATGGAAGTTCTGAGGAAAAATCTGATTGCAACTAATTGTGTACAAAATGGCTGCCATCGGCCACCTTGAATTTTGGACCGGACTCAAAAACACTCGTTTTCGCCCCACAGTGATACTAAAGGTACCCTAGAAGTTTCATAAAGATCGGTTCATAAATACGGCCTCTAGCCTGAGCCGTATTGGCCTTTGCACTTATAGTGCTGAAAGTAACACTAAATACATCAAAGTTAGTCTAATTTGTATAATAAACGCATGAGAAAAAAACCCATATTATATGTGATGTATCCCATGATACTAAACATTCATACAAAAAATTATTCAAATCAGCGCTTTCATAAGGAAGTTCTGCGCAAAAATCTGATCACACCTAATTTTGTACAAAATGGTTGCCAGCGGCCAACTTGAATTTCGGATCGGACCCAAAAACACTCGGTAATAACAAAGGTACCCAAGAAGTTTTGTAAAGATCGGTTCATAAATATGGCCTCTAGCTCGAGCCGTGTTGACAGCCAGACGGACAACTGGCCATGGCATAAGCTCAAATTTGGCTTCGCCAAAGTTGAGCTAATGATGTCCAATACACAGACAATCTTTAAGTGAGGGTTTAAACTCTCCTCTGAACCTCTCTGGACAGCAAGCTGCTCTCTGGGAAGATATCAAAACTAGTGGTAGCTGACAAAAAACAGACATCAGGGCTGAATAATAAGTACAACTAACAAAGGAAATCAACTAGTTGGTTCAAGAAAGGAGTGCAGCAAGCAGTTCAAAAGTTTATACCTTCCATTTCATTCAGCCATTTTGGATTTGGTGAGATAGAACACCTCAGCTTTCGGCAAAAAACCCCCTGACATTCAGGCCAGAGAAGGCAATCAATGCGTATAACTCATGAATTGTCTTTGCTGGCCTGAAGTTCATTGTTGACTTTGTACACGGATTAACAAAATAACAAATTATGAGTCCAATGGAGACAAGCCGTCTCCCATCACATCACTCAGCTGGACATATCTCCTTGTTTTGAGGGTTAAGCTAGAATAATATGTTCATGTTCCATGCCTTAACCAATAGAGAGCTACAACACTTTTTAAAGGTGATTTTTAATGTCAATATTTTTTTCTATAAGATACCATGCTACCAGCAAAGGCCACCTTAGTTTAAGGTGTTTTTGTTCATAAAACATTGGTTTGTTACAATATATTGGGCAGTCCTGCTGGTACTCACTAATAAATTATAGGAAAATCATTTTATTCATCCATTTTTTCCACCATTAAGCAAACAAACTGATGCAATAAAGTGGCTTTCACAACTTTTCAATAATGCAATGATAGTGGCGTCTAGCACATAACATAAAATAATGGAACCCTGTTAACTGAATAGCTCTTTGCCAATGAAAATTATTCAATTAACAGGAGTATTCAATTAACAAGGATCTGGTCACTTTCCTATATTCTAGAGATAAACTGAGCATTTATTGTACAATATATTGTTTGAAAGAGCTCCTGGAGCTTTGTCAAACAAGATATAATAGATTAATTGCCTGTGTTGGATAAACTGAGGCCAAATATATAAGTAAAAAAAAACCCAAGGAGAATGTAGTGAATTTCATGGTAAATTCTCAACATTCTATAGGATTTTATATTCAATCAACAGAAGTTTACTCTTTTAGGTCTAAAAATTTAAAAATCTGTTTCTCAGGCCCTCCCGAATGGTCCTTTTGACTGCCACATGTTCTCTTTTTATACCAATGCAATCTTTAACAAAATTAAAATTAAATGTTTTTTTCCCTGTTAATAAAATTGATAAATTTGTCCCTTGAGTGCAAGAAGGCTTGGGAATGCCAAGCCTTCTTGTGTGCAAGGGACAAAATACATCACCACTTACGCTATTCTGTAAATTGTGAAGCCTAAAACATAAAACAAACCAAGAACATGAACTTTTGATGGCAAAGAAATAATTACAAAAATATAAAATAAAATAAAAATGCCGATAGGATCACTGATCCAATGTCGAGTTGTGACAGCACAAAAGTGGGTTTAATCATTATCAACTTGTTTACAATATACTATGTGAAGGGTCACTGTGACCTTGACCTAGTGATTCCAAAATAAACAGGGCTCTTTCTTGCACCAATGCCAACCTACCTATGAAGTTTCATGAAGGGAGGTGAACCATTGTCAAATTATCATCTGGAAACCAATTGTTTATGATTTATTATGTTCAAGGTCACTGTGACCTTGGCATTTGACCTAGTGAGTCCAAAATAAATAGGGGTCTTCCACTCACCTAGGTCAACCTACCCATGCAGTTTCATGAATGTGGGTTAAACCATTATCAAGTTATAGTCCGGAAACCAATTGTTTATGATTTACTATGTTGAAGGTCACTTTGACCTTGACCTTTCACCTAGCAAATCAAAAATAAATAGGGTTCTTCCTCTCACTGATGCCACCTACCTATGAAGTTTCATGAACATGGGTCGAAACATTATCAAATTATCATCTGGAAACCAATTGTTTACGATTTACTGTGTTGAAGGTCACTATGACCTTGACCTTTCACCTAACAAGTCCAAAATACATAGGGTTCTTCCTCTCACTGATGCCAACCGAACTATGCAGTTTCATGAACATGGGTCGAACCATTATCAAGTTATCATCTGGAAACCAATTGTTTTGATTTACTATGTTCAGGGTCACTGTGACCTTGACCTCTGACCTAGTGAGTCCAAAATAAATAGGGTTCTTCCTCTCACGAAGGCCAACCTACATATGAAGTTTCATGAATGTGGGTTGAACCGCAGTCAAGTTATCATCCGGAAACCAATTGTTTACAATTTACTATGTTGAAGGTCACTGTGACCTTGACCTTTGATCAAGCAAGTCCAAAATTAATAGGGTTCTTCCTCTCACCGATACCAACATACCTATGAAGTTTCATGAACATGGATTGAACCATTATAAAGTTATCAACTTATCATCCGGAAACCAATTGTTTACACCCGCCTGCCCGCCATTCATCAAACTATAAGTCAAGTTTGACTTTGTCACAACTCGACTAAAAAGCCTGAGAAACAAAAGATCTGCTTTGTGCGGCCTAACCTATAAGCAATTAATAGGTCAAATTTGTACTGCTGGTATGATAAATGGTTGATTGGAAATTAGATTAAATTAACAGGGTTATTCATAATAAATGTAAAGAAAAAAACACCTCAAATCTTACTCATACTATGATAGTGACAAACAATCTATATCACCCCAAAAGTCATGCATGCTGCTACTGTTTGCACTAGATGGTGTCAAGGCAGTAACTCAGAATCTTAAATCATAAAATACCCAGGACAACTCAATTTCATGCTTGCTTCTTCACTTTGGCTACCACAAAAAGCACAGTGAATACAGTCTCAAGAAGTGTGGCATGTAGCTCGCTTAATAGATTGTTTTGGTGAGACAAAGACAGGGACAAGAAAGCACTTGCAAACAAGCCTGATACACAGTTACAATGTACCATTCTATCACGATAACAATTTATGTCAGCCTTTAATGAGTATGCCACATGAGTTTAATGCATTAAGAATTTGTAGTATAAATTCGATAAACAAAAATTAAATTCGAATTCTAGCAAAAAGTATTGAGCAAACATTTTAAATTCTTGCTCCAATTTTTAAAAAAAATATAATTTAAATAAAATGATTGAGTTTCATATCTCTTGGTGGTAACTGAAGTTAGCACTATCTGTTTACTGCACAATTTAGAGGAAACTGGCTGCTAAACTGTATTGTGACGGGACTCCTACAGCCATTAAAAAATTTTAAATTATGAACCTATACTTTCAATGTACATAAGTGTTGTCAGATGTAAGGAAACAAGATGTGTTTGGTTAAATTCAATTTGAGCTACTGCAAAAACTCTGTATCTGTAAACTGTAATTTAATTTTTTGGCACTTTGAAGACAGTTTGAGCTCATAAGTCATTTTCAGTAGTTTAAGTAAAGGACTTTATTTTTGAATTCAAGGATTTTCTCAATCCTGCAGCTAGCCTGTGAACTGCAAATAGCTTGATGGAATTCTGCTTGATTTGCAGATATCCACTCACAAAATGGTCAAGTATCAACTCAGAATCTGAGAACAATATGGTGAAACCATCTTAACTGAATAGTACATTCCACCAATATGCTTATTTATTGGTGTTTATCAACACTTTCAATTAACCAAGTTCACATCATGTCAAGACATTTTGCCAGTGAAAAATCCATAAATGATCTTCCATACACTTTTGAGTTGAAATGAAATATAAAAATTCCAGTTAACAAATTTTTGCGATAATACAGCTAGGAACTTTACCAATTCAATCTTGTTTTGACAGATCTTGTTGAGGTCTTCCAAACACGACTGAATTGGCTTAATTTCTAGCTCAATTTCTAGCTCAATGAGCTCTGTCAAACAAGATTACAATGGTTAAATTCCTGGTTGCATCATGGGTATAAATTGTGGTATTCTGACATCTGGGTGCATTTAACATCAGGGTGCAGAGAGTTAACAAAAATAGGCCGATGAAATCGTCAGATGTGTACCCATACGCGCAACTAGTAAAAAGCTGTATGACGGAGGGCCACCACGGATGCCGACATTATGTACACCATACATGGTACATATAGAAATGGATTAGAGGAGTGTCTAATTTGATGGATAAAGGGTTAATATCTCCGGATCAAATTATGAGATTTACATAAAAAACTATACAGCACAGCACATCAGTAACCTGAATAAATATATAAAGTAACATGACAATCGGATTGATATTTTTTGAGTTATCTCATGCCAAAGGGATTAGAGGAATCTTCAATTTGAAGGATAAAGGGTTAATATCGCAGGATCAAATTATCAGATTTACACCAAAAACTATACAGCTCGGCACATCAGTAACCTGAACACAAATATAAAGTAACTTCAATTTGAAGGATAAAGGGTTAATAACCAAGCAATATTTTTCAAGTTATTGAATGCCAAAGGGATTGGAGGAATTTTCAATTTGAAGGATAATGGGTGAATATCTCAGGATCAAAATAACAGATTTACACCAAAAACTATACAGCTCGGTACATCAGTAACCTGAACACAAAAATAAAGTAACTTGACAATCCAACCAATATTTTTCAAGTTATCGAATGCCAAAGGGATTGGAGTAATTTTCAATTTGAAGGATAAAGAGTTAATATCTCAGGATCAAATTATCAGATTTACACCAAAAACTATACAGCTTGGCACATCAGTAACCTGAACACAAATATAAAGTAACTTGACAATCCAATTACTATTTTTCAAGTTATCGAATGCCAAAGGGATTGGTCAAATTTTCAATTTGAAGGATAAAGGGTTAATATTTCAGGATCAAAATAACAGATTTACACCAAAAACTATACAGCTTGGCACATCAGTAACCTGAACACAAATATAAAGTAACTTGACAATCCAACCAATATTTTTCAAGTTATCGAATGCCAAAGGGATTGGAGGAATTTTCAATTTGAAGGATAAAGGGTTAATATCTCGGGATCAAATTATCAGATTTACACTAAAAACTATACAGCTCGGCACATCAGTAACCTGAACACAAATATAAAGTAACTTCAATTTGAAGGATAAAGGGTTAATAACCAAGCAATATTTTTCAAGTTATTGAATGCCAAAGGGATTGGAGGAATTTTCAATTTGAAGGATAATGGGTGAATATCTCAGGATCAAAATAACAGATTTACACCAAAAACTATACAGCTCGGTACATCAGTAACCTGAACACAAAAATAAAGTAACTTGACAATCCAACCAATATTTTTCAAGTTATCGAATGCCAAAGTGATTGGAGGAATTTTCAATTTGAAGGATAAAGAGTTAATATCTCAGGATCAAATTATCAGATTTACACCAAAAACTATACAGCTTGGCACATCAGTAACCTGAACACAAATATAAAGTAACTTGACAATCCAAGCACTATTTTTCAAGTTATCGAATGCCAAAGGGATTGGACAAATTTTCAATTTGAAGGATAAAGGGTTAATATCTCAGGATCAAAATAACAGATTTACACCAAAAACTATACAGCTTGGCATATCAGTAACCTGAACACAAATATAAAGTAACTTGACAATCCAACCAATATTTTTCAAGTTATCGAATGCCAAAGGGATTGGAGGAATTTTCAATTTGAAGGATAAAGGGTTAATATCTCGGGATCAAATTATCAGATTTACACTAAAAACTATACAGCTCGGCACATCAGTAACCTGAACACAAATATAAAGTAACTTGACAATCCAAGCAATATTTTTCAGGTTATCGAATGCCAAAGAAATGGATACGGATGCCAGATGGACAGGCGGACGGATGGACGGACGGACGGACAAAGGATGGACGAACGACAGATGGCCAACCCGGATGCCGGCATTATGTGTACCATACATAGTATGGGTACACATAAAAATCGGATAATTTTTTTTATATTCTTGTGAAAAACTGAAAATTTATTTCATGACATGCCTATTACTTTTCCCCGAATTTGATATTTACAACTCTGTACACAACACAGGTCCTATACAGATTTCCACTGACAGACTACTTTTCCACCTGACATCATGTATACATCAAAAGAACTAAACTCTGCTCATATTTGTAAATGGCCAATCAAAACATTACATTCTGACCTAGATCAAATTGGAAGCTGCGGTGACAGCCAATAAATCAAATTTTAACTGAAAAATGTTTCTGTTCAAATCCACAAAAATTAACGAAATTAAACTTATTCTATAAATGCAGAGTGATTATATAACACCCAAGTTCTGACTCTGAAGCGAATATTTCTCAGCAGCTGATTTCTTAAAAGTACGAATAAATGCCCTATTTGGACACAATTTTCATTTATATTTTTCTGTTAACGTATCGATTGGTCACACGTTTGCAAATCACACTTGAGTTTTGTTTTTATTTCAAGCAGACTTCAAATCTGTCAAATTCTACAAATAAGACCAAATTTTCAAATTAATGGATTTTATGTCATAGAGGAATGTAATAAACACAAAACACTCTGATATGTGAATGGGTTCATCAATACAGCACTCATGTCATCCTGGAAGGACAGAACTCCATGCTGCCTCTTGTTCTATCCTTTTGCACTGACACTCGTGCCATACTGAGAAATGCATTCACACATCGTGACGATCTGTGTATCTATTACATCTTCCTTGTTAGTGCTCACATTGAACATATGCTTTTTTGGTTTGATGTATCGAGGCCCAAGAGGATAATAAGTGTACAAAAGTAATTCTGCGATAGATCTTAAGATTTTTTATTCAATTATTGGGACTCTATACACCTTATGCAATCAGCAGGTCAAATCTTTAATGAAGGTATGGTAAGTGGTGTGGTGTCTGAAAGTTATATGCAACTAGAACTATCACTGAAGGTGATTAATACCCCCGCTTTGGGTTTTTAGAGGAATGCACTTCTGATCATGTAGGCGAAGGCCATAAGGAAATGTATACATAAAGATCATTTTTTGTTGTTGAAATTTGTATTTGCATGTGGCCTTCCACAGAACAGCACTGAATACTTAAAGAGCCCACACATATATGGTTTACATTTGGAAAAACACATTTACAATGTGCAACATGTATGCAAAATCGGTTCATTAATGTAGGAGGAGTTGCACACACAAGAATCCCATTTGAAAACCCATAATAAATCCAAGTTAAAGGGAGATAACCAGGTTAAAATTGTCGCAGATCAAAAATTTGGGAATATGCGTATGTTCACTTAGTTGTGATAATGTTTGAAAGGTTTCGTCAAAATTGATTGATAAATGTAGGAGGAGTTGCACGCACAAGAATTTCATGTAGAAACCCATAATAAATCTAGGTTAAAGGGAGATAACCTAGTTAAAATTGCCACAGCTCAAAAATTTTGGAATATGCGCATGTTTACTTAGTAGTGATGATGTCTGTAAACTTTTGTCCAAATTGATTGATAAATGTAGGAGGAGTTGCGCACACAAGAATTTCATGCAGAAACCCATATTAAATCAAAGTTCAAGAGAGATAACCTGGTTAAAATTGTCGCAGATCAAAAAGTTTGGAATATGCACATGTTCACTTAGTAGAGATGATGTTTCAAAGGTTTCATCAAAATCGGTTCATTAATGTAGGAGGAGTTGCGCACACAAGAATTTGTTCGAACGGAAATACATAATAAATCTAAGTCAAAGGGAGATAACCTGGTTAAAATTGTCGCAGATCAAAAATCTTGGAATATGCGCATGTTCACTTAGTAGTGATGATGTCTGAAAAGTTTTGTCCAAATTGATTGATAAATGTAGGAGTTGCACGCACAAGAATTTCATGTAGAAACCCATAATAAATCTAAGTTAAAGGGAGATAACCTAGTTAAAATTGCCACAGCTCAAAAATTTTGGAATATGTGCATGTTCACTTAGTAGTGATGATGTCTGTAAACTTTCGTCCAAATTGATTGATAAATGTAGGAGGAGATGCGCACACAAGAATTTCATGCCGAAACCCATATTAAATCAAAGTTCAAGAGAGATAACCTGGTTAAAATTGTCGCAGATCAAAAAGTTTGGAATATGCACATGTTCACTTAGTAGAGATGATGTTTGAAAGGTTTCATCAAAATCGGTTCATTAATGTAGGAGGAGTTGCGCACACAAGAATTTGTTCGGATGGAAAGACACAATAAATCTAAGTCAAAGGGAGAAAACCTGGTTAAAATTGTCGCAGATCAAAAATCTTGGAATATGCGCATGTTCACTTAGTAGTGATGATGTCTGAAAAGTTTTGTCCAAATTGATTGATAAATGTAGGAGGAGTTGCACGCACAAGAATTTCATGTAGAAACCCATAATAAATCTAAGTTAAAGGGAGATAACCTAGTTAAAATTGCCACAGCTCAAAAATTTTGGAATATGCGCATGTTCACTTAGTAGTGATGATGTCTGTAAACTTTCGTCCAAATTGATTGATAAATGTAGGAGGAGTTGTGCACACAAGAATTTCATGCCGAAACCCATATTAAATCAAAGTTCAAGAGAGATAACCTGGTTAAAATTGTCGCAGATCAAAAAGTTTGGAATATGCACATGTTCACTTAGTAGAGATGATGTTTGAAAGGTTTCATCAAAATCGGTTCATTAATGTAGGAGGAGTTGCGCACACAAGAATTTGTTCGAACGGAAAAACATAATAAATCTAAGTCAAAGGGAGATAACCTGGTTAAAATTGTCACAGATCAAAAATCTTGGAATATGCGCATGTTCAATTAGTAGTGATGATGTCTGAAAAGTTTTGTCCAAATTGATTGATAAATGTAGGAGGAGTTGCGCACACAAGAATTTCATGTAGAAACCCATATTAAATCAAAGTTCAAGAGAGATAACCTGGTTAAAATTGTCGCAGATTAAAAAGTTTGGAATATGCACATGTTCACTTAGTAGAGATGATGTTTGAAAGGTTTCATCAAAATCGGTTCATTAATGTAGGAGGAGTTGCGCACACAAGAATTTGTTCGGATGGAAAGACACAATAAATCTAAGTCAAAGGGAGAAAACCTGGTTAAAATTGTCGCAGATCAAAAATCTTGGAATATGCGCATGTTCACTTAGTAGTGATGATGTCTGAAAAGTTTTGTCCAAATTGATTCATAAATGTAAGAGGAGTTGCGCACACAAGAATTTCATGTCCGGAAAGACGTACGGACGGACGTACGGACGGACGGACAGACGGACGGACGGACGGACGGACGGACGGACGGACGGACGTACAGGGCGATTCCTATATAGCCCCCACTTCTTCGAAGCGGGGGTATAATTAACAGGGTTACTGAACCTGGCTTATATTTCATCTAAATTTGAGAGAATCTATTTGGATTCTTCCAAAATTGGTTATGCTGCGAGTGCCCCAGAATACCATGAGGCCTCCATGTTGAACCCCTGTTGTATACTGGAACACATGTTAGCCCTTTACCCAACGTGGCTTTTTAATTTTTAAAACATAAACTGAATTTGATAACTTAAAAAAAAAGAAACAATATTTACCAATAAAACCTTATAAATATGGATGTCATTGGAATCGGATCATTGAGCCAGTTCCAATGACAGCCATATTTGGACAATTCCAGGCATGCAGATTTCATTGAAGCACTCGTTCTGTTTCTGTGCAGGTTCCGTCAGGGCAAAATCACAGAAGTGAAAAAATGGTTCCACAAATTTTTAGCATTATGCTTTTCATCAAGGGGCACTTACAACACGCTAAAAGCTTTCTGCCAAGACTAAAATTGTATTATTTATTATCGATGAAACAGTGATCACAACCAAGGAGTATGAATGTCATTAAATCTCTTTGACATAACAGTAACAACATTGTGCTCGTTTTTACAATCTCAGTTTATCCTGAATGCTGAGCATGCATTTGCCAACAGTTTCTGATTCTTAATTACTAAAATCGAATGCACCAAATTTCAACGTGTCTGACAACAAAACCACGTGAAGTCAAACACTCGAAATGGTATCACTGAAAACAATAACAAAAACACTTTTTATCACTGAAAATGAAATGAAATGAGGGGAAAATATCTTTGCTAAAATTATAGATATATTCTTCCAATTTCACAGCGTTCTGTGCAGAACCAAGGAGAAGAGGTGTGTTCACACTTTCTTTATAATCAAGGTTTACAGACATTTTCTCCCAATCAGTCAATACCGATTGCTACCTTCTTGAATTGAACGGGACGTTCATAGCTTGTACAGTTCGTCTCTCCCAAATCAGATTACATGAAGAATATTTATTTATTTTTTTATTTGTTCCACTTCAAAGAAAAAAACAAAATAATTATTTCAGAGCCCTACTGCTCCTACAGTTATCACTTGCAAAAAATGTTGTACACACTCATTTCAGTTATCAACGCCTCAGTTCATCTGTCGCAATTAAATTGAGTGTATATAAAATATACAAATAGAAACACAGATAATTTGTTTCACTTTTTTATTTTTTATTTCATCAAATGTATTCACCCTCTCATCAATAACAATCTACTGTATATTCTATATACTGTATATTCTAGGCCTTTCTTAAACATTTGCAGGTCTTAAACTGTAAATCTGGATAAGACAAGAGGCCCCACGGGGCCTGAAGCACTCATCTTGTACAGAACACAATTTAAACAGAGTCCAAGAATGAGTCTACATTAAGCAAGCCATCTCCATAGGCTACACTGTCAATCCTTGAGCCCTCAGGAGTGACAAAAATAATCTGGGCATCATGCCTTTTCTTCAGTTGATCATAAGTAAAATGTAGAGCTCCCCTATGAAGCCCCTTGATACAACCTATGTGGATTAATCTTAGTACCTCTAGAAGGTACTGAATAGAAAATTTTTAATTCTTCAGCAAAATGGCCAATTCCGGCTCCCATAGAGAGCCCAAATATTAACCCAGGCTCTTGATTTGAACACAGTTAAATCTGACTTCCCTAGAGATGTTGTGTACCGAATATGAAAGCATTCTGACTGTTGGATCTGAAGAAGAGAAATTGTAAAGAAATTTCTCTGAATTGCACTAAGTTCAAATTTGGGCTACCATAGCGAGCCCAAATATTGACCTATGGATCCGATTTGAACAAACTTGAATCTGACCCCCCTAGAGATGTTGTATACCAAATGTGAAAGCATTCTGACAAGTGAATCTGAAGAAGATTTTTGAAGAAATTCCCTCATATTGTACTAAGTTAAATTTCATGTTCCCATATGGAGCCCAAATATTAACCTAGGCACTCGAATTGAACAACCTGGAATCTGACCCCCCTAGAGATGTTGTATACCAAATATAAAAGTATTCCGACTGGTGGATCTGAAGAAGAAGATTTTTAAAGAAATTTTCTCATATTGCACTAAGTAAAAATTTGGGCTACCATAGTGAGCCCAAATATATACCTAGGGATCTGATTTGAACAAACTTGAATCTGACCCCCATAGAGATGTTGCATACCAAATATCAAAGCATTCTGACTGATGGATCTGAAGAAGAAGATTTTTTTAAATTACCCACCATATTGAACAAAGATAAAATTTGGGCTTCCGTAGGAAGCCCAAATATTAACCTAGGGACTTGGTTTGAACAATCTAGAATCTGACCCTCATAACAATGATGTATACCAAATATTAAAAGATTCTGACTGGTGGTTCTGAAGAAGAAGATTTTTAAAGAATATTCCCCATATTACCCTATGTTAGAACTTCTTGAATTGAACGGGACGTTCATAGCTTGTACAGTTCGTCTCTCCCAAATCAGATTACATGAAGAATATTTATTTATTTTTTTATTTGTTCCACTTCAAAGAAAAAAACAAAATAATTATTTCAGAGCCCTACTGCTCCTACAGTTATCACTTGCAAAAAATGTTGTACACACTCATTTCAGTTATCAACGCCTCAGTTCATCTGTCGCAATTAAATTGAGTGTATATAAAATATACAAATAGAAACACAGATAATTTGTTTCACTTTTTTATTTCATCAAATGTATTCACCCTCTCATCAATAACAATCTACTGTATATTCTATATACTGTATATTCTAGGCCTTTCTTAAACATTTGCAGGTCTTAAACTGTAAATCTGGATAAGACAAGAGGCCCCACGGGGCCTGAAGCACTCATCTTGTACAGAACACAATTTAAACAGAGTCCAAGAATGAATCTACATTAAGCAAGCCATCTCCATAGGCTACACTGTCAATCCTTGAGTCCCTCAGGAGTGACAAAAATAATCTGGGCATCATGCCTTTTCTTCAGTTGATCATAAGTAAAATGTAGAGCTCCCCTATGAAGCCCCTTGATACAACCTATGTGGATTAATCTTAGTACCTCTAGAAGGTACTGAATACAAAATTTTTAATTCTTCAGCAAAATGGCCAATTCCGGCTCCCATAGAGAGCCCAGATATTAACCCAGGCTCTTGATTTGAACACAGTTAAATCTGACTTCCCTAGAGATGTTGTGTACCGAATATGAAAGCATTCTGACTGTTGGATCTGAAGAAGAGAAATTGTAAAGAAATTTCTCTGAATTGCACTAAGTTCAAATTTGGGCTACCATAGCGAGCCCAAATATTGACCTATGGATCCGATTTGAACAAACTTGAATCTGACCCCCCTAGAGATGTTGTATACCAAATGTGAAAGCATTCTGACAAGTGAATCTGAAGAAGAAGACTTTTGAAGAAATTCCCTCATATTGTACTAAGTTAAATTTCATGTTCCCATATGGAGCCCAAATATTAACCTAGGCACTCGAATTGAACAACCTGGAATCTGACCCCCCTAGAGATGTTGTATACCAAATATAAAAGTATTCCGACTGGTGGATCTGAAGAAGAAGATTTTTAAAGAAATTTTCTCATATTGTACTAAGTAAAAATTTGGGCTACCATAGTGAGCCCAAATATATACCTAGGGATCTGATTTGAACAAACTTGAATCTGACCCCCATAGAGATGTTGCATACCAAATATCAAAGCATTCTGACTGATGGATCTGAAGAAGAAGATTTTTTTAAATTACCCACCATATTGAACAAAGATAAAATTTGGGCTTCCGTAGGAAGCCCAAATATTCACCTAGGGACTTGGTTTGAACAATCTAGAATCTGACCCTCATAACAATGATGTATACCAAATATTAAAAGATTCTGACTGGTGGTTCTGAAGAAGAAGATTTTTAAAGAATATTCCCCATATTACCCTATGTTAAAACTTCGGGCTCCTGTAGAGAGCCCAAATATGAACCAATGAGCTTTATTTCAACAAACTTTTATCTGACCCCCCCTATGAATGCTGTATACCAAATATCAAAAGATTCTGATGATTGGTTCTGGAGAAAAGATTTTTAAAAATTTTTGCAAATATGCTGACTCAGCATTTTTTCGATGCCCATTACAGAACACCCTAACATAACAGATGGCAATTTTTTTTTACCATTCAATTCTACTGGTCATAAGGATACTTCATACCAAATAAAAGCTCTCTGTTCCGTGGGGTTTGGGAAATATGGGCGTTTGAAAATATTTCTATTTTTAGCTCCCAGGGTTCCCATGGGGATGCGAGAATTTTTTTTTTTGCATGGGTGATGTACTTATGACCCAATAATACCACAAACCAAATTTGGTTCATACCGGACCATCGGTTCAGAAAATAGAAATTCTGGGCGGGGCCAAAAATCTTACCCCTCCTATTACAAAGCCAAATATTACTTCACGAACTTCGTTTGAACAAACTTGATTCTACACCTCATATGGAAGCCCCATAGCAAATATCAAGTCATTGTACACACTGGTTCTTGAGAAGAAGATTTTTAAAATATTTGGGTGCATTTTCCCCCACTCCCTCCCTATGGGGCTGGGCATGCTGAGTTGAACAAAAATGAAATGCCCCTTTGGGACCATCACTCACACAAACTTTCACTTGAATTGGCCCAGTGGCTTTGGAGGAGAAGACCAAAACATGGAGTTGACGGACGACGGACGACGGACGACAGACGACGGACGACGGACGACAGAAGACGGACGACGGACAACGGACGGGAAGTGATGAGATTAGCTCAGCTTGACTTTGTCAAGATGAGCTAAAAATGGGTACAGAATCAATAAGAAAAATTGGTTCCCTGATAGCTCTTGTTGGAACCCAAAAGCAGATTCCGTGGGGTTCCCAGACATCAAATACCCAGAACCTGTTTTAAGGTTCAGAGAATTTCTGAAATCTGCATTCCTGAATTCTATTGACAAAGTGTGAGGATATTTCAGGTCATGTTAGCCTTGTACTGGTTAATTTGCTTCCACTATGTAAGGTAACAGGTTAACTTGACTCAATTCTTTTCTCGCGAATCCTAGCAGAGGTGCTTTGAGAATCTACATGGATTCTCGCTGGTTTTGTTGTGCAAATCTTTGCGTGAATCGATTCTACGATTCTTGTCAAAATATAAGCCCTGCTGAATTACAAAATATCTTCTTATGTGAGCAGCACTTTATTTCTCTCCTCTTTGACAACACAGCTTATGGACTTTCATCAAAATCTGACCTTTCAGTTGATTCCGATCAGTAGCCATAAGGTCAGTGAAAAGAGAATTATGCACTATTATAAGATTTACAGGGTTCCTGCAGTTTGAGGAGGGGCAAATTCAAGACTTTTCAAGACTCTTTTCAATTTGAATTCAAGATTTTTCAAGGTAAGAAAAAAAGAGAATTGAAGATTTTTCATTCTAAAAGACAACAATTGTAACACATTGATTATGGACAGTCATATACACCACCTCAGACTTATTTCCCTGACTTCTGTCAATTTAAGACTTTTCAAGACTGGAACTTCGAATTCCAGACTTTTCAAGGTTTTTAAATTTTGTTTTTCAAATTCCAAGGCTTTTTAAGACCCACCAGGAACCCTGAATTAGTGGCATAAAATCTCAATTTTAAAATTGCTCAATGTAAAAGACCAGGAAAGGAACGTCATCATGTTTTCAATATTCCATTTTTACCAATAAGATCTACCTGTGTGTATTATGAATGGTTGTTCCTCCTAGAACAATTCTTACTCCAGGATTAGATTTATTTAAATTGTATACTGTGAAAGCTTCTGCATATGTGGCACCACCAATCATGAATACTATAATATCTTGTGGTCTGAAAAAAAGAAGATATATAAATTTTATAGTAAATTTCCTTTCTTATTATACCTACCGCAATTGTTTACTACAGGCTTGCACTACAGTGGAAGACCATAACTCATATAAAATACTCTCTATTTTAATCTTTCCCAAGAGATGTGGGAAAGAAAAGTAGTGTAAAAAACACCATGAAAAAATAAGCCAAAACTGGGCCGAGTGCCATCGGCGCACACCCAGTATGGGATGCTCTTCCCTTAGTACAATTCCACGACTTCCGTTAACCAATGCGCAGTACAGTCATCAAGTAATCGTTCTTTTGTGTCTGCCAACATAGGAGTTATGTGATCAGCGGGGAGGAAGGATTCTTACCCGAAGAAGAAGACGGGAGGGCCTCCATGTAAACAAATGTGGTAGGTATAATAATAAAGGAAATTTACTATAAAATTTATATTTTTTATCAACCAACCTTACAATTGTTTACTACAGGCTGAATAGACAATAGGATGGAGGGAATCACATAACCAAAACCACACATAACTCAATTGCACTGGAACTGCGGACAGAGGAAGAGATCCCTAGTCCTATCAAACCATAGATTCACAAACATTAGTAAAAGACAATGAAACATGAGGCAAATGGTGATGTGCGACACTCAGGCAGAAAGGGCAGTAACAGCAGGAACTGACCCTGTAAGAAGCTGAATGGTTGGGATAGACAACAGCATGAGCAGAAGAAAGAGGGCCCGTAGAACAAAGGTCCTCTTTCTGCTCCTGCAACTGTCGCAGATAAGTGGAGAAGGTAGCATTTCTCCAGTAGGCTGCCAGCATAACATCCGACAACATGACAGAGTTAGTATAAGCCCAGAGAGGAAGACAATGCACGCACCTCGTGGCAGAAAAATGATTGGTAATACAAACGCCAGTAGCTAGACGAGCGGAAGCTGCATGAATAGCAAGACAAATCCATCGAGAAATGGATCAGGAGAAATCTGGCATGTGAGAAAACGCATATCCACCTGTGATAAATGCGCGAACCCCCCCCCCCCCCCCCCCCCAAGCAGAGCAGCGCCCAAGAAAGTGTCCATCTTGAAGTAAACTGCAAAGTCCTAGGCCTTTTCAAGGAAAAGTGCCGAACAAGCTTGGAGAGGCAAGGATGAGTGCCGATACGATGCAGAACCACATATGAAAAAGGTCTCCGAAGCATGGACTTGTTGTACCCATTGCTGGACCCCCCCAGAAACAAACATATACCAGAAACTCCACAATCGGTGTGATCGAAGGAGTGACAGAAGCAACAGAGTGATTGCACACCATCGACAGAAGAATCTTCTACTTAGCCACAGAGGCTAAACCAGTGGAGTGAGTGCCTCCTTGAAGAAAAGCAACTCCACTGCTCGTCTCGAAAAAAACACTATGGAGGAGACAGGACCCGATACAAGACATGCGGGAAGGCACAATGAAGTTGGGTCGACCTGGAACCTCCTTGGGCGACTTTGGCAAAGAAAGTCATGACGTAGAGGAAGACATGCCGGAACCGCCGCTAACAGAGAGCGGAGCAGATTGATCCACACCCATCGAGGCGACAGGGGTGTAATCGAAAGGATTCGACAACTGCAGGTTCAAAGCCAGAGCATCTGGACACAGGGACATGAAAGTGTCCACCTGATGGTTCCAATGAGTTGCAAAGATATCAATCTGGGGACGATACCAGAGATCTTAAAGAGACTGGAACAGCGCCATGGGGAGCATCCACCCGATGGAAAAGAACATGCCCCGTCGGAACAGGGAGTCGGCTAGGAAGGTCAGACGACCGGGAAAGTGACAAACCACCACTCCGGTGTTGACATCCTGAGCGAGCAGTAGAAGATCCTGAACCAATGCATACATGCGAACATTGTGTGTGCCGCCCTGGTTCCGAACGTAAACAACCACCATAGAATTGTCAGATTACAGAAGGACCAGACAATTCGAAAAGTGGGGGATCCACTGCCGGAAACACAGAAGAGAAAGAATCTCCTTCTGGTTGACATGAAGAGCTGCTAGATCCTGGTCCCATGACCCGTGAAGGAAAAGACCTAGAGGATCCAACGTCACACCCCATCCGAGATCGCTGGCGATGACCATCAGAACATGATCGGACGTGGGGATGTCCAACGGAACTCCCTGCATAATCCACTGAACATCTGTCATGGGAGAAGGTGGCGAGAAGAGACTCCGGTAACAGAAGCACCAGAACCAGAGGATCGATATTCGGCCTCCAACAATTGAGCAAAAAGTGTTGGAGAGATCAGACATGCAGTCGACCTAGAGGAATGAGATCCGGCACCAAAACACAGAGAGACCAAGCAGTCGGGGAAGACTCCAAGCTGATGAAGTCCATCTCAGATGACAAGACGGAGAAGAGACCAGGTCCGACTTCTCTCTGTTGACTCTGAACTAGTGACGTGAATAGGCTCAACAGTGTGACGACATCAGACTCCAGAAAAACAGCATTGGATTGCCTCTGGAGGATATCAACTAGACAAGCCGAAGAAGACACCCTGGACTGTGTCTGATGTAAGACTAACACATGCGACATCAGACAGTTGAAGGCTCAAGGATCCAGACAGAGGCCAAAGGGAATGGCCTTGAACTGGAAAACATCCTGGGGAATGGAGCGGCGAGCTGATCTGAAAGCCTCCATGCTGAACTGAGGAGCAATGACAGACTGCGACAGAATACTCAGATCGATAACCTTTCTGAGTCGGCCGTCCTTCTTCGGCACCAAGGACAGGTGGGAACAAAATCCCACTGAAAGAAAGTTCTTGATGACCTCGATTGCCCCCTTTGACAGGAGATCACCTATCTCCGGGATCAAAAGTTCCCAATGTGTAATGTTGAAAGGGACTCATGTTGGAAGAGGCTCTCTCTATTCAGTGGAATGCCTCAACCTGGGATGAAATCGAGGTGACTACTGCCGATGCCTACCCAACCCTGTGAGCGAGTAGAAGTGGCGGTAGGAGGATCAGCACTTAGCTTCAGAGGAAGCAGAAGGGTACTTGTTAGGCTTTGGATGGTGCCTGCCTCCAGCAGAAGGCCGTTCAAGCTGACTAAGCAGCATCAGATCAATGGAATGACAAGGGGAGCCATCCCGGACCATCGCCACGGAACCATGGAATAGTCGCGGACCAGCCGAATAAGGCAGAGCAAAGAGCAGCACACTGCCCCTCAAGAAGGGGATGTCTTGTGTCCAGCACAGCGTACATGTGAACTAATTCCAAGCTAGCCGCGTCACAGGCATGTGTGTGAGAAGATGCAGGAGTGCCTTGAAGCAGCAAAGCAGAGACGTGATCTTAGAGAGAATGCATTCCAGCATCCCTCCCGATAAGCCCAACCTGGACTCCAGAGTCTCCACATGGCTGAGGAGTTGGAGTCCCGATCCAAGACCGTCAAAGTCTGGCAGACTGACGGATTGGTGAAATCGTAGGAACGATAACGCACCAGAGGCAAAAAAAGTGTCAACCTTGATGAAGAACGATGTCTTTATAGCCTTGGAACTCAGCTTAGAGTCCAAAGCGGTAAATGCTTCAACCACCTGTACCGACAGGCATGGTCGAAGGTGCCCGGAAGCATGTTGCTCCACAGGCTGTAGGCGTGCGACCGATGATCGCAGCTGGCTGGACACTTCGGCTGGTTTGACGGTTTGAGACTTGGAAGGAACCCAAACACAAAGTCAAGAGCTCTCTCGACATCAGGAATGTGAGACTCATCTCACGACTCAGAAGACACATAGCCCTTCATGGGCAAACCAGCCGACGCCTCCTATGGTGTAGGCACACCAGGGATCAGAAAGCGGCCTGTTTCCAATCCCGGGAGGTGGTGCCAAAGGGGGCGTCCGGAAACCACTCGTAGCCTCGCTGGAAGCAACAGAAAAGGCTCTTGGGCAGAACCTAAATGAGCTAGGAGAGGGCCTTCCTAAGCTCACTGACTGTCGGAACAGAATGTCGTGGGGAACGAACCGACAAAGTGGCTTCACTCCTGACCCATTTACCAGCGAAGAGTCATGATCCTCAAATACACCTGAGACGGGACGACCGGCTGCAGCCGAAAACATCTGAAGACAAATGTGTATTGGGGTATCACATACCCCGAGGATCAACAGAGAAGAAACTCAGGAGAGTTGCCGCGGACCTCTGCGGGACAGAAGGTCCAGGCTGCACAAAAAGCATTGGTCACACAAAACTGGCCACGGAACTAGAGTGTGTGGACTGAAACGCCACGGAGCTCATGGTGACCCCACTATGAACATCCGTATCCAATGAGAAAAACTGAGGTGCTCAACGGCTGAGAGACCACAGTAGAGGATTCAGCCGGCAGCCCTTCCAACTTTGCCAAGTTGAAGTCAGGGAAGGCTGAGGCCAAAACCCCACGTCTACACTACCAGACATCCCTGCAGACCCCTGCAGGGATAAAACTGCTGTGCTCAACGGCTGAGAGGACAAAGCATAGGGGTTTGGTCAGCAGCCACTTCCGACTTCACCGAGTTGAAGTCAGGAAAGGCTGAGGCCGATACCCCATGTCTACACTACCAGACACCTCTGCAGATCTCTGCAGGAGAAAACTGCTGTGCTCAACGGCCGAGAGGACACAGCAGGGGGTTTGGTCGGCAGCCACTTCCGACTTCGCCGAGTTGAAGTCAGGGAAGACTGAGGCCGATACCCCCACAACCACACTACAGACACCACTGCTGACCCCTGCAGGGTTAAGCTGAGGCCGGCTAAAATGGTGACCGATGACGTTGTAGACGGAACAGCAGTAGCAGCAGATACGACGGGAACCACTGAAACTGGAGGAAAAGGGGAGACAGCAACCTAGCTCAGCCTCCAAAAGAGGAATCACAACCCTAGTGGCATCTCTAAACCAGATATCCAACAGCTCCCGCAGTATCCACCATGGTAAAAAAACTGCACATCCCCCACGGATGGGGAATAACTCTCGCCAGACGTGGTCGTGTCGGGAGACCCCAAAACGACAGCGTTCCCCACCCCTCGCAGGTGCGAGACAAGCTGAACATCCCCACGGAGAGGGTATAACTCTCACCAGAAGTGGTTGTGTCGAGAGGCCCCGAAACAACAGCGTTCCCCACCTCCTGTGGGTGCGGGAGGAGGTGCACATCCCCCACGGAGGGGGTGTAACTCTCACCAGACGTGGTCGTGTCGGGAGGCCCCGAAACGACAGAATCCACCCTAATCCCTCCCGCAGGTGCGGGAGGAACAGCCGTGAAAACGCACCAAAAGCGAGGGCAAAAGGAATTGCCCTAAAGGAACCGAACTGGAAATAACAGAGGTGAGAGCAGTAGAAGAAAAAGGTGACCTCAACAGATACAGATACAGAAAGTAGAAGAACACCCCCAACTACGAGAGAAGGTGACAGAAAAAATAATCGGTGGGTACACGACAGAATCCAGATGGCCGACAGGGACGTAAAAAACAGAAATAGAGTCATCAACAGAGTGAAGAAATCCTGTCCATACAGTCCCCTCATTGACACCTAACTCCAATAATAATAAAAAAATTTATCAACCCAAAAATTTAATGTCCGAACCGCATTGACTCGATGTCAAAAAACATTTGCGAAATCGGAATATATAAATAAAATTCAATGAGAATGTGGTTGAAAATATTAACGAGAATATATAAAACACAGTCCTGTTATTATACGATCTTCAGGGCCATAATTCCAGTCAGAGGAAAACCATTATCAACGAGTTGATTTATCACTGTTTCGGAATGCAAAATGGAGACACATGCTCCACGTGTCTTGGACAAAATAAGAATGATTAATTGATTACTGCACTGATAATTGGTTAACGGAAGTCGTGGAATTGTACTAAGGGAAGAGCGTCCCATACTGGGTGTGCGCCGATGGCACTCGGCCCAGTTTTGGCTTATTTTTCGTGGTGTTTTTTACACCACTTTTCTTTCCCACATCTCTTGGGAAAGATTAAAATAGAGAGTAATTTATCCGAGTTAAGGTCTTCCACTGTCGTGAAGTCTGTAGTAAACAATTGTAAGGTAGGTTGATAAGAAATGAATAAGGTCAAAAAAAGATAAAAATATGTTTCTTGGGTCCTCCCACATGGTCCTTTTGGCTGGCGCATGCTCTCTTTTTATAACCAATGCAAACTTGAAAAAATAAAAATTAAATGGTTTGTCTGATATTTTACACAAGTTTATAAAATTGATAAATATTTTCCCTCGAGTGTAACAAGGCTTTGCAATGCTTTAGCACTGCAAACCTTTGTTGCACTCAAGGGACGAAATACACCACCACCCATGCTATTCTGTAGATTTTGAATTTATTTATTTATTGGTGTTTAAGGTCACATATATATACACAATGGCTAATCATGACCGTGACAGTTTTACGGGTGGAGGAAGCCGGAGTACTCGGAGAGAACCACCGAGCAATGGCGAGCAACTGTCAGCTCCCCAACATACTAACTCCACACAAGCAGGGTTAGCATTGGTTGAAGACAAGTGCACCGTCGACGTGCAGTACGCCTTAGTACACAACGCCACCGTGCCCCCACGCGGGCAATGGAGATGAAGTGTATTGCCCAAGGACACAACGCGGTTGCCGCAGCTGGAATTCAAACCGAGGACCTCTCGGCTTGCAACCTGCACCTCTACCTACTGAGCCATCATGCTCCCTGTAGATTTTGAAGCCTAAAACATAAAACAGTTCTACGAGTGGAGGAAGGTGGAGTACTGGGAGAGAATCACCGAGGAGGGTTGAGCAACTGTCAAGACTACCCAACATACAAACTCTGCACGAGCAGGGTTAGCATTGGTTGAAGGCAAGTGCAGCAATAACATGCAGTACACCTTGAACAGCCCCTTTACCAGAGACAATTAATCCATTATCAGGAGAGCTCTGTCAAACAAGATATACAAAATTAAATGCCTGTGTTTGATATACTTAGGCCAAATAGGTCTACAAACAGCCCTCGAAATTAGTCACAGCAATCAGCAATACCCTGGTAAATATGGCTGCCCAGTATTTAGAAATTTTGTACGGAGTATGGCATTTATAAAAATACCATGGTATGACTAAATACCGGGAGCTATATGGTAGTCGTGGCAAATCAGTGGATGACAAAAGTTTATTAAATGCATCTTCTGACTTCTTTACATACCTGGGCGAAGGTAAAATTAATCCAGAAACGGATATCAGTGATATATTCATTGCAGAGAAAAACATAATTTGAAACAGCCAAAGAACACACATGATAGATGGCTACTGGAAATTCATACCCCAAATCAGTGGTCATTTCACATCAAAAGTTATGGACTTTTCATTCTTGTAAAAAAACATTTTGTTCATAATCCAAGAACGAAAAGTTCATACTTTTGGTAAAACTAGAGTTTGGTTCTGACAAGCAACGGGGAATGTTAGTGGGGAAGGGGGGGGGGGGATTTCGAGATTAATAAACAACAACACCTCGTGACTTGAAAAAAACCTATTTTTATGTTTTGCTCTCAAAAAGAAAAAAAATATTAACAATGAAACATATATACAATAATAATAAAAACATTTATTTTACATTATCAAGTTTTCAACACCTCAAAATTATCATTTTAAATGTGAAGCTAAAAAAGACAACATGTTCACTTCATTGGGTTTCAAACATGAACGTTTTTCTGAAACAATATGACCTGATTTGCTGAACAATCGTTCAGAGGGTACACTTGTACCACACACACATAAAAACTTTCTTGCAAAATTTGCAAGATTAGGATAGGTGTTGTGATGCACCTTCCACCAATCTAAAATATTTGTTTTGCTGTCTGCAAAGGGGACAACAAGATAACTGGCGATCTCCAATGAGATGCTTGCTTCAGATTTATTTGTTTGTGTTTCATCTGAAGATAATTTGAACAGGCTACCCAACGTTCTTTTTCGCTTTACTGGCGGTGCTTCACACCTGTCTTCGACTTTTTCAGTCTTAATGTTTTTTAAAGAACCAGTAACATTTTTCTCCCTAGTAACGTGTACACTTTTATCTGAAATTAACATTGAATAAAAGGTCTTGTATTCGGACTCATTCAAATAACTTTTTTAAACCTTGCATCTAAAAAAGAAGCGATACAAATAAGTTCATTTGTTTTATTGTTACCATATTTATCACACATATAACTTTTAATTCTAATCTTAATGTCATTTGTTAGTTTGTGGACATCTTGAGATGTCTCTAACAGTTCATTATTCAAAAGTCTGATCATGGGTTTGACAGACGATATTGTTACATAATCCTCAGCAGATAAAATATCTGTAAAGTTTGCAACTGGGCCGAGACTGGCAACTAAAGCCTCCATCACGTGATTGTCCTGCTAATTCGGAACCTACAACGTTTCCAGCTGGTTCGAAAAGCAGACACAACAGATCTACACGCGCCTAGAGCATGTGTCACATGTTTACCGTCTTTGATAGCATTTACTGCTAAATTAAGTTTGTGACTAAAGCAGGTCAATCACGGCCACTTCAGTTACTCGATAGCACACATAATATTTTACCCATTATCTGTAGTCATGCAGACTTGCCTGTTGTATCTGAGTTCCAAGTTTGCAAGGTCTCAGTTGGAATGTCTGCAATGTTGTCCCCAGTTTGGCTTTCTGGGAAGTACAATGTTTCTAGAACTCGCGACTGTAATTTCCATACAGTGTCAATAAAATGCACTGTTAGACTTGTGTATGGAACCATTCCTACAGACGACCAGATATCTGTTGTAGCCAAACAGTAGCTTGCTGAACTGACCTCCAAGGCAACTCTCTCGCGCACTTCATTACACAACTTCGGTATTGCTGTTTCACTGAAATGATTTTGGCTTGGAAGTTTATATTGGGAATCAAAATTAGCCAACATCTGGCGAAAATTTTCTTTCTCGATGTATATATTTGCAACATGTCACCAACGATGAATTTTGTAACAGAGATTTGTAAGACTATTCCACTGATGCGAATTTTTCTCGTAGCCTGTGGAATTTTTAACCACTGCTGTGGTGGTTGGTTGCCTGGATGGTGTGTTTTGAGACATTCTGTTTCTCTTTTCCTTTTTCTTGTCTCTATTTTGCTGTACGCAGATGGGTGGTGCACTTTCAAATGCAGTATTAATTTAGATGTATTTCCACATTTTGAACCAACTATTAGGTTTATCGTTTGCATCCGGCTGAAAGCCAAAATAGTTCTCTTTTGCAGATGTGGTACTGGATTTCGATATGAGTTCCATAGCTATTTTTCAAAGTTTTCAATTGTGAATTTAACGTGCTGGGACGGGGTACTTATACAGTTTCTTGGCAAGCCAGCATTATTGATTTAGGAATACATAAAATAAACATCGGGGAAATTCATATCCTAGATTAAATATCAATCAACTTCGCTTGTCATAAATAAAACCTTTCTATTGTGATTGAAAGAAAAATAAGAGGCCCCAGGGGGCCTTAGGCACTCACCGAATGTTCCATACTGTTAAGACACAAATTTTATCAAAAGCTATTCTTAAGGTTCTACAGAGTAAATCTATACTCTCTGTGGAGCTAAAACATCAACAGGATTGAATGGGACAATGCTGCTGATCAAATATCAGAAGATTCTGCATGATGGTTCTGAAGAAGATTTTTAAAGAATTTTCCTTGAATTGCACAAAGTAAAAATTCACACCCTCATAGTAATCCCCAATATTGAACGGGGGATTCAATTTGAACAAACTTGAATCAGATCCATACCAAGATGCTGTATACCAAATATCAAAAGATTCTGCCATCGGTTCCGGAAAAGAAGATTTTTAAAGAAATTTTCATAAATTGCACTAAGTAAAAATTCACACCCCATTAGTGAGCCCCAATATTGATCGAGGGACTCCATTTGAACAAACTTGAATCAGACCCATACCAAGATGCTGTATACCAAATATCAAAAGATTCTGCCCACTGGTTCTGGAGAAGAAGATTTTTAAAGAATTTTTCTTAAATTGCACTAAGTAAAAATTCACAGCCCCATAGTGAGCCCCAATATTGGTTGAGGGACTCGATTTGAACAAACTTGAATCAGACCCATACCAAGATGCTGCATACCAAGTATCAAAAGATTCTGCCCACTGGTTTTGGAGAAGATTTTTTAATAATTTTTCTATAATTCATACGGTGCTATCAGAGTTATGCCACATACACAGCCCCCAAGGGACGTGGCCATTTCATTTGAACAAACATGAATTGCCATATAGTAATGAACATCCACATGAATTTTCGTGAAAATTGGACCAGTGGTTTTAGAGGAGAAGTCGTTTGAAAAATGTTCACGATGACTGACGACGACGGAAGGCAAGTGATAAGTTGAGCTCCCTTCAGTGAGCTAAAAATTCCTCATATTGACTAAGTTATAATTCGGGCTCCCACAGGGTGCCCAAATATGGACCCAGGGACTTGGCTTTAACAAACTTGAATCTCACCCCACTAAGGATGCTACACACCACATATCAAAACATTCCGACTGCTGGATCTGAAGAAGATTTTTTAAGAAAATTCCTCATTTCGAACTAAGTTACAATTCAAGCTCCCACAGTGAGCCCAAATATGGACCTAGGGACATGGTTTGAACAAACTTGAATCTCCCCCCCCCCCCCCCCCCCCCCCCCCCCCCCCCCCCCCCCCAAGGATGCTGCATACCAAATATCAAAACATTCTGACTGCTGGATCTGAAGAAGAAGATTTTTAAAGAAAATTCCTCATTTTGAACTAAGTTATCATTCGGGCTCCCACAGTGAGCCCAAATATGGACCTAGGGACATGGCTTGAACAAACTTGAATCTCACCCCCCTAAGGAAGCTGCATACCAAATATCTATCAAAACATTCCAACTGCTGGATCTGAAGAAGAAGATTTTTAAAGAAAATTCCTGATTTTGAACTAAGTTATAATTCGGGCTACCACAGTGAGCCCAAATATGAACCCAGGGACTTCGCTTGAACAAACTTGAATATCACCCCCCTAAGCATGCTGCATACCCAATATCAAAAGATTCTGCCTGCTGGATCTTGATCCTATACCGAGCCCAAATATGAACCCAGGGGGCCTACTTGAACAAATTTGAATCAGATCCACCCCACAATGTTGCATACCAAATATCAAAAGATTCTGCCTGCTGGATCTGGAGAAGAAGATTTTTTAAGAAATTTGGCTGAAATGAACTACGTTCGAATTTAAGCTTCTATAGTGAGCCCAAATATGAATCCAGGGGGCCGATTTGAACAAACTTGAATCAGACCCATACCAAGATGCTGCATACCAAGTATCAAAAGATTCTGCCCACTGGTTCTGGAGAAGAAGATTTTTTAATAATTTTTCTATAATTCATACGGTGCTATCAGAGATATGCCCCATACAGAGCCCCCAAGGGACGTGGAAATTTCATTTGAACAAACATGAATTGCCATATAGTAACTAGAGGTACTGTGAGCAAACTCACAAAGTGATATCCCCCGCGCCTGAAATGTATAAGTTAGATTATCTCCCCTTGGAACTGTCAGAACGGAATTATATTGCTTCATGCACATCTTCATATGGAGTTCTTCCGTTGTGTAAAGTTTCATGAAAATTCTTCAAACGGTTTAGGTGGAGTTGTGCTTACAAGGATGGACAGACAGACAGACAGATGGGCTGGGTGATTCCTATATACCCCCCCAAACTTTGTTTGCAGGGGGTATAATGAACATCCACATGAAGTTTCATGAAAATCGGACGGATGAAGTACGGCAAGTGATAAGTTAAGCTCCCTTCGGTGAGCTAAAAACAAACCGAGTTTGCAGGGATTACATTAGAAAAGATGTTTCAATAAGAGAAGCATCCAATTCATTGTACACCACAGACAAAGGAAAAGGATGCCCGATGAAAACACACACAGTGCTCGCCATGTTGTCAATTAATGCCAATTAACAATTTCACACCAATCTGAAAAGCTTAATTCCAAGGTGTAAGCCACCGATTATTGAAAGGATTAGCAGGAAATCATGTTCTAGGTAACTTTGTGTTTATTTTCTAACAGTTAACACAAGAGTTGGTACTATTTTTCATTTTCGACGCTCACTCAAAATTTTCAATACCGTCAACATCGGTAAACGATTATGTTGAAAATTAGCCGGTATCAACTAGGTATCATATAAAATACCAAGTCTCGGTAAAATACCGATTTACCGTGCAGCCCTACTGGTAAATGCTGCAGTAGATTGATTTGGCTACAGCAAGCCTGAAAATTGAGATTCAAATTCTTGTAAACCTTTTGACATGTTCTACACAATACCAAGCCTGTTAATAGTTTTGTCCCTGAGTTAAACTGCGAAAGAATACTCATCGAAATAAATTAAAATACACCCAGTAAACTATATATGAATGCAGTTGTTACGTGTAGAACGTAACTGGTACCGATAGGGAGCACGTAAATAATAATTTGTTTATCTTTGAAATCGATGTTTTTTAACATGGTGAAGTTGGATATTTTTCAACATTTCTTGAATTTGATGCTGTGTTTGCGTTAAATAATGATGCAGACACATAAATAAATAATATTTGGGCTGAGTACGACAAGTAGTATGTTGATTATGTGATTTTTGTCTTCGATATGAAGCGTGAACTGAGTAGATCCAAATACGGCCAGTTTCTTTCAGTTTTAGTCAGATGAAATTTGAACGGGTTGCTAAAAGACTGTGACACAGTCTTACACAGACTAATCCTGATGTACCTTTCATTGAAACCACCACAAGAACACACACAACACATACAACTCCCATGAAAAGAAAGTGAAACATTTTCCCTACCCCAGAACTGTGGGAAAGGCCAGTGAATAACACTCTAAGAATGAAAGGGAAATCTTATAAGGGGTTGTCGAAGACAAAGAGTGGTCAGTGGAGGTACAAGTGAAAAGAACTCTTATACCTATAGACTGAAAAAAGACAGCGAACTGAAGTATATTTGTAAACAAATGTTTCTCTCAATGTTCAGAATTGGAGAAAAAACTGTGTACAGTTGGATAGATAATTCTGTGTCACCGCCAGATCACAACAGACCTGTTTCACCTAACCCAATCTTTGAGAATGCTAACAGCATTTTTAATTCTTTAAAAGTTCTTACTTTTGACATTGAATCTGCCTTCTTATCACAAAGCCTGAAAGCGAGTGCTTTATATTATAAAACTAAGATGACATGCCACAATTATACTATGTATGACTTAGTAAACCATAAAGCTACTTGCAACTTCTGGCATGAATGGGAGGCTGGGCTTAGTGCTGACACGTTCACATCGTGCATAACAGACTGTAAAAGTCAATTCACCTCAGAAGTAAAAGAGGTTATTATTTTTAGCGATGGCCGCACCAACCAGAATCATAACAATGTCGTTGTTGGTAATGCTCTGGTTAAAGTGAACAGGGAAAAAAACATCACTATTTATCAAAAGTATTTAAAGAAAGGGCATACTCAGATGGAGTGTGACTCTGGCCACAGATCCATAGAAAGTGCAAAGAGAAACTCCACAATTTACAGTCCACACAGTTATGTTGAAATATTCCAGAAAGCTGGAAAAAGCAGCCTTATCACAGGAAATATCTGACATATGATTTTTTTCCGGGACTTTAAAATGCTATCCTTCTATAAGTCCATAACACCTGGATCCCATCCGGATGACTCTGTGGATGTCGGCATATGACGCCTCAAGTATACTCCGGACGGAAAGGCTCAGTTCAAACTTAATTATAGAGATGATATCAGGGATGTTCCTAAAAGGGCAAGTCGAGCACTTCATTATTCAATCACAGATGCATTGTAGTGCCACCATTGTAACCAAACGCCTTGCCTACTGAAGGGTCTAAATATAAACATCAACAGGAGCTCAAAGCAGTCATTCCACAAGATTACCATGCATTTTATAATAATACACAGAATAATTATCAGTTTGGGAAAGACTCTTGTTATTCTTCTTTTTCAAAATTTTTCTTCTGTATTTTTTATTTTTTATTTTTTCGCAGTCAATTTTGTCTGTTATACTGCTGCTCAAAAACAAGCAGTACGATTTCAACCAAATTTGGAATAAGTATGTAATGCCATAAAATCTAGTGAAATGAGGTAGAGCCATATCTGTAAAAACACATATTTTCAAAATATTCTGCCAAAACCTTAAAAATTTCACAACTTTTCAACAAGCTGTATGATTTCAACCAGATTCGATAAACTTATTTATTGTCACAATATCTAGAGAAATTAGGTATCGGTATATTCGTGAAAACGCTTATTTTCAAAATTTTCTGACAAAACCATCAAAATTTCACCATTTTTCAAAACTCTCGGAATTGTTTATAGTTATCTGGCTCTAAGTTTCCAAACATTTAGAACATAATATGGTACACCAAAATCACCACACAAATATTTCAAAATTAACCCCTGTGGCCCAAAAATGAAATGAATATAGCAGTTTTGTCTTCAAAATTGAGCAACTTCAAGGGCAAATTTCTCTATTTTTTAGGTTGTTGTAACAATTATTTTCGTATGGATCGATGCAACAATGATTGCAGAAGAAAGTTCCTGTTTACTTTCTAATTTCAGATTTAACCACAAAGCACACAGAGAATGAGAATAAGAGTGTTGTTTGAAAATGCCAAAATAAGCCAACTTTCGTTGCTTTTTTCTATATAATTTTGGAAAGGGTTAAGTTCAAACTCTTTGTATGTCCATATTCACAATTGACTACCAAGCATATGTGCTATTTGTAAGTTTGGTTGTAAAGTTTAACCAAATGCCCATTCTGGTTGCATAAATGTAGATACCATCCAAATAAACTCTCATTTTTTTCAGAATTTGATAAGTTTAAGTGACAATTTACTCCATTTTAATTGATTGAGCTCTGAATGTTTTCTATGGCTGCATGCAGCAGTCAAAGTATGAAATATTTTGTTTTATATGTTATTATTAAAAGTTTAACCCTTGCCAGATTTGAGACTTCCCATAAAGGTACTGACGGAATAATTGTTATTTTCACCAACCTCTACATGCGATTTCTCAGCACTGAAGCCATATTTTCTCAAAATTTTTCCCATGAAAAGATAGGGCATTCATCCAAGAACAATTTTGCTGTTATATGTTTTATTCAAAGTTTTAACCCTCACTCACTTGTCAGGCCTTGAACTGGAGTGCCCTCAACTTGTACATGTTCATTCAAATACCAAGATTCAATATTCCTCAATGTCTCTTATCAGACACTCAGTCTGTGATTGATGTCCACACATTTAAATCATAATATGACACACCGAAATCACCACACAAATATTTCAAAATTAACCACTATGGCCAAAAATGAAATGAATATAGCAATTTTTCTTCAAAATTCACTAACTTCAAGGGTAAATTTGTCTAATTCCAGGGTTGTTGTAACAATTATTTTTGTATGGATAGATGCAACAGTGATTGCAGAAGAAAGATACTGTTTACTTTTTAACCTCAGATTTAACCCTCAAGCACAGAGGGCGAGAATAAGAGTACCATTTGAAAATGCCTAAATTAACCAACTTTGGTTGCTTTTTCTATCATTTTGGAAAGGGTTAATTTTTTAACATTTTGCTTCGGTATATGTAGAGACACTTAATGAACAAATCCACTGTTGTATGTTATGCTCTGTGGCTTAACCCAATTTATGCTTTGGGCACTTAAAGAATAGTACTGTCCCCAAAAAATTGATTTTTAGTTAATTTTGCAAATATTTGCACTCATTTGCTCTAATTGCAAGGTTGTTGTAGCAATTATTTTGGTATGGATAGGTGCAACAATTATTGCAGAAGAAAGTTACTGTTTATTTTTTAATCTCAGATTTAACCCTCGATCACAATGAGGGTGAGAATAAGAGAATCATTTGAAAATGCCCAAATTAGCCAACTTTGGATGCTTTTTTCTATCATTTTCGAAAGGATTAATTTAAAACATTTTGCTTTGCTATATGCTGTCTGCCTTTTCACATTAAAAAGTCGGGAAAGCCCATAATTTGTCCAACAAATTACAATTTTCTTGATATTATTTGATTTTTACAAGTTAAGCTTCCACCAAAGAAGAGATTCAAACATGAATGTTGACAGTCTAACGTCAGAAAAGCATCATTTTTAATTCTAATTGCCAGGAAATCAGGCTTTTATGTTCAGTTTTGTCTGCCGTTTAAAGGTTGAAAGCAAAACATAGTGTGAACAATTAGAAAAAAAATTGTTTTCTCCACTGAGTCAGCATTTTTTAACACTGGGTAATTGGGGAAAACATTTAAGACTCTTCTTCTCCAAAACCAGTGCTTCACATATAACATCTTTGCAAGATTGTTTCACATGTTTATTGAAATGACATCCCTGGGTCCTTATTTGGGCTCTCTATGGGAGCCCAAATGTTTGAATTAGTGTAGTATTAGGAAAATTCTTTAAAAATCTTCTTCAGATCCACCAATCAGAATCTTCTGATATTTGGTATGCAGCATCCTTGGGGGGTGAGATTCAAGTTTGTTCAAGCCAAGTCCCTGGGTTCATATTTGGGCTCACTGTGGGCACCCGAATTATAACTTAATTCAAAATGAGGAATTTTCTTTAAAAATCTTTTTCTTCAGATCCAGCAGTCAGAATGTTTTGATATTTGGCATGCAGCATACTTAGAGGGGTGTGATTCAAGTGTGTTCAAGCTAAGTCCCTGGGTTAATATTTGGGTTTCCTATTGGTGCCCAAATTATAACTTAGTTCAATATGAGGAATATTCTTAAAAAATCATCTTCTTTACATGCACAAGTCAGAATCTTTTGATATTTGGAATACAATATCCTTAGGGAGGTGAGATAAAAGTTTGTTAAAACCAAGTCTTTGGGTTCATATTTGGGCTTCCTGTCGGAGACCGAATTGTACCAAAATATCGATTTACCGAACTGAGAGGCCGATTTGAAACAAATTTGATATGAGGGCTCGTTGGTTTGTAAGTACTTAATTTATGCCGAAATAATTTTTTCCTGTCACCCAATGGGAACCGCAGGAGCTAAAAATAGAAAAAATTTAAAAAGCCCATATCTTCAACTACACTGCACTGAGTATTTTTATTTTGTGTGAAGCTTCCTTAGCAGCAGAAAGGAAAGGTCCAAAAAAAATTGCCTTCAGGTTTTATCATAGGGTGCATTTCCAGGACTTTTGAAAAATGCTGAGTCATCATTTTTTAACACTGTGAGTAATGGGAATAAACAACTGTGCCATGAGTGCATGATATGCCCGTTATTAATTACAAGAGGGAAGCACACAATACGAGTATACATGTGTACTTATCAGGTTTTTTATATTCTTGTACAATAATCATAACCAACACCATACTGTGTTCATTAATTTGGAAATAAATCGAAAGGGAGATTCCAGTTATCAACATATATTTGCAACAAAAAAATCAAGAAAATTGCTCAAAGTCCGACATGTGGAAAATTGCCTATATTTTGACAATAAAGTCCCATAACTCTAGAATGACAAATCGGACAACGACACAAAAAGAAAGGGAGATTCCTTCCATCAACATATACTTGCCACCAAAAAATCATGAAAATTGCTCAAAGCATTTTTAAGTTATTATCCGACATGTGGAAAATTGCCTATATTTTGAAGAATAAGGTCCCATAACTCTAGAATGACAAATCAGACAGTGACACAAATTGAAAGTGAGATTCATTCTATCAACATATCCTTACAAATCAAAAAATCGTGAAAACTGCTCTTAGCATTTTCAAGTTATTGTTCGACATGTGGAAAATTGCTCTTATTTCGATGAATAAAGTCCCATAACTCTGGAATGACAAATCGGACAGCGACACAAATCGAAAGAGAGCTTCCTTCCATCAACATATACTTTCCACCAAAAAATCACAAAAATTGCTGGAAGCATTTTCGAGTTATTATACGTGTGGATAGACAGATGGACGGACGTACAGATGGGCGGATGGACGGACGAACAGCGGTATACCATAATACAACCGTTTTTTCAAAACAGGAGTACAAAAACATTAAGGAATCTTTTCTCCCAAACCACTGCTCCAAAAGATTTCATATTTCACATATAACATCTTTGGAAGATTCATTCACATGTTTGTTGAAAGCAAATTCCTGGGTCCATATTTGGGCTCTCTATGTGAGTCCAAATATTCAGATTAGTGAAATATGAGGAATATTCCTTAAAAATCTTCTTCTTCGAATCCATCATCAGAATCTTTTTATATTTGGTGTGCTGCATCATTAGGGAGGTGAGATTCAAGTTTGTTCAAGCCAAGTCTCTGGTTTCATGTTTAGGCCCCTTGTGAGAGCCCGAATTATAACTTAGTTCAATATGAGGAATATTCTTTAAAAAATAATATTTTTTCAGACCCAGTGGTCAGAATCTTTTGATATTTGGTATAGGCTTTTGTTACGAGGGGCAGATGCAACTTGTTCAAATGATTCTCTGGATTGATATTTAGGCTACCATGTCAGATGATCACACTCAGGCCCTCTGGGGCCTCTTGTTTTTTTTTTATAATTGCATACCCGAGTACTGAGTTTTTGACTGTAGAGGAGAAATGAGAAATTTTTACCAATTTTAATATTTTTAATACTTACCAATGGCCCAGACTAGCTGGTGCAACCCAATTTATTACCAGGGCCAAACACAAATTTTGAATCTCCCAAACCCCCAAAATTTGCCAAAAAACTTAAAAATGAGAAGACCAGTATGGTCCTCCATACTTTTTGCACAATGTGCAACTTGTTGTCAAGGACAACAATAGGCTACCGCCATCTTGTCATTATTGTTGTGCCTGTTAAATGTTAATAAGAACTGTAATAAAACTCAGCGGGGAGGAAGGAGTGCCTACTCCAGGGAGGGCCATCCCCGTCTGGGCCATTGGTAAGTATTAAAAATATTAAAATTGGTATAAATTTTTCATATTTTTCCACTATACCAATAGCCCAGACTAGCTAAGAACAGTAAACAGGCAGGCGGGCCTAGTACTTAATAGTCATTGCTCCTATATCAGAAAAACAATGAAAATGTAGGTGTAACTCTATTTAAGGCCTAGCATAACCCATTATGCTAATTTGATAAAGGAAGACAAAATATAAAGAAGTCCAGAGAAATGAGATTTTTTATAAATCATTAAAAATGTCCGAGTATTGTACAGAAAAGCTTGTCTTGACACATGACATATACAATAACGCTTCACATCGAGCTACACATTAAAAGCATATAATACATTTAAAATTGCTTCATATCAAGCTACACATTAAAACTACCATAGCACCAACCCCAGGATACTATCACTGAAGGAGGTATGTCCATGTTTTTCTATATAACGCCAGATGACTATTTGGAAATACCATCACCCCCCCCTTCCCCTTGTTTTGAAAGTAACTACATGTACACTTCAAAATGAAGAGGGTAGCAGACTGCAGACAGTGCTAGAGCAGACCAAACAGAAGGTTGAATGAAAATCTTAATTAGAATGGACGACATTCTGAGCTACCGATAACAGTCCTAAAGATCTGAGATCATCCGAAATTGATTCTAAATCTCCAAGATAAAATTTGGTAAAAGTCGCCTGCTGTGTCCAATAAGCTGCTTGCATCAAATCCTTCGAAGAAGTACTACTAGCATAAGCCCAAGAAGAAGATAAAGCTCTAACTTGGTGAGCTGAAATCTTATAAGCTATTCTCTGATTCACAGACAAAGCATTATAAGCTGACCGAATAGATAACTGAATCCATCTAGATATGGAATGAACAGAAATATCATTTCTGTTAAGAAGAGAAAGAAATAACCTTTTCCTACCTCTTCTAATAAAACTAGAACGCTCCTTATGAATCCTAAGCACTCTTACTGGACACAACAAAGGTCTCTGACCATCTGAAGACGGTAATGCTTTAATAAGAATAGGGCTAGGCTGTTTGTCCGGAACCTGATTCTTAGCTAAGAATCCCACTTTCATAGTGAGAGTTATAGAATTACCAACACTACGATAATGAGAGTCTTCAACAGACAAAGCATGAAGGCTCACTAACTCTTCTAGCTGACGCAAATGCTAAAAGAAAAAACGTTTTATAAGTAAGAAATTTAAACTCAACAGTATTTAACGGTTCAAAAGGTGCTTCCTGAAGTTTCAGAAGAACCCAAGCCAAGAACCCACTTAGGGACTAGTCTCAAGGTATGAGGTCTATTCACAGAAAAATTCCTCATTAATTATTTAAAGATACATCTGACCCAATGTTTAATTTCCCTTGGTGTGCATAGGTGTCAGAAAGCATAGACCTATAGCCCTTAATAGTGACTGGCTGTAGCTTAACTTCATCAAAAAGATAAATAAAAAAGTTGGCTAATTGAGGAATAGTTGGGTTAAAAAAATCAATCAATTGTGATCCACACCAACAAACAAAAACCTTCCACTTCGCTTCATAATTTAATGAAGAGGAGGTCCTCCTACAGTTAGAAATTGCGTGCATTGCTCGTCTGGAAAACTGTTTTCCGTGCAGGAAGCCGACAGAGTTTTCCCTGTGTCAGAAGATCCCGGAGAAGAGGTAACTTCCGTGGAAGATCCCAAAGAAGTTCCCGGAGAAGAATTATCCACAGTCTGTGAGCCAACAGACTTACAACCAGTAGAATCTTGCAAGAAGACTGTTTATCTTTAGCAAGATCTGTTGAATGAGGGGAGCTGGAGGGTAAGCATACCCTATTATCCTGTTCCATGAATTTGACAGAGCGTCTACTGCATAAGCTTGAGGGTCTGGGCATGGAGACACAAAAGTCTGTAACTGATTGTTCAGACTCGTGGCAAAAAGATCGATCATTGGATGTTCCCACTGGAAGCAAATCTGATTGAAGACAGATTTTTTCAACATCCATACTGAAGGTAGCAGGCGATCCTTTCTCGATAGAGAGTCTGCTATTACATTGAGACGACCTGGAATATGACAAATCGATATCAGAATCTGATTCTCTTGAGAGAAAAGAAGAATCTTTTCGGTGAGATTCAACAGCTGGATGGAATGAGTACCTCCCTGATTCCGAATATAGGCTATTACTGTTGAATTGTCCGACAGAATTTGAACATGTGAGTTTATTACTCAACTGAGCCAATGATTTAGAGCTAACCACATGGCCCTCATTTCTTTGTAGTTTATATGGGACACAAGAAACTGACTTTCCCATAAGCCGTAACACACTTGATCGCCCGGAATCAGAGAAGCACCCCAACCCTCCTGACTGGCATCCGTCGTGATTATGAATGACGGCTCCTGAATCTGAAGCGGTATTCCCTGGGAAAACCACTGGATATCCACCCAAATTTGAAGATGTTTTACTGACTGTGTTAAAACAATCTGACTGTCCAACAACTGTTGTTTTACGCACCAATTTTGAATTAGATAAATTTGAAGTGGACGAGTGCGCAAACGACCTAGCGGAATTAACTCCGCGGCGGCGCCGCAAAGTCCTAACAGCCGCATAAACTCTCTTGCAGTAATGACTTGTGCGTTTATGAAGTATTTTGCGTAAAGAGAAACTAATTTTGCTCTTGCTACCGGCAAACAGACCTGATTGTTGAGAGTATCAAAACTCATTCCCAGATGAACAAACGACCTTGTCGGTATTAAATCTGACTTGTCGACAATGATTATAAAACCTAGGCATTGTAGCAGCGATAGCAGACTCTGAACGCCGCTTTGAAGAGCATGAAAATTTTCGTACCTTTGAAGAATGTCGTCCAGATATGCCGACGTCATCGAATCTGAGTGTGCTCTGAAGTGGCTCATTACCGCATTCACCACCCGAGTGAACACCCACGGAGCAGGGTTCAGTCCAAAACACATTGCACTGAACTGGTATACTTCTCCTTGAACCGCGAAACGGAAGTCGATACTTGCGGCGTAATCGTTCACTTGGATGCTGCCTCTCACCGATCAAATTGTCTCCATATAAAATTTGGAACAATTATTAGCTTGTTTATCCAACTGAGATCGATGACCAGCCTGTAAGAGCCGTCTTCGGCACAAGAAGAAAGATGACTGTAGAATCCCTTTGACTTGGGATTCTCTATGACCTCTACTGCCTCCTTTGTAGGAGAGAGTCTACTGCTGAAAGCCTCTCTCTTTGCTATATTTTGTGGAAGGTTCACAAAACGCAGAATCCGCGTCAATGGAGGTTTTCTCCGGAACAAAGACGTAGACCATTTTTACGTCTCGAACCCAAAGATCCTGAGTTATTTTGTTCCAGTTGCTTGCGAATTTTGAAAGCCTTCCGCCAACCAGAGAACAGTAGAGGTCAAAATCTTCATTTGTAGGACTTACGAGGCTTATACGAGAAACCATGTGAAGCTCTTGCACCCCTCTGTGACGTCAGTGTGGGGTTATGCATTTCGTTATTTTCCGACTGCGTTATCCCCTTTTTGAAATCGCTCCCCTGTTTCGAGCCACCATGCCCACGATTAACTTTAGAAGCAGCACAGGCTGAGCCTCTCTTGGAGAAAAATTTACCTCTCCAAGGAGTATCACTTGTGGAAGGCTGAGGTTGCGATGCTGAGCGCAACAAAAGCTGACTTGTAGCTTTCTAAGAAGCATCTTCAAATACAGCTTTTAGCTTATCATTGAATAATGAAAAGCCCAAAATGGGTGTGGCCCTTAAAGAGCTCTTAACACTGTTGTCAATAAATGACGTAGATTTAAGGGCAGCATCACACCTGACCAACTCTAAATTCACTACTGAAAGAGCACAGTGGGATGATGTATACATGATGGCGCGAGAGAGCACTCTCAAAGGAGATAACAATGCCAGTAAGCTCTCAGATTCCAAATTGCCGGCCAATGCCCTGCCAATATGATCTGCCTGTTACATAGCGTCCAAAATACTTCTGCTATATTCAATGCAAGTGTCAAAAACAAAAGAACTGACACTACGCGATGACAGAAGAGACATAGCTCCGTCATCCGATTGCAGAGGAGCTCTTGGAATCTTATTCTCGCCTACCATATTTAAGAAGGTATTGCCTCTAAACGGCAGGTCAAGCTTCCTTTCTGAAAGGAAAGAACTTTTTCTAGCCTGAGCCAGGTCAGCAATAGCTTCGTCACAACAATCAAATGCATCTAACGCTTGGACCGATTGAGACGGATACAGAAGGATACTTTCCTTCGACTTAATGACCTCCCTGTCCAAAGAAGACAGGTGCTTGGCTCTAGAAGGCGCAGAACTCTGACCAGAAGGAATTAAATCAGGTGAAAAATCCTATAGGAACCTCATAGTTTCCATATGTTGCTCAGCCCAAGATGTAGTGTCAGTCTCCTCTTCATCAAACTCCCTAACACTATCAGCTCGAGGTTCCTGTCTGGTCTATTATCGGCATACTGATTATTTGAGGAAACCCTTCTTTCTGCCGATCCAACACCGTCCGAATAATCCAAAGCGGAGATCGATGATGGCCGCATATTATGCTGCTGGGATTCTGCAATTAGCTGGGCAATTTGCTCCAGCAATTCCGTATTTGAGGCTATGTTCACCCCCGTTTTATGCCTTTTGGCTCCGGAAGGTGATCTGATATAGAGCCCTGTGTCCGTCTTTTAGAAAAAGATGTTTGCCTCGAAATGCTAGCCTTAGAGAGAGCAAGATCCTGGCTCTGACTCTCTACCTATGGATCTTGCTGGCTAGCATGCAGTCTACTGTGCTGAGTCCAGGAAACGGATGAAGAAGAGGCTCTTATATCAAGATTACTGCCAGCCGCACTGGCAGAGAAAGGTACATCAGAAACAACTGGCACCGAAGCATTTTCTACCGGACTACCAGCGGAACTGGCAATAAAAGTTGAATCTTTCTGTTTTGTCCCCAAAACAGAAGAATGCTTCGCTGCTGATGCACCTTTCAATTTGACTGGCCTCTTCCCCTTGTCGTCTGAACAGAGGACTGTCTTCCATCCTCCGTATCCTGGACTGCTATGGATTTTCCCAGTACTGAAGCATTAATTAAAGGCTCCGTTACACCGATCGAGCTAGTTGACCGTCTGCTTGCCCGAGGTACTGAGTATTCTGCGATACCTCGTAAATCAACATGCTCTGTATCTGAAGACGACGGCAGCACAGAACTTGATGTTATACCATGACCAATACCATGTTCTTGTTCCTCTGAAATGGAAACTAAATTTTGATTAGTTACCTTAGGCGAAAGCACCGAAATCGGTGCTTCGCCAACACATACATAAGTTGAGAGGGAATTCCATCGCTTTGAATCCCAAGAACAGCAAGTTGCACAGGTAACATCTTTCGAACAACGAGTGCAAGCCAAACATGATGAATAAGATCAAGAGAGGACTTCTTCCTCTTACATTTCGAACATGAGGACTTCATAATACACACACGCCCGAGGCTAAAAATTTAAACTGAATAGTAGCCGATAACCAAGTCCAAAACAGGCACAACAAAGGCCCAGGTCAGACAACCGGTACCCCAAGAATACCCTTAACAACAGAGAAACTTCCCCGGAAGATTCCCCATAGAGAAGGGTAATGGCAGACAGACACGCCCGACTATGTCAAAATAACCGGTACGCGACAAAGGGGGTACAAATAATCCACATTCCATAAATTATCTAAGATTTTTAAGAAGAATTTTAATTAATAAATTCGCAAATTGCAAATAGTTCTTAAAAATCTAATGAGAGGATTCAAGGGGAAAAAGGTGAACATTGAATACACACATAATGATAAACAAAAAATGAACAAATCAGGTGCATATCCCGAAAACGGGAAAAACAAGAAATATTATTCAATTTCAATAAAGTTATAGCCCTGAATGTTCAAAAACTCAATGTCTATATTCAGCTAGATTCTGCTGCAATTAGTCCACCATTCCACTTTAAAATCGTGTCTGGCTACATTATACTTTAGGATTTTATAGCACAAAAGTCAGGATACGTGTTGATCTGATATGGGCCAAACAACAGAATGACAAGATGGCGGTAGCCTATTGTTGTCCTTGACAACAAGTTGCGCATTGTGCAAAAAGTATAGAGGACCATGCTGGTCTTCTCTTTTTTAAGTTTTTTGGCAAATTTTGGGGGTTTGGGGGATTCAAAATTTGTATTTGGCCCTGGTAATAAATTGGGTTGCACCAGCTGGTCTGGGCCATTGGTATAGTGGAAAAATATTATAAATTCATAGTAATTTGTATATTTTTATACTTACTAATGGCCCAGACTAGCTGGTGCTTTACTCAAAGTTATTAAGGGCCAAACACACATTTTGAACCCCCCAATCCCCAAAATTTGCTTGCAAAACCAAAAATTAAAAGTCCTATCTGGCCCTCCATACATATACTCTCCGTGCGATGTCAGGAAGTGACCACAATTGAAGCCAGTATCATTCTTTGTAGAAGAGAGTACTACATAAAAATTCAGTGGGGAGGAATGAGTGCCCATCTCCGTCTGGGCCATTGTTAAGTATAAAAATATACAATTTACTATGAATTTATAATATTTTTAAACTGTAAACCAATGGCCCAGACTAACAGAATCGTAAAAAGGTGGAGGGCCTAGGACTTCAGAATTAGTGGATCAACAGAGTTCCAAGCCTGTAATCCAAGGCAAAAGGAAATTAAAATTATTAGGAATCACCTGTATTTCTCTCTATACAGTAATAGAGATGACATATCATACAAAAGGAGGCCCATTCAAGTAATTCCGTATACTTAGCATGAAGACTATGCTAATTGGATGTAAAAAGTTCCCAATTTTTAAGGTTAGCCCAGACTAAGCCCCAAAAGTTAAAAAATTTATAGTAATTTATATATTTTTTATACTTACGAATGACCCAGACTTAGCTGGTGCTAACTCTTAAATATTTAGGGCCAAACACAAATTTTACCCCCCCAATCCCCCAAATTTGCATCAAAAACTGAAAATTACATGTCTCATATGGTCCTCCATACTTTTTACTCTACTGTGCATGTGCAGTGTCAAGGAGGTCTCGAAACTGGCGCAGTTATCATTCTTACAACCAGTGTCTGGTAAGCGTTATGTACTCAGCGGGGAGGTATGAGTTCCCAACTCATGGGAGGGCCATCCCCGTCTGGGTCATTGGTAAGTATAAAAAATATATAAATTACTATAAATTTTTTAACTTTTTATACTGTACCAATGACCCAGACTTAGCTGAATAGTAAAAAGGTTGGAGGGCTTAGGACATAAAGGAAAATCCAATAGGCTCAACTACATATAACAGAATTATCCCCTCGAGCAGAAAGGAGAAATAGGCTTTACATGTATCTTTCTTATTTGCATCAAAAAAAAAGAAAGACACAACACCATTCTGTAACTGAGCACAATAACATCAATGATCTCTATTAACATCCAGTATAACTCGTTATGCTAATTATTTTTAAAGGAAAGCCAATAAATAAAGTTAGTCCAGAGAAATGAGACTCTTTAAACTCATTAAAAGTGTCCAAGGATTGTATATTAACGCCCGTGTGACACGTGACATATACAAATGTTTCACACCGAGCTACACTTTAAAAATATAACATGGATGAGTTAACATTAGCTTTACACTTTAAAACCATCCCGACACCGACTCAGAATTACTGACTCCAGAGGAGGTATTCCCTTGCTTTTCACTATAAAGCAGGTGACCTAAGGGAACACCCTCCCCCCCCCCCCCTTCCCCTTGCCCTGGGTCAAATACCCCACAGCGAAGAGGGCAGCAGGACAGAGTCATTGCCGGAACAGAAAGCCTGCATAACTATAGTTGCAACTGTTTAGTGGATGACATTCTGAGCAACAGATAGCAGACCAAAGCAATGCAGATCTCCAGAAATGGACTCAATATTTCTTAAGATAAAAATTTGTGAAAGTGGAAGGCTGAGACCAATATACAGCCTTCATTAGATCTGAAATAGCAACACTATTAGCGTAAGCCCAAGATGTAGATAGAGCTCTTACTTCACGAGCTGAAATCTTAAGCACAGACTGCTAAGTTGAAGATAATTTATCATAAGCAGTAGGGATAGTTACTTGAATTCATCTAGCAATAGAATGGACCGAAATGTGGAGGAAGCTTGTGGAGCGGTCTTCTATTGCTTGGCCGCCGGCTGCTCCTGGGACAGTGTGTTTGAGATGGCTCTTTTCAGCGGATGTCCAAATGAATGAGGCCTCATCTCCTTGGTGTGACTTCTTTGACGAAGAATGGACCTTCTCGGCGATGCAGGCTGCGTATCAGAAGTCACATAGCCAAGGTGCGGTCATGTGTGCTTGGTAGACGCTGAAGAAGAAGCCGTTAACTATAGCCGACCCCGGCTGTGAACTGAATGGAGCATCCCGGAGGGGAGGCATGGACATATGCTCCAAACCTCAACATCTGACCTCAGATGTTGTTCTGAAAGAGATGGGGGGGGGGGGCCCTCTCGCCTGTGGTCCTTCAGACCTCGGCGAGCTTCCCGCTGAACTTGCCGGCTTCTTCCTCTCCGTCGTCGCAGGGTGAGCCTCTTATTATTTTATAGTGCTCGCTCTACCCTTTCTACTCTCCTCGACTGCAACAGACACACCTGGCATCACAGTACCCACTGACGGTGTAACCGCTTCACCGGTCGAGCTAGCTGATGACACGGAGCTGAAACCACACTGTGGTTTATTGCCCAGTATAATATTCATGAGCACTTTAGCCGCTAGCTCTGATTGACTATCTAAATGCGACGACTGAAGCACACTCTCTGACAGCGTCATGTAAACATCACCATGTTCTTGTTCCTCTGTAAATAGAAACTAAAAAACAAGAGCGACTTTTTGGCAACAGGACTGGCGGTGGCCTCTCACTGCGAGAGGACCGGCAGTGGCCCCTCGCTGACAACATACTGTGACACCCGACTCCAACGTTTGTCATCCCATGTGACACATGTTGAGCAAGAATTAGTGGGAGTACAGCGACTACTATCATGGCAACCAACAGGTAAATCAGAGGAAAGACTTCCTCGACTTGCTTATTGAGCAATATGCTTTCATAATGAAGCAAACAAAGTCGACCGTACTCCCACCAACTCCACATTAAATATTATAAAAAGATACATAACAAATAACATTCAAAATATAAATCGAAAAATAATTTACACAAAAAAATTCTGACAAGAGCCCAAGTTCCCAATGGATACGATGTGCCCAAATTATCCCAACAGAGCCCAAGTATGGACAAAAATTATTTTTCTATCCAAAAAAAATTTACCCCAAGGATGAGGACATAACCATGGTGATATAGAGAATAAACATTCTGTGTAACATGTTAAACTCCCAAGTAATTTTCTAAAAAAATTTCAATAAAACAAGCCAAAAGGCTTGGGAGTTTAACTGGGAGGGTAGGGAAGGAATACTTAACAAACAGTGGAAAAATCATTATCAATAATGATGACGTCAGGCCCACGTCCCGAAATTGGGGAACATGAACTAATTTTTCCAAATATTATAAAATTACAGCCCGGAATGTTTCAAACCACCGTTTCTTCCTACCTTCATCCAGTTGTGTCCTTGGATCCACCAAATTAACCCTTGATTTGAGTCTGGCATCATTATAAACTGAGATTTAAAAGCACAGAAGTCAGTTTGTTGTTATCTGACTGAGGGCCAAACAAAGAATGATGTTTGCGCCAATTCCAGTCACTTCCTGGCATCTGCGCATGCGCGGAGAGTAAATGTATGGAGGGCCAGATAGGACTTCTAATTTTCAGTTTTGCATGCAAAATTTGGGAATTGGGGGGCAAAATTTGTGTTTGGTCCTCGATATTTTGGAGTTAGCACCAGCTAAGTCTGGGCCATTGGGTACAGTTGGAAAAATATCCCCCCCCCCCCCCCCCCACACTTTTCTTTTGAAGGAATCTTCAAAAAGAAAGGGCAGCGCTCTGGAATCAATAAACGTGGTACCAAAAAACAATATAAATATTCGTCGAACAGGCACTCAGGTATTAATTTATTATTAATAAATGGTGCTTAATGCCACTTCAGAAGTTAAGGCTATAGCGACGATCCCGGTAATTAATATTGCCAGCTATATAACATACACTGAAGATGGCATACGCAGATAGGTCGAAAATCAGTGATATAATATAGAACATACACATGTCCAATCGAACAACAATGAACGATCTCTGGAGAGTAAACACACTTCCGAAGTAACCTACAGGCAACCCCATTTAGGTGTACAATAAATTCCAGTAACAACACTCTCTGATGTGTACTATCCGATATCTATGACACTATAGACGTGGCAATATACGAGTTGAGTACCAACATTAATAGAAACCTGGATCTAGAAATGGAAGTAGGTATGATTAACAGGCTCCAACACGGACAGCCCCCAAAATAATTCATAATTTCAAAGGTCCATAATATATAATAAAGTGTCAGCCTAATAATTATTATGCGTGTGAGCATTAAAATCCTGCATGTAATCATCTGAATACCAGTTAACTGGTTATGCAGCCTCCGAGGTACCCAAAGACTAGCAATTTAATTATGATGAAATATGCGCTCGTATATGACATATAGACAAATAATCACAGGAAACCAATCCAACTAAAAGTGGATGTGCCCATGAGGTCGCCACAGAACACGACCCAGCCGCCAATCGAGAAGTGAAGAAATGCATGTATGTATTTAAACTTATACGAGGCTTGCGGGAAGAAAACTAAGTCTCGCCCAGTAAACACGTCAAAACACATTGCTGGTGGGGGGTGGGGGTGGGGGGGCAAAATCATATCGAACCCTCCTCACCCACCATAAAATAATATAGGAACCACAATGGTTCCCTCACGTCTAACCAACTCTATTATGCCATTATGGATGGAGGGAATGTCCCTAAACAGATACTTGAGAAGACTGATCCAAGGTTTCTGTGACAACAGAGGTGCTACTAGTGGGATTCACAATGAGACTGTTTGATCTTAAACATAATCTACAGAATCAAATGAATTGGAGGATGCGCGTATCCTATCATCCATCCCCATGAGATCAGCAGAGCATCTACTGCATGCGGTAGCAAAACTGTCCAAATACTCGCTTGTTGAGCGTCCATTCCAATTGAAACATGCTATCTTTCTGAGAGAGCGAGTCTGCTAGTAGGGTCGAGGGTCCCAAAGATCCTGACACCTCAAGACTGCAGGACTTGTGGTCGCACCCCAACCCGTCAGACTCACATCCGTCATAATCGCGAAAGTCGGATCTGGCAGTTGCAACAGAACACCCTAAGTTAACCACTGAATATCTGCCCAATTTGAACCCTTGTTTTACAAGATCCGTTAAAAGAAGAAGATCTGGAGCGGACGTGCATGCAGGCGGCCCATCGGAATGAGATCCACAGCCGCTCTGCACAGCTCCAACAGTCGCATGAATTCTTTCACTATTAATGTGTCTTGAGTGTAGACAAAAGCAAGCATAACAACTGACTAATTTCGCTCTGGGTACCGGCAGGTGAACCAGATTGTTGTGAGTCTCAAAGCTCAATCCCCAGTGAATAGGCGACTTGTACGGAGCTAGATCTGAATTTTTCTTGTTTACGATGAAACCAAGACTTTGGAGTAATAGAAGCAGACTTTGAACATCATTCTGAAGAATAATTCTGTTGCTGTATCCCTGTAGAAGGTCGTCCAAGTAAGCTCACGTTACTGAAGATAAATGAGCTTGTAAGTAAGACATTACCGAGTTCATTATTTGAGTGAAACGCCCAGGGGGCCAAATTCAGACCAAAGCATATTGTTCTGAACTGATACACCTTCCCTTGTACGGCGGACCGCAGGTACTTTTAGAGTGTTGGATGTACCAGGACCTGAAAGTATGGATCCTTAGATCTATGTTTGCAGCATAGTCGATCACTCGAACACTTGCTTTTACCGACTGAATGATTTCCCTAAATAAACTTTTAGAGCCATGATAAACTTGTTATCCAGCTCAAGTCTATTACAGGTCAGAACGAGCTGTCTGGCTTAGTACGAGGAACAGGTGACTGTAAAAATCTTGAGAATCCTGATTCTCGATGTCCTGCATTGCCTCCTCTGATAAGAGAGCTTATACCTCCGGCAGGAGAAACTCTCTTAGGCAAGAATTTAATGGAAGATTTGTCCAATGCGGACAACTTGTTAGTGGGTTTTACGTGGATTGATAGCTGTAAGCCAAAACTACACTTCTCACCCACTGATCTTCTGTGATTGTTATCCAGTTTTTTGCGGAGCTTGATAACCATCTGCCAACTGGCCAGCAATAGAGGTCTAAACCATCACCTGTATCACCTGTGAAGCTTACAGGAGGAACCACATCCTCCCTGCGAAAAAGCTCATCTTGTCGGCCTAGGGGCGTCTGACCTTTAGTCCCGATCAGACCCACGCCCCTTTTCCGAGTCGCTATACTGACCTCAAGAGTAATTATAAGAGGGTTTCTTGTACCCTCGTGAGGAGTTTCCTTTTGATGATTTTTTGTGTGGAATGCCCTCCTTTACTCTTGTCTGCTGAAGCGGGTCATTGATACGCTGACTTCAAAAGCAGAGCCCTAGACGCTTTCTTAGTAGCCTGTTCATAGACTAACGAAAGCTAGTCATCGAGAGATTTTCACCCTGTCGTCTTATCAGTGATGATGACGCAAGGGCAGCATCACGTCTGATTAACTCCAGATTAGCCACTGTTAGGGCGGAGTTATATACTTGCCCAAAAAAGAAAGTGTGCATTGCAGAAATTTATCAAACTCCAAAAAAATAATTTTGTAGGTGTAAAGAGTGTTAACCTGTTCATGAATAAGTTATATTGAACACGAAAACAGCTTTCCCCGTTAAAATTGCATTAACGTTAAATGACGTGCTGCACGTTTGTGAAAAGGCATGTTTTGCACGTGGAGAGTCTGAAAATTCATGCAGCAGTGTGAATCCTTGGGTATTTCAACACTAAAGTAAGGCCTTCCTATCGTTCACATTCAAACTTGCGCTGCTGTTAAAACGACTCCACATTAGCATGCCAAGATTGACAATGAATCAACATCTCCTTGCCCTGGGTATGATTAGAGCTGGCAGAACACACAGAGAGGTTGTCCAGCATTTGAACTGCCACCGTAACACTGTAAACAGGCTAGTCCATCGACATGCACAACATGATGACGTTCGAGACCAACCCCGCTCCGGGAGACCCCGAGTTACCACCCCTACACAAAATCGGTATATCTGTGTCGTCCATCTCCGGAACCGGCAACAAACGGCAACGACTACAGCCAGGAACATCCCTAACCTGAGACGGATACATCCTCAAACAGTAATCAACCGGCTGAGAGAATACGGCTTACGTCCTCGAAGACCTACCTACAATTCGTCCGATTTTGACGTTACGTCATCGTCGTGCTCGACTGCAGTGGTGTAGACAACATCTCAGGCATCCCTTACACTGGTGACGACGTGTTTTATTCACAGATGAATGTCGTTTCCATCTTTCATGATCAGATGGCCGCCAGAGAGTGTACAGACGTTGAAATGAACGCTACGCAGATCCATGTGTCGTGGAGCGAAACCGTTATGGGGGAGGGTCTCTCATGGTGTGGGGTGGCATCACTGCCCATAACAGAACTGAGCTGGTCATTATTGATGGCAATCTCAATGCAGCCAGATATCGTGATGAAGTGCTTACACCTGTTGTTGTCCCATTTCTGCAACATCACGGCCCCGGCGTCATTCTACAACATGGCAACGCCCGACCCCACGCAGCTCGTGTTGTTCAACAGTATCTGCAGAAACAACAAGTGGATGTTCTTCCCTGGCCCGCAAATTTGCCCGATATCTCACCCATTGAGCACGTATGGGACGAAATGAAACGTCAGCTACGCCGGCTTCCCCATGCACCGTTAATGCTTGTGGAACTCCAAAGACAGCTTATCAGAATATGGAACAACATCCCACAACACTTCCATGCTAACTTGTTCGCTTCCATGAGGCGTAGATGCACAGCAGTTGTCGATGCAGATGGAGGTCATACCAGATATTGAGTGTGTGACTTTTGTGTTTGACCCTTAGTGTCTTTGACTCTCCATGGCACCAAGAGTATTCGTCGTAGCGTAATGAAATTTCTCGTGTTGATCACAAATTGATTCATCTGTGATTGAATACAATTTCCATGAATGAAAATGATATATATCTTTTTTTAGTGTTATTTTTTAGCATGCACACTTTCTTTTTTGGGAGAGTATACATGGTATACATAATTGCCCTGGAAAGAACTCTAAGAGAGGTATGAACGTCCTCAAAATTCCTTTCCCTTGAGACGTTGCGCCATAGCTCTTGTAAGGTGATCTGCATAAGACATAACGTTCAAATTCGCTCTATTTGAAGAAATTGCCTTCTCAATTGCGACTGAGCGAATAGTGTAGGATACAGGTAAGGATACCTCCAGATCCCGGCCTGCTCATCCAAATGCAGAACTTTCTAAACATCTTCCCAGACCGTTTTTAAAAGTACATGGTCCAAAAAACAGTATGTATACAGAAGATGAAGATAAGAAACCACCTTCTTCCTCGCACTCAAGAGGATACATATGGCATTGTCTATAAGGCCAAAGGCCTGCGATACCTGCATAAACTGAACCGGAAAAGAAAGGACTTCCTCCTTTGTCCGGATAAAGACTATACCTAACGATGCCAGCGGTTTCTCTCTTGTCGTCGCAGCATTCTGATTCGGCAGAACAAAAGCAGGATAGTATTGATGGATGAAAGCTATTGCAACCATGTACTGTTCCGAAAGGGAAGTGCAATCCTCTTCCTTATCACTTTCACCATCCGAGAGAATCAATTGCGAATCTCGGTCCATTGCATCTGCATGAACAGACGACTGGACCGACCCAGCACCACCTGACAGCTCAGATTCTGAGTCTGAGGAAGGCTGCATCTGCACTTGCTAGGATGCTGCAATTAGCTGCGCAATCTGAGACAGCAAGTCGGTCATCAAGGCCTGAGGAGCAGCAGATTTCTGTTCCTTAGCCACATGCTGCTCCTGGGACGGTGTGTCGGAAACGGATCCTTTCTCTGACCGTCCCGATGATCAAGGCCTCGTATCCCTAGCTACCGGATGGTCCGACTTCACGGGCAAAGAGTGGTTCCTTTGTGCTGCAGGTTGGGTATCCGAAGTCAGGTAGCTTGAATAACGTAACAGAGGGATCCGTGACTGAAGCCGACCCCAGCTGCAGACTAGATGGAGCGTCCTGAGCAGCATTTCGGGCAAGTTTCCAACCAGAAATCTTCATTTCGGCCTTGTAAAATGTAGCAGAGGAAGCCTTGACTGAAGCCGACCATGGCTGCAGACTAATCAGCTATATTAGAGAGGGTGGGGGCCTCTCCCGCTCGCGGTCTATCAGACCTCACTGAGACAAGAACTTTCAGACTTTATCCCTATTTCCGTTGTCGCTGGGTGAGCTATTTATATTATAGTGCTCGCTCTACCCAATCCACCTCTTAGACAGCAACAGACTTACCCGGCATCATGGCACCCACAGATGGAGTACCGCTTCACTGGTCGAGCTAGCTGCTTGCAAGAGATTAAAACCTTTAACCAAAGGCCCTAACTCTTGCAATAATTAGGACTGCCGCTAGCTCTATATGGTCCACGAAGCGCGATGAAGGTAGCACACTTGGATGTGTGTCAGAATATCATCACCATATTCATGTTCCTCTGAAACAGAAACTGACAGAATGAATTGAAATTCGGTAAGAGGCTCTGATCTTCAGAACCTTCCCGCCAACAACGTACCGCAACACCCAGCTCCAACATCAGTCATCCCAGTGCAATACATGAATGACAAAGAGTCCACAGGAGTGTATCGACAATAGTCAATATCAGTCCTCCAAACTCCACAACAATATAAATATATAACTGAGATACATGAATAATAGCAATCGTAATTAAATTCAAAATATTTTTTGTAAACAAAAAAAATTTTTGAAAAATGCCCTAGTTCCCAAAGGGAACATGAAGAGCCCAAGAGCATCCAGATAGAGCTTAAGTGTGGACAAAATCTAAAATTTTTGAGCTACACTACCGGAATAATAATCCATATATTCTACAGTGTATTACAGTAACAGAATATGAAAGTGTCAATGATACTGTAGCTCAACTTGACAAACTTGAACTTGATAGTTATAAATGAAATGGCAAAATTGAAGGTCATTGGTACTAATGTTATTTGATGAAATTTCAACATAACAGCATTGTGTGTGCATAATGTCAAGAGTAATCCATGCATTTTTAAATGTAAACTGTAAGACTGGCTAAAAGAAGAATGTTGATACACAAATGCAGTATGTTCAGAGGTTATTGTAAATGGCAACTTTTTTTCACAGAAATGAATGCTTACCAATAGCTCTTATCTAAAGTTCTTGCCTAATGAGCACACCAAATTCAAAAACAATCCTATGATAAATGTGGCCTGTTGGCCAGGTCAAAGAATGTTCGTGCACAAATGCAATAAATTCAAAGATTGTTGCCAACAGCAAACTAAGTTCTAAGAACGTTGGCCGCAGCAGCATTTTTGGATGGAAATGTAAGAAAATCGATAGCTCTCATCTAGAGGTCTCCCCAAACAAGCATGCCAGGTTTCAAAGCAATTCGATCATAAGTGTGCCCTGTAAGGTGTACTAAAGGGAAATATTGTGGTCTGACTAGACTAAGTTCTAAAAATGTTGGCCGTGGCAACATTTTTTGACGAAAATGGAAGAAAATCGATAGCTCCCATCTAGAGGTCTCCCTAAATAAGTATACCAGGTTTCAAAGCAATCCAATCATAAATGTGCCCTGTTGGGTGTGCCAAAGGGAAATATTGTGGTCTGACTAAACTAAGTTCTGAGAACGTTGGCTGCGGCAACAGTTTTTGACAGAAATTGAAGAAAATCGATAGCTCCCATCTAGAGGTCACCCCAAACAAACATGCCAGGTTTCAAAGCAATCTGATCATAAATGTGTCCTGTAGGGTGTGCCAAAGGGAAATATTGAGGTCTGACTAAACTAAGTTCTACGAACATTGGCTGTGGCAACATTTTTTGCCGGAAATTGAAGAAAATCGATAGCTCCCATCTAGAGGTCACCCTAAATGTGTACCAGGTTTCAAAGCAATCAAATCATAAATGTGCCCTGTAGGGTGTGCCAAAGGGAAATATTGTGGTTTGACTAAACTAAGTTCTAAGAACGTTGGCCGCAGCAACATTTTTTGACGGAAATTGAAGAAAATTGATAGCTCCCATCTAGAGGTCACCCCAAACAAGCATACCAAGTTTCAAAGTAATCTGATCATAAATGCAACCTGTGAGGTGTGCCAAAGGAAATTGTGGACGTACGTACTAACGTACGTACGCCGACGGACGAGAAGTGATGGCAATAGCTCAACTTGACTTTGTAAAGTTGAGCTAAAAATTAGGATAGACCCAAAAGGCCTAAAGATCCGAAGGCCCCAAGGCGTGGACAGACTAGGTTTAGCAACAATTTTGTTTGTCTTCCCTACTGGGAATGTCATTTTTCCCCAGCTCAGAATAAGACAAGATTATTAAAAAAAAATAAAATAACATTCCCTTTGACTCTCAGTTTATGCCACTGATTTTCCAGAAGAGGTAATTTTGAATGTGGGTTTTACAACTATCAATAGCATAGATCTCAAGTCATTCAAAGGGGCATGATCAACATTCAAGGGTGAGGCCTTGTTCCAGCAGAAGTCTGGGACATTTTATGAGAATTATTTTGCTGTGTATATAAAAAATTGCTTTTCAAGTATCGCAAGCAGGTACAAGTTTCAGTACATTTCCCTATGTTGCATTCTGATAGTCAAAAACAAGCGACCGAGGACAAAAACAGTTAAAAAAAATTATCTTTCTGTTCCAAAGGCTTTCAGCAAGGTTTCCGAACTCTGTCAAGATGTCGTATAATGGTACACATTGAATTAAAGTAATAAAATATTGGCATCAAAATGTTGTATAATGTTATGAGTGCATTTGAGTCTTACAGCATTGGTTACAAAAAGATGTATAGAGTTTGTTTCACCAATTGTGCAAAACTTAACTCTATTCTGCAGTCATATTTGTATCCAAGACAGGCATGCTCATATTCTTTACAAGCTAGGTAAAAAAAGGTCTGATGGCAAACCGACTATCTCAATGCTAATCAGTTTTTTGTTTCTCTTGAGAATTTTTTTAAAATACAGATACAAGGTTTTGGGTATCCCCCCCATTAGTCAGACACCCCAGTTGTCAGACAGTTTATAATCACAGATTATTGGGTTGTTTGAATAGCTAATCCCTTACTTATCACCTTCAGAATAAAGTGGGATATTCCAATAAGTCAGACAGAAAAGAAACAATTAGCTTTTAGTGATTTATTTCTTCACAAGTGTGTTTTAGAAATGAATAGAAAATAAATGAAATAAAAAACAAGAGGCCCCACGTGGCCTTAATCGCTCACCTGACAAAGTGACTCTAAGAAGTATTTTAGGTCACCTTCACCATGTCATGCCTCATCAACATTAACTGGTTGAGTGATAGATTTTGTTTGAAGTTCAACATTTGTTACCTAAAATTAGTTTTATTTAAAATCATTGGTGTGTGGCCAATCTCCAATGATTTTTAATAAAGCAAATTTATCTCTGCAGACAAACTGGTTTAGCATGAAGCACAAACAAGGAATGTGAAGAGATAGCCTTGGACATCTCTCCCCAACTGTGGATATCTTCCATGTGCTACATGTATATATTTGCATGCAAGAAAACAAAAATTTTCACAAATTTTATTTTTTTTTATCATCATTGGAACAAGCTCAAACAGCTTATTCCAATAGGGGTATGGGAAGATCAGGTATATTTTTGAGACAGAAATGTGAATATATAAATAATGGTGTTTTTTTGTGAATGATGCTGGAGAATTTTGCGTAAAGATATGGTAAATGGTTTGTTCTAGATACAGAATGATGCAAAAGTATTTAAATTTGATTAGGCAAGTTGTTCCTATAATGCATTTAAAAATTGAAGTAACTGTTTTTTTGCTGACGAACTTTTAGATGTGTGTGTCTGTGTTTGTGTGTGTGTGTGTGTGTGTTTGTGTGTGTGTGTTTGTGGGGGGGGGGGGGGGGGGGTAAGAGTGTTCTTGCAAACAAAATTCCTGAATAAATGGAAAATTTTATTTTTTGTGTGAAAGACATAGTGCGTGAATGTTGATTGGAACAAGCTTAGAGAGCTCATTTTAATGTGAAGTCATAAAGCTGTGTTTTACGTACGAAATTCTGGAATAACTAAAAAAATTGCTTTTTTGACTCAAAAAGCATGGTGTGCGACCTCTCATTGGAATGAGCTCAAAAAGCTCATTCCAATGGGGTATTTACAAGCGATAAGTACATGTATGTTTAAGAGACAAAAATTAAAATTTGAATAGCGATTTTTGCGAAGAATGCTGACAAGTTTTGGCAGTTATGCTGGTAAAAAGGTAAGATATGCAAAGTGGTTGTTTTTTAGAGGCGACATTTAATTAAGGGGAATTAACCCTTGATTACTGAGGTAACTTCTAAAAGTACTGAAATTTCATGAAGCAATGTGAATAACAGACAACAGTTGCCTAAAAATTTCATGAATAACTAAAATTTTTATTCCTTTGTCTCGAAAACATGGCATATGACCTTTGTTGGAATGAGCTGAATGCGTGTGTTCCAATGAGGGGTCATAAAATTTGAACGAAGATTTGTGTGAATAATGCATTAGTACTGCTAGATTTGGGTAAACGGTTCACCCTGGATACCACCCCTTCTATAGTAGATCTTTTCTGCAAATTTTGTCTAAGATTCTATCAACTTTACAAATAAATACGTTCATGAATCACAATCAGATCCACCCTACAATGTTGCATACCAAATATCAAAAGATTCTGCCTGCTGGATCTGGAGAAGAAGATTTTTTAAGAAATATGCCTGAAACGCAGTAAGTTAAAATTTGGGCTCCTATACGGAGCCCAAATATAAACCCAGGGGGCCGATTTGAACAAACTTGAATCAGATCCACCCCACAATGTTGCTTACCAAATATGAAAAGATTCTGAAGCTGGATCTGGAGAAGAAGATTTTTTAAGAAATTTGCCTGAAATGCACTAAGTTCGAATTCAAGCTTCTATAGTGAGCCCAAATATGAAACTAGGAAGCCGATTTGAACAAACTTGAATCAAATCCACCCCACAATGTTGCATACCAAATATCAAAAGATTCTGCCTGCTGGATCTGGAGAAGAAGATTTTTTAATAAATTTGCCCGAAATGCACTAAGTGCGAATTCGGGCTTCTATATTAAGCCCAAATATGAATCCAGGGGGCCGATTTGAACAAACTTGAATCAGATCCACCCCGCAATGTTGCATACCAAATATCAAAAGATTCTGCCTGCTGGATCTGGAGAAGAAGATTTTTGAAGAAATTTGCCTGAAATGCACTAAGTGCGAATTCGGGCTTCTATATTAAGCCCAAATATGAATCCAGGGGGCCGATTTGAACAAACTTGAATCAGATCCACCCCGCAATGTTGCATACCAAATATCAAAAGATTCTGCCTGCTGGATCTGGAGAAGAAGATTTTTTAAGAAATTTGCATGAAATGCACTAAGTTCAAATTCGAGCTTCTATAGTGAGCCCAAATATGAATCTAGGAAGCCGATTTGAACAAACTTGAATCAGATCCACCCCACAATGTTGCATACCAAATATCAAAAGATTCTGCCTTCTGGATCTGGAGAAGAAGATTTTTTAAGAAATTTGCCTAAATGCACTAAGTTCGAAATCGGGCTCCTATACTGAGCCCAAATATGAACCCAGGGGGCCAATTTGAACAAACTTGAATCAGATCCACCCTACAATGTTGCATACCAAATATCAAAAGATTCTGCCTGCTGGATCTGGAGAAGAAGATTTTTTAAGAAATTTGCCTGAAATGCACTAAGTTCGAAATCGGGCTCCTATACTGAGCCCAAATATTAACCCAGGGGGCCGATTTGAACAATCTTGAATCAGATCCACCCCACAATGTTGCTTACCAAATATGAAAAGATTCTGCCTGCTGGATCTGGAGAAGAAGATTTTTTAAGAAATTTGCCTGAAATGCACTAAGTTCGAATTCGGGCTTCTATAGTAAGCCCAAATATGTATCCAGGGGGCCGATTTGAACAAACTTGAATCAGATCTACCCCGCAACATTGCATACCAAATATCAAAAGATTCTGCCTGCTGGATCTGGAGAAGAAGATTTTTGAAGAAATTTGCCTGAAATGCACTAAATTCGAATTCGAGCTCCTATAGTGAGCCCAAATATGAATCTAGGGAGCCGATTTGAACAAACTTGAATCAGATCCACCCTACAATGTTGCATACCAAATATCAAAAGATTCTGCCTGCTGGATCTGGAGAAGAAGATTTTCAAAGAAATTTGCCTGAAATGCAGTAAGTTCAAATTTGGGCTCCTATACTGAACCCAAATATAAACCCAGGGGGCCGATTTGAACAAACTTGAATCAGATCCACCCCACAATGTTGCATACCAAATATCAAAAGATTCTGCCTGCTGGATCTGGAGAAGAAGATTTTTTAAGAAATTTGCCTGAAATGCACTAAGTTCGAAATCGGGCTCCTATACTGAGCCCAAATATGAACCCAGGGGGCCGATTTGAACAAACTTGAATCAGATCCACCCTACAATGTTGCATACCAAATATCAAAAGATTCTGCCTGCTGGATCTGGAGAAGAAGATTTTTTAATGTTTTTCCCATTGCCTACAGTGTTAAAAAGTGCTGACTCAGCACTTTTTCAAAGTTCCGAAACTGTACCCTATGATAAAACCGATGGCAATTTTTTTTTACCAATCCTTTCTGTTGGTCCTAAGGAAGCTGCACACCAAATAAAAATTCTCAGTGCCGTGCAGTTTTGGAGATATGGGCGTTTTAAATTTTTTCTATTTTTAGCTCCTGTGGTTCCCACGGGGCTGCGGGAAAATTTTTTTTTGCATAAATCAAGTACTCATGACCCAATAAGCCCTCACATAAAATTTGGTTCAAATCAGCCTCTCGGTTTGGAAAATAGAAATTTTGGGCGGGGCAAAAAATTTTGCCCCTCTCATAACAACGTCAAGTATAGCCCCACAAACTTCTCTTGAACAAATCTGAGTCTACACCTCAAAAGGAAGCTGCACACCAAATATCAAGTCTCTGCTACTGCTGGTTCATGAGAAGAAGATTTACAAAGATTTTGGTGCCCCTTGGGGGTGTGGCACCACCCAGGAGGAGGGGCAACTTCATTTGAACAAATCTGAATTGGCATTAGGTAATAAACATTTAGCCAACATTTGAATAAAATTGGGCTAGTGGTTTAGGAGGAGAAGTCGATAATGTAAAGTTAACGCCGGACGGACGACGACGGACGACGGACGCCGGACGCCGGATGACGGACGACGGACAGAAAGTGATTAGTTAAGCTCCCCTTGAGCTTCGCTCAGGTGAGCTAAAAATATGAAGTACAATAAGAAAAGAGTTCTAGATGCAATACATTAAAATTATGAAATAAATGACAATAACATGAATAATCACTCAACGAAATAGTATCTTTGGTGAAAAATATAACAGAAAAAACAATAAAATGAAAAATTTGAAGTACAATAGAGAAAACATTTAGACTTGTTTTATAGCAAATAAATAAAAGAAAACATATTTCATGATAACTCATCTTTAACATAAATAAATAGAAAACCATGTTTAATGAAAAAAAAATGAAACAAATAGTAACAAAATGAAAAATGTGAGATACACATCATAAACATAGGTACAATATTACAATGACAAAAAAAAGTTTACAAAAGGAATATTAATTTACAAAAAAATCATCCCATTCTTAACAGTCTTACAGCTGCATCAAGGAACTCCACTGGAGACTTTGTTTCCTGTCCTAGTTGTTCCTTAAGGCGGTCCAAGCGGTTGTAAATTTCCCTGTAAACCCATTTCCAGGAGGGTGGAGCAACACCAAAGTCCATTTGGGGAGTTTTGAGTTTCACTGCCTTTTCAATGTTCTTTATTATATTTAAGAATCTGAAGAGGTTAGGATGTCGATGTGGTAGTGATGAATTTGGGCAATTGTGGAACCCTTCCAGATTGTTGTTGGTTCTAGATACTGAGGTTTCACGATGATTCCACAGAGGGATGGGAAATCTTGCATCATTATCCACCCAGCTGACGACGACCATATGGTCACTGAAGCTCTCCGCCCGTGGAACTGCTGGTGTTGATTCTATTGCCTCTAACCATGCATGTTGTACAGAGTTTGGAGGCAAAAGTGCTACCCCAGCAGCTCTTATCCATTTTCCAACTTTAGATTCTTCTCTGTAAGGTCGGGCAAGACCTAAATTGTGAGTTTTTCATTAACAAATGGGAATGTTGTTGAACCTTGTCTTGCATGTAGTGTATAAAGTTGATTCCATAGGTCAGGGCAGGCAGTGAATGTTCCACCATGTAGATAAGGTCAGCAGACTGGAAAGTGCGAAGTTGATCATCAGTAGAAAAAATACAATCATCTTGTTATCGTGAAGGTAGGAACCCCCCCCCCCCCCCCCCCCCCCCCCCAGGAAAAAAAAACCCTGGGGAAAAAAAAACCCTGGGGAAAAAAAAACCTGGGAAAAAAACCCTAGGAAAAAACACCCCTAGGAAAAAAACCCTGGGAAAAAAAAACCTATGAAAAAACCCCTAAGGGTCGATCGATTTTATACCACACAAGAGTAGTTTTTCAAAAATATGAATATGGTCACATTATATAACAAAAGATAAATAATAATATATTCTGTTTATTAATACATTCTCCATATAACAGTACAAAACAGTGTAAAACCTACACTTTTCGACATTTTTCTATATTCAACTACAATGGCAAGAATGAACTTCATCAGCACAAATATATATGATTGGGTTCAATGAAACAAGAATAACAATGATCTGCACAACCACATATGAACAGAGCATAAGCACTTCAAATATATGTAAACAACAATGATATTCATATTTGCATTAACCCTTTACCTAACGTAACAGATCAGGGGTCATAACCTATGTTTTGGAAGCAAAAAATGAAAATGTTTAGTTATACAAGAATTTTTTTTATGAGTGTCGTCTAGTGTTAGGTAAAGGGTTAAAACCTGATACTATAACATTCATTCATCAACAAGAATAACAATGATCAACACAATCACATATGAACAGAGCATAATCACTTCATATTTCCATTAAAACCTGATACTATAACCTACACCCTTCAAAAAGTCTTGAATTGTTTTCTCACCATTTTTATAAGCAGTACACACATGCTCAAGTCTGTTCTGCAATTTTACACTAACTTTATGCAGACATTTACTTGGTGGTTCACCTATGAATGACTGATGCAGTGCATCCCTGGCATTAGCATTGTCTTGTTGAAAAGCAAGCAGTACTCTCCAGATGGAGGGATTTTTGTGTCCAATTAATTGTTGAAATATTTGATTCCATCCCTCACAAATAATTCTGGTCCTTGGTTTGTCATTTAGTGTTGCCTCGTGAACGTTCCAAAGAGAAATGGGGAAAAGTGGTGGCAAACAACGAAATCGAACTGTGGAGGAAGTACCAGTGACTGTGCTAAAACCACCAGCCACATGTGTCATGTCAAAATATGAAACAACATCACATACCACGTCTGGACAATTGTCCCTAATCCATGCCCGACGCACACGTTCCAATGAGGGGTCATAAAAGATGTTTTGGAAGCAAAAATTGAAAAATTTTAGTTACAAGAGAAATTCTTTTACAACTGTCGTCTTCTACTAGCATTAGGTAAAGGGTTAAAAAAAAAAAATCTTATTGATGAGGCAAGTCTGTAACCTTTAACCCTAAGGGGCCTATTTTGTACTTTGCTAAATTTGTACAACCTATGTTTTGGAAGCAAAAAGGTGTATTGTACTTATATTGTATTGTACTATATTTATTTTCACAAAAGAGTAGATACAAGTAAAACTGAACAGTTTAGTGTAAATGGATCCAGCATCAAGCTTAGCGCTATACATGGCTGTCTACAAAATGTGAATTATGGTTACCTCTAAATCAGTTGTCAACCTTCATTTACAAGAAAATGATGTTCGATTACTGCATTCCCATATAATTTTTATCTTGTTTGTACTTTTCTTGGTATACATGTAGCCATCATATGATAACTTTTGACCACCTTTATTATTTTTAATGAGCTCCATGATTAAGAAGAGAATGAATAAAGTTGCGGACGGAATGGTTTTTACGCGCCAAAGGCATGCAGGGACGCTATGGGGCAAACCCCTTTTGACCCTCAGTGGCTGTTTATGATCTATTGGTTTCATGTCAAGGCATGTTGAAGGAGGAAAATGTTCAGGTAATCGGCAGATGTCTCTGGATAAGATGTCACAGGCGTAGGGTTGACTTCGTTGACAGATGTCGATTGAACCCTTGGGTGAGGACCAGTGTGGGAGGTTGGGTCCTCTCACAAAGGTACTACCTCTCCCCGAGGCTGCTGTAGTGTTTTATATTCGGGCAAGTAAAGTCTGCCACTTCGGAGATGATTACGATGGCAGGCCATCATTGGCAAGTATAGTCTGCCTCAGACTGTCTTAGTCGGTTTTCAGTTTCGTGGTAGGACAACTTTGGAAAGATAACAACAACGACCCATTTAGGGGACCACCAGTAAGAAGACCCGAAATGCCCTGGTTAGGGGGCAGGCCTGCATTATGATCCTATTTGGCTGGGACAGAAAATGTGCAATGTAGACGCTTACAAAGAGGGGCAGAGGAGGGATGTAGGACAAATGCTCGCCTCCCCAGAAGTGGTCGACCATAGCAGTTATTGGGGTTCTGGTCAAAAAGCATCTTCTGTGTACCTGCTAAGAGAAGAAGGCAGAATTAGTTTTCATTAAAATATGTAAAAAAAAATAAATAGAATTTTATACAATTTTTTAAATATAATGTAACTTTAGCCGAGTCGGTGAAGACAGCCCTTTCTGGTAGAAGGCCACAGCTGAGCTGTTAATCTGCCTGTTAGTTCACCTTCTCACTCCCTATTTTATCTCAAGGCTTCCAATTTTAGTGATTTTAGTTGAGTCAGTGCTGGCAGCCCTTTCTGGTAGAAGGCCACAGCTGAGCTGTTAATCTGCCTGTTAGTTCACCTTCTCGTTCCCTATTTTATTTTTCGGATTTCCGATTTTTAGTGATTATTAGTCGCGTCGGTGAAGGCAGCACTTTCTGGTAGAAGGCCACATCTGAGCTGTTAATCTGCCTGTTTGTTCGCCTTCCCATTCCTTATTTTATTTTGAGGCTTCCTATTTTTAGCTGAGTCGGTGAGGGCAGTCCTTTCTGGTAGAAGGCCACAGCTGAGCTGTTAATCTGCCTTTATATTCCCCTCCTCGTTCCCGATTGGATCCTATTTACATGCTAGTTACAGTGTATTTTAGTTTCTCATGTTGAGTCGGTGAAGTTATTTCTCTATGATTGGGCGTGTTTGGGTTTTTGTCGGCTTTCGCAACTTGCTTCAAGCTCGGGAATTAGTTTGTTGTCGGCTAACTGTTCATGATTTTTTGCAGCTAGGGAGGCAAGGCAGTCTTTAATGGTGGGGATTTTGGCACTGTTGTGGAGTGTTTTGATGGGTGTGTCCAATGGGGCACAGAGGACGACCCAAAGCGAGTGATTTTGGACCTTCGGTAGCTTCCCCATATTTGTTTGGTTGAGCTCAGTTAAGATGATGGCCCATACTCGAGTACTGGGCGCACAAAGGCTTTGTATAGATGGAGTAGAGTAACCTGGTTGGCTCCCCAGGAAGTTCAATAATAAAAAGCAAACTGTGTCATTTATATAGGGACAACTAGGGATGTTGTTTTTCTTCAAAAAGCTCTGTAAGGCCATACAAAGTTGATAGTCTGTTTCTCAGGTCATTTTTTCCCAAAAAGCTTGTGGGCAGGCAGTCTTTTTTGTTTCTTTTTATTTTCTCCCCTAGAGGTTGTTTTTGGTAATTCAACCCCCACACAAACGCCTGGTGGACCATGCAAAATTTCGCAAATATATTGGTTATTCACTGCAGGGGTGTTGGGTCATAAATGAAGTGGGGTTGAATGTTTGTTTTTTCAGTGTAATGTGAAAATTATGACACAGGACGAAATGCCTCGTGGGTGAAACGTCTCGGGATGAAATGTCTCTGGGACAAATCAAATGTCGAAGTGCCAACTTTCACAGATTTATTTTACCAAAAAAAAAATCCTTTCACAATCTGCGTAATAAAATCGTGAATCGCAATTTTTCCCCATTATATTCAAAATTATCAAAACCCATTTGAATGGGCAGTTCATCCATAAATCATATTTTTCGGAAATCTGAAAATGAAATACAAAACGAATGTTTGCGTGTTTTTATTAACCAATTCAACTGCACATACCTGCCTATATGCAATTTATTTTCAACTATGACTGTTACTTTTATATCAAGCAACGGTTACTATTAGTTATCCAATTATCCTGCATCTCAAATGCATTTATTTAAATTAATTGGGAAACTCGTAACGGTTTCAAATAACAGTACACAAATTCCCAATGACGGCCATTTACAATACATGGCCTAACAGCAGAACTTTTCTTTTGATCCCAAAGAACAGAGGATAAGACAGACAACAGTTAGAAAACACTTATGTCAAGCGTTTATTTTCTGTAAACACCTCCACTGAGCAGCACAAGCTAGCTAATCACTAATCAAAAGAGAAAAAAGTTACTGAGTTAATTGATAAACAAACACACCCACATACCAAAAGAATTTTCTATTTTCTTCATAAACCTCATTCAAAAAGGATTGGAGAAATTTATAAACACAAGCACAAATACAATGCAAAGGGTCATCAAATAAAATAAGTAAGCGGTATTTTGATTATATGTCACCAAAAACAAAAACAGTACCAAACAAAATGTTGAAACTAAATTTTATTCAATTTGTACATGATGAGTACATCTGGGTTGTTCCATTTATAACAATAGGTAATCATCACTTTTAACTTCATCTAATCCCTAATTAAACATCTGACAGCTGGGGTGTATGAGAATTGGGTGTCTGTCTAATGGGGGTTTGTTTATTATTTACTGGTGTTTAAGGTCACATATTTCCGCACAATGGCTAATCATGACCACGACAGTTTTATGGGTGGAGGAAGCCGGAGTACCTGGAGAGAACCACCGAGCAACAGCGAGCAACTGTCAGCTCCCTAACATACTAACTCCACACAAGCAGGGTTAGCATTGGTTGAAGACAGGTGCACCATCGATGTGCAGTACGCCTTAGTACATAGCGTCACCGTGCCCCCACGTGGGCAATGGGGGTGAAGTGTCTTGCCCAAGGACACAATGTGATCGCCGCACACTCACCAACAATATTTGATGCTCTTTATTCATTTCAATCAAAATGTTGTATGTTCGATTTGATACCATATTCAAGTAGAAATTCAGCATCACAAAACCCCAATGTGACCAGCACTATTCATTTTTTCTAATTTTTCAGTTTTTGCCTTTACATTTATTTATCTATTGGTATTTAGGGTCACATATTTTTGCACAATGACTAATCATGACTACAACATGCGTATCAATTCAAGTCCAGCAAGAATTATTACGGGAGCAACAGTAAGTCTTTGCTATATTCGGAAACACGATGGGTCCCCCTGCAAGATAGGAATCGTAAACATAAACTAATTCAGTTTTTCAAAATGTATCATCATATTGCACCTCCATATATCTCCAACAAAGTCCCCCAATCATCTCCTTGTCGAAATCTTCACTTAGTCTCCGATCTGGTCAAAACCACCAAGTGCCTTTTTGCCAAACGCAATTGTATCGGTCTTTTATCCCAAGCGTTACTGACCAGTGGAATAAGTTGCCCTTACCTGTCCGTGAGAACTCATCACTGATTAACTATAAAACATTTCTGAGCAATGGTAACCAAAGACCCCCAAGGTTCTATAGTAATGCCAAATCTCGCAGAGCTCAAATATACCATTGTAGGTTGCGATTGCATTGTAGTAGCCTTAATTCTCACCTATACGACAATCACTTATCTCCCACTCCTTTCTGTCAGTGTGGTGAGCGCGAAATTATTGATCACTTTTTCTTTCATTGTCCATTGTTCTCTAAAGCACGTAATTATATGATTAATTTACTCCCATTTGTAGTAGATACATCCACATTTCTTTTTGGCTCAGAATTTTTGAACAACAGGGACAACTGTCTTATTTTCGAAGTGGTACATGACTTCATTTTATCAAGTAAGAGATTCCAATGGGTTATCCCCACCCCAACTCCACGTGAAAAACACGGTACTGAGGCAGTGACTGTTCAGTGTTGTAAACAGGTTCTGCTTAGCTGATAAAATAGGTCCGAGTGGTCAATGCCTAAAGTGGAATACCCCTTCCAATGCCCAACCCCACTGATATTTTATTTTAATACCACTGATATTCTAATCCTTAATTTAGTTACAACTTATTCTTTACAAAATGAAATAAAGGAAATAAGCTGCCTATTTGAGGTTCTCTAGAGTGTTAAGTCTATGTATGATATATTCAAGCTGATCCTATTAGTTTGTTTTTTCCTTCTGTTTTTCTGTTTATCAGTGCTGCAGTTCTTCCTTCTTTTTCCTTTCCTTGTTAATTTAATTTGAAGTTTAAACAATCTCGCATATCGTTGCCTGGTGGTCGAGGCTGTCTTTCTGCACTCCGTATTTGAATGCCATTGAAGTCTCCCATCTATTTGTGTTGCGCCAGATCTGGGGGCTGCGCCCTTTGCTCTTGAATGTGATTGTGTAGGGGAGAGGGTGTGGGAAATGGTGAAAGGATGTGCATGAGAGAGGGAGAGTTGTGCCTGTGTGATAGAGAGATATTGTGTGATGGTTTTTGAGTGTGTTCTTTGTTAACCAACTGATGTGATGTTTAACTTATCAGCAAACTGGTGTACAATCGCAGCAACTAAGTTTAACTTATACACAATGGGGGACTGTCTCGGCTTCCAGGCGACAATATGCGAGCTGCTCCATGGATTTGTACCAGCAACAGGGGTGATTTTTTTACAATTGTTAGGGAGACGACTTACATAAGCTTTAAGCTTCCTGTCGAATCCCGCTTTTACAGAGTAATTAATTTCCTTGCCTTTACTTGTGTCATGTATAATACTAGTACTGTATCTTGTGTTGTTCTGATTTTTGTTACTCAACTGTTATTGTGAAATGTATTTGCTTATCAACTATTGAATAACTATTGTTTAAACTAACTCAAGACCAGTGGTGAGTGTTAATAAGCCATGTTGCCAGTTTTAGAGAGGGTTTGCACCTCTCAAGCTTTGGTGACTGTGTCCTATTTTACCAGTTAAACAGAGCTTGTTTACTGCAGTGAACAGGCACTGCTTCACTTCCCGGGGTTCCCACAGGGAAGTTTTTACCTTTAAAACATAACTTATCCCACCTCAATGGAATGAGCTGATTCATCTTGTTCCAATGAGGGGATCAGAAGCTGAGCCTTTTAGGCAAATGAAAGTGTCAATGACACTGTAGCTTTACTTGTGTGTTGTGTTTGATGAAAAGGATAATGTTCAATGTTTATGAAAGGATTATGAAATAAGACAAGAATTGTGATAATTGGGAATATGTTCATTTCTGTTCCCTGTATGCTGTTTTTCATAAAAATAATATGAGGTGTACACTGTACTAAAGAGCTGAGGGGTGGGTTAATATGACCTCACAGTTAATGTATGTGGCCTTCACAGTTAACGTATATTAACGAAAGTTACCAAGTTACAGTGAAATTATTCCAAAATGAGTCATCCTATCAAGTTACATTGAAATCCCTTCATAAATGTTAAAAAATTTAAAGTAATTTATATATTTTTTATACTTACCAATGACCCAGACATAGCTGGTGCTAACTCTTAAAATTCTAGGGCCAAACACAAATTTTGCCCCCCAATCCCCAAAATTTGCATCTAAAACCAAAAGAAATCATGTCCTGAAGGTCCTCCATACTTTGCCCTCACTGCGCATGCGCAGTGTCAAGGACGTCCCGAAATTGGCGCCAATTATCATTCTTACAAGCAGTGCCTGGTCAGCGCTATGTACTCAGCGGGAAGGTATGAGTTCCCAACTCCTGGGAGGGCCATCCCCATCTGGGTCATTGGTAAGTATGAAAAATATATAAATTACTATAAATTTTTTAACATTTTTATACTGTACCAATGACCCAGACATAGCTGAATAGTAAAAAGGCTGGAGGGCCTAAGACATAGAGGAAAATCCAATAAGCTCAACTATATCAATAGAGTCAACCCCTCAAGGAGAAAAGGAGTATTAGGCTTTACATGTATCTTTCTTATTTTATAATAAATTAGAAAGATACAACACCCTTCATAATTGAGCACAATAACATTCATGTTCTCTATTAACATCCAGTATAACCCTTTATACTAATTATTTTTAAAGTAACCCAATAAATAAAGTTAGTCCAGAGAATTGAGACTCTTTATATTCTGTTAAAAGTGTCCGAGGATTGTATGTTAACGCCCGTTTGACACTTGACATATACAAATGCTTCACACCGAGCTACACTTTAAAAATATGACATGAGTGAATTTTTAACATTAATATTACACTTTAAAACCATCCCGGTAACGACTCAGAATTACTGACTCCAGAGGAGGAATCCCCTTGCTTTTCACTACAAAGCAGGTGACCTAAGGGAACACCCTCCCCCCCTTCCCCTTGCCCTGTGTCAAATAGCCCAGAGCGAAGAGGGCAGCAGGACGGAGTCACTGCCGGAACAGAAAGCCTGCATAACTATAGTTGCAACTGTTTAGTGGACGACATTCTGAGCAACAGATAACGGACCTCAACAATGCAGGTCTCCAGAAATGGACTCAATATCTCTGAGATAAAAATTCGTGAATGTGGATGGCTGAGACCAATAAGCAGCCTTCATTAAATCTGTAATAGCAACACTATTTGCGTAAGCCCAAGATGTAGAAAGAGCTCTTACTTCATGAGCCGAGATCTTAAGCACAGACTGCTGAGTAGAAGATAGATTATCATAAGCAGTACGGATAGTTAATTGAATCCATCTAGCAATAGAAAAATTGTTTCTGTTGTTTGAGGGACGAATTAAACAGAAACTATTTTCTCCATGGTGTGGTCAGAACATCGACCGTTGTCCATCAAGGGTATCAAGGGAGATAAGTGAGTGAATATACGGGTACTTTGGTGACGTGTGGTCATCTTGGGGCGATTCGACAACAGCAAGACGACGTTGGCAATTTTTCTCGTCGATCCATTGCTTTACGGACATTTTGGCAGCCATCCGTGTCAAATACTCTATGCTATGGCTTCTACTGAAGATATTAATTCCAAGCTTGACTCTATTTTGGCAAAATTTGATAACACCAAGCGTGATTTGGAGTGTTCTTTAAATTCGAAAATATCTGATCTTCGTCAGGAGTTTCACTCGACTGTTACAGAGGTCAAAAGGCTAAAAACTGATTGTGAGTATCAGTGGAAACGGGAAGGTAATAAATTACAATATAAATTTAACTCTGATTCCATCGATTCTCTAAAGCAGGCTAAGTGGGCTTTGGCAAATGGTAAATTTGATTATACCGTCGAACTTCTCGATCAAGTTGTGGTCTCGTTGGAAAAGCGCAATAAACACATCAAATTGGCTGATTCATCTGACAGTGGTTGGGAAACTGTGCGCCAGTATGTTACCAACGATCTCGCCGAAAATTCGGAGGATGAGAAGAGGATTGAACGTGCAGAGAACCGTGCAAGTCGTAAAATCAAACAAAGGCAGTCTAAGTTCAGCAAATCCAAAGTGGTTCCTTCTGCGACAGTCACAAAAGCTTCGTCTAACAACCAGTTTCATTCTGATATCCCTTCTACTTCTACTGGCTCGTTTCGGAGTCGAGCCAATCGACCAGGATGCTTCACGTGTGGTGCATTTTCACACTGGCGACGGGAATGCCCTTTCAACAGGACCGGAAGTGAACAGGTCAAATCTTCTTCATAGTGATACAGTTTTTCAAGATGATGACGAATTTTCAGTTAAGTACTTTTATACTGATACATACAGCTCTAATACTGAGAACTATGCGTCAATACCTGACTCCTCTTTTCTGACTGATAATTACTCCGAGTATGAACAGGGTGTAGCTGATATTCGGGTCAGAGACCGATTACGGTCAAATTTACAATTCTGGCTTGACATTGGTGCAAGTGACTTCACCATCGATACCATCAGAAATGGTTATAAGATCCCCTTTTTTGAAGATCCTTGTAGCTACTTTGCTCCGAATAATCGTTCGGCTGTTGAAAATTCATCTTTTGTCCAAGAAGCAATTATCGATTTATTGCGAAAAGGTTTAATCGATGAATGTTCTGCTCAGCCATTTATCGTCAACCCTTTGAGTGTATCGATTCGTAAACATAAGAAACGATTGATTTTAGACATGCGACACACAAACAAATTTATTTACAAACATTCTGTTAAGTATGACGACTGGAAAACAGCTCTGCTTTTCATCGATAAGGGTGATTTATTGATAAAATTTGATATACATTCGGCATATCACCATATCAGTATCAGGGAGCAAGACCGGAAGTTTCTGGGTTTCTCTTGGGTGGACAGTAATGGCTTGCGGCATTTTTATCAGTTTAATGTTCTCCCGTTTGGTCTAAAAATAAGTCCTTTTGTATTCACGAAGGTCACCAGGCAACTGGTTAAACACTGGAGAACAAAAGGCTTCAAGGTACTCATGTTTTTAGATGACGGGCTCATGGCAGCTCGAGGTAATGCTCAGGATAAAGCCATGTTGATAAAGAATGATTTGTTAGCTAGTGCATTTGTGCCCAAACATGAAAAATGTCAGTGGGAGCCTAAAACAAAAATAGAATTTTTGGGGTTTTTCATTAATACAGAAATTATGCAATTAGAAATTCCGATGGCAAAAATTTTGAAATTGAAGGCATCCATCGCCGACATTTTATCTTACAAGTTCTGTTGTTCCGTGCGCAAAGTTGCAAGTTGTGTTGGTCAACTAATTTCAATGAAATTAGTGATTGGTCAATTTGTACAGTTAATGACACGTTATTTAAGCATAGATATTCTGAATGCTCTCTCTTGGTGCTCCTATATACGCTTATCTGCAGAAAGTATAGAGCAGCTACAGTTTTGGTTGTGTAATATTGATCAATTCACTTGCAGACGTCTTGAAACGTCGGTTACGGTGGATAAGGTGGTGTTTTCCGATGCGAGTGATACCGGTTTCGGCGGATATTGTGTGCAGGTAGCGAATTTGGTGGCTACTGGTCAGTGGTCTGATTTGGAAAAATCCCAGAGTTCCACTTATCGTGAACTCAAGGCTGTGTTTTATGTTTTAAGTAGCTTCATACCACCCTTATCGGCGTGCGCTATTAAATTGTTTACAGGCAATCAAAATGTTGATCTTATACTAAATAAAGGGAGTATGAAAAAAGATCTACAGGATATTGCCATTGATATTTATCACTTGTGTAACTCTCACGGGTTAACATTGTATAGTGCATGGATTCCTCGACATTTAAATGAGAAGTCCGATTTTCTTAGTCGAATTGTTGATACAGACGATTGGGGTGTACACGACTGTTTGTTTTCATATTTTCATTCGCGATGGGGTCCATATACGAGGGACTTGTTCGCATCTTTTCGCACTGCTAAATTACCAACATTCAATTCTCGATACTGGAATCCAGGATGTAGTGCAGTCGATTCATTCACTACATTTTGGGGAACAGATGTGCATTGGATTGTACCCCCAGTCTCTATGATTGGTAAAGTTTTCAAAAAATTATCAGAAGATCGTGCTCAAGGGACTCTGATTATTCCTTCCTGGCATTCGGCCAATTTTTGGCCTCTCATTTGTCCTAATGGGGTTTGGAATTCCTCCATGAAGGACTGGATGTATTTACCGACCTTGAAAGAGTATTATATTCCCAGTAGCTCACCTGGGGGATTATTCGGTGAACGTAATTTGAATTTGGAAATGTTAGCTCTCTTTGTTGATTTTCGATAGCATTCTTTATAAATCCGTTCCTCTTTACAGGGGTGTTTTCCTATTTCTACGGGACAGAGATTGACTCCTTGCCACAGAATCTACGATCTCGACTTCCTGGTGTGGTCTCTTTATTGAAAGAATGTAGGGCGGACAGTACGCACAACAAATACTTTTCGGGCTTTCGGAGATGGCGGAGGTGGGCGTCGCTTCATTCCGTCTCAAATATTATTCCGGCGAAACCACTAGAGTTTTCTATTTATTTACTGTCGCTGTGTCAGGGATCCGACTCTTGCAGTGCTATCACTACGGCTTTTTATAGCGTTCGTCATTTCCATAAACTTTTTCACCAAGTTAGACCGATCGACCACCCTCTAGCTATTAATGTTTTTGAGGGAGCGAAGAGGCGCCTCGCTAAACCTGTTAAAAAGAAATTGCCTATTACCGTCGACCTTTTGCGTCAGCTCATGGAATTTACAAATAGTAATTTCAATCTTTTCACTCTTCGAACTTGACAATGTGTCTCCTCGCTTTTGTGGGCTTTTTGCGAAATCAAGAACTTCGATATTTAAAGCGTTGTGACGTAGTGTTTTCTGCCACTCATGTTTCCATTTTTATCGAAAAGTCAAAAACCGACGTTTTTCGGGACGGTAAGTGGGTTGTCATTGGGAAAACGGGTACCGATTTGTGTCCAGTTGCTGCTTTATCGCGGTATCTCAGTATGTCCGAAATACCAGATGATTCCAAGGAGTTTGTGTTCCGCGCTTTATCAAACACTAAATCGGGCTTTAAGTTACGAAACAAGAATGATCCTATGTCTTATTCCCGAGTTCGTGAACTTTTTCGAAGTGCGTTTATGCCATTCGTTTCAAATATCAATGATTTCGGTTTACACAGTCTACGAGCTGGCGGTGCCACTTTTGCTGCACATAACGGAGTTCCCGACCGTTTGTTTAAAAGGCATGGTCGGTGGAGGAGTGAAACGGCAAAGGATGGCTATATACAGGATACTATTGATGAACGCCTGTCGGTTTCTCTCTCCTTGGGCCTTTGACCGTCTTTGACTCTTGTTGTATCGCCAAGTAACCTAGTTCTGCGTTGTTGTAACTGACTTATGAGTGGGTCGATGTGTTGTCTGGGGCATGGAGAAAAATTGTTTCTGTTGTTTGAGGGACGAATTAAACGGAAACTATTTTCTCCATGGTGTGGTCAGAACATCGACCGTTGTCCATCAAGGGTATCAAGGGAGATAAGTGAGTGAATATACGGGTACTTTGGTGACGTGTGGTCATCTTGGGGCGATTCGACAACAGCAAGACGACGTTGGCAATTTTTATTTAATTTCATTCTACACCTTTGCAACGCACGTTTTTGCCATTTTTTTTTTTTTTTTTTTCTTGCAGTCTGCATGGCGACACAGTAGCGATGGTCTCTGGAAGAACAGGTCTCGGCTGACATCTTCGACGTTGGAGGTGCACTTGAAGGAAACTGAATGAACAGTTTTCAGGCTGACGAGCCTTGAGAATACGTACATGTGTGGTGTTCACTGTGTATGGTGTATTAAGAGGTGTATATTAAAAGTTGTTGTATCGCCAGGTAACCTAGTTCTGCGTTGTTGTAACTGACTTATGAGTGGGTCGATGTGTTGTGTGGGGCATGGAGAATGGACCGAAATGTCCTTTCTATTAGGCATCAGAGACAGAAAGAAGTGTTTTCGTCCCTTTCTGATAAACTGAGATCTTTGTTTATAAATACGTAAAGCTCTAACAGGACAGAGTAAAGGCCTACGCCTGTCTGAAGACGGCAGAGCCTTAATAACAATAGGTTCCGGATATTTATTAGGAGCCTGATTCTTAGCTAAAAATCCAACATTAGTAGTGAAGGTGATAGTGTTCCCGACACTACGATAGTGAGAATCGTCCACCGATAGTGCATGAAGATCACTGACTCTTCTAGCAGAAGAGAAAGCTAAGAGAAAAGCTGTCTTATAAGACAAGAATTTGAAATCTACTGTCCCAAGAGGCTCAAATGGCTTTTCCTTCAGTTTAAGAAGAACCCAAGCTAAATTACACTTAGGAATTAATCTAAGAGTTCTGGGTCTATTTATCGAGAAGTTTCTAACTAACTTAGATAAAGAGACATTAGATCCAATTTGTAAACTATCATGGTGTGCATAGGTATCCGATAACATAGACCTATAACCCTTAATAGTAACAGGCTGCAGTTTGATCTCGTCAAACAAGTATACTAGAAAGTTTGCAATATCTGGTTTGGAGGGATCAAAATTATCAACAGAATGATCCCTACACCAATGACAAAAAACCTTCCACTTAGCCGCATAGTTTAGCGAAGAGGAGGTCCTCCTACAGTTAGAAATCGCGTGCACTGCTCGTCCTGTAAAGTGCTTGCCATGTAAGAAGGACCGCACAACGGAAATACGTGAAGGTTGAGACCTTGCGGGTTGTGATGAAGTTGACGCGATTTCCCCTGAGAAAGAAGATCCTCCCGTGGAGGAAGCTTTCGTGATAAGTCCCAAAGCAGACACCCGAGTAGATTTATCCACGGCCTCTGTGGAGACAGAGATGCTACCAACAGAATCTTGCATTGAGATTGTTTTATCTTTAGCAACATTTGCTGAATTAACGCCGCTGGACGATACGCATATCCTATCATTCCGTCCCATGAGATCGACAGAGCGTCTACTGCATATGCTCGTGGATCCGGACATGGTGACACATACGTCTGCCACTGATTGTTGAGATGTGTCGCAAATAAGTCTATCATTGGCCGTTCCCATTGGTAGCAAATCTGATTGAATACCTGTTTGTTGAGAGTCCACTCTGACGGCAACAAGCGACCCTTTTGTGAAAGGGAGTCTGCTAGTACATTCAGATGACCCGGTATATGACGGACCGAAAGTAGAACTTGGTGTTCTAGAGCAAACAGAAGGATTCTTTCCGTTAAATTGAATAACGGAATGGAATGAGTGCCTCCCTGGTTCCGGATATACGCCACTACTGTCGTATTGTCGGACAGGATTTGGTCATGAGCTTTGTGAATAACGTCCATCCAATGGCGTAACGCAAGCCAAATTGACATCATTTCCTTGATGTTTATGAGCTTGCTTAGAAACTGTGGATCCCAAAGACCCTGGCACCTCGAATCCGTTGGGATCAATGTTGCACCCCAACCTGTTTGACTGGCATCCGTCATAATCGTAAAACTCGGATCCGGCAACTGCAGCAGAACTCCCTGAGTTAACCACTGAATGTTTGCCCAAGTCTGAATCTCTTGTTTCACTTGATCTGACAAGAGAACGCCTGTATCGAGCGAATGAATCTTCACACTCCAATTCTGAGTCAAGAAAATTTGGAGAGGACGAGTGCGCAACCGCCCCATCGGAATGAGATCCGCAGCGGCTCCACACAGACCTATCAATCTCATGAACTCCCTCGCTGTGACTTTGTCTGCATGAAGACAATAGCGAGCGTAACAACTGATTAACTTCGCTCTGGTTAACGGCAGACGAACGAGATTGTTGTGCGTCTCGAAGCTCATTCCCAGATGAGTGAATGACTTGGACGGCACCAGATTCGACTTCTCCTCGTTTATAACAAAACCGAGACGTCGGAGCAATAGAAGCAGATTCTGCACATCGTTCTGAAGCGTTAACTCGTTGCCGTACCTCTGAAGAATGTCGTCCAGGTAGGCCGACGTTACCGCAGACGAATGAGCTCGGAAATACATCATTACCGAGTTCATTACTCGAGTGAAAGCCCAGGGCGCTAGATTCAATCCGAAGCACATCGCCCGGAATTGATATACAACTCCTAGGACTGTGAAGCGTAGATACTTTCTGAATGTCGGATGTACCATGACGTGAAAGTACGCATCTTTGAGATCTATGCTTGTAGCATAATCGTTCACCCGAATACTCGCTCTGACCGATCGAATCGTCTCCATATAGAACTTCGTAGCGACGATCAGCTTGTTTATCCAGCTCAAATCTATGACTGGACGGAACGAGGTGTCTGGTTTCGGAACCAGAAATAGATGGCTGTAGAACCCTGGTGATTCCTGGTCTTCTACGACCTCTACCGCATTCTTCATCAAAAGAGACTGTACCTCCAATAAAAGAGCGTCTCTTTTCTGCGGATTTGACGGAAGTTGAGTCCATTTTGGACTTCGAGTTAATGGAGGCTTTCGTTTGAAGGATATTCTTAGTCCTTCCGAAATCACCCCTCTCACCCAAGGGTCGTCCGTAATCGACGCCCACTCTTCTGTAAAACTCGACAACCTTCCGCCAACCGGAACACAATAGAGGTTCAAACCATCACCTCCTGGACCTGCGAGGCATGCAGGAGTAGAAACCACGTCCTCCACGACCCGCGCCTCGTCCCGTCGACCTCGGGACGTCAGACCGGTTGTCTCGGCCCGAAGAACGTCCCACACGTGAGTCGCTGCCTTGACGGTCTCTAGAATAAGACCAAGAGGATGCAAAGGAACCTCTATAGGAACCTCTCTTGGGCGTATTTGTCCCAGAAGTGCCTGTCTTACTCTTATCTGCTGAATCCGACTTTTTAGAAGCGGATTTGAAAAGCAGAGAATCCGAAGCTTTCTTAGTAATTTTATCATAGATTGCTGAAAGCTTGCCATCGAAGAGAAGGTCTCCGGAGACCTTAGCGACTCTGAGAGAGTTCTTCACCTTACTATCCACGCGTGTGGATGTAGCTAGGGCTGCGTCACGTCTAACCAACTCCAGGTTTGCCACTGAAAGGGCGGAGTTATACGTGGAATAAGCCACTGCCCTTGAAAGAAGTCTTAATGAGGATTGTATATCCTGGAATTCTTTCCCTTGAAGACGCAGTGATAACGCCTTTGTAAGGTGGTCTGCGTATGATAAAGTGTCTAAGCTGGCTCTGTTAGACGTAATTGTCGTTTCCAACGCCGAGGTTGGAATGGACATAGACGACGGTAATGACAATTCCAAGTCTTCCGCCTCGTCGTCTAGACGCAGAGGAACTCTCGGTATGCCCTGTCCTACCGTATCGAATTTATTCCTTGAATTGATGAAAGGCAGGTTAAGAGCATTGGCGGACAAGAAACCAGCTTTGCCTGTTTTGGAAGCGAGCTTAAAGATAGCGTTATTCAATAATTCGAATGTTCTTGTGACATTATTGGACTGAGACAGAAACTCAGGGACGATGTCTCTGAACCGCTCAAAAAATTCAGTGTCCAATGACGCTATCAGTCTCTTGTCCGGTATTGCAGCAGTCTGGCCCGACGGAACAACTTGAGGAAGGTAGTGCCGGATGAAATCTACAGCAGCTTTATGTTGTTCCGAAAGGGATAGCTCCAAGTCCTCAATATCCCTTTTGCCATCCGGCCGGACCTCATGATGTTCCCGGTCGTCCGCACCCGATGCTTCGACGGAGCGTACCAACCCAGCGCCCTCGGATAATTCCTGATCCGACAACGATTCTGTCGTTTGCTGGGATGCTGCGATAATTTGTGCTATCTGAGCTAGCACGTCCGTCATCGAGGCCTACGGAGTAGCGGTCTTTCGCTGCTTAGCCGCCGGAAGCTCCGCATCAACTGACTCCCGCATACTTCTCTTATGCGAACGTCTGGAGTCTACCGGCCTCTTGTCCCTGTCTACCGGATGGCATGACCTGGTCGCCGTTGAATCCCTGATCAGCGAAGCTGGCTGAATATCTGCGGTCACGTAGCCGAGGTGCGGTCGTGTGCGCTGCTGAGAGGATGAGGAAGCCTGAACAGTCTCTCCGGACTGCCTATATAACGGAGCGTCCCGAGCGGCGGACGTATGCTCCGCTTGCAAAACATTTTGTACCACAACATCTGATCCCAGATGTTGTTGTACGAGAGAGGGACCTCTCTCGCTCGCGGCCTGGCTGGACCTGGACGAGCTAGGAACCGGACTACAAGGCTTCCTCTGATCTCTCCTCTTATCCGCCGTCACTGGGTGTGCACCTAGTATGTTTATAGTGCTCGCATCACCCAAAACTCCTTCCTGGACCGCAACGGACGAACCCGGCTGCCGAACCATTCGGTCAATGGACGCTACACCGGGCGAGCTAGCGGACGACAGCGCCGTCGATCCTACTAGGGACCTCTTAGGCAACTGGCGTATCTCCATGAGCACTTTTGCCGCTAGCTCTTCATTAGATTGTGACGACGGAACCGCACCTTTGGAAGATAACATGGAAACATCACCCTGTTCTTGTTCCTCTGAAATAGAAACTGATAAACTAGAGTGACCCTGCGGAGAAAGGAGCGGCATAGCCCTTTCCCCGCTAACAACATACCGTGACACACGTTTCCAATGTTTGCCATCCCAATATTCACATACTGAACAGGAGTTAGTGCGAGTACACTGACTACAATTAATACAATGATCATGAAAGTCAGAGGAAGATTTCCTCTCATTACAATTTGAACAATATCCTTTCATTGTGAAAAGACAACAATAAGTCCTAGTACTCGCACGAACCCCTGAACACAAAGATACATAATAACATGATCCATTAACATTGAAAAAACAATTGAAATCAAAAATAAATTTTGAAAAAATATTTTTTCAGCAAAGCCCAAGTTTCTGAATAGTAACGTTGAGCCCCAATGGATCCCAAGCCTAAGTGTGGACAAAAAATTTAAAATTATTTTAAATAATTAATGCAACACTTACGAATAATAATAATGTATCTTGTAATAAGATAAACTAGTACAAAGGCAAAAAGCCCCCCTCAAAAGAGACTGTTGCCAATGTAAACAAGAAGTGTATAAACACCAGAAAACAAGACTCCAGGCACTGACAATCCTGGCCCGAAATCAGTTACCAAAATATACACTATCTGATGCAAAACAGAGACTTCCAGGGAAGAATCTGCAGAACATCAGATGGTAGATGCAGAACACTACGTCTAAACACCCATGGGTGAGAACGTAAACATGGGGAAAATAACAGAATTCATTCTGTTACCAAGCTAAATCTCCCAAGAAATTTTAGTAGTAATCTTACTCAAAAATATGCCAAAAGCATGGGAGAATAGCAAGGGGGGACTTAAAGGACAAGGGGAGAGGAATCACTGAATAAGCAGTGCAACTTCATAGCAAGAATGACAACAACAGGCCCATGCCTCGAAAATAGGCAACTTAACATAATTTCATTACAAAATTTTAAGTTACAGCCCTGAATATTTTCTGTCACTCCTTGTTCCTCTCCTCCTTTTATATCCTCCTTAGAATCACCATTTCTCCAATATTTATGTGTCTGGCATCATTTAAACTGAGATTTACAAGCACAAAGATCAGTGAGATGTTAACTGATGAAGGGCCAAACAAAGAATGATAATTGGCGCCAATTTCGGGACACCCTTGACACTGCGCATGCGCAGTGAGGGCAAAGTATGGAGGACCTTCAGGACATGATTTCTTTTGGTTTTAGATGCAAATTTTGGGGATTGGGGGGGCAAAATCTGTGTTTGGCCCTAGAATTTTAAGAGTTAGCACCAGCTATGTCTGGGTCATTGGTACAGTATAAAAATATGGCCTGTAGACTGTGCTAAAGGTTTTTGGGCTTTGGGATCAGGCAGCCAATGTTGGCTGAATGATCACAACCAAAAGGGGACATTCTCATCTGGGCATTATCTGGAGTGATCCTACGAAGTCACAATAATTATTTATTATTTATTATTTATTGATGTTTAAGGTCACATATTTATGCACAATGGCTAATCATGACCGTGACAGTTTTACGGGTGGAGGAAGCCGGAGTACCCGGAGAGAACCACCGAGCAACGACGAGCAGCTGCCAGCTCCCCAACATCGTAACTCCACGAAGTCACAATGAAATTTTTTCATAAATATGACCTGTAGACTGTGCTCAAGGTTTCTGGGCTTCGGGCCCCTGAAACCGTCACAGTTGACCAATCATGACCAAAAGGGATTGTCATCATCTAGGCATTATATGGAGTCAAACTAACAGGTTACAATGAAATCCTTCCATAAATATGACCTATAGACTATGCTAAAGGTTTTGGGCTCTGGCAGCCATCAAAGCTGAATGATCGTGACCAAAGGGGGGACATTCTCATCTAGACATTATATGGAGTCAACCTAACAAGTCACAATGAAATCTTTCCATAAATACGACCTGTAGACTATGCTAAAGGTTTGTGGGCTCGAGCAGCCATCAAGGTTGAATGATCGCGACCAAAAGGGGACGTTCTCATCCAGACATTATATGGAGTCAACCTAACAAGTTACAATGAAATCCTTTCATAAATACGACCTATAGACTATGCTAAAGGTTTTTGGGCTCGGGCAGCCATCAAGGCTGAATGATCATGACCAAAAGGGGTCATTCTCAGCGAGACATTATTTGGAGTCATCCTACCAAGCTACAAAGAAATCCCTTCATAATTAGGGCCAGTAGACTGTTCTAAAGGTTTTCAGGCTTCGGAACCCTGTAGCTGTCACAGTTGCCCAATCATGTCCAAAAGGGGACGTTCTCATCTAGACATTATATGAAGTCAAACCTACCAAGTTACAATGAAATCCCTTCATAAATATGACCTGTAGACTGTGGTAAAGGTATTTGGGCTTTGGGCTCGGGCAGCCATAATGGTTGAATGATCACATCCAAAGGGGGACAATCTCATCTGGGCATCATCTGGAGTGATCCTACGAAGTTACAATGAAATCCCTTCATAAATATGACCTGTAGACTGTGCTCAAGGTTTTCGGGCTTCGGGCACCCGTAGCCATCACAGTTGACCAATCACGACCAAATGGGGATGTCATCATCTAGGCATTATATGGAGTCAACCTAACAGGTTACAATGAAATCCTTCCATAAATATGACCTTTTGCCTACGCTTAAGGTTTTTGGCCTCGGGCACCCATCAAGGCTAAACGATCGCGATCAAAATAGGACGTTCTCATCTAGACATTATTTGGAGTCATCCTACCAAGTTACAATGAAATTCCTTCATAAATATGACCTGTAGACTGTGCTAAAGGGTTTCAGGCTTCGGGCCCCTGTAGCCATCACAATTGCCCAATCACGTCCAAAAGGGGACTTTCTCATCTAGACATTATATGAAGTCAACACACCAAGTTACAATGAAATTCCTAAAAAAATATGACCTGTAGACTGTGCTAAAGGTTTTCGGGTTTTGGGCTCGGAAAGTCATCACGGTTGGCAGAAAATGCCCAAATGGGGAAATTCTCATCTAGACATCATAAGGAGTCATCCTACCAAGTTACAATGAAATCCCTCCTTATTAAACATGACCTGCAGACTGTGCTAAAAGTTTTGGGGTTTCGGGCTTGGGCAGCCATCACGGTTGACAGAACATGCCCAAAAGGGGATGTTCTCATCTAGGCATTACACAGAGGCATCCTACCAAGTTACAATGAAATCCCTTCATAAATACGACCTGTAGACTGTGCTAATGGTTTTCAGCTCAAGCAGCCATAGCGATTGACCGATCATGACCAAAAGGGGATGTTCTCATCTAGACATGACCCCAAACCTGCATATGAAATTTCTTGATGATCAGACAAGAAATGCTGGGTGTAGCCCATGCTAAAAGAAAATGTGAACAGACTCACAGACTTCCACACACGTGATGGCAGTAGCTTATCTTGACTTTGTCAAGTTGAGCTAAAAATGAAATTCTTTAGTTATTCCAGAAAATTTTGTGCAAGTGACATCTGATATTCATGTTAGGTTTGTTTCTTAGTTTAATGGGGTTTAACAACACTCTCAACCATCATCGTGTTGCACAGTTTTATGGGTAGAGGAAGGGGGAGTACCTGGAGAGAACCACTGACAACAGTGGCAAGCAACTGTCAGGTTATCCAACTTAGTAATGCTGCACAGGCAGAGTTAGCAGTGGTTGAAGGTAAGTGGACCATCGACATGAAGTCACCTTTTTCTCCCCCCACTTCCTACGAAAGATATACGTCTCATGTGAGAAGGCCATATTTAGCATATTTAGGGGGCGCGGTAGCTTAGTTGGCAAAGGTGCAGGCTACAAGCCGAGAGGTCCTTGGTTCGAACCCCACCTGCGGCAACCGCGTTGTGTCCTTGGGCAAGACACTTCACCCCCATTGCCTACGTGGGGGTTCGGTGATGTTGTGTACTAAGGCGTACTGCACGTCGATGGTGCACCTGTCTTCAACCAATGCTAACCCTGCTTGTGTGGAGTCCGTATGATGGGCAGCTGACAGTTGCTCGCCATTGCTCAATGGTTCTCTCCGGGTACTCCGGTTTCCTCCACCCATAAAACTGTCACGGTCTTGATTAGCAATTGTGCAGAAATAAGTGACCTTAAAACACCAATAAATAAATAAATAAATAATTAAATAAATAAATAAATAAATAAATAAATAAATAAATTAGCATATTTAATGAGTGCAGGCATATTCAATCATCGTACGTTCTTATGTAAACAAAGAACACAGTGTCACATTTCAGAAATATTAAAAGACGAATGTTTGTCGAGGAAACTAGAAATAAAAACACACACTGCAAAACCAAAGGACACTTGACTCTTTTATATGACTTTTTGTGTGAACGCCATTATGAGTGGAGAGAGTTGAAAGAAATTCCAGCGAAAATTTATGCGAATACATTGCAGAATTCATAATATTAAGTCATCGGAATGTGTCAATTTATTTTCGCTACAAATCTTTAACACCTGTCTTGCCATTTAAATTTAATTTTGTGGTATATACCTGTAGGTGTACAGAACTTTTGTGCACTCTTTCCAATAAGCAAATCAGTTTTATTCAGAAATGGATGACAAAATTGTTCGATATAGCTGCACATACTCCTGAATTACTTTTGATGACGTCAAGAGTGTTTTGGTGGGGAAGAAAAATTATCCCTGATGGGGGCAGGTATGAGATGGGAAAATCTCACCCATGGGACAAGATATTTCGCCCAGACACTCGGCAAGACACATTTGACCCAGATCAGGGATAATAATAATCCACAATGCTCCCAAGTAGATAATCATGATTAACCCTTTACCCAACGTAACGGCCAAAACCGGCCAGCGCTATTCTCAAAAATCTCCAATTAATTTTCATTATTTTTTTCATTTTTTGTCTCAAAAACATAGGTTATGACCCCTCGTTGGAACGAGCTTGTTGAGCTCGTTCCAACGAGGGGTCATAACCTATGTTTTTGAGACAAAAAATGAAAAAAATTAGTTATTCAAGAATTTTTTTGCCAAGGGTCGTCTGCTTTTCATGTCAGGTAAAGGGTTAAGGGTTTTGCTGAAGGATACAATGCAGTTCCCACAGATCAGGATCAAAGCATCAAACACTCAGTTTAACCCTTTACCCAGGGGTCGGCTGAGTGGGTGACTAGGGCAAAGAAGTCGCCTTGTCTTTTCTCAAGTCGCCTTGGCTTACATTGGGTGCGAAATTCAAGTCGCCCTCCAAAACTTCCTTGGGAGACACGGCAGTTTACTGTATTTTCTTATGTTTTTTTTCCCCAAAAAACCAACGCTTCCACATTCACAAAAAAGTAAACACGGCTGCTGTTAAAATCCGTCATATGGCTCTGAAAATAGCCTAAACTAGCCCAATTTTATATTTCTGAAAAGAGTTATAATGTCGTAGTTGTTCGAACAATATGCCCCAACTGATAGCAACCAGCACAAAATGCTATTTAAAAACAAAAGTGTAAGCAAAAACCACGAATCACACAAGACACACATCGAGTTGATCAGAATTTATTAAAGTTAACCACCGTTTAAAAACCAAAAAAAAGTGCAGGGGACTGTTCATCCATAAAAACGTCAAAATTGCTTATGGTTAAGCTCTGTTCCACTGAAAAATTAGTTGCACTGAAATTTGCCCCACAATTTGCATTGAAAGTTTTTCTCTGAAAACTTGTGATGGAAGGGGGTTAAATATAATAAGGCTATGATAGAAATCACACATATTAGGATGGATAAGAATGGCAGGCCTTATAGCGCCAGTTGCACATGTCAATGTAAGATGGTTGACAGAAATTGTCATTTTTCTGAACAGAGTATGATCACCCAGAGGAGCAGGCAAGGGAGACAACTGAAATATTTTGTCATTTACCTTAGAAATAAATTAACTCAAATTGTTAATGACACTTAATTTACGAAGGATATCAAAAACTTTTTTAACTGCGCTTTTCAATTCAATTAGGACATTCAGAAACCATGAATGACACAGCTTCTTATGTGAACTTGAAATTTATTTTAAATACTTAAAATAATATACCTTCTATTACAGAGAAGAACACTCTCACCATGGGTAATGCTAAATTTCAAATCCACTGCATTGAGGCAAATACAAAATCAACTGCATGGTCACCCCAGGCCTAGTCATCACTGTTAGGGAAAGAGTTAGGGTATTCAGAAACCATGGACGACACAATTTTTTGTAAGGGAGGGGGAGGATTTTAACCTACATGACTTAGTTTTGTGTGTGTGCATATGTATGTTCGTATAACTTTCATTTATTTTTTTTTGCACAATTGTGTCCTCTATGTACATTTATTTTGTCACAATGTCATATATGTTGTTTTTTTTCTGACTTCTCCCTCCTGGCACCTGACTTCTCCCTAAAGTCTCTGGAGGGAGAAGTCACTTCTCCCTAAAATCAGCTGCCAGGCTGACCCTTGCCTTTACCCAAAGCAGACATATCAAAATTTATTAATTTAAATATCGTTTTTTAATTTTTTTCGAAAAATTTCAACAATACCATATCATGTGACCCCTCAGTGGAACCAGCATGATGAGCTCGTTCCAACAAGGGGTCACATGATATGGTTTTGTTGAACAAAACCATACCATGTGACCCCTCACTGGAATGAGCTCATCGCGCTGATTCCAATGAGGGGTCACATGATATGGTTTTGTTGAATTTTTTTGAAAAAGTAAAAAATTTATAGTAATTTATATATTTTTTATATTTACCAATGACCCAGACTTAGCTGGTGCTAACTCTAAAATATTTAGGGCCAAATGCAAATTTTACCCTCCAATCCCAAAAATTTGCATCTAAAACCGAAAGTTAAAAAATTTATAGTAATTTATATATTTTTTATACTTACCAATGACCCAGACTTAGCTGGTGCTAACTCTAACAAAACCAGGGCCAAACACAAATTTTGCCCCCCAATCCCCAAAATTTGCATCCAAAACAAAAAGAAATCATGTCCTAAAGGACCTCCATACTACGCCTCTACTGCGCATGCGCAGTGACGCAGACGTCCCGAAATTGGCGCCAATTATCATTCTTACTGGCAGTGCCTGGTCAGCGCTATGTACTCAGCGGGGAGGCAAGAGTTCTCAACTCCAGGGAGGGCCATCCCCGTCTGGGTCATTGGTAAGTATAAAAAATGTTAAAAAATTTATAGTAATTTATATATTTTTTATACTTACCAATGACCCAGACTTAGCTGGTGCTAACTCCACAAAAACCAGGGCCAAACACAAATTTTGCCCCCCAATCCCCAAAATTTGCATCCAAAACAAAAAGAAATCATGTCCTAAAGGACCTCCATAGTACGACTCTACTGCGCATGCGCAGTGACGCAGTCGTCCCGAAATTGGCGCCAAATATCATTCTTACTGGCAGTGCCTGGTCAGCGCTATGTACTCAGCGGGGAGGCAAGAGTTCCCAACTCAGGGAGGGCCATCCCCGTCTGGGTCATTGGTAAGTATAAAAAATATATAAATTACTATAAATTTTTTAACATTTTTATACTGTACCAATGACCCAGACTTAGCTGAATAGTAAACAGGCTGGAGGGCCTAGGACATAGAGGAAAATCCAATTAGCTCAATTATAAAATAAAGAGGTAACCCCTTAAGGAGAAAAGGAGTATTAGGCTTTACATGTATCTTTCTTATTTAATATTTAAATTAGAAAGATACACTACCCTTAATAATTGAGCACAATAACATTCATGTTCTCTATTAACATCCAGTATAACCTTTATACTAATTATTTTTAAAGCAAGACAATAAATAAAGTAGTCCAGAGAATTGAGACTCTTTATAATCATTTAAAAGTGTCCGAGTATTGTATATTAAAGCCCGTTTGACACTTGACATATACAAATGCTTCACACCGAGCTACACTTTAAAAATAAGACATGAATGAAATTAAACATTAATATTACACTTTAAAACCATCCCGGAAGCGACTCAGAAATACTGTCTTGGAGGAGGCATTCCCTTGCTTTTCACTATAAAGCAGGTGACCTAAGGGAACACCCGCCCCCCCCCCCCCCTTCCCCTTGCCCTGGGTCAAATAGCCCAGAGCGAAGAGGGCAGCCGGACGGAGTCACTGCCGGAACAGAAAGCCTGCATAACTATAGTTGCAACTGTTTAGTGGACGACATTCTGAGCAACAGATAACGGACCTAAACAATGCAGGTCTCCAGAAATGGACTCAATATTTCTGAGATAAAAATTAGTAAATGTGGATGGCTGAGACCAATAAGCAGCCTTCATTAAATCTGTAATAGCAACACTATTAGCATAAGCCCAGGAAGCAGAAAGAGCTCTTACTTCATGAGCAGAAATCTTAAGCACAGACTGCTGAGAAGAAGATAAATCTTCATACGCAGTACGGATAGTTAACTGAATCCATCTAGCAATAGAATGGACTGAAATGTCCTTTCTATTAGGCATCAAAGACAGAAAGAAACGTTTCCGTCCCTTTCTGATGAACTGAGATCTCTGTTTATAGATACGTAGTGCTCTAACAGGACAGAGTAAAGGCCTACGCCCGTCTGAAGACGGAAGAGCCTTAATAACAATAGGTTCCGGATATTTATTAGGAGCCTGATTCTTAGCTAAAAAACCGACATTAGTAGTGAAGGTGATAGTGTTCCCAACACTACGATAATGAGAATCATCCACCGATAGTGCATGAAGCTCACTGACTCTTCTGGCAGAAGAGAAAGCTAAGAGAAAAGCTGTCTTATAAGATAAGAATTTGAAATCTACTGTCCCAAGAGGTTCAAATGGCTTTTCCTTCAATTTAAGGAGAACCCAAGCTAAATTCCACTTAGGAATTAATCTAAGAGTTCTGGGTCTATTTATCGAAAAGTTTCTAACCAATTTCGATAAAGAGACATTAGATCCAATTTGTAAACTATCATGATGTGCATAGGTATCAGATAACATAGATCTATAACCCTTTATAGTAACAGGTTGCAGTTTGATTTCGTCAAACAAGTATACTAGAAAGTTAGCAATGTCTGGTATAGAGGGATCAAATATATCAACAGAATGATCCCTACACCAACGACGGAAAACCTTCCACTTAGCCGCATAGTTTAGCGAAGAGGAGGTCCTCCTACAGTTAGAAATCGCGTCCACTGCTCGTCCTGTAAAGTGCTTGCCATGCAAGAAGGACCGCACAACGGAAAAACGTGAAGGTTGAGACCTTGCGGGTTGTGATGTAGTTGGCGCGATTTCCCCTGCCAAAAAAGATCCTCTCGTGGAGGGAGCTTCCGCGGTAGGTCCCACAACAGACACCTGAGTAGATTTATCCACGGTCTCTGTGGCGACAGAGATGCTACCAACAGAATCTTGCATTGAGATTGTTTTATCTTTAGCAATACTTGTTGAATTAACGGCGCTGGAGGATACGCATATCCTATCATTCCGTCCCAAGGGATCGATAGAGCGTCTACTGCAAATGCTCTTGGATCCGGACACGGGGACACATACGTCTGCAACTGATTGTTGAGATGTGTCGCAAATAAGTCTATCATTGGCCGTTCCCATTGGTAGCAAATCTGATTGAATACTTGTTTGTTGAGAGTCCACTCCGACGGCAACAAGAGACCCTTTCGTGAAAGGGAGTCTGCAAGCACATTCAGACGACCCGGTATGTGACGGACCGAAAGAAGAACGTGATGTTCTAGCGCAAACAGAAGGATTCTTTCCGTTAGATTGAACAACGGAACTGAATGAGTGCCTCCCTGATTCCGTATATACGCCACTACTGTCGTATTGTCGGATAGGATTTGGACATGAGCATCGTGAATAATGTCCATCCAGTGACGTAACGCAAGCCAAATTGACATCATTTCCTTGATCTTTATGTGCTTGCACAGGAATTGCGGATCCCAAAGACCCTGGCATCTCGAATCCGTTGGGATTAATGATGCACCCCAACCTGTTTGACTGGCATCCGTCATAACGGTAAAACTCGGATCCGGCAACTGCAGCAGAACTCCCTGAGTTAACCACTGAATGTTTGCCCAAGTCTGAATCTCTTGTTTCACTTGATCTGACAAGAGAACGTCTACATCGAGCGAATGAATTTTCACACTCCAATTCTGAGTCAAGAAAATTTGAAGAGGACGTGTGCGTAACCGCCCCATCGGAATGAGATCCGCGGCGGCTCCGCACAGACCTATCAGTCTCATAAATTCTCTTGCCGTGACTATGTCTGCGTGCAGACAATAGCGAGCGTAACAACTGACTAATTTCGCTCTGGTTAACGGCAGACGAACGAGATTGTTGTGCGTCTCGAAGCTCATTCCCAGATGAGTGAATGACTTGGACGGCACCAGATCCGACTTCTCCTCGTTTACTATAAAACCGAGACGTCGGAGCAATAGAAGAAGATTCTGAACATCGTTCTGAAGCGTTAACTCGTTGCCGTACCTCTGAAGAATGTCGTCCAGGTAGGCCGACGTTACCGCAGATGAATGAGCTCGGAAGTAGATCATTACCGAGTTCATTACCCGAGTGAAAGCCCAGGGTGCTAGATTCAATCCGAAGCACATCGCCCAGAATTGATACACCACTCCTAGGACTGCGAAGCGTAGATACTTTCGGAATGTCGGATGTACCATGACGTGAAAGTACGCATCTTTGAGATCTATGCTCGTTGCATAATCGTTCACCTGAATACTCGCTCTGACCGATCGAATCGTCTCCATATAAAACTTCGGAGCGACGATCAGCTTGTTTATCCAGCTCAAATCTATGACTGGACGGAACGAGCCGTCTGGTTTCGGAACCAGAAACAGATGGCTGTAGAATCCCGGAGATTCCTGGTTTTCTACGACCTCTACCGCGTTCTTCATTAAAAGAGACTGCACCTCTGATAACAGAGCGTCTCTTTTCTGCGGATTTGACGGAAGATGAGTCCACTTTGGACTTCGAGTTAATGGAGGCTTTCGTTTGAAGGATATCCTTAGACCTTCCGAAGTCACTCCTCTCACCCAAGGGTCGTCCGTAATTGACGCCCATTCTTGTGAAAAGCTCGACAACCTTCCGCCAACCGGAACGCGATAGAGGTTTAAGCCATCACCTCCTGGACCTGCGAGGCCTGCGGTAGGAGAAACCACGTCTTCCACGGCCCGCACCTCGCCCCGTCGACCTCGGGGCGTCCGACCGATTGTCCCGGCCTGAAGGACGTCCCGAACGAGAGTCGCTATCCTGACAGTCTCTCGAATAAGACCAAGAGGACGCACCGGAACCTCTATAGGAACCTCTCTTGGGCGCATTAGACCCAGAAGTGCCTGTCTTATTCGTGTCTGCTGTATCCGACTTCTTAGGAGCAGATTTGAACAACAGAGAATCCTTAGCTTTCTTTGTAATTTTATCATAAATAGCGGAAAGCTTGCCGTCAAAGAGAAGTTCTCCTGAGACCGAAGCGAATCTAAGAGAGTTCTTCACCTTAGAATCCACTAGTGTGGATGTAGCTAGGGCTGCGTCACGTCTAATCAACTCCAGATTTGCCACTGAAAGGGCAGAGTTACACGTGGAATAAGCTACTGCCCTTGAAAGAAGTCTTAAAGAGGATTGTATATCCTGAAACTCTTTCCCCTGAAGGCGCAGTGATAACGCCTTAGTAAGGTGATCTGCGTAAGATAAGGCATCTAAATTGGCTCTGTTAGACGCAATAGCTGTTTCCAACACCGTGGTTGGAATAGAAGCTGACGACGGTAATGATAGCTCTAAGTCTTCCGCCTCGTCGTCCATACGCAGAGGAACTCTCGGTATACCCTGTCCTGCCGTATCGAATTTATTCCTTGCATTAATGAAAGGCAGGTTGAGAGTATTAGCGGACAAGAAACCTGCTTTCCCCGTCCTGGAAGCAAGTTTAAATATAGCGTCGTTCAATAATTCAAATGTTCTTGCAACATTATTGGACTGCGACGGAAACTCGGGAGCGATGTCCCTGAACCGCTCAAAAAATTCAGAGTCCAATGACGCTATAATTCTCTTGTCCAGAACCGCAGCAGTCTGGCCCGACGGAACAACTTGAGGGAGAAAGTGCTGAATGAAGTCCACGGCAGCTTTATGTTGTTCTGAAAGGGATAGCTCCAAGTCATCCGTATCCCTTTCACCATCCGGTCGGACCTCATGATGTTCCCGGTCGTCCGCCCCCGATGCTTCGGCGGAGCGTACCGACCCAGCGCCGTCGGATAATTCTCGATCCGACACCGTTTCTGTCGGCTGCTGGGATGCTGCGATAAGCTGTGCTATCTGCACAAGAATGTCCGGCGTCGAGACCTGCGGAGGCGCAGTCTTTCGCTGCTTCGCCGAGGGCAGCTCCGCATCAGATGGCTCCCGCATACTTTTCCTATGCGAACGTCCGGAGTCCATCGGTCTCGAATCCCTGGCTGCCGGATGGTGTGACCTGGTCGCCGAAGAATCCTTGATCGGCGAAGCTGGTAATATATCGGCGGTCACGCAGCCAAGGTGCGGTCGTGTGCGCTGACGAGAAGAGGAAGCCTTAACAGTCTCTGCGGACTGCTTATACAACGGAGCGTCCCGAGCGACGGACGTATGCTCCGCTAAAGACACATTTTGTACCACAACATCTGGTCCCAGATGTTGTTGTACGAGAGAGAGGCCTCTCTCGCTCGCGGCCCGGCTGGACCTGGACGAGCTAGGAACCGGACTCAAAGGCTTCCTCCGTTCTCGCTTACTATCCGCCGTCACTGGGTGTGCATCTATTATGTTTATAGTGCTCGCATCACCCAAAACTTCCTCTTGGACCGCATCGGACGAACCCGGCTGCCGAACCATTCGGTGAATGGACGCTACACCGGGCGAGCTAGCGGACGACATTTGTCTAATCTCCATGAGCACTTTTGCCGCTAGCTCTGAATTCATTTGTGACGACGGACGCACACTTGTAGAAGATAACATGGAAACATCACCCTGTTCTGGTTCCTCTGAAATAGAAACTGAGAGAGTAGAGTGACCTTGCGTTGCGGAGAAAGAGCCGGCATCGCCCTTTCTCCAGAAACAACATATCGTGACACACGTTTCCAATGTTTCTCATCCCAATATTCACATATAGGACAGGGATTAATGCGAGAACACTGACTACAATTAATACAATGATCATGAAAGTCAGAGGAAGATTTCTTCCTATTACAATTTGAACAACGTCCCTTCATTGTGAAAGAACAACAATAAGTCCTAGTTACTCGCAATAACCCCTGACACAAAGATACATAATAACATGATCCATTAATAAATGAAAAAAACAATTGCAAATCAAAATAATTTTGAAAAAATATTTTTTCAGCGAAGCCCAAGTTGCTGAAAAGTAACGTTGAGCCCCGATGGATCCGATGGCAAAGTGTGGTCAAAAATTTTAAATTTATATTAAATAATTAATGAGACACTTACGGATAATATAAATGTATCTTATAGTGAGATAAACTACAGCAAAGGCAAACAGCCCCCCTCAAAAAAGGCTGTTGCCAATGTAAACAAACAGTGTAAAAACACCAGAAAACATGACTCCAGGCACTGAAAAAACTGGCCCGGAATCAGTCATCAAATTACACTCTATCTGATGCAAAACAGAGACTCCCAGGGGAGAATCTGCAGAACATCAGATGGAAGATGCAGAACACAAACGTTATACACCCATGGGTGAAAACGTAACTATGGGGAAAATAACAGAAAACATTCTGTAACCAAGCAACTCTCTCAGGAAATTTAGAAATGAAATTTCTCAAAAATATGCCAAAAGCATGGGAGAATTGCAAGGGGGGACTTTAGAAGGCTAGGGGAGAGGAAACACTGAATAAGCAGTGCAACATTTAGCAAGAATGACAACAAGAGGCCCATGCCTCGAAAATAGGCAACTTAACATAATTTCATCAAAAAATTTTAAGTACAGCCCTGATTATTTTTTGTCACTTCTTTTTCCTCTCCCCCTTCTATCCTCCTTAGAATCACATTTTCTCCAAAAATTACGTGTCTGGCATCCTTTAAACTGAGATTTACAAGCTTACAAGCACAAAGATCAGTGAGATGTTGACTGATGAAGGGCCAAACAGAGAATGATAATTGGCGCCAATTTCGGGACGTCTGCGTCACTGCGCATGCGCAGTAGAGGCGTAGTATGGAGGTCCTTTAGGACATGATTTCTTTTTGTTTTGGATGCAAATTTTTGGGATTGGGGGGCAAAATTTGTGTTTGGCCCTGGTTTTGTTAGAGTTAGCACCAGCTAAGTCTGGGTCATTGGTACAGTATAAAAATATTACATGTCATATATGGTCCTCCATACTTTTACTCCACTGCGCATGCGCAGCGTCAAGGAGGTCTCGAAATTGCCACCAATAGTCATTCTTACAACCAGTGCCTGGTAAGCGTTATGTACTCAGTGGGGAGGAATGAGTTCCCAACTCATGGGAGGGCCATCCCTGTCTGGGTCATTGGTAAGTATAAAAAATATATAAATTACTATAAATTTTTTAACATTTTTATACTGTACCAATGACCCAGACTTAGCTGAATGGTAAAAAGGTTGGAGGGCCTAGGACATTAGGAAAATCCAATAGACTCAATTACCTATAACAGACCTATCCCCTTAAGGAGAAAAGGAGAGATAGTCTTACATGTATCTTTCTTATTTGTAACAAAAAAGAAAGACACAATACTATTCTGTAATTGAGCACAATAACATCACTTGCCACTGTTTAGTAGACGACATTCTGAGTAAAAAAAAACGGACCTAAACAATGTAGATCTGCAGAAAAGTACTCAATATTCTCAGATACAAAATTGTGAAAATGGAGGGCTAACACTAATATGCAGCCCTCATTAAATCTGTAATAACAATATTAATAGCTTAAGCCCATGAAGTAGAAGAACTCTTACTTCATGAGCTTAAACTAAAACACAGACAGCTGAATAAAGATATAATCATAAGCAGAACTGACTGTAGATTGAATCCATCTGACCATAGAATGGACCAAAATGTGGAGAAAGCTTCCACGGCATGTCCCACAACAGATGCCTGAGTAAATTAGTCCACAGTCTTTGTGGAGCTAGAGAAGCTACCAACAGAATGTGCATTGAAATAATTACACTACAGCAAAATCTGCTGAATCAACAGCACTGGAAGATACGCAAATCTTATTATTCCGTCTAACAAGATCGATAGAGCGTTTATTGCAAACGCTCGAAGATCCAAACATAATGACACATACGTCTGCAACTGATTGTTGAGATGCGTCGTGAATAAGTCGATCATTGGCCGCTCGCCTTGGTAGCAATCTGATTGAAAACTTGTTTGTTGAAAGCCGATTCTGGAGGCAACAAACGGCTTCTCCACGTAGGGAGTCCGCTAATACGTTCAGACGACACGGAATATGACGGACTGATAGGAGAACTTGATGTTCTAGTAGCAACCGAAAGATTTATTCCATTAACATGAATAACAGGATGGAATGAGTGCCTCCATAATTCCGAAAATACGCTAATACCGTCGAGTTGTCGGACAGAATTAGCATATGAACATTTTGAATTACGTTATCCAATAACGTAGCGCAAGCCAAAATGACATCATACTTGATGTTTGAGTGCTTGATAAGGAACTACTGAATCAAAAGACTCTGGCACTTCAATCCGTTGGGCTCAATGAAAACGACCCAACCTGTTTACTGGCATCCGTCAAGACTGTAAAACTCGGATCCGGCAGTTGCAGTGGAACTACCTGAGTTAAGCCCAGAAAACTTGCCCAAGTCTGAATCTCTTATTCACTTGATTTGACAAGACGATGTCCATATCGAGCGAAAGAATCTTCACCCTCCAATACTGCATTAAAGAAATTTTGGAGAGGACCAATGCGTAACCGCCCCATCAGAATAAAATCGCGACAGTCCCGCCTAAACGTATCAGTCTCATAAGATCTCTCGCTGAGACTTGTCTGAGCGAAGACAATAGTGAGCATAACAACTGAATAATTTCGTTCTGGGTAACGGCAGACGAGCGAAAAAGTTGTGCGTTACGAAGCTCATCCCATGGTGGGTGAATGACTTTGATGATACCAGATCTGACTTCTCCTCGTTTACTTAAGAAACCGAGACATCAGAGCAATAGAAGCAGATTCTGAAGCATTAACTCATTGCTGTACCTGTATGAATGTCGTCCAGGTAGGCCGACGTTATCGAAGACGAATAAGTTTGGAAATGAGTCATTCCCGAGTCCGTTATTCGAGTGAAGGCCCAGCGGGCTAGATTCGGACCGAAGCATATTGCTCGGAACTGATATACGACTCCTTTGATAAGGAAGCAAAGATACTTTCTGATGCCTGATGTACCATGGCGTGAAAGTACGCATCTTGAGATCTATGCATGTAGCATAATCGTAGACCAGAATACTCAGTCTGACCGATCGGGTGGACTCCATATATAAACTTGGAGCCACGATCAGCTTGTTTATCCAGTTCCGAATAATGAGTAAATGGAACGAGCCATCTGGTTTTTGGAACCAGAAAAGGATGGTTGTAGAAACCTGTAAATTCCTGGATTTCTACAATCTCCATCGCGATCATTCCAGAAGAGACTAGACTTCTGATGGAAGCGAGCTTCTATCCTACTGACTTGGTGGAAGCTGAGTCCATCTTGGACTCTGAGTTGACAGAGGATTTCGTTTGAGGAACAATTTAGTGCTTTCGAAATCACCCCTTGAATCCAAGGGACATCCGTAATCTATTCCCAAATAATTGAGAAACTTGACAGTCTTCCGCTCACGAGTACACGATAAAGGTTAAAACCATTACCTCCTGGTCCTGCGAGGCTTGCAGAAGGAGCAGCTATGTCCTCCACGGTCCGCACCTCACCCCGTCAACCTAGGGACGTCTGACCGTAATTACGGCCCCTATATGAGTCGCTACCCTGACGGTCTCTAGAATAAGACCTAGAGGACGCATAGGAACCTTTATAGGAACTTCCCTTGGACGTATTCGTCCCAGAAGTGCTTGTCCTACTCTTCTCTGCCGAATCCGACTATATGGAAGCAAATTTTAATAGCAGAGAGTCTAAAGCTTTCTTAGTTAACTGATCACGGACGCGGAAAGCTTGCCGTTGAAGAAAACTCTCCGGAGACCAGAGCGACTCCAGGGTTCGACACTAACCCACGTCCGACCGACATTGTCTAGTAGATTTTGGTCCGGTCTTGCTGTTTCTCTGTCAAACTTGACCGACTGGTCGTCCTCATTTTTCTATGGCAATAACTGATTAATTGAAAAAAATTATCATTTTTGTTATTGCAGCAAGACGAATGAGAGAGTCGGATTGGCACACATATATAATATATTTGTGTGCCGATCCGACTCTATCTCCTTCTATTATCATGTCGAAACATACTGTGATGATAATATCGTCGAGTTATCTCCTGTCGCAACTGTGAAGAAGGGATCTACTCGAGTCGACTCGTATCTGCACCGTACTGAATGAAACACGGAAACTTGTGACGTCATGACTCATAGCTTATAATTACCTGTTGCAAATTGAAAATTTGTTATGCAGAGAATGAAAGACAGCATCGTAGGTGTGTCCAATATGTCAATCAGAGTGACGTCATCAAGTTTCAACTGTGTCAGTCTGACTGTCAGAGTGTGTGGGAAATTCTATTTTGAATCTGGAATATACTGTGAATTATCATGATTTCTTGTGTGCAAAAGGATTAAAATAATATTCTCTCATGATTCGATAATTCGCTGGGAAAATTAACTTCTCGAAATCTATTTGAACCTGAAACTTATGTGCACAGTTTTATTGGACTTGTACAAATCTCAGTCTTTACACAGTACTTTTTCTTGAAAATGTGGCGGCCGAAACGGAAAGTGACAATTCCACGAAATGAGAAACAAAATGTCAAGGTGAGTTTTCTTAAATTTCTTTATGGATAAAATCAATGCATGATAATATTACATCTGGAAATAGGCGTGTTGACTTACAACTTACAAGACGTGCTTTTTGGGGGGCACGATACATGAGGAAATGGACGTGAAATGATAGTAACTACATGTATCATTTCACGCTCATTTTCTGATGTTATATGTAGCGCGCCCCACAAAAAGTGCGTGCCTAAGTCCCAAAAGCAGCGAGCAACTAAATGCGCACCTGGGTTTTTCAAAATCGAAGGACTGTACCAGTAAGCAAAGTTGAGTTTACCGATAGTTTATAATAAAAATAAATTGTGGTTCGATTGGAAAAGTTAAACGAATGTATGATATAATTTTTTTACCGTCGCCGGTCGTGTCCCCGTTTTTCTCTAATTCCGTGGACTGGGTCAGGGCAAGTACAAATCAGGTCCGGGCTAGTAATTTTTGAAGCGACTAGACTGACGTGTCGGGTGCATAAAAACGTTAATGTCGAACCCTGGACTCTGAGAGAGCTTTTCACCTTACTATCTACATGCTTGGATGTAGCCAGGGCCGTGTCACGTCTAACCAACTCCATATTGCCACTAAAGGATGGAGTTTTACGTGAGGCCCTTGAAAGAACTCTTAAGGAGACTGTGCATCCTAGAATTCTTTTCCCTTTGAGACGTAATGATAACGTTCTGGTAAGGTGATCTGCGTACGATGATGCGTCTAAGCTGACCCTCGTGGTTGGAATTGACATAGACGACAGTAAAAAACAATACTAGGTCCTGACCTGGTCGTCTAGACGCAGAGAACTCTCAGAATGCTCTGTCCTGCCATTTCAAAATATTCATTGAATTGATGAAAGGCAGATGTAGAGCATATTGCCAATAAGAAACCTGACCTGCCCATTTAGGTAGCAAGTTAAACAATATAGCGTCGTTCAACAGATCAAATGTCCGTGAGACATATCTGGACTATGTCGGAAACTGAGGGATGATGTCCCTAAACCGATTAAGAATTCTGTGTCCAGTGGCACTATCAGTCTCTTATCCGGCAACGCAGCATTTTGGTCCGGAGGAACAACGTCAGATGATAATGCCGGATGCACTCTACGGCAATTATGTTGTTCCGAAAAGGGAAAATACAACTCATCCGTATCCCTTTCGCCATCCTGTTGGACCACTTATAACACTTGGACGTCCGTGCCTGAACCTACAGCGGAACATATCAAACCAGCTTCCTCGGATAATTCCTGATCCGAGTTACTGTCGGTTGCCGGGATGCTGCGATAATTTGTGCTATATGCGATAGCATGTCCATAACAGAGGCCTGTGGAGCTGCGGTCTTATAGGATTTAGCCGCTGGAAGCTCCCTGGACGTTCACTCCTGCATACATCTAATATGTGAACGTCCGGAGTATGATGGCCTCGTATCCTTGGCTACCGGATGGTGTGACCTGGTCGCCGTAGAATCCCTGGTCGGCGATGTTGGTTGAATATCACAGGTCACGTAGCCAAGGTGCGGTCGAGTGTGCTGCCGTGAGGATGAGGCAGCCGAAAGAGCAGTCTCTCCGGACTGTCTATATAACGGAGCATCCCGAGCGGTGGACGTATGCTCCGACTGAGCAACGTTTTGTACCACAACATCTGGGCCCAGATGTTGTAATACGAGACAGGAACCTCTCTCGCTTGCAGTCTTATGGACATGGACGAGCTAGGAACTGGACTAATAGGCTTCCTCCATACCATCCTCGTATCCGTCGTCACTGGGTGTGTACATTGTATTTTATAGTGCTCGCATCACCCAAATCTCCTTCCTGGACCGCAACGGACGAACCCGGGTGCTGAGCCATTCGGTGAATGGTCGCGACACCGTGCGAGCTAGTGGACGGCAACGCCGTCGATCCTACTTGGGACCTCTTAGGCAATTGGCATATCTGTATGAGCACTTTAACGCTAGCTCTTCATTTGATTGTGACAACGGAAGCACACTTACAGAGACTTCACGGTAACAATACCTAGTTCATGTTACCCTATGAGACCTGTGGAGCCGCGGTCCTACGTGAAATATCTGCTGGAAGCTCCCGGGACGTTCATTCCTGCATTTATATAATATGCGAATGTCCCAACTGGAAGGGTCTCGTATCCTTGGCTAGCAGATGGAGTGACCTGGTCGACGTGTATTCCTTGGTCGGCGAAGCAGGAGCACCAAGGACGTTCAGTCCTGCATTTATATAATAAGCGAACGTCCCCTGGAAATCTGTGGTCACATAGCCAAGGTGCGGTCGTGTGTGTTGACGAGGATGAGGAAGCCAATATAACAGCTGCGTCAGACTGTCATGCGACGGAGCGTCCCGAACAGGAGAGGATGTAAGCTCTGACTAAGCGAACAACATACAACAACATTGCGGTGCAGATGTTGATGCAAGAGAGAGGGGTCCTCTCTCGCTCACGGTCCAGGGAACCTGGACGAGCTAGCTACCGGACTGACAGGCTTCCTCCGTACTATCCTCGGATCCGTCGTTGCTGGGTGTGCACATCTGAAGTTTTATAGTGCTCGCATCACCCAATCTGCTTCCCTGGACAGCAACGGACTAACCCGGGTGCTGTACCATTCTTTCCTGGTGAATGAACGCGACACCGGGCGGACTAGCGGGCGACAATGCCTTCGATAGAACTAGCTAACTTCCAGCAATTGTCGTAATACCTTGAGCACTTCCCGCTAGCCCTACTATTGCAAAGACGGAGACACACTTATTGAAGACATCACGGAAACATCACTCTGAATTCTGAAAAAGAAACTGATAATATATAGTGACCCTACGGAGAGAGGACCGTAATGGACCCCTCACCGCTAATAAAATACCGTGACACACGTCTCCAACGTTGTCATATCAATCAACACACACAGAGCAAGAATTAATGTGACTACATTGACTATAAGAAACACAATGAACTTGTGAATTAGAGGAAGATATCCTCGCATTACGAATGAAGAATATTTTTTCCAACCAGAAAAAATATACTCTGTCATTAACCCTTGAAATAAATATACATATTATAATTCATTATCACATTTCAAAAAAAAATAATTTTCAAAAAAAAAATTTTTGAAAAAATTTTCAGAAAAGCCCAAGTTCCCAATGGGAACCCTGAGCCCAAAGGATCCCAAAAAAGCCTAGGTGTGGACAAAATTTTTTAATGATTTTGAAAAATTAATGTAACACTTACGGACAATATTAATGTATCTTGCTATGAACTAAATTAAGCAGAAGACAAGTAATCACTGTCAGAAGTAACAGTTGTCAACATAAGCAAAAGTGTCAACAAACCGGAAACATGACTCCAGGCACTGAAACAAACATAGCCTGGAATCAGTTACCAATTTAAACACGATCTGATGCAAAACAGAGGCTTCCAGAGAAGAAACTGTAGAACATCAGATGGTAGATGCAGACCAAAATGCCTAAACACCCCTGGGGTGAGGACGTAAACATGGGGAAAAAAACAGAAAATAATTCTGTTACCAAGCCAAAACTCCCAAGAAATTTTAGTAATAAACATTACAAAAAATAAGCCAAAAGCATGGAAGAATAGCTAGGGAGAATAAAGGAAAGGGAGAGAGGAAACACTGATTAAACAATGAAAACATTCATAGCAAGAATGACCACAACAAGGTCATGCCTCGAAAATAGGCAACATGAATAATTTCGTAAAATAATTATAAGTTACAGCCCTGAACATTTGTTTCCACTGCTTTTTCCTCTCCACCTTCTATTTCCACCATATATCCACCATTTCTCTCATAATTATGCGTCTGGCATCTTTAAAACTGAGATTTACAAGCACAAATAACAGTGAAAGTGTAACTGTATTGAGGGCCAAACAAAGAATGACTTTTGGTGGCAATTTCGAGACCTCCTTGACACTGCGCATGCGCAGTGGAGTACAAGTATGGAGGACCATATAGGACATGTAATTTTCGGTTTTAGATGCAAATTTTGGGGATTAGGGGGTAAAATTTGCGTTTTGACCCTAAATATTTTAGAGTTAGCACCAGCTAAGTCTGGGTCATTGGTACAGTATAAAAATATAATATTTTTTCAGCTGCTAAATCTGCATATTACGTGGGTGGATGCAGGCGATTCGTTGGTTAAAGGGTTGAAGTCCACTACTCTAGCCACTTGGCTATAGCACTACAATTAATGTTTGGTAAAGAGATGATCTGTATTTTACCATGAATAATTTTCTCTTTGTCTGTAAGAACTGAGATGAGTTCTCAAACTAAACATCAAAATGAGCATAACAAACTAACATGTCACTTACTTGTCTTTAAGTTGACTGGTACCTAGATATGGAAAGCTGGATTCTTTCAACTTTCCTTTCATCAAACCATCAAGGGTTTGGTGTAATAAAGGTTTATGTTGTGTATAAATATTCTCAACGCCCTAAAATGAAATAAAAGATAACAAACATTTCAAAAGAATATGAACACTTACACAGAAACTAATCCATCCTTCAGCTAAAATATAATTTCAGAACATAACATCAATATTTATTATATGCTACCTTATATGATAACGTGAAATGTTTAATAGATAATTTCTGATATCTAGTCATGGCAGTTACATTTATCAATTTTGCCATTCTGATTGTATCAAGAACGACATTGTAGAAAGATGCTCCATACAATATTATATATGGACTGCATTACACTATAAAGGCAGCCAAGACCTGGCTAGAAACAACTGATGAAGACTTGGATTGTAAGTTGTGAGTTATGCAATCATGTTTATCATGCATCAGAGTTTGAAAAGAACTGGATTTAGTCAGCGTTAATTTTTGTGCGATAAAAATAAAAGAGAAACAATTTTTTTTTTGTGTAGAATTTTAATAAAGGATTTTTTTTTAAATTTTAATTACGAGGAAGGTGTCTGAGAAAGAAACTTTTTTTAATAGCGTAGATGAAAGTAACTCAAATAATGGTCTGTGTTTTTCTGGTCTGATCTGGTCCTGATACTTAAAACAGTCACAGATCTTTCAAAAAATACCAATTAGAGAGAAATCACTGCAATTTCATTGTAACTGCAATCTAATTATTGAAGTATGAGCAAAATAATTATTAAAGATATTAAAAATAGGCCGATGAAATCGTCAGATGTGTACCCATACGCGCAACTAGTAGAAAGCTGTATGACGGAGGGCCACCACAGATGCCGACATTATGTACCCCATACATGGTATGGGTACATATAGAAATGGATTGGAGGAGTGTCTAATTTGATGGATAAAGGGTTAATATCTCCAGATCAAATTATCAGATTCACATAAAAAAACTATACAGCACAGCACATCAGTAACCTGAATACATATATAAAGTAACGTGACAATCGGAATGATATTTTTTGAGTTATCTCATGCCAAAGGGATTGGAGGAATTTTCAAATTGAAGGATAAAGGGTTAATATCTCAAGATCAAAATAACAGATTTACACCAAAAACTATACAGCTCAGGACATCAGTAACCTGAACACAAATATAAAGTAACTTGACAATCCAAGCAATATATTTCAAGTCATCGAATGCCAAAGGGATTGGAGGAATTTTCAATTTGAAGGATAAAGGGTTAATATCTCAGGATTAAATTATCGGATTTACACCAAAAACTTTACAGCTCAGCACATCAGTAACCTGAACACAAATATAAAGTAACTTGACAATCCAAGCAATATTTTTCAAGTTATCGAATGCCAAAGAAATGGATACGGACCCCGGATGGACAGACGATTTACACCAAAAATTATACAGCTCGGGACATCAGTAACCTGAATGCAAATATAAAGTAACTAGACAATCCAAGTAATATTTTTCAAGTTATTGAATGCCAGAGGGATTGGAGGAATTTTCAATTTGAAGGATAAAGGGTTAATATCTCAGGATCAAAATAACAGATTTACACCAAAAACTAGACAGCTCGGAACATCAGTAACCTGAAGATATATATAAAGTAACATGACAATTGGATTGATATTTTTTGAGTTATCTCATGCCAAAGGGATTGGAAGAATTCTCAATTTGAAGGATAAAGAGTTAATATCTCAGGATCAAATTATCAGATTTACATCAAAAACTATACAGCTCGGCACATCAGTAACCTGAACACAAATTAAAGTAACTTGACAATCCAAGCAACATTTTTCAAGTTATCGAATGCCAAAGGGATTGGAGGAATTTTCAATTTGAAGGATAAAGGGTTAATATCTCAAGATTAAAATAAGATTTACACCAAAAACTACACAGCTCGGCACATCAGTAACCTCAACACAAATATAAAAGTAACTTGACAATCCAAGCAATATTTTTCAAGTTATCGAATATCAAAGGGATTGGAGGAATTTTCAATTTGAAGGATAAAGGGTTAATATCTCGGGATCAAATCATCAGATTTACACCAAAAACTATACAGCTCGGCACATCAGTAACCTGAACACAAATACAAATTAACTTTACAATCCAAGCAATATTTTTCAAGTTATCGAATGCCAAAGAAATGGATACGGACACTGGATGGACAGATGGACGGACGGACATCCTAACAAATTGGTAGTCATGTGGCTATTTTTATGAGACTACAATAAAATGCATGTCCATTATATTGAAACAAGTGATTTTGGGGAATATATTTGGGTGGTAGCAAACCCTGACCCTCCCCTTTACTGACCCTAACCCTACTCCCCCCACCCCCAATTCTAAACCCCACCCTAGACTAATGAAAATTCAATATATTTCTAGTCTATTTTAACTAAAATGCATGTCTATTGTATTAAAACAACTTTTTGGGCAAAAAAGTTTTGGGGTGGTAGCAAACCCTAACCCTACCCTTTACTGACCCTAACCCCACCCCAATTCAACTCTAAACCCCACCCTAGAATAATGACATTTAACTATGTGACTAGTCACATAAATTGCGGTAGTCACCTAACCCCCATTTCTACCAACAAATAGCCACCTAAAGCCCCATATGTCTGCCCGGACGGACGGACAAAGGATGGACGAACGATAGATGGCCACCCTGGATGTCGGCATTATGTGTACCATACATAGTATGGCTACACATAAAAAGGTGAACTACAATGGAAATGCACATACATACCTTCAATCCCTTAAAGAATCTCTTTGTAATAGATACTGGATCTTGTGTGCCAAATAAATCACTAGCTCTTGCCTTCCTTCCACCATATTCTAGAACAGTTCTCACCATCTGAATAATATTCAATATACGCAATCAAGTTTCAATGACTTAATTTGATCACACATTCAAGAATTTTTTACATTAAATTTTCATTATAACTTTTTGCACTTTTTTTCATCAAGTTATGTTTTGAAAGCAAAAAGTGGCATGGCAAAAAGATAACATGTTAGACAAGCCTGAAATAAGTCAAATTTTTGTGCCTGTCACCACAAATTTTGAGCCTGTCAAAGTTCAAACACAGTTACAACTGACCTAAGACTCTAGCTTTGCCTAATGAAATAATCTGATGGTTATACAGCCTCATGCATACTTCAATCAGCTATTTATCATTTATTTTATAAAGTTTGGTTTATAATAGTTTGTAGAAGCATCAATATCCAGTTGATTCATCAGCATTCAACTGAAATCAATAGACAGAATGCGATGTGTGTTTGAATAGGTAGGTGTTTTACACAGCGGGTTGGAATGGAGTTGTCATATTTCATGAGAGCTGTAGCCAGGTCAAATCCTTTCTCAGATTTCTTTTTGTGCAGGTTAGCCTGTAGTCTTGCTGTGAAGAAGGAGACATAGGTTTTCAACTGGATCGAGACCCAGTCACAATCTGATTGAAATAATCAGTGCAGTTTTGGAATCCAAGTACATACTGTATCTCTGTACCTATGAATATATTACTGACCGAGCCAGCAGAAGGAGAGTCAGCCCTTTTTTCAACAATATATCATTTATAAAATGAAAGTGTCAATGACACTGTAGCTTAACTTGTCTGTGTGTTGAGTGTGATGAAAAGGATAATGTTCAATGTTTATGAAAGGATTATGAAATAAGACAAGAATTGTGATAATTGGGAATAAATTAATTTCTGTTGCCTGCATGCTATGTTTTCAATAAAAATAATATGAGGTGTAGACTGTACTAATGAATTGAGAGGTGGGTTAATGCAGCCCTCATAGTTAATATATGTGGCCCTCACAGTTAATGTATGTCAATGAAAGTTACCATGTTACAGTGAAATTATTCCAAAACAAGTCATCCTATCAACTTACATTGAAATCTTTTCATAAATATGGCCTGTAGACTGTGCTAAAGGTTTTTGGGTTTTGGGCCTGTGTAGCCATCATGGTTGACCGATTGCAACCAAAAAGGGGACATCCTCATCTAGACATTATACTGAGTCATCCAACTAAGTTACAATGAAATCTCTTTATAAATATGACCTGAAGTCTGTGCTAAAGTTTTTCGGGTTTTGGGCTCAGGTACCCGCCATGGGTGAAGATCGCGACCAAAAGGGGGCGTTCTCATCTGGGCATTATCTGGAGTCATCCTACCAAGTTACAATGAAATCCTTCCATAAATACGACCTGTAGACTGTGCTCAAGGTTTTCGGGCTTCGGGGCCCCTGTAGCCATCAAAGTTGCCCAATCATGTCCAAAAGCGGACTTCATCATCTAAGATTATATGGAGTCACCCTACCCAGTTACAATGAAATCCCTCCATAAATATGACCTATGAGCTATGCTAAAGGTTTTCAGGTTTTGGGCTTAGGCAGCCATCATGGCAGAAAGATCGTGACCAAAAGGGGACGTTCTCATCTAGAAATTATTTGGAGTCATCCTACCAAATTACAATGAAATCCCTCCATAAATACGACCTGTAGACTGAACTAAATGTTTTCGGGTTTTAGGCTCGGGCAGTCATCATGGTTGACAGATCGCAACCAAATGAGGAAGTTCTCCTCTAGACATCATACGGAGTCATTCTACCAAGTTACAATGAAATTCCTCCATATTAAATATGACCTGCAGACTGTGCTAAAAGTTTTTGGGTTTCGGGTTTGGGCAGTCGTCACGGTTGACAGACCATGACCAAAAGGGACTGTTCTTATCTAGAAATTACACAGAGGCATCATACATGTGACACAGCAATGACACACACAAGTAATGACCTGATAGCAAAGGTACATATAACAAACTGTAAAGGTCTGTACATAAATGCTGACCGTAACCTGTAACAAATGTACAGGTAAAGTATTGTAAAGGTGGGCGACAGTTAGATGTTAAAACTAGAAAGGAAATCTTTGAGACCCAGAGTGGGTCTGACTGAACCCCAAAATATTTTTTCTCATAGCACAGTGGCACCCAAAAACACTTGTTCCTGTCCCAAGGTGATAACAAAGGTACCCAAGAAGTTTCGTGAAGATCGGTTCATAAATGCAGCCTCTAGCCCAAGCCGTATTGACATGAGCACTTACTGTGTATAAGTAGCACTGAATAAATCAAAGTTCATCTAATTTGCATAATTTCTGCCTGAGAAAAAAACCTGTATTATATTTGATGCATTTTATGTTACTAAACAATCATTCAAAAATTTATTCAAATCAGGGTCTTTATATAGAAGTTCTGTACAATGAATGTGTCAATGACACTGTAGTTTAACTTGTGTGTTGTGTTTGATGAAAAGGATAATGTTCTCATCTGGACACTATTTGGAGTCATCCTACCAAGCTACAATGAAATCCCTTCATAATTATGACCTGTACACTGTTCTAAAGGTTTTCGGGCTTTGGGCCCCTGAAGCCGTCATAGTTGCCCAATCGTGTCCACAAGGGGACGTTCTCATCTAGACATTATATGAAGTCAACCTACCAAGTTACAATGAAATCCCTTCATAAATATGACCTGTAGACTGTGCTAAAGGTTTTCGGGCTTCGGGCTCGGGCAGCCATCATGGTTGGATGATCGCAACCAAAGGGGACAATCTCATCTGGGCATCATCTGGAGTGATCCTGCGAAGTTACAATGAAATCCCTTCATAAATATGACCTGTAGACTGTGCTCAAGGTTTTTGGGGCTTCGGGCATCTGTAGCCATCACAGTTGACCAATCACGACCAAAAGGGGATGTCATCATCTGGACACTATTTGGAGTCAACCTACCAAGTTACAATGACATCCCTTCATAAATATGACCTGTAGACTGTGCTAAAAGTTTTTGGGCTTGGGGCTCGGGCACCGATCAAGGCTGAATGATCGCGATCAAAATGGGACATTCTCATCTAGACATTATTTGGAGTCATCCTACCAAGTTACAATGAAATCCCCTCATAAATATGACCTGTAGACTGTGCTAAAGGTTTTCGGGCTTCGGGCACCTTCAGCCGTTACAGTTGCCCAATCATGTCCAAAAGGGGACGTTCTCATCTAGACATTATATGAAGTTAACCTACCAAGTTACAATGAAATCCCTTCATAAATAAATATGACCTGTAGACTGTGCTCAAGGTTTTTCGGGCTTCGGGCACCTGTAGCCATCACAGTTGACCAATCACGACCAAAAGGGGATGTCATCATCTAGGCATTATATGGAGTCAACCTAACAGGTTACAATGGAATCCTTCTATGAATATAACCTTTTGCCTATGCCAAAGGTTTTTGGACTCCGGCACTCATCAAGGCTGAATGATCACGACCAAAATGGGACGTTCTCATCTAGACATTATTTGAAATCATCCTACCAAGTTACAATGAAATCCCTTCATAAATATGACCTGTAGACTGTGCTAAAGGTTTTCGGGCTTCGGGCACCTTCAGCCGTCACAGTTGCCCAATCATGTCCAAAAGGGGACGTTCTCATCTAGACATTATATGAAGTTAACCTACCAAGTTACAATGAAATCCCTTCATAAATATGACCTGTAGACTGTGCTAAAGGTTTTTCGGGCTTTGGGCTCGGGCAGCCATCATGGCTGAATGATCGCTACCATAGTGGACAATCTCATCTGGGCATCATCTGGAGTGACCCTAAGAAGTTACAATGAAATCCCTTCATAAATATGACCTGTAGACTGTGCTCAAGGTTTTCGGGCTTCGGGCACTTGTAGCCATCACAACTGACCAATCACGACCAAAAGGAGATGTCATCATCTAGGCATTATATGGAGTCAACCTAACAGGTTACAATGAAATCCTTCCATAAAAATGACCTTTTTGCCTATGCTAAAGGTTTTTGGGCTCGGGCACCCTTCAAGACTGCATGATCGCGATCAAAATGGGACGTTCTCATCTAGACATTATTTGGAGTCATCCTACCAAGTTACAATGAAATTTCTTCATAAATATGACCTCTAGACTGTGCTAAAGGTTTTCGGGCTTCGGACCCCTGTAGCCGTCGCAGTTGCCCAATCACGTCCAAAATGGGACGTTCTCATCTAGACATTATTTGGAGTCATCCTACCAAGTTACAATGAAATTTCTTCATAAATATGACCTCTAAACTGTGCTAAAGGTTTTCGGGCTTCGGACCCCTGTAGCCGTCGCAGTTGCCCAATCACGTCCAAAAGGGTACTTTCTCATCTAGACATTGTATGAAGTCAACCCACCAAGTTACAATGAAATTCCTCAATAAATATGACCTGTAGACTGTGCTAAAGGTTTTCGGGTTTTGGGCTCGGGCAGTCGTCACGGTTGGCAGATCATGCCCAAAAGGGAAAATTCTCATCTAGACATCATAAGGAGTCATCCTACCAAGTTACAATGAAATCCCTCCACATTAAACTTGACCTGCGGACTGTGCTAAAAGTTGTTGGGTTTCGGGCTTGGGCAGCCATCACGGTTGATAGATCATGCCCAAAAGGGGACGTTCTCATCTAGGCATTATACAGAGGCATCCAACCAAGTTACAATGAAATCCCTTCATAAATACGAAGTGTAGACTGTGCTAATGGTTTTCGGGTTTTGGGCAGTCATACTGGTTGCCCGATCACGACCGAAAGGGGACGTTTTCATCTAGACATGACCCTAAACCTGCATATGAAATTTCATGATGATCAGACAAGAACTGCGGGGTGTAGCCTGTGCTAAAGGAAAATGTGAACAGACGTCACAGACTAACAGACTCACAGACTAACAGACTTCCGCACGCGTGATAGCAATAGCTTATCTTGACTTTGTCAAGTTAAGCTAAAAACCTGATTGTACATGTACCTAATTTGGGTATAAAAAGGCCACCGACAGCCATCTTGAATTTTGGATATTGTCTGTACGTCCCCCCCCCCCTCCCCCCCACCACCACCAAAACACTCGTTCTCGTCCCACGGTGAGAACAAAGGTACCCAAGAAGTTTCGTGAAAATCGGTTCATAAATACGGCCTCTAGTAGCCTGAGCCATATAGAAGTTGTGTACAAAAAACTGATTGACCTAATTTTGGTACAAAATGGCCACTGGCAGCCATCTTGAATTTTGGACCGCACACAGAAACACTCGTTCTCATCCCAAGGTGATAACAAAGGTATCCAAGAAGTGTCGTGAAGATCGGTTCATAAATACAGCCCCTTGCCCGAGCTGTATTGCCATGTGTACTTACTGTGTGTAAGTAGCACTGAAAAAATCCAAGTTCATCTAATTTGCAGAATTTCTGCACGAGAAAAAACCCATATTATATGTGATGTATTCCATGTTACTAAACATACAGACAAAAATTTATTCGAATCAGAACTTTCAAACAGAAGTTCTGTACAAAAAACTGATTGCACTAACTAAGGTACAAAATGGCTTCTGGTGGCCATCTTGAATTTTGGACCGCACCCAAAAACTCTCGTTCTTGTCCCATGGTGATAACAAAGGTACCCAAGAAGTATCGTAAAGATCGGTTCATAAATACGGCCTCCAGCCCGAGCTGTACTGAATCATTGATGGATGGACGGACAGACGGCGGGCCATGGCATAACCTCAAATTTGACTACGTCAAAGTTGAGCTTATGAAGATGGCAGAACAATGTTTGAAAGGGCATTTCAACAGTTGCAGCATATTATCAGCTTGTTGAAAAACATCTTCGAGACTGAGCTGTAGTATTCTAGGCTGATTAAATTAAAGTTTGTTGTAAACAATAATATATCACAAAAGCCAACAAAAAATTGTCTCTTTTCAATGTGTCGCCTGAAAGTTTCCAGATAGGTAAGCAGGGATGTTTTTTTTTGTTATTTCTCTCCATTTTTTCGAGTTGTTATATCAGCAGTTGACTAAATACTATACAGAAGATAGTGCCAATAAAATCCAAATTCCTACTTTTTAAATGGGTAGTTACTGAGTACCATATATATTCATAAATAAGTTGCTCCCATGTATAAGTCCCACCACCAATTCTCACCCCAAATTTCTCCCCTGCAACTATAAAATTTGTTCAATTTGCACCACCAATATGGGCTAAAAAAATAAGAAAGAAACGGGAATGGCGAGAGCTGAAATTCAAAACTAGAGGATGGCCACCAAAGGGTGGCTGATTCCCCCGAAAAAAGCCTTGATAGCCATTCCAACCTTATTCGCGACACACCCTCTGGTTGTGGGCAATAATAATACCAAGTATCATTAATATCCTTGAAGGCTGTAAGAAGTTATGGAGCGGACACGAATTCCGTCTACGCCCGGATGGACAGACGGACAAACAGACAGATGGACAGACAGACGATGTCACGGCTAGATTCCCCCCGATTTTTTTTCGGGGGAATAATTAGGTGACTACATGCAATGTGAGTTATTGAGTTTTTTCTTTTACTTTTCCATTCCAATCACACTAATTTCAAGTTAAAAAGAAATGAAAAATATATCCCATTGTTTACTTTGTTCATCTATTCTTCTGTGTTGAATCGTGCTGTATTTATATTTATTTATTGGTGTTTAGGGTCACATATTTTTGCACAATGGCTAATCATGACCACGACATGAGTATCAACTCAAGACCATGGGTGAGCATTCATAAGCCATGTTGTCCATTTTAGAAAGGGCTTGCACCTCCCAAGCATCCTATTTTACCAGTAAAACAGAGCCTGTTTAGCACTGTGAAAGGCACTGCTTCACTTCCAGGGGTTCCCGCGGGGAGAATCGTGCTGTAAATCCATTTTATACTGCACAAAAAATCAGACATGCTGCAATGGTTGTCAAACTAAACACTTAAATTCAAAGAAAACGACGTGCTAATTGCATGTACATTGTATTATTAACAGGTGCTCCTTTTGTCAGTATTGATGAATGGGAAATAACTGAATACTTCTTCCAAAGGGTAATTCCCAAGTTTCAGTTTTGAAACTTATGTATGTTTTGTGCAAAGGTCTTGTTTCCTATTAAAAGGTCATATCCTCGGCCAAATGGCTATTTTGAGCTATAGTTTTATTTTCTGGAGGTGTGGATTTACTAAACAAGAGGCCCCACGTGGCCTTAAATCGCTCACCTGACAAAGTGGTTCAAAGAAGTATTTTGGATCACATTCAGCTCATTATGGTTCATCAACATCACAGAGGAATGACATCATGAAATTAAATTCAGGTGTCCATGTCAGATAATCATTATAATAGCATAGGTCTTGCCAACTAGATCCAATTCTCCCAGCTATAGATAAGTATTTCCAAATTTCCAAGCGTTGTTACGCCACTGCAGTTTGAAAGCCATAACTGATGAAACAAGGGACTCGATTTGAACAAACTTGAATCTGACCCCTGACACCCCCACCACCCCTAGATAAGTTGTATACCAAATATGGAAGAATTCTGACTGGTGGATCTGAAGAATAAGATTTTTATGGAATAGACCTGATATTGCACTAAGTTGAAATTCAGGCTCCCACAGGGAGCTCAATTATGAACCCAGGGACTCGATTTGAACAAATTTGAATCTGACCCCCCAGAGAGATGTTATATACAAAATATGAAAAGATTCTGACTGGTGGATCTGAAGAAGAAGATTTAAAAAAAAAATTCCACATATTGCACTAAGTTAAAATTTGGGCTCCCATAGGGAGGCCAAATATTAACCCAGGGATTCGATTTGAACAAACTTGAATCTGACCTCCCTAGAGATGTTGTATACCAAATATAAAAGAATTCTGCCTGGTGGATATGAAGAAGAAAATTTTTAAAGAATAATCCTCATATTGCACTATGTTAAAATTCAGGCTCACATAGGGAGCCCAAATATGAACCCAGGGGCTCGATTGGAACAAACTTGAATCTGACCTCCCTATTGATGTTGCATACCAAATATGGAAGAATTCTGCCTGGTGGATCTGAAGAAGAAGATTTTTAAATAATAGACCTCATATTGCACTAAGTTAAAATTCGGGCTCCCATAGGGAGCCCAAATATGAACCCAAGGACTCAATTTGAACAAACTTGAATCTGACCCCCCTAGAGATGTTGTATACCAAATATGAAAGAATTTTGCCTGTTGAATTTGAAGAAGAAGATTTTTAAAGAATAATCCTCATATTGCACTATGTTAATATTCAGGCTCCCATAGGGAGACCAAATATGAACCCAGGGCCTTGATTTGAACAAACTTGAATCTGACCCCCCCTATTGATGTTGTATACCAAATATGAAAGAATTCTGCCTGGCGGATCTGAAGAAGATTTTTAAATAATAGACCTCATATTGCACTGAGTTGAAATTCGGGCTCCCATAGGGAGCCCAAATATTAACCCAGGGGCTCGATTTGAACAAACTTAAATCTGACCACCCTATTGATGTTGTATACCAAATATGAAAGGATTCTGACTGGTGAATCTAAAAAAGAAGATACTTAAATGTTTTTCCCATTGCCTACAGTGTTAAAAAGTGCTGACTCAGCACTTTTTCAAAGTCCCGAAACTGTAACCTATGATAAAACCGATGGCAATTTTTTTTTACCAATCCTTTCTGTTGGTCCTAAGGAAGCTTCACACCAAATAAAAATTCTCAGTGCCGTGCAGTTTTGCTGATATAGGCGTTTTAAATTTTTTTTATTTTCAGCTCCTAAGGTTCCCACGGGGCTGCGGGAAATTTTTTTTTGGCATAAATCAAGTACTTATGACCCAATAAGTCCTCACATTAAATTTGGTTCAAATTGGCCTCTCGGTTCAGAAAATAGAAATTTAGGGCAGGGCCAAAATTTTTGCCCCTCCCATAACAACGCCAAATATTATCCCTCGAACTTCTCTTGAACAAATCTGAGTCTACACCTCAAAAGGAAGCTGCATACCATATATCAAGTGTCTGCTACTGCTGGTTCTTGAGAAGAAGATTTTCAAAGATTTTGGTGCCCCTTGGGGGCGTGGCCCCACCCAGGAGGAGGGGCAACTTCATTTGAACAAATCTGAATTGGCATTAGGTAATAAATATTTAGCCAACATTTGAATAAAATTGGGCTAGTGATTTAGGAGGAGAAGTCGATAATGTAAAGTTAACGCCGGACGGACAACGGACGACGGACGGATCACGATCAGTAAAGCTCCCGCTGAGCTTCGCTCAGGTAAGCTAAAAATTCTCATTAATGATTACATGGCCAAATTAATCTATTGATGGTCTTGATTCAAACTGTGTACTATCAAGTGCATTTCAGTTGGTGGTCAAGGTCACCCAGGGGTGTTCAGTGACTAAGCCAGACCTGTTTGGGACCTGACAATTTGCAGGTTACAAATGGGACAATTTTCGTGTAAATTTGCTTTGAGAAAGCTTTCTGAAAAAAATGAATAAGAAACTCATGTGTTTTTATATTTGTCAGAATGATGATCTTATGCTGTAAAATACTCAGTGGAAGAATCAGGAATTCCTGTAACACAGTTTTATCACTATCGATGCATGAAAATTGGAAATTTATCCCCAAAATGAGAAAATTTTAAACATTTTAAACCATTCTATTAGCCATCAACTGTGTCATTCACCTGAGTGTATTTGAGTGATATTATAAGATTTTTATTGTGTGCAGTTGTCTTCAGAAAAGTCCATATTCAGAGCTTCCAGAAAGTGTATACATTGTGTAATTTAAATGTGAAATATCCTTGGCTGTGTTAATGAGAAGCCGAGCATTTCTTGAAAAACCAACGTTTTCACCTGAATAACTGTAACAAGACCAAAGTTGATTTATTTGCCTGTAAAAAATACTATAATGAATGATTGGTGGATTCATCCATACAAATCTCCAAGAGGGATTCAGACATGTTAACTCGCCTGGAATACCAGGAAAGCCTTGAAATTTCAGTGTAGTGCCCAGCCTCCCAGACAGGAATCAGTTTTGGACCAAAAATCACAGAATACAATAGTCGAATATTTCTTTCCCATTGTAACTTATGTAAAACGTTCGGAGTCAAATCACATGCATTTTAAACTCTGGTAAAAACTCACGAAGCAGTAAAATATGGATTTAATTTAAATTTATTTAAGAAAAGGGTATTTTATGGTATATATTTCAACTGTGTTCATGTTTATTTCTGTCTTTTTTCTTCATAATCGAAGATTCGTGATCAATGTGCGAGTGTCGAAGTGAAAATAGGTGACTTACTTTCAAAAAATTGAAAACTCCACCTTCATTTAAAAGCAGTTTTTTGGTAAATAAAATATATGAAAAGGAATTAAATAATATATATTTATTTATTCATAGAATAGCTTTAATTCTCATCCCTTTTCCAAATCAAAACGTAAACAACACCTTGACCTCAACTATTTACACAGTTTAAAAATAGGTTAAAGTTGCTTAGGATGCTGAAAAGTTATAAATTCATAGTAATTTGTATATTTTTCATACTTAGCAATGGCCCAGACTTAGCTGGTGCTAACTCCAAAATATCGAGGGCCAAACACAAATTTTGGCCCCCAATCCCCAAAATTTGCATGCAAAACCAAAAATTAGAAGTCCTATCTGGCCCTCCATACATTTACTCTCCGCACATGCACAGACGCCAGGAAGTGACCGGAATTGGTGCCAACATCATTCTTTATAAAAGAGAATGTTACATAATAATTCAGCGGGGAGGTATGAGTGCCCACTCATGGAAGGGCCATCCCCATCTGGACCATTGGATAGTAAAAAATATACAAATTACTAAGAATTTATAATATTTTTCCACTATAACCAATGGCCCGGACTTAGCTGAATCGTAAAAAGGTGGAGGGCCTAGGACTTCCGAAATAGTTCCAATCCTGCAATCCATGATGAATGGAAATTAGATTAATTAGGAAATACATGTATGTCTCTCTAAACAGTAATAGAAGATACATATCCTAAATAATGACCCCAATTTAAGTAATTCCTTATTCTAAGCATGAAGACAATGCTAATTAGGATGTAACAAGTTCCTAATTTTTAAGGCTAGTCCAGACTAAGCACCCAAAAATTAGGATGGCATATCTGAGAATGAGAGAAAATCCCCCACAAACACACTCCATATAATAACACTTCAGCTGTATGCAGGATAAAATTACGGATAAAACAGCTTCCTTCTTAGTTACATACCCATTAAGCCAGAGAAAAGGTAAAAATCAGGGATCTTCAAAGGGAAGCGGGGAGATCTCTGGAATCAATAATAGCGGTATCAAAAAACAATATAAATAATTGTCGAACAGGCACTCAGGTATTAATTCATGATTAATAAATGGTGCTTAATGCCACTTCAGAAGTTAAGACTATAGCGATGATCCTGGCAATTAATAGTGCCCGCTATATAACGTACACTGCAGGCGGCATACACAGATACGTCGAAAACCGGTGATATAAAATATAACATACACATGTCCAATCGAACTACACTGAACGATCCCTGAAGAGAAAACAAACTTCCTAGGTAATCTGCAGGTGGCCTCTGTACAATAAATTCAAGTAACAACACTCTCCAACGTGTACTATCCGATATCTACGATCGTAAACATGTGAGAATATGCAAACTGAGTACTGACATAATAGAAACCTGTATCTAGAAATGGAAGTAGGTATGATTAACAGGCTCTGACACAGACCGTCCCCGATATAGAATATAATTTCAAGGTCCACAAAATACAATAAAGCGTTAGCCTAATAACATCTGAATACCAGTTAACTGGTTATGCAGCCACCAAGATACTCAAAGAGTAGCAATTTAATTGTGATGATTTTTAACCCTTTGATACTTTTGTACATCTTATGACATGCGAAATCAAACAGTGCGTTGATACTTTGAGCTAATTTGTTTTGTTATTATTTTTTGTTTTTTTAAAGTTTTAACCCCAATTCCTATTTTCTCCTGAACAGAGCTCAGTGACTACCACTGAGCCAAATGTTATCGCAGCTTAAAATACTAATATAATCCTGCTGTAAAGACTTCTTGACTGGTTGAGTGATAGAAGCCATAATCAGGGCTTTCAAAAATGAGGATATCAGAGCAAAAGCCAACACTTTCCTTGCTTGGAACAGAACATAATTTTATCGGAATAATGCAGTTATATACAAGTGTAATGAATGTAACAGGATACAGATAGTTATTAGCATCTTCAAAAGGCGACATGTCCTATTTGGCCATTTCCAGTCGCTTCCCAGAAATAAAACAAATTATATTTCATATTCAAACACAAATAATATTTTTATATAAGTTTGTTTTATTACAAATTATTGGAGAGTGCTTATAGGCACGCTCCAATAATTTGTAATAAAACAAGTTTTGAATAACAAATTAGGACCACCAAAAATCATCTAGCCCTCAACAAGATAATCACTAATGTGAAAAATATCATGTTATTATCCCCGCATTTTAAAAAATGCGGGAATATTGTCATGATCTCCGTCTGTACGGCCGTACTTCCGTACGTCCGGTTTTGTAATTCGAAACGCTGTAACTTTCTACAGTTGTTCGATAGGGTCTGTGCAACCCAAAAATACAACTTTTAAATTTTTGTGCCACCAGGTGGCTTCTGTGGAGCCACTTAAAAATGCGTTATTTTTTCACTTTTTTGCTGAATAGTCCCAACCTATGTAATTCGGAGTTCTAAAATTACAATAGGGTGTTGCTAAATGATCTGTAGATATGTAGGAAGGTTTCGGATTTTTCGGGTGCCACGTGGCTGTGCAACCGTAGCCACTTTTGTGTTTTCTTAGACCGTTTCCGGCAAAAGGCTCGTAGGATATGTAATTCGAAATGCTAAATCCATGCTCAGATGTTGCAGTACGAAGGTTTTGGATTTTTCGGGTGCCACGTGGCTGTGCCACCGTAGCCACTTTCGTGTTTTCTTAGACCGTTTCCGGCAAAAGGCTCCTAGGGCATGTAATTCGAAACGCTAAAACCATGCTCAAATGTTGCAGTATGGTCTGTAGATGTGCACGAAGGTTTCAGATTTTTCAGGTGCCACGTGGCTGTGCCACCATTGCCACTTTTGTGTTTTCTTAGACCGTTTCCGGCGATAGGCTCCTAGGGAATGTAATTCGAAATCCTAAAACCATGCTCAAATGTTGCAGTGGGGTCTGTAGATGTGCACGAAGGTTTCGGATTTTTCAGCTGCCACCTGGCTGCGCCACCATTGCCACTTTCGTGTTTTCTTAGACCGTTTCCGGCGAAAGGCTCCTAGGGTATGTAATTCGAAACGCTAAAACCATGCTCAAATGTTGCAGTAGGGTCTGTAGATGTGCACAAAGGTTTCCGATTTTTCAGGTGCCACGTGGCTGTGCCACCATTGCCACTTTTGTGTTTTCTTAGCCCGTTTGCGGCAAAAGGCTCCTAGGGTATGTAATTCGAAATGCTAAAACCATGCTCAAATGTTGCAGTAGGGTCTGTAGATGCGCACAAAGGTTTCGGATTTTTCAGGTGCCACTTGGCTGTACCACCGTTGCCACTTTTGTGTTTTCTTAGACCGTTTCCGGCGAAAGGCTCCTAGGGTATGTAATTCGAAACTCTAAAACCATGCTCAAATGTTGTAGTGGGGTCTGTAGATGTGCACGAAGGTTTCCGATTTTTCAGGTACCATGTGGCTGTGCCACCGTTGCCACTTTTGTGTTTTCTTAGACCGTTTCCGGCGAAAGGCTCCTAGGGTATGTAATTCGAAACGCTAAAACCATGCTCAAATGTTGCAGTGGGGTCTGTAGATGCGCATGAAGGTTTTGGATTTTTCAGGTGCCACGTGGCTGTGCCACCGTTGCCACTTTTGTGTTTTCTTAGACCGTTTCCGGCGAAAGGCTCCTGGGGTATGTAATTCGAAATGCTAAAACCATGCTCAAATGTTGCAGTGCGGTCTGTAGATGCGCATGGAGATTTTGGATTTTTCAGCTGCCACCTGGCTGCGACACCATTGCCACTTTCGTGTTTTCTTAAACCGTTTCCGGCGAAAGGCTGCAAGGGTATGTAATTCAAAATGCTAAAACCATGCTCAAATGTAGCAGTAGGGTCTGTAGATGTGCACGAAGGTTTCCGATTTTTCAGGTGCCATGTGGCTGTGCCACCATTGCCACTTTTGTGTTTTCTTAGACCGTTTGCGGTGAAAGGCTCCTAGGGTATGCAATTCGAAACGCTAAAACCATGCTCAAATGTTGCAGTGGGGTCTGTAGATGCGCACGAAGGTTTCAGATTTTTCAGGTGCCACGTGGCTGTGCCACCGTTGCCACTTTTGTGTTTTCTTAGACCGTTTCCGGCGAAAGGCTCCTAGGGTATGTAATTCGAAACTCTAAAACCATGCTCAAATGTTTCAGTGGGGTCTGTAGATGTGCACGAAGGTTTCAGATTTTTCAGCTGCCTAGTGGCTGTGCTGTTGCCACTTTCACATTTTCTTAGACCGTTTCCGGTGAAAGGCTCCTAGGGTATGTAATTCGAAATCCTAAAACCATGCTCAAATGTTGCAGTAGGGTCTGTAGATGCGCACGAAGGTTTTGGATTTTTGGGGTGCCATGTGGCTGTGCTACCGTTGCCTCTTTCATGTTCTCTTAGACCATTTCTGGTGAAAGGCTCCTACAGTATGTATTTCAAAATGGTAAAACCATGCTCAAATGTTGCAGTAGGGTCTGTAGATGTGCACAAAGATTTCGGATTGTTCAGGTGCCACGTGGCTGTGCCACCATTGCCACTTTCGTGTTTTCTTAGACCATTTCCGGCGAAAGTCTTCTAGAGTATGTAATTCGAAACGCTAAAACCATGCTGAGATGTTGCAGTAGAGTCTGTAAATGCGTAGGAAGGTTTTGGATTTTTTGGGTGCTAAGTGGCTGTGTCACCGTTGCCACTTTTGTGTTTTCTTAGACCGTTTCCAGCGAAAGGCTCCTAGGGTAAGTAATTCGAAATGCTTAACACATGCTCAAATGTTGCAGTAAGGTCTGTAGATGCGTACAAAGGTTTCAGATTTTTCAGATGCCACGTGGCGGTGCCACCGTTTTTCTTTCGTGTTTTCTTAGATCATTTCCGGCGAAAAGCTCCCAGAGTATGTAATTTGAAATGCTAAAACTATGCTTGTAGTTGCAGTAGGGTCTGTAGATGTGCACGAAGGTTTCGGATTTTTGGGGTGCCACTTTCATGTTTTCTTAGACCGTTTCCGGCGAAAGGCTCCCAGGGTACATGTATGTAATTCGAAATGCTAAACCATGCCCAAATGTTGCAGTGGAGTCTGTAGGTGCGCACGAAGCTGTGTCACCTGTGCCACTCAATATGATTTTAGTGGGTCATATAAAACATTTCTTCTTTGTATCAAGCATTCATACAAAGTCAAGGATGCAAATGCGGGGATACACTATAGTGTGCTTTGCACACAAGTGACACCATCTAGTTTGTACTTTCCGACATTTGGGGTCAAATCAACAAATAATCACAGGAAACTAATCCAACTAAAAAGCAGATGTGCCCCTGAGGTTGCCATAGAACACGGCCCAAATGCATTGTATGTATGTATTAAATTATACGAGGTTTGCGAGAAGAAAACTATGTCTTGCCCGGTAATTGCCTCTAAACACATAGGCAGTGTGTGTGTGGTGGGGGGGGGGGGGGGGGGGGGATTCAAAATCATATCGAAATCTCCTCACCCGCATTACTTAAACGTTCCAGTGCCAGTTATCAAATAATATAGGAATCGCGATGATTCCCTCACATCTAACCGACTCCATTATGCCACTATGAGCAGAGAAAGATGTGAAGAATAATACTTCCCCTGAAAGAAGGCCCTCTAATGGAGGAAGCTTCTGGGGAGCATTCCATAACAGACACTTGAGAATACTGATCCATGGTTACTGTGACGACAGAGGTGCTTCTAGAAGGATTCACAACGAGACTGTTTAATCTTAAACGTAATTTATTGAATCAAATGAATTGGAGGATATGCGCATCCTATCATTCATCCCCATGAATTCTGCAGAGCATCTACTGTATGTGCTCAATGGTCTGGGCATGGTGACACAAATGACGGTAACTAATTGTTCCGGTGCGTCGCAAACTGAACTATCATGGGGCGATCCCACTGGTAGCAAAACTTCCAAATACTCGCTTGTTGAGTGTCCGATGCAGATGTAACAGGCGACCTTTCCGAGGAGCGAGTCTGCTAGTACGTTCAGATGACCTGGTATATGATGGATAGAGAGATGAACATGAATAGAAAAATCTTCTCCGTTAGTTATCATAACGGAAATGAATGGATGCTGCCCTGATTCCTGATGTATGCTACCACTATCGAGTTGTTCAACAATATCTGAACATGCGTGTCTGCAAATAATTTGAATCCATTGATGTAGCGCTAACAATATTGACATCATTCTTTGATGTTTATGTGTTTCTCCAGAGTCCCAAGACCCCTGCATTTCGAGTTTGTCGGGCTCAGGGTCATGCTCCAAACTACTGACTCACATCCGTAATAATCGTGAAAGCCAGATCTGGCAGATGCAGAGGAACTCTTTGAGTTAACCACTGAATATCTGCCCAAATATGGACCTTTTGTTTACTAGATCCGTTAAAACAATACTGGTCTTGAGCGAATGCGTCTTCACTCTCCAGTTCTGAGTAAATAACTGGAGGGGATGTGTGTGTAAACGACCCATCAGAATAAGATGCGTAGCCACTCCACACAACCCCATCAGTCAAGTAAATTTCTCACTGTTAATGCGTCTCAGAGTAGACAAAAGCGAGCATAACAACTGACTAATTTCGCTCTGGGTTACAGCAGAAAAACAAGATTGTTGTGAGACATTACTGAGTACATTATTTAAAATTCAAATCGAAGCACATTACTCTGAACTGAAATACTATCCCTTGGACGACGAACCGTAGGTACTTTCTGAATGGCGGATATACCAGGACATGAAAGAACGGATCCTTAGATCTATGCTTGCTGCATGGTCGATCACTCGAACACTCGCTTTTACCAACTAAATGATTACTAAAAATAAATTTTTAGAGCTATCATAAACCTGTTATCCAGTTCCAGTCTATTATCGGTCGGAACGAGCTCGCTGGCTTCGGTACGAGTAACAGGTGACTGTAGAATCCTAGAGAATCTTGATTCTCGACGACCTCTATTACTCTCATTGTCAAGAGAACCTTTACCTCCGACTGGAGAGACTCTTATGCATGGATTTGACAGAAGCATTGACCATCACAGACATTAAGTTAGCAGTGGTTTTGTAGGCCGTCTGAGACCACACTTCTCGCCTACTGGTCTTCTGCAGTTTGATGCGAATCTAGATAACCATCTGCCAACTGCTAAGCAATAGAGGTCCTAACCCTCACCTGTAGTACCTGCAAGGTCTCTGGAAGGAGAAACTATGTCTCCTTCGCGAAGGGCCTCGAGCCAATGGCTTAGGGGCATCTGAACGGTAGTCTCGATCAGACCTACGCCCCATCAGAGTCGCTGTATGACTATCCCTAGAGTAATTATAGGAGGGTTACCTATACCCTCACGAGGAGTCCTTTTTAGACAACTTTTTGTCTGGGACGTCCTCCTCCCTTACTCTTTTCTGGAGCAGATTATTGATGCTTTCTTTGTAGTTTGGTCATAAACCAATGAAAGCTTATCGTTAAAAACTTAAGTGTCCGGATACCCGAGCAACCCGAATAGAGTTTTTCACCTTGTCATCTATTAAAGATGACGATGCAAGGGCTCCATCATGTCTGATTAACTCCAAATTAGCAACTGTTAAGACAGAGTTATAAGTGATGAAAATAATAGCCCTGGAAAGGACTCTAAATGAGGTACGAACATCCTCAAATTCCTTTTCTGTAGAGACGTTGTGTCACAGTTCTTAAAGGTGATCTGCACAAGACAGTGAGTCTAAATTCGCTCTGAATGTAGAAATTGCCATCTCAATTGTGTCCGAGCAAATAGTGAATGACGAAGGTAAGGCCATAACTAGGTCCTTAGCCTGCTCACTCAAATTCAGAGGAACTCTCTATATATCTTCCCCGACCGTTATAAATGAACGTAGTTCAATAATCGGTAAAATTACGGAAGATGATTACAAGAAACCGCCTTACTTCTTCCCACTGGAAAGTTGAATATGGCATCGTCTAAATAGCCTAAGGCCTGCGACGCCTGTCTAGACTTAACTGGAAAAGACATGACCTCCTCTTTTTCCGGTTGAAGTCAGCATCCAACAATGCTAGCAGTTTCTTACAAGTAGTTACAGCATTCTGATTTGCCAGAAAAAATTCAGGCCAGGGTAGTGTTGATGGATTAAATCTATTGCAACCATATGTTGTTACGAAAGGGAAGGGTTATCCCCCTCCGTATCCCTTTCATCATTTGTCTGAATCAGTTGAAAATCACGGTCAGGAGCATCTGAACTTGCAGATGCCTGGACCGACCCAGCACCATCCGACAGCTCAGGTTCTGAGACTGCCGTCGGCTGCTTCAGCATTTGCTGGGATGCTGCGATGAGCTGCGCAACCTGCGACAGCAAATCCATTATGGAGGCCTGAGGAGCAGTGGTCTTCTGTTCTGGCCGAAGGCTGCTCCCTCGGACAGTGTGTCCGAGATGGCCCTTTTCTCCGGACGTCCTGATACGAGGTCTCGTCTCTTAGCTACTGAATAGGGCTACTTTTGGGCAGTCGCAGCATTCTGATTCTTAGAAACAAACTCAGCATTTGATTTATCGCCACCCTGTGTTGTTCCAAAAGGGAAGGGTAATTCTCCTTCAAATCCCTTTCACCATCCGACTGAATCATACTCACAGTCATCGGCATATGAAGTCACAGATGACTGGACTGACCCAGCACCATCCGTCAGTTCAGGTTCTGAGACTGCCGTAGGCTGCTTCTGCACGTGCTGGGCTGCTGTGATGATCTGCGCACTCTGTGACAGCAAATCCATTACAGAGGACTGAGGAGCAACAGTCTTCTGTTGCATGGCCACCAGCTGCTCCTCGGACAGTGTGTCCGAGATGGCTCTTTTCTGCAGATGTCCCGATGATTGAGGCCTCGTCTCCTTGGCTACTTTGACAATGAGTGGACCTACTCAGCGATGCCGACTGGATATCAGAAGTCATGTAGCCAAGGTGCGGTCGTGTGTGCTTGGTAGATGCTGAAGAAGCCGTAACTATAGCCCACCCCAGCTGTGAACTGAACGGAGCGGAGCGTCCCGGATGGGAGGCGTGGACATATATAACCACTTCACCGGTCGAGATAGCTGGCGACAGGGAGCTGAAACCATGCTGTGGTTTATTGCCCTGTGCAATATACATGAGCTAGCACTGATTGACTATATAAATGCGACGATGGAAGCACACTCTCTGATGGCGTCACATAAACAACACCATGTTCTTGTTTCTCTGTAAATAGAAACTAAAAAATGAGAGCGACTTTTTGGCAAGAGGACCGGCAATGGCCTCTCACTGCAAGAGGACCGGCAGTGGCCTCTCGTCTCAAACAACGTACTGTGACACCCGTCTCCAACGTTTGTCATCCCATGCGACACATGTTGAGCAAGAATTAGTGGGAGTACATCGACTACAAGCAAGGCAACCAACATGTAAATCAGAGGAAAGGCTTCCTCGCCTTGCTTACTGAGCAATATGCTTTCATAATGAATCAAAATAAAGTTGATAGTACTCCCATCAACTCCACATTAAATATTATAAAAAAGATACAAAACAAATAACATTCAAAATATAAATCGAAAAATAATTTACACAAAAAGATTTTTTCGAAAAATTTTGACAAGAGCCCAAGTTCCCAATGGGAATGATGTGCCCAAATGTATCCCGATAGAGCCCAAGTGTGGACAAAAATTATTTTTCTACCCAAAAAATTAATTGCTACACCATCGGAATATTTAATGTATCTTACAGCAGTCCTACCATATAGTAAATAGGAAACTACATATATAAATAGAGCTTTGTCAATGTAAACAACGTCAGAATAAAAACTGGAAATAAGACCCAAGGTAATATGGCCCAAAGTCAGTAACAGATTTTTGAACTATCCGATGTAAAGCAAGATCTTCATGAGAAGAAAAAATGATACATTGGATGTATGATGCATGACCAAAACGCCTAAACACCCCAAGGGTGAGGACGTAACCATGGGGAAAAACAGAATAAACATTCTGTGTAACACGTTAAATTCCCAAGAAATTTATAAAAAAAAAATTCAGTAAAACAAGCCAAAAAGCTTGGGAGTTTAACTGGGGGGTTCAAGGGAGGGTAGGGAAGGAATACTTAACAAACAGTGGAAAAATCATTTGCAATAATGATGACGTCAGGCCCATTGGGAACCATGAACTAATTTTTATAAATATTATAAAGTTACAGCCCTGAACGTTTCAAACCACCGTTTCTTCCTTCCTTCATCCAGTTGTGTCCTTGGATCCACTGACCACTGATTTGTGTCTGGCATCATTATAAACTTAGATTTAAAAGCACAGAAATCAGTTTGTTGTTGTCTAAGAGCCAAACAAAGAATGATGTTGGCGCCAATTCTGATCACTACCTGGCATCTGCGCTTGCATGGAGAGTAAACGTATGGAGGGCCAGATAGGACTTCTGATTTTTGGTTTTGCATGCAAATTTTGGGGATGGGGAGTGGGGGGGGGGGGGGGGGGCAAAATTTGTGTTTGGCCCTCAATATTTTGGAGTTAGCACTCAAAAATATGCAGGGCCAAACACAAATTTTGCCTCCCCACCCACCAATCCCCCAAATTTGCATGCAAAACCGAAAAAAATTATGTCCTATGTGGTCCTTCATACTTTTGTGATCTGTGCATGCGCAGTATCCAGGAAGACACCAAAATTGGTGCCAACCATCATTCTTTCTACAGTGCCTGCTAAATATGTTATAATCAGCAGAGAGGCATGAGTGCCCACTCATGGGAGGGCCATCAATGTCTGGGCCATTGGAAAGTATAAAAAATATACAAATTACTTCAAATTTATAATATGTTTATACAACAACCAATGGCCCAGACTTAGCTGAATCGTAAAAAGGCTGGAGGGCCTAGGACATAAAGGAAAATCCAATTACTCAATTACTTCTTAAAGGATAGATCCTAAAGGAGAATAGGAGAGAAAGGAATTATATATGTCTTTCTCATTTACGAGAAAAGAGAAAGACATAACACCAACAATGTAAATGAGCATTACATAATGTATAATTCTCCATTTTAATGCCAGCATAATCCATTATGCTAATTCGGTGAAGGGAAGCCAATATATAAAGACAGTACAGAGAATGAGACTCTTTATACTCATTTAAAAGTGTCCGAGAATTGTATATTGACGCCTGTTTGACACATGGCATATACAAATGCTTCACAGTGAGCTACACTTTAAAAACAAGACATATTAATTTGCTTCACACCGAGTTGCATATTAAAACCATCCCAGCAGGGACTCGGGCTAATGACACTGGAGGTCTTCCCTTTTTTTTCACTATAAAGCCAGATGATAAGCGAAAAAATGTCCCCCCCCCCCTGTTCTGAGGTACAACAGAAGACTGCTGCTCCACAGAACGAAGAGAGCAAGGGAACAGCATCACTGCTGGAACGGGTTGCCTAAATAACTATAGATGTAATCATTTAGTGGAAGACATTCTGAGCAACAGATAGAGGACCTAAACATCTAAGGTCACTGGAGACGGACTCTATATTTCTAATGTAAAACTTTGTAAATGTAGAAGGCTGTGTCCAGTACGCAGCTTTCATGAGATCAGTGATGGCTATGTTGTTAGAATAAGCCCAAGAAGTGGACAGCACTCTAAGTTCATGCGCTGTTATCTTATTTACAGAACGCTGATCTGAAGATAGACTTTCATAGGCAATGCGTATTGCCAACTGAATCCATCTAGCAACTGAATAAACAGAAATATCTCTTCTGTTAGGAATCAATGATAAAAAGAAGCATTTTCTTTTCTAATAAACTCTGATCGGCATTTATATATGTGCATAGCCCTGAGTGGACACAGCAAAGGTCTACGGTTGTCCATAGACGGCAGAGCCTTTATGATAATAGGCTCAGATCGTTTATCTGGAGCCTGATTCTTAGCCAAAAATCCCACTTGTGTAGTTAGAGTGATGGTATTTTCAACACTACGATAGTGAGTTTCGTCAACAGATAAAGCATGGTGTTCACTAACTCTTCTAGCAGAAGCAAAGGCTAAGAGAAAAGCTGTTTTATAGGTCTTTAATTGGGAGCGCGGTGGCTCAGTTGGTAGAGGTGCAGGCTGCAAGCCGAGAGGTCCTCGGTTCGAATCCCACCTGCGGCAACCGCGTTGTGTCCTTGGGCAAGACACTTCATCTCCATTGCCCGCGTGGGGGCACGATGACGCCGTGTACTAAGGCGTACTGCACGTCGATGGTGCGCATTTCTTCAACCAATCTAACCCTGCCTGTGCTGCAGTGCGGAGTTACGATGTTGGGGAGCTGGCAGCTGCTCGTCGTTGCTCGGTGGTTCTCTCCGGGTACTCCGGCTTCCTCCACCCGTAAAACTGTCACGGTCATGATTAGCCATTGTGCATAAATATGTGACCTTAAACACCAATAAATAAATAAGGTCTTTAATTTGAACTCTACAACGTTTAACAGCTCAAATGGAGCTTCTTTAAGCTTCAACAGAACCCAAGCTAAATTCCACTCAGGAATTAATCTGAGGGTTCTAGGTCTATTTATAGAGAAATTTCTAACTTCTTTGGATAATGAAGCATTAGATCCAATTGCCAAGTTATCATGATGAGCGTAAGAGTCCGATAACATAGACCTACAGCCTTTAATAGAGGCGGGCTGCAGTTTGAGAACGTCAAACAGGTAAACCAGAAAATTGGCAATATCCGGTATGGACGGATCATAGACGTCTGTCAACTGATCCTTACATCAATGGAAGAAAACTTTCCACTTTGCTGTGTAATTCAGTGAAGAGGAGGATCTCCTGCAGTTAGAAATTGCGTCCACTGTTCGTCCTGTAAAACGCTTGCCTTGCAAGAAGGACCATACAATGAAAATCTTCTGGGTTGTGATGCAGTGTGCGTGACTTCTCCTGATAAAGAAGGTCCCATAACAGACACCTGAGAAGATTGATCCATGGTTTCTGTGACAACAGAGATGCTCCTAACAGAATCTTGCAACGAGACTGTTTGATCTTTAACAAGATCTGCTGAATCAACAGAGTTGGAGAATATGCATATCCTATCATTCCGTCCCATGAAAATGAGAGAGTGTCTACTGCATACGCTCGATGATCTGGACATGGCGACACGTAAGTCTGCAACTGATTGTTGAGGTGTGTCGCAAACAAATCTATCGTAGGTTGATCCCATTGGTAGCAAATCTGACTGAATACTCGCTTGTTGAGAGTCCACTTCTATGGCAACAGGTGACCTTTCCAAGATAGCGAGTCTGCTAATACGTTCAGACGACCCGGTATATGATGGACCGATAGATGAACTTGATGCTTCATACAGAAGAATTTTTTTCCGTTAGTTTGCATGACAGAATCGAATGCGTGCCTCCCTGGTTCCTGATGTACGCTATTACTGGTGAGTTGTCCGACAATATCAAACTAGCGCATCCACTATAATGTGAATCCACTGTTGTAGCGCTTACCATATTCACATCATTTCTTTGATGTTTATGTGTTTCTCCAGGAAGCAAAGGTCCCAAAGACCCTGGCACTTCGAGTCTGTCGGGCTCAGGGTCACGCCCCAACCTGTTTGACTCGCATCCGTCATAATCGTGAAAGCCGGAGCTGGCAGCTGCAGTGGAACTCCACTGCCCAAATCTGGACCTTTTGTTTTACCAGGTCCGTTAAAACAATACTGGTCTCGAGCAAATGCGTCTTCACACTCCAGTTCTGGGTAAAGAATATCTGGAGGGGACGTGTGCACAAGCGACCCATCAGAATAATAGATTCGCAGCAGCTCCGCATAACCCCATCAGTCACATAAATTCCCTCGCTGTTAATGCATCTGAGTGTAGACAAAAGCAAGCATAACAACTGACTAATTCCGCTCTGGGTAATGGCAGACAAACCAGATTGTTGTGAGTCTCGAAGCTCATTCCCAAGTGAATGAACGACTTGGACGGAGCTTGATTCGACTTCTCGTTTACGATGAAGCCGAGACGTCGGAGCAAAAGAAGCAGACTCTGAACATTGTTCCGAAGAGAAGTTTTGTTGCCGTATCGCTGAAGAATGTCGTCCAAGTAAGCCGACTTTAACACAGACGAATGAGCTCAGAAGTGAGACATTACCGAGATCATTATTCGAGTGAACGCCCAGGGCGCTAGATTCAGACCGAAACACATTGCTTGGAACTGATATACTATCCCTTGAACGGCAAACTGTAGATACTTTCTGAATGCCGTATGTTCCGGGACATGAAAGTACGCATCCTTTAGATCTATGCTTACCGCATAGTCACTCACTCGAATGCTCGCCCTTACCGACCAAATGGTATCCATATAGAACTTTGGAGCTAAGATAAGTTTGTTTATCCAGCTCAAGTCTATTACCGGTCGGAATGAGCTGTCTGGCTTCGGTACTAGGAACAGGTGACTGTAGAAAGCTAGAGAATCTTGGTTCTCGACGACCTCTATTGCTTCCTTTGCCAAGAGAGACTTTACCTCGGATAGGAGAGACTTTCTTTTGCAAGGATTTGACAGAAGTTTTGTCCATCGCAGACATCATGTTAGCGATGGTTTTGCTCGGAAAAGATAGCCATAGGCCGTCCAAGACCACACTTTTCACCCACTCGTTTTCTGTAACAGTTATCCAGTTCGTCGCAAATCTTGATAACCTTCCCGCCAACTGGAATGCAATAGAGGTCCTGATCATCACCTGTAGGAACTGCGAGGCTTATGGAAGGAGAAACTACGTCCTCCTCGCAAAGAGCCTCGACCCACCGGCTTAGGGGTGTCTGACCGGTTGTCTCGGACAGACCTACGCCCCTTCCCGAGTCACTATATTGACAATCCCTGGAGCAAGTGTGAAAGGATTTCTTATACCCTCGCGAGGAGTCCACTTTTGACGATTTTTGTCCAGGACCTCCTCCTTTACACTTTTCTGCTGCTGCAGGTCGATTAGATGCCGACTTAAGGAGCAGAGTGTTTGACGCTTTCTTTGTAGCTTGGTCATAGACCAAAGAAAGCTTATCGTCAAAAATTTTATGACCGGATACCGGAGCGACTCGTAGAGAGTTTTTCACCTTGTCATCTATTAATGATGACGATGCAAGGCCTCCATCACATCTAATTAACTCCAGATTAGCCACTTTTAGGGCGGAGTTATACGTGGTAAACATAACAGCCCTGGAAAGAACTCTTAAAGAGGTACGAATGTCCTCAAATTCCTATCCGTTGAGATGTTGCGCCATAGCTCTTGTAAGGTGATTTAAATAAGACACAGTGTCTAAATTCGCCCTGTAAGAAGAAATTGCCATCTCAATTGTGTCCGAGGGAATAGTGAATGACGCAGGTAAGGACATGTCTAGGTCCTCAGCCTGCTCATCCAAATGAAGAGGAACTCTCTGGATATCTTCCCCGACCGTTTTAAATTAACATAGTGCAAGAAACGGTAAATGTACGGAAGATGACGACAAGAAGCCACCTTTCTTCTTCCCACTGGAAAGATTCAATATGGTGTTGCCTAAATTGCCGAAGGCCTGCAACACCTGTCTAGACTGTACCGGAAAGGACAGGACCTCCTCCCTTGTCCGGATAAAGTCAGCATCCAATGATGCCAGCAGTTTCTTCAAAGCTGGAACGAACTCAGAGAAGTATTGATGAATTAAGTCCATCGCAACCATGTGTTGTTCCAAAAGGGAAGGGTAATCCTCCTCCATATCTCTTTCACCATCTGACTGAATCAGATTAGACTCACGGTCAGCGGCATCTGAAAGCACAGATGACTGGACCGACCTAGCACCATCCGACAGCTCAGAATTTGAGACTGCCGAATGGCTGCTCCTGCACTTGATGGGATGCTGCGATGAGCTGCGCGATCTGCGACAGCAAGTCATTGACGGAGGCATGAGGAGCAGCAGACTTGTTTCTTGGCTGCTCCTGGGACGGTGTGTCCAAGATGGCTCTTTTCTCCGGACATCCCAATAAATGAGGCCTTGTCTCCTCAGCTACCGGATGGTAGGACTTCTTTGACAATGAGTGGTCCCTTCTCGGTGATGGAGGCTGGATATCAGAAGTCAAGTAGCCAAGGTGCAATCATGTGTACTTGGAAGACGCTGATGAAGAAGCCGTAACTGTAGCCGACGCCAGATGTGAACTGAATGGAGCATCCCGGATGGGAGGCGTGGACGTATGCTCCGCCTGACGCAAGTTCCAAACCACCACATCTGGCCCCAGATGTTGTTGGGAAAGAGAGGGGGCTCTCTCGCTCGCGGTCCTTTCAGAACTCGCTGAGCTTCCCGCTGAACTTGACGGCTTCTTCTTCTCTGTCGTCGCAGGGTGAGCCTGTTTATATTTCAAAGTGCTCGCTCTACCCACTCCACTTTTTTCGACAGCAACAGACACACCTGGTGCCAAAGTACCCACGGTCAAAGTAACCGCTTCACCGTTTGAGCTAGCTGGCAACAGGGAGCTGAAACCACTGGTGTCTGGTTTTTTGCCCTTTCTAATATTCATGAGCACTTTTACCGCTAGCTCTTTTTGAACATTTAATTGCAACGACGGCAGCACACTCTCTGTACCCGTCAAGTAAACATCAGCATGTTCTTGTTCCTCTGAAATAGAAACTGAGAAACTAGATTGACTTTGTGGCGAGAGGACCGGCATTGGCCTCTCGCCACTAACAGCAGACCGTGACACCCGTCTCCAACGTTTGTCATCCCATCCGACACATGTTGAGCAAGAATTAGTGCGAGTACACTGACTACAAGCAAGACAACCATCATGTAAATCAGAGGAAGACTTCCTCGCCTTGCAATTTGAGCAATAAGCTTTCATTTTGAATCAAATTAAAGTCGACTGCACTTGCACCAACTCCACAAAAATATATGAAAAAGATACATAATATATTCAAAACTATAAATCAAAAAATAATTTTCAAAAAATTTTTCGAAAAAATTTTGACAGGAGCTCAAGTCCCCAAAGGGAACACAATGAGCCCAAATGTATCCCGATAGAGCCTAAGTGTGAACAAAAATTTTTTTATATCCAAAAATTAAATACTATCCTACCGGAGTATATAATGTATTTTACAATAGTCCTACCATGATTAATAAATAGGAAACTACATACAAAAACAGAGCGTTGTCAATGTAAGCAAGTCAGAATGAAAACTGGAAACAAGACCCCAGGCACTGAATAACATGGCCCGAAGTCAGTAACAGATTTTGAACTATCCAAAAGATCTTCATCAGAAGAAAAAATGATACATCGGAAATATGATGCATGACCAAGAATGCCTAAACACCACTAGGGTGAGGACGTAACCATGGGGATATACAGAATAAACATTCTGTGTAACACGTTAAACTCCCAAGAAATTTATATAAAAAATTTCAATAAAACAAGCCAAAATGCATGGAAGTTTAACTGGGGAGCTTCAAGGAAGGATAGGGAACAAACAAACAGTGGCAAAATCATTAGTAAGAATGATGACGTCAGGCCCATGTTCCGAAATTGGGAAGCATGAAATAATTTTTGTGAAAATTATAAAGTTACAGCACTGAACGTTCCAAACAACCATTTCTTCCTTCCATCATCATCCTACTGTGTCCTTGGATCCACCAAATTCACCATTGATTTGTGTCTGGCATCATTAAAACTGAGGTTTAAAAGCACAGAAGTCAGTTTGTTGTTATCTGACAAAGGGCCAAACAAAGAAAGAATGAATGTTGGCATCAATTTTGGTGTCATCCTGGATACTGGGGCAAAATTTGTGTTTGGCCCCGGATATTTTTGAGTTAGCATCAGCTAGGTCTGGGCCATTGGTTGTTGTATAAAAATATTATGACTGCATATTTATACACAATGGACTAATTTTCTAACACTACATTTATTCCATTGTGCTAACTACAGAACTGTTGACTGTTGTACCCAGAAAATTTTGAATGGAATTAAAAAAACAAAAAATTTTAAAAAATGCTTCAATGATGAAAAGAAAAGTTTGGTGGTGCTCTGTAGGTGTGGTGTCATGAAGAAGAGGATGGCAGGGGGAGGGGGAATCAATAATTATTTTATGATTTTTTAACACAGCATAATTGACGACTAGATCTGGTGTTAATGGTGGTCCATGAGCTGAAAATCCAAAATATGTTGTTGGCAATGCTCAAGTCGTGGAAACAAAAAAGTTAGAACATCATTCTATCCTAACTATTGTCCACTGTCAGCCTCTTAGGAGCAAAATTTCCAATTCAGCAAGTTATTGTGAAGACTGTCAAATAAATAATGCTGTAGATCTAATGCTATAAATAGATATCACGGAGATGGAATCCATCTCTTCGGGCCACAAACTGATGTGAACCGTAGTACTAAAATATTTCAAGCAATAGGTAAAATCTGATTAAAATCCCTTCCCTCACACGAACTTGTCAGAAAAAAAACCCAAATTCTGAATAATTTGACCTTGAGGTCAAAGTTCAAGGTCGAAGCATGGGAACCGTGGTATGCGACACAACGTCTTGAGATAATATACCCACATGTCAAATATCAAAACCTTATCTATTAAGAGAGAAAGATTACGGACGCACGGACGGACACATGGAAGGACGGATGCACGGACAGAGCGATCACTATAGGGTGTCCGCCTCTCGGCGGGGCCCTAATAATATGGATTGTATGATATGATAAAAAGAATGAACAGAGGCTCTTAAAAGAAGCAAGACAAAAAAAGAAGCAAGACAAAAAAAGAAGCAAGACAAAAATGGTACACTTTTTCCAATGTGAGAAGAAACAAGAAAAAAGCGAACATGTAGTATTGTACTGACGTCCATTTTAAATGTTTCACTTATGAACTTGCCCTCTCCCCCACCCCGAACAGACAAAAATATTAAAATTGAAGAATGAAGTTGGACACCACCGCAGTTGTACGTCATTTTGACAAAGCAAAGAATCTGTAAAACATATTACGCATATTATTTCAAAAAGGGTTAATGGAAAAAATTATAAATTCATAGTAATTTCTATATTTTCCATACTTACCAGTGGCCCAGACTTAGCTGGTGCTTACTCCAAAATATGAAAAAAATAAAAATGCCGCTCAGGATCACCGATCCAATGTTGAGTTGTGACAACAGAAAAGGTGGGTTTGATCATTATGAAGTTATTGTCTGCAAATGAATTATTGAGTGTGTGCTGGGTCTGTGACCTTTACATTTGACGTACTGAATTCCAAATAAATTGAGTTCCTATGAAGAATGACAGACGAGGGTTGAACGATTTTCATGTTATTGTGTAGAAACCAATGGAGTGCAGAGTTCAACAATTTGTATCTTGCTTGACAAAAGTGAAAGAACCCTCTGTCTGAAAGAAGATAACAATTGTAGAATTGATGACTATGCAAGTGACTAAAAGCTTGCCGTGAAGAAGGGTTAATAGTTAACAATATTTTTCGACATGGAAATATCATTTGTTCTGTTAACTTGCTGCAGTAAGATGTCAAAAGTATGCACACCTCAATCCTAATTATGTCCCCTTGTGTAGTGAAGAAATCAAAATCAATAGGGTTCTTCATCGCACCCAGGTCAACTTACCTATGAAGTTTATTGAATGTAAGCTGAACCACTATCAAGTTATCATCCGGAAACCAATTGTTGTGATTTACTATGTTCAAGGTCACTGTGACCTTGACCTTTGAACTGGCGAGTCCAATATCAATAGGGTTTTTCCTTGCAAGAAGTCAACCCACCTATGGAGCTTCATGAATGAAGGTTAAGACACTATGAATTTATCGTCCACAAACCAATTGTTGCGATTTACTATGTTCAAGGTCACTGTGACCTTGACCTTTGACCTGGCAAGTTCAAGATCAGTAGGGTTCTTCCTCACAGCAAGGCCAATGCAGCTATTAAGTTTCATGACTATAGGCTGAACCACTGTCAAGTTATTGTCTGGAAACCAATTGTTGCAATTTGGTCACTGTGACCTTGACCTTTGACCTGGCGAGTCCAAGGTCAATAGGGTTCTTCCTCGCACCAAGGCCAACACACCTATGAAGTTTCATGACTCTAGGTTGAACCACTATCAAGTTCTCATCCAGAAACCAATTGTTGCGATATACTATGTTCAAGGTCACTGTGACCTTGACCTTTGACCTGGTGAGTCCAACATCAATAGGGTTCTTCCTCGCACCAAGGCCAACACGCCTGTAAAGTTTCATGACTCTAGGTTGAACCACTAGCAAGTTATCATCCGGAAACCAATTGTTGCGATATACCATGTTCAAGGTCACTGTGACCTTGACCTTTGACCTGGTGAGTCCAAGATCAATAGGGTTCTTCCTCGCACCAAGGCCAACACACCTATGAAGTTTCATGACTCTAGGTTGAACCACTATCAAGTTATCATCCGGAAACCAATTGTTGCGATATACTATGTTAAAGGTCACTGTGACCTTGACCTTTGATCTGGTGAGTCCAAGATCAATAGAGTTCTTCCTCGCACCAAGGCCAACCCACCTATGAAGTTTCATGAATGTAGGTTGAACTACTATCAAGTTATCATCCGGAAAGGAATTGTTGCGATTTACTATGTTCAAGGTCACGTTGACCTTGACCTTTGACGTAGCGAGTCCAAAATCAATAGGGTTCTTCCTCCCACCAAGACCAACCTACGTATGAAGTTTAATGAATGTGAGTTGAACCACTATCAAGTTATCATCCGGAAACCAATTGTTTACGCCCGACCGCCTGCCCGCCCGTCCGCCCGCCATTCACCAAACTATAAGTCGAGTTTGACTTCGTCACAACTCGACTAATTATAGTAATTTATATATTTTTTATACTTACCAATGACTCAGACTTAGCTGGTGCTAACCCCAAAATATCTAGGGCCAAACACAAATTTTGCCCACAATCCCCCAAATTTGCATGCAAAACCGAAAATTAGAAGTCCTAACTGGCCCTCCATACATTTTACCCTCCGCGCATTCGCAGACGTCGAGCTCATTCCAAAGAGGAGTCACATGATATGGTTTTGTTGAAAGTTTTTTGAAAAATTTAAAAAATGATATTTAAAATAATAAATTTGATATCGTCTGTGTTGGGTAAAGGGTTAAGCACCATTCAACAGCTCAAGTTTTGAGACTGATGTTGAGTGCTTCTGCCTTAGCAGGAATACTGCGATTAGCTGCGCAATTGCGACAGCAAGTCTGTTACAGAGGCCTGAGGAGCAGCGGTCATGAATAGCCTGTCCGCCGACTGCTCCTAGGACAGGGTGTCCAAGATAGTTATTACTGCAGACGACCCGATAAATGAAGCCTCATCTCCTTGGCTACTAGATGGTGCGACTTTCTTCACAAAAGATGGACCTTTTGACGATGCAGACTGGAAATCCTGAGTCACTTAGCCAAGGTGCGGTCGGGAGTGCTTGGTAGACGCTAAATAATCAAAACTGTTGCCGTCCCCGGCTAAGAATTTAACTAAGCGTACCGGACAACAGCTATGTACGTAAGCGTTGTCTGAAGCAAGGTCCTGCCAACAACAGCCGGCTCCAGATGTTGTTAAAAGAGAGAGAGAGAGTCTCCCTCTTGCTCGCGGTCCGGGGAGACCTGGACAAGAGTACCTCAGAACTTGCCGGCTTTTTCCTTTCATCAACACTGGGTATGCATGATTCGATTAAACAGTCCTTGCTGCACCCTTATTCTCTCTCGACCTCCACGGACATACCCGGTGTCACACCATGAGTCTATGTGATAGATCTGCCGGTTGAGCAAGCTGGAGACAAGGGACGTAAACCTCTTTTGATGCATAGCCCTTGTCTAATATCATTGAGCACTTTTCCACTAGCTCTGAATACAATGCATATGCAACACATCAGGACTCACGGTCCTCAAATTCAACCTTAACCGTTTCACCGGCATCAGGGAACTGAAACCACTCATCAGGCTTATAGCCCTGTGCAATATGAAGATGACTTTGTCCGTTATGTAGAGGAAACCATAAGACTAGCCGTCCCTGGCTGCCTATTAGACGGGACGTCCCGGACAGGAGGCATGGACGTATACTCCGACTGACACAAGTTCCTACCAACAACATCTGTCCCCAGATGATACTGTAAGAGAGAGAGGCCTCTCTCTTACTCGCGGTCCTGGATGACCTGGACTAGTGTACCTCAGAGCTTGCAGGTTTCCTGCTTCCATCGTCGCTGGGTGAGCATGGTTGTATATCATAGTGTTCGCTCCACCCTATATCAGTTCCTAGCCCGGATCGTATACATCCGGCGTCACAGTTCTCAGAGGCCTGAGTAACCAATTCACCGGTCGAGCTAGCTGGCGACAACAGACTTGTGCGGTCGTGTGTGCTTTTCGAACATGCAGGAAGCTATAAGACTAGCCAACCTCGGCAGTCTATGGAAGGAGCGGCCCGTGGACGTAAGTTCCAACTGACACCAAGTTCCTACCAACAACCTATGACCCCAGATGTTGTTATAAGAGAGAGGGGCCTCTCTCTTGCTCGCGATCACGGAAGACCTGGACGAGCATACCTCAGAACTTGTCTACTTCCTCCTTCCTGTGCTTCCTCCTTTCCGTCGTCGCAGAGTGGAGTGAGCATGTTCGTATCTTTATAGTGCTCGCTACACCCTTATTCCTCTTCTCCACCGCTACGGACATACCCGGCATCACACCACCCATATATATGCCATGACAGATCCGCCGGTTGAGCTAGCTGTAGACAAGAGACATAAACTTGCGTTTGAAGCCTAGCCCTTGTCTAATATCATTGAGCACTTTCCAGCTAGCTCTTATAGTATAATGCGACAACGGCAGCACACTCCCTGACGGCGTCACGAAACCACACCATGTTCTTGTTCCTCTGTAAATAGAAACTGAAAAAACTACAGTGACATTTTGACGACAGGGCCAGCATAGTCCCCTCACCGCGATAGGACCGATAGTGTCCACTCGCCTAACAAAAACCATGACGCCTGTCATCCATATTATCAAATCTGACACATGGAGTAGAATTAGTGGTAGTACATCAACTAAACTCTATTTGCCATACTATTAGATAAATATAATTACCTCAATTCTAATATATGTCATTGTACCACCACCAAATCTACATATAATATAAGATAACCTTAAAAAATAATCAATGACATGAATATATCCAAAAGAAAATCTCTTTCAAAAATAAAATAAAAAATTTTGAAATTTTTTTTCTTATTTTAGAGCCCAAGTTCCCAAAGGGAACGATGAGCCCCAAAAGTGTGGACAACATTATAAAAATCTGTGTAAAATAAACTACCACACTATCAGAATATTTAATGTTACTTACAACTGTCGTTCCTAAACAAAAATAGGAAACTACCTAGAGTAATGTAAATGTAAACAAAAAACCGGAATCAAGACCCCAGGCAACACGACCCAAAGTCAGTAACAGAAACAAAACTATCTGATGTAAAGCAAGATCTTCCTCAGAAGAAAAAACGATACATTGGATGTATGATGCATGACCAAAACGCCCAAACACCCTAAGGATGAGGACGTAACCCTGGGGATGTACAGAATAATCTTCTGTATAATCCGTTAAACTCTCAAGAAATTTTATAAAAAAATTTCAATAAAACAAGCCAAAAAGCTTGGGAGCTTAACTGGGGGGATCAAGGGAAGGCAGGGTAGGAATACTAAATAAACAGTGGATAGATCATAATCAATCAGTGATAATGTCAGGCTCATGTCCCGAAGTTAGGGAACATGAACTAATTTTAAGAAATATTATAAAATTACAGCCCTGAACGTTTCAAACCACCGTTTCTTCCTCCCTTCCTCCAGTTCTGTCATTGGATCCACCAATTTAACCATTGATTTGTGTCTGGCATCATTATTAATTGAGATTTAAAAAGCACAAATGTCAGTTTGTTGTTATCTGACAAGGGCCATACAAAGAACAATTTACTAGGGCCAGTTTCGTTGTCTTCCTGGCATCTGCGCATGTTCAGAGGGTAAAATGTATGGAGGACTAGTTAGGACTTCTAATTTTCGGTTTTGCATACAAATTTTGGGGATTAGGGGGCAAAATTTGTGTTTGGCCCTAGATATTTTGGGGTTAGCACCAGCTAAGTTTGGGTCATTGGTTACAGTATAAAAATATCGAGGGCCAAACGCAAATTTTGCCCCCCTATCCCCAAAATTTCCATGCGAAACCAAAAATTAGAAGTCCTATCTGGCCCAACATACATTTACTCTCCACACATGCTCAGATGCCAGGAAGTGACCGGAATTGGCGCCAACATCATTCTTTACAAAAGAGAGAATTACAGAATAATTCAGCGGGGAGGTATGAGTGCCCACTCATGGGAGGGCGATCCCTGTCTGGGCCATTGGTATGGAAAATATAGAAATTACTAGGAGTTTATAAAATTTTTCCAACTGTACCTAATGGCCCAGACTTAGTTGAATCGTAAAAAGGTGGAGGGCCTAGGACTTCCGAAATAGAAGATCAACATAGTTCCAATCCTGCAATGCATGATAAAAGAAAATTTAAATAATTAGGAATTACATGTTAGTCTCTCTATACAGTAATAGAGGAGACATATTCTAAATAAGGAGCCCAAATTAAGTAATTCCTTATTGTAAGCATGAAGACAATGCTACTTAGGATGTAACAAGTTCCTAATTTTTAAGGCTAGTCCGGACTAAGCCCCAGAAATTAGGATGGCATATCTGAGAATGAGTGAAAATCTCCCACAAACATACGCCATACAATAACACTTCAGCTGTATGCAGGATATAATTACAGAAAAAATAGCATACTTCATAGTTACATGCTCTTTAAGCCAGAGAAGAGGTAAACCCCCTGCCCCTCTTTTGAAGGAATCTTCAAAAGAAAGAGGGGAGAGCTCTGGAATCAATAAGAGTGGTACCAAAAAACAATATAAATAATCATCGAACAGGCACTCAGGTATTAATTCATGATTAATAAATGGTGCTTAATGCCACTTCAGAAGTTAAGGCTATAGCGACGATCCTGGTAATTAATACTGCCCGGTATATAAACATACACCGCAGATGGCGTACACATATACGTCGAAAACCGGTGATATAAAATATAACATTCACATGTCCAATCGAGCCATACTGAACGATACCTGAAGAGAAAACACACGTCCTAGGTAATCCACAGGCGAATATGCGAAATGAGTACTGACATAATAGAAACCCGGATCTTGAAATGAAAGTAGGCATGATTAACAGGCTCCGACACGAACCGCCCCCAAAATAGATTAGGATTTCAAGGTCCACAAAATACCATAAAGCGTTAGCCTAATAATATAATGTGCAAGAGCATTTATATTTAGCATGTAATCATCTGAAAACCAGTTAACTGGTTATGCAGCCTGCGAGGTATTCAAGAGTAGCAATTTAATGTGATGGATTTTTAAATAAATATAACAAATCAACAAATAATAACAGGAAACTAATCCAACTAAAAAGCGGATGTGCCCATGAGGTCGCCATAGAACACGACCCAAATGCATAGTATGTATGTATTAAATTATATGAGGCTTGTGGGAAGAAAATTACGTCTTGCCCGGCAATGGCCTCTAAATACATAGGCAATGTGTGTGAGTGTGGGGGGGGGGGGAGGGGGAAAGGGGGGGGGGGGGAGAAGGGGGGGAATTCGAAGTGATATCTAAATCTTCTCACCCGCATTATTTAATCGTTCATGTGCCAGTTATCAAATGATATAGGAACCGCAATGGTTCCCTCATGTCTAACCGACTCCATTATGCCACTATGGGTGGAGAAGGACGTGAAGAAAAAAACTTCACCTGAAATAAGGCCCGCTCAATGGTTTGGGCATGGCAACACAAATGACAGTAACTAATTGTTCCAGTGTGTCACAAACTAAACTATCATGGGGTGATCCCACTGGTAGCAAAACTGTCCAAATACACGCTTGTTGAGCGACATTTCGAAGGCGAAAGTCTGCTAGTACGTTCAGAAGACCCGGTATATGACAGATAGAGAGATGAACATGAAATAGAAAAATTCTCTGTTAGTTATCATAACAGAAATGAATGGGTGCAGCCCTGGTTCCTGATGTACCCTACTACGATCGAGTTGTCTAACAATATCTGAACTTAATGTGAATCTACTGATGTAGCGCTAACAATATTGACATCATTCTTGATGTTTATGTGTTTCTCCAGGAACCGAGGATCCCAAGATCCCTGCATTTCAAGTCTGCTGGACTCCATAATCGTGAAAGCTGGATCTGGCAGTTGCTGCGGAACTCTTGAGTTAACCACTGAATATCTGCCCCAATACAGACCTTTTGTTTACTAGATCCGTTAAAACAATACTTGTCTTGAGCAAATGCATCTTCATACTCCAGATCTGGGTGAAGAATAACTGGAGGGGACGTGTGCGTAAGCAACCCATCTGAATAAGATGTGTAGTCGCTCCACAAAACCCCATCAGTCGCATAAAATTTCTCGCTGTTATTGAGTCTGAGAGAAGACAAAATCGAGCATAACAACTGACTAATTTTGCTCTGGATAAGAGCAGACGAACCAGATTGTTGTGAGACATTACTGAGTTCATTATTCAAGTGACAGCCCAGGGCGCAAGATTCAGACCGAAGCACATCACTCAGAACTGAAATACTATCCCTTGGACGATGAACCGTAGGTACTTTCTGAATGCCAGGTGTACCAGGACATGAAAGAACGTATCCTTAGATCTGTGCTTGTTGCATAGTCGATCACTCAAATGCTCGCTTCTACCGACTTAAATGATTACCATAAATAAACTTTCAGAGCTATGATATACTTGTTATCCAGCTCCAGTCCATTATCGGTCGGAACGAGCTCTCTGGCTTCAGTATGAGTAACAGGTGGGGGCATGGTGGCTCAGTTGGTAGAGGTGCAGGCTGCAAGCTGAGAGGTCCTCGGTTCGAATCCCACCTGCGGCAACCACATTGTGTCCTTGGGCAAGACACTTCACCCCCCAATGCCCACGTGGGGGCACAGTGACGTTGTGTACTAAGGTGTTCTGCACATCGGTTGTGCATCGGTTGTGCACCTGTCTTCAACCAGTGCTAACCCTGCTTGTGCTGAGTTGGTATGATGAGGAGCTGACAGTTGCTCACTGTTGTTCGGTGGTTCTCTCCGGGTACTCCGGCTTCCTCCACTCGTAAAACTGTCACGGTCATGGTTAGCCCTTGTGCAGAAATATGTGCCTTTAAACACTATTAAAAAATAATAATGATAGTAACAGGTGACTATAGAATCCTAGAGAATCTTGATTTTCGACAACCTCTATTACTTTCATTGTCAAGAGAATCTTTACCTCCAATTGGAGAGACTCTTATGCAAGGATCTGATGGAAGCATTGTCCATCACAGACATTAAGTTTGTGGTGGTACTCTCAGAAAGATAGCTGTGGGCCGTCTGAGACCACACTTCTCGCCTACTGGACTTCCGTAATAGTTATCCAGTTTGATGTGAATCTTGATAACCATCCGTCAACTGCTAAGCAATAGAGGCCCTAACCCTCACCTGTAGTACCTGTGAGGCCTATGGAAGGAGAAACTACGTCTGATTTGTGAAAAACTTCAAGCCAATGGCTAAAGGGCGTCTGACCAGTCGTTTCGATCAGACCTAAGCACCCTATCCGAGTTGCCGTATGACGATCCATAAAGTAATTATAGGAGGGTTACCTATACCCTCGCAAGGAGTACTTTTTAGACACTTTTCTGTCTAGGACGTCCTCCCTTACTCTTTCCTGCTATTGCAGGTCGATTAGACGCCAACTTAAGGAGCAGAGTATTGATGCTTTCTTTGTAGCTCATAAACCAATGCAAGCTTATCATCGAAAAAATTAGTGTCCGGAAACCGGAGCAACCGTATAGAGTTTTTCACCTTGCCATCTATTAAAGATGACGACACAAGGGCTCCGTCACGTTTGATTAACTCCAAATTAGCAACTGTTAAGACAGAGTTATACGTGATAAACATAATAGCCCTGGAAAGGGCACTACATGAGGTACAAACGTCCTCAAATTCCTTTCCATAGAGATGTTGTGTCACAGTTCTTAAAGGTGATCTGCGTAAGACAGTGAGTCTAAATTCACTCTGGACGAAGAAATTGCCGTCCTAATTGTGTCCGAGCGAATAGTGAATGACGAAGGTAAGGCCATAACTAGGACCTTAGCCTGCTCATTCAAACGCACAGGAACTCTCTATACATCTTCCCCATTTTTCATTTTTATCGGTAATATTATGGAAGATGATGACAAGAAACCATCTTACTTCCCACTGGAAAGTTGAATATGGCATCGTCTAAAAGGCCTAAGGCCTGTGACACCTGTCTGGACTTAACTGGAAAAGACATGACGTCCTCTTTTTCCGGATGAAATCAGCGTCCAACAACGCTAGCGGTTTCTTGCAAGTAGTCGCAGCATTCTGATTTGCTGGAACAAATTCAGGGTAGTGTTGACGGATTAAATCCATCGCAACCATGTGTTGTTCCAAAAGGAAAGGGTAATCCCCCTCCATATCCCTTTCATCATTTGTCTGAATCAGTTGAAAATCATGGTCAGTAGCATCTCAACACGTAGATTACTGAACCAACCCAGCACCATCCGACAGCTCAGGTTCAGAGACTGCGTCGACTGCTTCTGAACTTGCTGGGATGCTGCGATCAGCTGCGCAATCTGCGACAACAAATCCGTTACGGAGGCCTGAGGAGCAGCGGTCTTCTATTCTGGCTGCCTGCTGCTCATGGGACAGCGTTTCCGAGACGGCTCTTTTCTCTGGACGTCTCTATATGAGGCCTCGTCTCTTAGCTGCCGAATAGTGCTACTTTCGAGCGGTCGCAGCATTCTGATTCTCAGGAACAAACTCAGGGAAGTATTGATGTGTTACATCCATCGCCACTCTGTGTTGTACCGGAAGGGAAGGGTAATTCTCCTCCAAATCCCTTTCCCCATCTGACTGAATCAGATTATACTCATGGTCATCGGCATCTGAACATGCAAATGACTGGACCGACCCAGAACCATCCGACAGCTCAGGTTCTGAGACTGCCGTTGGCTGCTTCTGCACTTGCTGGGATGCTGCGATGAGCTGCGCAATCAGTGACAGCAAGCCCCTTACGGAGGCCCAAGGAGAAGCGGTCTTCTGTTGCTTGGCCGCTGGCTGCTCCTGGGATAGTGTGTCCGAGATGGCTCTTTTCTGCAGACGTCCTTATGAATGAGACCTTGTCTACAGTATGGTGTGACTTCTTTGACAAAGAGTGAACCTTCTCAGCGATGCAGGCTGGATATCAGAAGACACATAGCCAAGGTGTGGTCGTGTGTGCTTGGTAGACGATGAAGGAGAAGCCGTAACTTTAGCGATCCCGGCTGTGAACTGAACAGAGTGTCCGGACAGGAGGCATGGACGTATGCTCCGACTGACGCAAGTTCCGAACCACAACATCTGACCTCCGATATTGTTATGAAAGAGAGGGGGCTCTCTCGCTCATGGTTGTTCAGACCTCACGGAGCTTCCCACTGAACTTGCCGGCTTTTTCCTCTGTCGTTGCAGGGTGAGCCTATTATTTTATAGTGCTCGCTCTACCCTTTCTACTCTCCTCGACCGCAATGGACACGCCTGGCGTCACGGTACCCACGGACAGTGCAACCGCTTCACCAGTCGAGCTAGCTGGTGACAAGGAGCTAAAACCACGCTGTGGTTTATTGCCCTGTCTAATATTCATGAGCATTTTAGCTGCTAGCTCTGATTGACTATCTAAATGCGACGACAGAAGCACACTCTCTGACGGCGCCATGTAAACATCACCAGGTTCTTGTTTCTCTGTAAATAGAAACTAAACTAGAGGCTCTACAGAGCCTGTAATTGCTAAACTGGAACTACATATAAAAATGTGATTTCCCATAGGCTTTCCATGGTAACTATGAGCTGCAATTGTGGCCATGTTTGCAACATTACATCAACATTACATGAGGATTGGATCATTGGTAGAAGATGTCTCAGTCTTCAATCACGTGATGTTTCAAAACATTTGAATCCATCAAACAGAATCAGAGAACGTCTCTGGTTGCCATATTTTTCCAACCAACAGGAACAAAACAGAGGATCGTTTGTAGAGGGCCTCCTATAGACCATTCTTGCCAAGTTTTGGTTCACGTCAGCTCAGTAATTCCAGAAAGAAGATGAAAATGTGATTTCCCATAGGTTTTTCTACAGTAACTATAAACTGCAATTAAGGCCATGTTTGCAAAACGATCAACATTAAATGAAGATCGTTGGAAGAGGGTGTCCCAGACATCAAACATGCAAAATTTCAAAAGATTTAGCCCTGTGGTTTCAGAGGAGTAGAGTTTTCCAAATTAACCAATCAGAATCAAAGAATGCTTCTGACAGCCACGTTTTTCAGCCAACAGGAATACAATGAGTAACAGTTGTAGAGAACCTCTCATAGGCCATGCCTGCCAAGTCTGGTTCACACTGGCTCAGTACTTTCAGTGAAAATTATGAAAATGTGATTTCCGGTAGGGTTTTTATAGTAACTATAAGCCATAATTGCCCCCCGATGAAGATTAAATGAGGATCATTGGTAGAGGGGGTTGCAGACATCAGTCACATCAAGTTTTCAAACCACTTGGCCTTGTAGTTTCAAAGAAGATTTTCTTGAAAATGCACTCATTTATGAATTCTGTTTCAACAAAAAAAATCAGTAAAAAAAGGGTTAAATATTTTGAAAATTACAATTTTTTTAGAAAGTTAAAAAATTTATAGCAATTTATATATTTTTTATACTAACCAATGACCCAGACTTAGCTGGTGCTAACTCTAACAAAACCAGGGCCAAACACAAATTTTGCCCCCCAATCCCCAAAATTTGCATCCAAAACCAAAAGAAATCATGTCCTATAGGACCTCCATACTACGCCCCCACTGCGCATGCGCAGTGTCAAGGACGTCCCGAAATTGGCGACAAGTATCATTCTTACTGGCAGTGCCTGGTCAGCGCTATGTACTCAGCGGGGAGGCAAGAGTTCTCAACTCCTGGGAGGGCCATCCCCGTCTGGGTCATTGGTAAGTATAAAAAATATATAAATTACTATAAATTTTTTAACATTTTTATACTGTACCAATGACCCAGACTTAGCTGAATAGTAAAAAGGCTGGAGGGCCTAGGACATAGAGGAAAATCCAATAAGCTCAACTATATAATAAAGAGGTAACCCCTTAAGGAGAAAAGGAGTATTAGGCTTTACATGTATCTTTCTTATTTAATATTAAATTAGAAAGATACAATACCCTTAATAATTGAGCACAATAATATTCATGTTCTCTATTAACAACCAGTATAACCCTTATACTAATTATTTTTAAAGTAAGCCAATAAATAAAGTAGTCCAGAGAATTGAGACTCTTTATAATCTTTTAAAAGTGTCCAAGTACTGTATATTAAAGCCCGTTTGACACTTGACATATACAAATGCTTCACACCGAGCTACACTTTAAAAATAAGACATGAATAAATTTTAACATTAATATTACACTTTAAAACCATCCCGGAAGCGACTCAGAAATACTGACTTTGGAGGAGGCATTTAGGAGGCACCTAAGGGAACACCCGCCCCCCACCCCCTTCCCCTTGCCCTGGGTCAAATAGCCCAGAGCAAAGAGGGCAGCCGGACGGAGTCACTGCCGGAACAGAAAGCCTGCATAACTATAGTTGCAACTGTTTAGTGGACGACATTCTGAGCAACAGATAACGGACCTGAACAATGCAGGTCTCCAGAAATGAACTCAATATTTCTGAGATAAACATTCGTGAATGTGGATGGCTGAGACCAATAAGCAGCCTTCATTAAATCTGTAATAGCAACACTATTAGCATAAGCCCAAGAAGTAGCAAGAGCTCTTACTTCATGAGCGGAAATCTTAAGCACAGACTGCTGAGAAGAAGATAAACTCTCATAAGCAGTACGGATAGTTAATTGAATCCATCTAGCAATAGAATGGACCGAAATGTCCCTTCTATTAGGCATCAAAGACAGAAAGAAACGTTTCCGTCCCTTTCTGATACACTGAGATCTCTGTTTATAGATACGTAGCGCTCTAACAGGACAGAGTAAAGGCCTACGCCCGTCTGAAGACGGAAGAGCCTTAATAACAATAGGTTCCGGATATTTTTTAGGAGCCTGATTCTTAGCTAAAAAACCCACATTAGTAGTGAAGGTGATAGTGTTCCCGACACTACGATAGTGAAAATCATCCACCGACAGTGCATGAAGCTCACTGACTCTTCTAGCAGAAGAGAAAGCTAAGAGAAAAGCTGTCTTATAAGATAAGAATTTGAAATCTACTGTCCCAAGAGGTTCAAATGGCTTTTCCTTCAATTTAAGAAGAACCCAAGCTAAATTCCATTTAGGAATTAATCTAAGAGTTCTGGGTCTATTTATCGAGAAGTTTCTAACCAACTTAGATAAAGAGACATTAGATCCAATTTGTAAACTATCATGATGTGCATAGTTATCAGATAACACAGACCTATAACCCTTAATAGTAACAGGCTGCAGTTTGATTTCGTCAAACAAGTATACTAGAAAGTTTGCAATGTCTGGTATAGAGGGATCAAAAATATCTACAGAATGATCCCTACACCAACGACGAAAAACCTTCCACTTAGCCGCATAATTTAGCGAAGAGGAGGTCCTCCTACAGTTAGAAATCGCGTCCACTGCTCGTCCTGTAAAGTGCTTGCCATGCAAGAAGGACCGCACAACGGAAAAACGTGAAGGTTGAGACCTTGCGGGTTGTGAGGGAGTTGACGCGATTTCCCCTGCGAAAGAAGATCCTCCCGTGGAGGAAGCTTTCGCGGTAGGTCCCACAACAGACACCTGAGTAGATTTATCCACGGTCTCTGTGGCGACAGAGATGCTACCAACAGAATCTTGCATTGAGATTGTTTTATCTTTAGCAATACTTGTTGAATTAACGGCGCTGGAGGATACGCATATCCTATCATTCCGTCCCAAGGGATCGACAGAGCGTCTACTGCAAATGCTCTTGGATCCGGGCACGGAGACACATATGTCTGCAACTGATTGTTGAGATGTGTCGCAAATAAATCTATCATTGGCCGTTTCCATTGGTAGCAAATCTGATTGAATACTTGTTTGTTGAGAATCCACTCCGACGGCAACAAGCGACCCTTTCGTGAAAGGGAGTCTGCTAGCACATTCAGACGACCCGGTATGTGACGGACCAAAAGAAGAACGTGATGTTCTAATGCAAACAGAAGGATTCTTTCCGTTAGCTTGAACAACAGAACTGAATGAGTGCCTCCCTGATTCCGTATATACGCCACTACTGTCGTATTGTCGGATAGGATTTGGACATGAGCATTGTGAATAATGTCCATCCAATGACGTAACGCAAGCCAAATTGACATCATTTCCTTGATGTTTATGTGCTTGCACAGGAATTGCGGATCCCAAAGTCCCTGGCATCTCGAATCCGTTGGGATCAATGATGCACCCCAACCTGTTTGACTGGCATCCGTCATAATGGTAAAACTCGGATCCGGCAACTGCAGCGGAACTCCCTGAGTTAACCACTGAATGTTTGCCCAAGTCTGAATCTCTTGTTTCACTTGATCTGACAAGAGAACGTCTACGTCGAGCGAATGAATTTTCACACTCCAATTCTGAGTCAAGAAAATTTGGAGAGGACGCGTGCGTAACCGCCCCATCAGAATGAGATCCGCAGCGGCTCCGCACAGACCTATCAGTCTCATAAATTCTCTCGCTGTGACTTTGTCTGCGTGCAGACAATAGCGAGCGTAACAACTGACTAATTTCGCTCTGGTTAATGGCAGATGAACGAGATTGTTGTGCGTCTCGAAGCTCATTCCCAGATGAGTGAATGACTTGGACGGCACCAGATACGACTTCTCCTCGTTTACTATAAAACCGAGACGTCGGAGCAATAGAAGTAGATTCTGAACATCGTTCTGAAGCGTTAACTCGTTGCCGTACCTCTGAAGAATGTCGTCCAGGTAGGCCGACGTTACCGCAGACGAATGAGCTCGGAAATAGATCATTACCGAGTTCATTACCCGAGTGAAAGGCCAGGGTGCTAGATTCAGTCCGAAGCACATCGCCCGGAATGGATACACCACTCCTAGGACTGCGAAGCGTAGATACTTTCTGAATGTCGGATGTACCATGACGTGAAAGTACGCATCTTTGAGATCTATGCTTGTTGCATAATCGTTCACCCGAATACTCGCTCTGACCAACCGAATCGTCTCCATATAAAATTTCGGAGCGACGATCAGCTTGTTTATCCAGCTCAAATCTATGACTGGACGGAACGAGCTGTCTGGTTTCGGAACCAGAAACAGATGGCTATAGAATCCCGGAGTCTCCTGGTTTTCTACGACCTCTACCGCGTTCTTCATTAAAAGAGACTGCACCTCTGATAACAGAGCGTCTCTTTTTTGCGGATTTGACGGAAGTTGAGTCCACTTTGGACTTCGAGTTAATGGAGGCTTTCGTTTGAAGGATATCTTTAGGCCTTCCGAAGTCACTCCTCTCACCCAAGGGTCGTCCGTAATCGACGCCCATTCTTGTGAAAAGCTCGACAACCTTCCGCCAACCGGTACGCGATAGAGGTTTAAGCCATCACCTCCTGGACCTGCGAGGCCTGCGGTAGGAGGAACCAACTCCTCCACGACCCGCACCTCGTCCCGTCGACCTCGGGGCGTCCGACCGGTTGTCCCGGCCCGAAGGACGTCCCGAACGAGAGTCGCTACCCTGACGGTCTCTCGAATAAGACCAAGAGGACGCACCAGAACCTCTATAGGAACCTCTCTTGGGCGCATTAGATCCAGAAGTGCCTGTCTTATTCTTGTCTGCCGTATCCGACTTCTTAGAAGCAGATTTGAACAACAGAGAATCCGAAGCTTTCTTTGTAATTTTATCATAAATAGCAGAAAGCTTGCCGTCAAAGAGAAGTTCTCCGGAGACCGAAGCGACTCTAAGAGAGTTCTTCACCTTAGTATCCACGAGTGTGGATGTAGCTAGGGCTGCGTCACGTCTAACCAACTCCAGGTTTGCCACTGAAAGGGCGGAGTTACACGTGGAATAAGCTACTGCCCTTGAAAGAAGTCTTAAAGAGGATTGTATATCCTGAAATTCTTTCCCTTGAAGGCGCAGTGATAACGCCTTAGTAAGGTGATCTGCATAAGATAAGGCATCTAAATTGGCTCTGTTAGACGAAATAGCTGTTTCCAACACCGCGGTTGGAATAGAAGCCGACGACGGTAATGATAGCTCTAAGTCTTCCGCCTCGTCGTCCATATGCAGAGGAACTCTCGGAATACCCTGTCCTGCCGTGTCGAATTTATTCCTTGCATTAAAGAAAGGCAGGTTGAGAGTATTGGCGGACAAGAAACCTGCTTTCCCCGTCTTGGAAGCAAGTTTAAATATAGCGTCGTGCAATAATTCAAATGTTCTTGCAACATTATTGGACTGCGACGGAAACTCGGGAGCGATGTCCCTGAACAGCACAAAAAATTCAGAGTCCAAAGACGCTATAATCCTCTTGTCCGGAACCGCAGCAGTCTGGCCCGACGGAACAACTTGAGGGAGAAAGTGCCGGATGAAGTCCACGGCAGCTTTATGTTGTTCCGAAAGGGATAGCTCCAAATCATCCGTATCCCTTTCACCATCCGGTCGGACCTCATGATGCTCCCGGTCGTCCGCCCCCGATGCTTCGGCGGAACGTACCGACCCAGCGCCGTCGGATAATTCTCGATCCGACACCGTTTCTGTCGGCTGCTGGGATGCTGCGATAAGCTGTGCTATCTGCACAAGAATGTCCGGCATCGAGACCTGCGGAGGCGCAGTCTTTCGCTGCTTCGCCGAGGGCAGCTCCGCATCAAATGGCTCCCGCATACTTTTTCTATGCGAACGTCCGGAGTCCATCGGCCTCGTGTCCCTGGCTGCCGGATGGTGTGACCTGGTCGCCGAAGAATCCTTGATCGGCGAAGCTGGTAAGATATCGGCGGTCACGCAGCCAAGGTGCGGTCGTGTGCGCTGACGAGAAGAAGAAGCCTTAGCAGTCTCTGCGGACTGCCTATACAACGGAGCGTCCCGAGCGACGGACGTATGCTCCGCTTGCGACACATTTTGTACCACAACATCTGGTCCCAGATGTTGTTGTACAAGAGAGGGGCCTCTCTCGCTCGCAGTTCGGCTGGACCTGGACGAGATAGGAACCGGACTCAAAGGCTTCCTCCGATCTCGCTTACTATCCGCCGTCACTGGGTGTGCACATTGAATGTTTATAGTGCTCGCATCACCCAACATTTCCTCCTGGACCGCATCGGACGAACCCGGCTGCCGAACCATTCGGTGAATGGACGCTACACCGGGCGAGCTAGCGGACGACATTTGTTTAATCTCCATGAGCACTTTTGCCGCTAGCTCTGAATTCATTTGTGACGACGGAAGCGCACTTGCAGAAGATAACATGGAAACATCACCCTGTTCTTGTTCCTCTGAAATAGAAACTGAGAGAGTAGAGTGACCTTGCGGAGAATGAGCCGGCATAGCCCTTTCTCCAGTAACAACATACCGTGACACACGTTTCCAATGTTTGTCATCCCAATATTGACATATAGAACAGGGATTAGTGCGAGAACACTGACTACAATTAATACAATGATCATGAAAGTCAGAGGAAGATTTCTTCCCATTACAATTTGAACAATATCCTTTCATTGTGAAAAGTCAACAACAAGTCCTAGTTACTCCCACAAACCCCTGACACAAAGATACATAATAACATGATCCATTAATAAATGAAAAAACAATTGCAAATCAAAATAATTTTGAAAAAATATTTTTTCAGCGAAGCCCAAGTTTCTGAAAAGTAACGTTGAGCCCCGATGGATCCGATGGCAAAGTGTGGTCAAAAATTTTTAATTTATATTAAATAATTAATGAGACACTTACGGATAATATAAATGTATCTTATAGTGAGATAAACTACACCAAAGGCAAACAGCCCCCCTCAAAAAAGGCTGTTGCCAATGTAAACAAACAGTGTAAAACACCAGAAAACATGACTCCAGGCACTGAAAAAACTGGCCCGAAATCAGTCATCAAAATTACACTCTATCTGATGCAAGACAGAGACTCCCAGGGGAGAATCTGCAGAACATCAGATGGAAGATGCAGAACACAATGTTTATACACCCATGGGTGAAAACGTAACTATGGGGAAAATAACAGAAAACATTCTGTAACCAAGCAACTCTCCCAAGAAAATTTTAGAAATGAACTTTCTCAAAAATATGCCAAAAGCATGGGAGAATTGCAAGGGGGGACTTAGAAGGCCAGGGGAGAGGAAACACTGAATAAGCAGTGCAACATTTTAGCAAGAATGACAACAACAGGCCCATGCCTCGAAAATAGGCAACTTAACATAATTTCATAAAAAATTTTAAGTACAGCCCTGATTATTTTTTGTCACTCCTTTTTCCTCTCCTCCTTCTATATCCTCCTTAGAATCACCATTTCTCCAAAAAGTACGTGTCTGGCATCCTTTAAACTGAGATTTACAAGCACAAAGATCAGTGAGATGTTGACTGATGAAGGGCCAAACAGAGAATGATAATTGGCGCCAATTTCGGGACGTCCTTGACACTGCGCATGCGCAGTGGGGGCGTAGTATGGAGGTCCTATAGGACATGATTTCTTTTGGTTTTGGATGCAAATTTTGGGGATTGGGGGGCAAAATTTGTGTTTGGCCCTGGTTTTGTTAGAGTTAGCACCAGCTAAGTCTGGGTCATTGGTACAGTATAAAAATATTCTGTTTCAAAATTGCTTTGGATAGGTAAAGGGTTACAGGAAAAACATTTTACTCCAATTTTGTCAGACCTTAAAAGATATATATAATTACCGTCATCTAAGCTAAAATGATGGGAACAGAATATAAACAAACTTTCAATCTTCCAAATGCCTGTCATCAATCAGTATTTTCTGATAAGTAAGAGAGAATAGATAATTAGTTTACAGACAGTTAAAGATGTCTACAGTGCAAGTCAAAATGAGTTGTAGGTTAATCCTACAAACTATATATCTTTCTCTTCCTACACTGATAACACCAGAAGTTGACACCATTTTCTAGAAAGCTCTCACTGATAGCTTTCCAGAAAATGTCAGATTCTGATCTTGCCAGTGCAGGAGCAGCAGTTTACTTAGTTTATTACAGTTATGCTACAGCTCATATTGACCTGTACTGTATACACAATATTTTGTTTTTTTTTCCTCAGTTCTCAGTGGAGAAAACTGGAACCAACCCTTACCAGTTTCTTAAAAAAACAAGTATTTTGCTTGGGTTAAACATTAGAATATAGCTCTGGTGGCCACATATTTCCATCCTCTCATAGACCATTCCTGCGAAATTTAGGTTCACGATGGCTCAGTAGTTCCAGAGAAGAAGATGAAAATGTGATTTCCCATAGGCTTTCTATAGTAACTATAAGCTGGAATTGTGGCCATGTTTACAACCCGATCAACATTAAATGGCAGTTTCAGAAGAAAAGGTTTTTGAAAATTCACCAATCAGAATCAAAAAATGCCTCTGGCGGCCACGTTTTTCAACCCACGGGAACAAAATGAAGATCATTTGTAGAGGACCTCCCATAGACCATCCCTGCCAAGTTTGGTTCACATTGGCTCAGTAGTTCCAGAGAAGAAGATGAAAATGTGATTTCCCATAGGGTTTCTATAGTAACTATAAGCCACAATTGTGGCCATGTTCGCAACCCGATCAACATTAAATGAGGACAGTTGGTAGAGGGTGTCCCAGGCATCATTGATGTTAAGTATCAAAACATTTGGTCAGGCAGTTTCAGAGGAGAAGATTTTTGAAAATTCACCAATCAGAATCAAAGAATGCCTCTGGCGGCCATGTTTTTCAACCCACGGGAACAAATTGAGAATCGTTTGTAGAGGACCTCCCATAGATTATCCCTGCCAGGTTTGTTTTCACGTCGCCTCATTTTTTCCAGAGAAAAAAAGAGGAAAATGTGATTTCCCATAGGATTTCTACAGTAACTATAAGCCTCAATTGCTGCCATGTTTGTGACACAATCAACATCAAATGAGGATCGTTGGTAGAGGGTTCCCAGTCAACATTTATGTGAAGTTTCAAAACATTTGGCCTGGCAGTTTCAGAGAAGATTTTTGAAAATCCATCATCCAGAATCAAAGAATGCCTCTGGAAGCCATGCTTTTCATCTGACAAGAACAAAATGACGATCGTCTGTACAGGACCTCCCAAAGACCATTTCTGCCAAGTTTGGTTCACACCGGACTCAGCAGTTACAGAGAAGAAGATGAAAATGTGAAAAGTTTACAGACACCGGTCGACGACGGACGCCAAGTGATGAGAAAAGCTCAAATGGCCTTTTAGGCCAGGTGAGCTAAAAACTAGAGTGACTTTTTGGCGAGAGGATCGGCGGTGGCCTCTCACCGCGAGACGACTGGCAGTGGCCTCTCGCTAACAACATACCATGACACCCGTCTCCAATGTTTGTCATCCCATGTGACATATGTTGAGCAAGAATTAGTGGGAGTACATAGAATACAAGCAAGGCAACATGTAAATCAGAGGAAAGACTTCCTTGCCTTGCTTTATTGAGCAATATGCTTTTATAATGAAGCAAACTAAATCAATTGTACTCACTCCAACTCCAAATTAAATATTATAAAAAGATACATAACAAATAACATTCAAAATATAAATCAAAAATTAATTTACACAAAAAAGATTTTGGACAAGAGCCCAATTTCACAAAGGGAACAAAGTGCCCAAATGTATCCCGTTAGTGCCCAAGTTTGGACAAAAATTATTTTCTATCCCCAAAAAATTAACTGCTACACTACCGTAATATTTAATATATCTTGCAACAGTCCTACCATATAATAAATAGGAAACTACATATATAAAAAGAGCACTGTCAATGTAAACAATGTCAGAATGAAAACCGGAAATGAGACTCTAGGCCACATGGCCTAAAGTCACTAAGAGATTTTTTAACTATCCGATATAAAGAAAGATCTTCATCAGAAGAAAAAACGATACATAGGATGTATGACCAAAAAGCCCAAACATTCCAAGGGTGAGGATGTAACCATGGGGATATACAGAATAAACATTCTGTGTAACACGTTAAACTAAGAAATTTATAAAAAAAAAATTTCCAATAAAACAAGCCAACAAGCTTAGGAGTTTAACTGGGGGGTTCAAGGGAGGGTAGGGAAGGAATACTTAACGAACAGTGGAAAAAACATTATCAATAATGATGACGTGAGGCCCATATCCCAAAATTGGGGAACATGAACTATTTTTTATAATATTATAAAGTTACAGCCCTGAACTTTTCAAACCACCATTTCTTCCTTCCTTCATCCAGTTGTGTCCTTGGATCCACCAAATTCACCATTGATTTGTGTCTGGCATCATTAAAACTGAGATTTAAAAGCACAGAAGTCAGTTTGTTGTTATCTGACAGAGGGCCAAACAAAGAATGATGTTTGCGCCAATTGCGATCACTTCCTGGTGTCGGTGTCTGCGCATGCGCGGAGAGTAAATGTATGGAGGGCCAGATAGGACTTCTAATTTTCAGTTTTACATGCAAATTTTCAGGATTGGGGACAAAATTTGTGTTTGGCCCTCAATATTTTGGCGTTAGCACCAGCTAAGTTTGGGACATTAGGGACAGTTGGAAAAATATGGCACAATAAACTGGGGAGAGAATCTTTTATCCCTCTTTTTGGGGGTAATTCAACTGCATGAATAGTTAATTACTTTGCGGTGAGCACTGTCAGAACCTGAGCATTGTTTCTTGTAAACAATAACTTCAGAAAGCCTACATAATAAAAGGAAGCCGATTGATTTGCATTCCCGGCACTTACTCCAATTTTGGCGAGTGTCAAATTGCCACCGGTTTAATTACAAAACAAACTACTGTAATTAACTACCTGTGAAAACATGACAGGGGAACGGTTATTGCTATTCTAAGAGAGTTTGTTTTTCCACGGGGTATTTTCTTTTTATCAGAAGTACCCACTATTTGAATAGCAAGAGGGCATTTGCTGCATTTAAATGACTGAAATTTTTTTAAATTTTGGCGTCAAAATCTAAATGCACCCACAGACATTGAAACATTTTGTAATGTACAATGGAAGCATGAGGAAAAGGTTGAGTCTCAATTTCAATACTAAGAAAATAATATTTCATAGTTTAAAAGAAAAAGGTTATGCACAAATTGTTCGTTTGCTTGCCGAGGAGGATGATTTCAAAGTAGATGGTCTGACTGTTGGGAAAATAATAAAGAAATACCAAAATACTGGGATGATAGCGGATGAAAAAAGGATTGGAAGACCAAGCATTCTGAATGACAGGTCTGTGCAATTTTTGAATGATATCATGTCTGAAAACCGCGAGGCATCGGCAAAGGATAATCAACAGAAATCTGGGGACACTGGCGTAAACACTGGACAGTCTATTATATGCAGATATCGAAGGATGAACCGGGTTCGAACAAAAACTCATTATTGCCACTTTATAAGAAATATTAATAAACCTAAATGACTTAAATTTGCTGCTGAGTGTGTAAAAAACTCAGAAAACTTTGACAATGTTATCTTCACTGATGAATCTACAATCCAAATGAGAAACTCAGTAAACAAGTGTAACAGAAAATGGGGTGAACCGGCAGTACTCACTCCTCAACCCAAGCACCCTTATTTTGTGCATGTTTAGAGTGAATCTTGCGAAAGGGTGCCACTACACTTGCAATATTCAATGGCAAAATGGAGAGCCTCTTCTACCAGGAGATCCTGAAGAGACATTTAATTCCCAAGGTGGAAAAGTTTCCAATGGGGCATAGACTGTTTCAAAACAAAGACCCAAAACATGTCAGCAAATCAATGAGTTCATGAAAGAAAACAATATTAATCATTGGGTTTTACTACCAGAGCCACCAAACATGAACCCAATAGAGAAAATCTGGGCCAGGCTCAAGTGGCATTTGAAAAAGGTTGTAAAACCCAGAGTGAAAGAGGAGTTAGTGGCTGGTATGAAAGACTATTGGGCCAAACTAACCCAAGAAATTTGCACAAAATTTTTTGAACACAATTACTCATCCATTCCGGAGATCATAAGATAGCGAGGAGGACCAACTAAGCATTGAATCAGAGTGGGTTCAGTTAAAAATGAAAACATGTTTTCTGACGAAAAAATATTTTTATTAATATAATGCATAAATATTTCTTGAAAAATACAAAACAAACAAACAAAAACCCAAACAAATCAAGATCAGTATTATTGTCAGTATAGGTCTTCGAATTGCAAATGGAGATCTGCACTAACAGATTCAGGGGCGCGGTGGCTCAGTTGGTAGAGGTGCAGGCTGCAAGCCGAGGGGTCCTCGGTTCGAATCCCACCTGCGGCAACCGCATTGTGTCCTTGGGCAAGACACTTCACTCCCATTGCCCACGTGGGGCACGGTGTTTTAGTGTACGAAGGCGTACTGCGCGTCGATGGTGCACCTGTCTTCAACCAATGCTAACCCTGCTTGTGTGGAGTTGGTATGTTGGGGAGCTGACAGTTGCTCGCCGTTGCTTGGTGGTTCTCTCCGGGTACTCCCTCCGGCTTCCTCCACCCGTAAAACTGTCACGGTCATGGTTAGCCATTGTGCAGAAATATGTGACCTTAAACACCAATAAATAAATAAATAACTAGCAGATTCAGGTATTGTCTGGCATGATCAACAAACAGTACATACAGTACATGTGCGCATTCATCCTTGCACTGATGTTAAAAGACCAAAATTTCAACAATCAAGTTTCCCCAGTAATGCATTGAAAAATTTAAGCAATTCAGTCTGGTTTTACAGAGCCCACTGAGCTCTGTCAACAAGATTGAATTGATTAAATTCCAAGTTGAATAATGGAAAAAAAAAAATTTTTCTGCTCTAAATTTTGGTATTTTGACATAATTGATTATGGAGTTGCGGTACATATTTGATTTATTCTCCAATAAACTTAAACCCTGACTACTTCCAATTACTTCACCAAGTCATACAAGGTACAATTCTCTTCTCTCCTGTTTAAAACTTGTCATTACACACTTCAACTTGCAAATGGACATCTGCAGTAGCAGATTCAGGTTTTGTCTGGCATGATCAATTCCAAGCGCTGGTACATACCGTACAAGTGCATGTTAACCCCCTGCACTCTGCTGTTAAAAGACCAAAATTTTAACCTTCAAGATTCCCCAATAATGCATCTAAGAATTTAAGCAAATCAATCTTGTTTGTCAGAGCTCACTGAACCCTGTCAAAGAAGTCTGAAATCGTTAAAAAAAATTGCTGCTCGATATTTTCGTATTTTGACACACATGTATAAATGAAAAGAGGGTTAATTGATTACGAAGTTGCCTGACACATTTCATTTATTCACCGATAAACCAATAAAATCCTGAATGAATAATATTCCAACTACTTCACTTCACCATGGCATACAATGTACACCGAACCTGAACATGAGCTCGTCACGCCCATAATTTATTAACACCCTGTAAATTTACACATACACTGGAGTTGTATCGGCACTCAATCCATTGGAGTTACAATTGAAGAAAAGTCATAATAATTTCCTAATTTGTTATTGAACAAGTTTCTTTATACTGGTCCAGCAGTTTTTTTAATATAAGCTCATGTTTCAAGTTCTTTTGTAGCTGGCTGAATTGGGAAACATGAAAAAACAACCTTTTTCATACAGTTTACCTTCATAACATCAATGCGTTTTACCCCTTATCCCCAAAAACATTTCATTGATACACTTCACCGACTGAAAATGAAAATGAAAGTGTCAATGACACTGTAGCTCAACTTGACAAACTTGAACTTGTTAAGTTATAAATGAAATGGCAAAATTGAAGATCATTGGTACCAATGTTATTTGATGAAATTTCAACATAACAGCATTGTGTGGGCACAATGTCAGAGTAATCCATGCATTTTTAAATGTAAACTGTAAGACTGGTCAAAGGAAGAATGCTGATGCACAAATGCAGTATGTTCAGAGGTTATTGTAAATGGCAACTTTTTTTCACAGAAATTAATGCTAATCAATAGCTCTTATCTAAAGTTCTTGCCTAATGAGCACTCCAAGTTCAAAAACAATCCTATGATAAATGTAACCTGCAGGCCATGTCAAAGAATGTTGATGCACAAATGCAACAAATTCAAAGATTGTTGCTAACAGCAACAGTTTTGGGTAGAAATGAAAAGAAAATCAATAGCTCCTATCTTTGTCACCCTGCATAAGCTTACAAAGTTTCAAAACAACCTGATAATGAATGTGCCCTCGGAGGCATGCCAAAGGAAGATGTTTACGCACAAATGCACTAAGTAGAAGGCAAACAAGCCTGCCAGGTTTCAAAGCAATCCGATCATAAATGTGCCCTGTAGGGTTTGCCAAAGGTAAATATTGAGGTCTGACTAAACTAAGTTCTAAGAACGTTGGCTGCGGCAACATTTTTTGACGGAAATGGAAGAAAATCAATAGCTCCCATCTAGAGGTCACCCAAAACAAGCATGCCAGGTTTCAAAGCAATCCAATCATAAATGTGCTCTGTAGGGTGTGCCAAAGGGAAATATTGAGGTCTGACTAAACTAAGTTCTAAGAACGTTGGCCGTGGCAACATTTTTTGACGGAAATGAAAGAAAATCGATAGCGCCTACCTAGAGGTCACCCCAAACAAGCATACCAGGTTTCAAAGCAGTTTGATCATAAATGTGCCCTGCAGGGACTGCCAAAGGGAAATATTGAGGTCTTCTGACTAAACAAAGTTCTAAGAACATTGGCTGCAGCAACATTTTTTGGTGGAAATGGAAAAAATCGATACCTCCCATCTAGAGGTCACCCCAAGCAAGCATACCAGGTTTCAAAGCAATCCAATTATAAATGTGCCCTGTAGGGTGTGTCAAAGAGAAATATTGTGGTCTGACTAAACTAAGTTCTAAGAACGTTGTCCGTGGAAACATTTTTCGCCAGAAATTGAAGAAAATCGATAGCTCCCATCTAGATGTCACCCTAAACAAGCATACCGGGTTTCAAAGCAATCCAATCATAAATGTGCCCTGTGGGGTGTGCCAAAGGGAAATATTGTGGTCTGACTAAACAAAGTTCTAAGAACGTTGACCGCGGCAACATTTTTTGACGGAAATTGAAGAAAATCGATAGCTCCCATCTAAAGGTCACCCCAAACAAGCATACCAAGTTTCAAAGCGATCCAATCATAAATGTGCCCTGTAGGGTATGCCAAAGGGAAATATTGAGGTTTGACTAAACTAAATTCTAAGAGCGTTGGCAGCGACAACTTTTTTTGACGGAAATTGAAGAAAATTGATAGCTCCCATCTAGAGGTCACCCCAATCAAGCATACCACATTTCAAAGCGATCCAATCATAAATGTGTCCTGTGAGGTGTGCCAAAGGAAATTGTGGACGTACGTACGTACGTCAACAGAAGAGAAGTGATGGCAATAGCTCAGCTTGACTTTGTCAAGTTGAGCTAAAAATTAAAGTAATTTATATATTTTTTATACTTACCAATGACCCAGACTTAGCTGGTGCTAACCCAAATATATCTGGGGCCAAACACAAATTTTGCCCCCCCAAACCCAAAATTTGCATGCAAAACCGAAAATTAGAAGTCCCATCTGGCCCTCCATACATTTACCCTCTGCGCATGTGCAGACGCCACCAAATCTGACGCCAATCATCATTCTTTGTAAAAAAGGTTATAATAATTCAGCAGGGAGGTATGAGTGCCCAGTACTGCCCACTCATGGGAGGGCCATTCCCATCTGGGTCATTGGTAAGTATAAAAAATATATAAATTACTTTAAATTTTTTCATATTTTTATACTGTAACCAGCTGAATCGTAAAAAGGTGGAGGGCCTAGAACTTCCGAAATAGTAAATCAACACAGATCAAATCCTTCAATCCATGATGAAGAAAATTAGAATAATTAGAATTTACATGTATGTCTCTTCTCTTCATATCACAATAAAAGAGACATATCCTAATATGGATCCCAATTATGTAAATCCTAAATGCGAGCATGAAATCATGTTAAATAGGATGTAACAAATAAACAATTTTTAAGACTAGTCTGGACTGAGTCCTAAAAATTAGAATGGCATATTGAGAATGAGAGAAAATTGCCCATAAACCTACGCCAAACAATAATACTACAGCTGCCCAACCCCCCAACCCCCCCCCCCCCCCCCTGTTTTTTTTTAACATATCTTTAAAAGAAAGAGGGGTGAGCTCTGGAATCAATAATCAGAACCCGGAAACAATATAAATAAATATCGATCAGGCACTCAAACATTAACTCATGAATAATAAATGGTACTTAATGCCACTTCACAAGCCAGGGCTATAGCGATGATTTTGGTAAATAACATTATCTGCTACAAAATATGCACTGCAGATGCAATATACAGGTATGGCGAAATCAGTGAAGCAATAATATAACATACATATAGAAAAGCGAGATACGATGAACAATCTCTGCAGAGAAAACATGCTTCAAGATCATTCACAGGAGGCCTCTGTAATATTAAATCCGGTAAGAACACTCTCCAACGTGTACTATTTGGTATCTACAACTATAACCACGTGAGAATATGCGATTTGAGAACTGACAAAATAGAGACCAGGATCTAGAAATGGAGGTAGGTATGATTAACCGGCTACTAATGCAACAGAACTGCATATATGCCAATGAGGGCGCCATCCAACACGACCCAAACGCATAGTATGTATGTATTAAGATATATATACGTGGTAGTGTGTGAGTGTGTGGGAATTCAACTTCATGTAGAAACCTCCTCACCCACATTAATCATCGCTGGTACAGACAGCAATAATATAGTGACTACAAAGCTCTTTCACGTCTGCAACAGAGAGCAGAGAATGACGTGAAGAACAAAACTTCCCTTGAAGAAGATAACCCTCTTGTGGGGGGAAGCTTCTGGTGAATGTACAATAACAGACATTATAACCTCAATGTAATCAATAGAAACAAATGAATTGAGGAATACACATATCCTCTCATTCATTCCCATGAAAATGGCTGAGTGTCAATTGTGCTCAAATGTCTAATACTGGTGACACAAATAATGGAAACTATCATTCCTATGCGTCGCAAACTTAACCATCTTGAAGTGATCCAATATAAGATCATGTAATAGCCATACAGTTAGAATAAGCCCAAGATGTAGCCAGCGCTTTACTTCATGCGCTGAAATCTTAAGCACCAACTGCTGATTGAAAGATAAATTTACCTAAGCAGTACGAATAGCTAACTGACTTATTAAACAACAGAATGAACGTAAGCGTCCCTTCTATTGGAAATTAATGTCAATAGAAGAGGTCTTCTCTTCTGATAAACTCTGATCTGCGTCTAAAATACATGAACTGTAACAATTCAATGATGTAGCGTAAATGTGGTTTCCAAGAACTGAGGGACTCATGATCCCTGCATAGGAGACGATCGGACTCTGGATTGTAACACAATATATGAACTCACGTCCGTAATAATTGAGAAAACCATTAAATATATGTCCAAATTTGTCCTTATGTTAAAAGATTCTCTAAAACAAAACAGGTCTAGAGCGAAAAACGTCTACCACTCCAGTTAAGAATAACTGGAGGGGACGTGTGCGTAAGCGACCCATCAAAATAACATTCATAGCCATAACCACGTCCGGCACATAAAAATTTCCGCTGTTAATGCATCAGATAACAGACAAAAGCGAGCCAAACAGCTGGCTAATTCACTCTGTGAAACAACAGATGAACCAGCCAGATGAAAAAGAATTGTGGGATATGTGTATCCTATCATTAATCCCATGAGACATTATCTAGTTCACAAAACAAGTGATCTAAAGAACTATACTCGCTAGATTGCCGAACGCTCGCTTTTCAACTGAAAGACAATCATAAATAACCTAATTATCCAGTTCCAGTCAAAAACGGTTGGACCGAGCTCTTTTAAAGCCTCGAGACACCGGTTCAGGGGTGTCTGATCAGTAACTCAAACAGACATAAACCCATAAGTGGCTGTATAGACAATCATAAAGAAATATATAGGAGAGATACCTATACTTTTGCTATGAGTCCTTTTAGACGAACTGCGTCTAGGACAACCTCTCCTACTCTTTCTGTTGGTGTGGTCGATTAGACCCCAACTTGAAGAGTCAAGTATTGATGCTTTCTTGTAGCTTAATCCTACAATAATGAAAGCTTACCATCAAAGACTTAGGTATACCTATACCTTCACTATGAGTCCTATAGACGATCTGAGTCTAGGACAACCTCTCCTTTAATGAAAGCTTACCATCAAAGGCTCGAGTCTGGAAAACTAAAGCGACTGTAGCAAGTTTTCCACCTAGTCAAATGTTAAACATCAGAATAACTCCCACTTAACATTAGTTAAGACAGAGATATATATATATAGGTCTGGAAAGAATTTTTAAAAGGTACAAACGACAACAAAATTCCTTTCCATATAGACGTTGCGTCACAGTACTTAAAATTGAATTACATATGATCATGAGCCTAAATTCGCTCTGAATAAGAAATTATCTTCTCAATTGTGTCCAAGCGAACAGTAAAAGATGAAGGTAAGGCTACAACAAAGAGCTTAGCATGCTCATTAACGCAGAGCAACTCTCAACACATCTTCTCCTGATGTTTTTAAAAGTATGTGAACAAACACAAACAGTTAAACTTACAGAAAATGATAAGAAACCGAATTACTTCTTCCCACAGGAAGTTAAATATGGTGTTGTCCACACAATCGAAGACCTGTGACACCCCTGTAGACTTAACCGGAAAGAGATCTTATTATCCTGCTCTTTGTCCGGATGAAGTCAGCGTCTAACTACGCTAGCGGTTTCTCATAATTACTCGCAGTATTGTAATTTACTGGAAAAAGTACAAGGAAAGGATAATGTATAGTATCCATATCATCCATGAGTTGTTCCGAAAGAGAAAGTTACCGTATCCCTTTCATCTTTCATCAAAATCACTTAGAATCACGGTCTGAACAGGCAGATGACTGGACCAATCAAGCACCATTCAACAACTCAAGTTTTGAGACTGACGTTGAGTGCTTCTGCCTATCAGGAATACTGCGATTACCTGCACAATATGCAACAGCAAATCCGTTACGGAGGCCTGAGGAGCAGTGGTCATGAATTGCTTGTCCGCCGGCTGCACCTGGGACCATGTATCCAAGATGACTATTACAGCGGACGTCCCGATGAATGAAGCCTCATCTCCTTGGCTACTAGATGGTGCGACTTTCTTCACAAATATGGACTTGCATACTTGATATCCTAAGTCACTTAGCCAAGGTGCGGTCGGGAGTGATTGGTAGATGCTAAAGAAGCTAAACTGTAGCCGTCCCCAGATAAGAATTGAACTAAGTGTACCGGAAATAGTTATGTACGTAAGCTCTGACTAACGCAAGTTCCTGCCAACAATACCCAGCCCCAGATGTTGTTAAAATAGAGAGAGTGGTCTCCCTCTTACTCGGGGTCTGGAGAGACCTGAACGAGCGTACCTCAGAACTTGCCGGCTTCTTCCTTCCATCAATACAGGGTGAGCATGAATGGATTAAATAGTGCTCGCTACACCCTTATTCTCTCTCGACCGCTACGGACATGCCTGGCGTCACAACACTGGTCTACATGATAGATCTGCCGGTTAAGCTAGCTGGAGACAAGGGACGTAAACCTCTTTTTGAAGCCTAGCCTTTGTCTAATATCATTGAGCACTTTTCCACTAGCTCTGAATACAATACACATGCGACACATCCGGTGTCACGGTCCTCATATTCAATCTTAACTGCTTCACCGGCGTCAGGGAGGTGAAACCACTCATTGCAGTTTATAGCCCTGTGCAATATAAAGATCACTTTGTCTGTTATATAGATATACCCGGAGTCACACCACTAGTCTACGTGATAGAACTGCCGGTTGAGCAAGCTGGAGACAAGAAACGTAAACCTCTTGAAACCTAGCCCTTGTCTAATATCATTGAGCACTTTTCCACTAGCTCTGAATACAAAGCACATACGACACATCCAGTGTCAAGGTCCTCACATTCAATCTTGACCGCTTTACTGGCATCAGGGAACTGAAACCACTCATCGTGGTTTATAGCCCTGTGCAATATAAATATCACTTTGTACGTTATGTAGAGGAAACCATAAAACTAGCTGACCCCAGCTGTCTATTAGACGGGACGTCCCGGACAGGAGACATGGACGTATACTCCGACTGATGTAAGTTCCTGTCCCCAGATGATGCTGTAAGTCCTGGGTGACCTGGACAAGCATACCTCAGAACTTGCCGGTTTCCTCCTTCCGTCGTCGCTGGGTGAGCATGGTTGCATATCATAGTGTTCGCTCCACCCTAAATCATCTCCTAGCCCAGATCGGATACACCCGGCGTCAGAGTTCTCAGAGGACTGAGTAACCACTTCACCGATATAGCTAGCTGGCGACAACGGACTTGTGCGGTCGTGTGTACTTTTCGAACGTAAAGGAAGCTATAAGACTAGCCGACCCCGGCAGTATATGGAAGGACCGTCCCGAACAGGAAGGCAAGGACGTAAGCTCCAACTGACACAAGTTCCTACCAACAACCTCTGACCCCAGATGTTGTTATAAGAGAGAGGGGCCTCTCTCTTGCTCACGATCATGGAAGACCTGGACGAGCATACCTCAGAACTTGTCTACTTCCTCCTTCTCGTGCTTCCTCCTTTCCGTCGTCGCAGGGTGAGCATGTTCGTATTTTATAGTGCTCGCTACACCCGTATTCCTCTCCTGGATCACAACGGTCTTAACCGGCGTCACCCCACCCACTTGATGGGTGATGCAACCACCGGTCAAGCTAGCTGGTGACAAGGCCGTAAATCCCTTTTCGGGATCTAGGCACTTGTCTAATTTACGACAAGGCCATAAGTCCCTTTTGGGGCCTTAGCACTTGTCTAATTTCATTGAGCACTTTTCTGCTAGCTCTATAATGCGACGACGGAAGCACACTCCCTGACGGCGTCACGAAACCACACCATGTTCTTGTTCCTCTGTGAACAGAAACTAAAAAACTGGAGTGACCTTTTGACGAGAGAACCAGTAGTGTCCACTCGCTTAACACAAACCATGACACCCGTCATCCAATGAAACAAGAATTAGTGCTAGTACATCAACTATACTCAAGACAACGACCAAGTAAATAGAGGAAAGGCTTCCTCCATTTGCCCTTCTATTAGATAAATATTATTAGCTAAATTCCAATATATGTCATTGTACCACCACCAAATCTACATATAATATAAGATAACATTAAAATACAATCGATGAAATAAATATATCCAAAAGAAAAATTCCTTCAAAAATAAAATAAAAATTTTTTTCTTATATACCGTACTGACCCGTATCAAAACCCATATTCGTGATTAAGCCCACCCCCGCATTTTCAGATTTGTGAACCAGGGTGCTCTACTCGAGTCAAAGCCCCCCCCCCCCTCCCCCCCCCCCCCAAGTTTCAAACTGGACAAAAGTTGTTTGAGACAAGACATCAAATTTACAGGCATCAAATGGAAAAACGGGTGACTTGTTGCAACACTGTACTTATCAAATAGAACTGTAATACTGTATTATGTATATTTTTTGGAGTTGAGGTTTTTGTGTTGTTAAATTCGTCTTAGGGGTAATACATTATGTCTGTGTTCAGTGTAATAAGTCTTTATTAAAAAATTATATATCCCAAGCAAAACTGACTTGTTTATTTTTTTGTCAACCTCGTTTTTGGAAGCTGTCACTTGTTTCAAATGAGTGTGCAGGCTGCTGTCAATAGTTGTCTGAAACACGCCCACAACATATAGTTTTCACATTCACAGTGGTTGAACATCATCAGAGAGACACTGATTGAACACTGCCACTTTCGAGCGTGCACAACTCACTGTGAAAATGGGTGTTCAGAAATTAATGAGAAAGTGGTAATTAAAAATAAAAAATAATTACAACTCTGGTATTTGAGAATTATATAACAATATAACTAGGGATATGATTTATTACTTATTAGTTCAATAAAACATGCTCATTTATCATTTCATCATGCTCTGCAACATGTGAAATTATGACTTTCAGTGTAAAATCAATTTTTTGAATGTTGACAAGGGAGGCAACTATTTTGTTATTCATACTCCGCTGTGTAAATTTTATCTGGTCTTCAAATTATGATTTTTTTGATTTTGTGTGAAGCTATATTTTGTTTTGTTCGTAGAAAATGTACATATTTAAAAAAAAAAAGAAGCTATTTTTAAACAGACTTTGTCTATTTTCAAGGAGGTGGTTTGCAGTGTTGCTTGACATACTTACATCCATTTCTGGCTTCGAGAGTAACCTGCACAAAAAAAATGAAAACAACACCGCATGGTTTTCTGTTTGTTTTATTCATTAAATTGAGGATTAAAACCTGAAATCTGAAAATGAAACATATGTACAAGATAATTATGAGAATTTTTAAAGCAAATTCTATAAAATTGGTGGGCGGTTTCCAAAGAAATGTAACATACCCAGTGGATACTTACTTGTCTTATATCGCCAATTTTCGACGCATCCCAACGTGACTTGCAAGCACTATTACTCGTCCCGAAGCCCACCTCACCACTTTGCAATTTATCCACTGCAAGCACTCCCTGGGCTTTGACATGAATCAGTATGGTAAGAGCCCAAGTTCCCTTTGGGAACAATGAGCCCAAAAAAGCCTAAGTGTGAACAAAATTATAAAAATCTGCTGTCAAATTAACTACCACACTATCAGAATATTTAATGTTACTTACAACTGTCATTCCTAAACAAAAATAGGAAACTACCTAGAGCATTGTAAAAGTAAACAAAAACCGGAAACAAGACCCCAGGCAACACTGCCCGAAGTCAGTAACAGAAACAAGACTATCTGATGTAAAGCAAGATCATCAGAAGAAAAAACGATACATTGGATGTATGAAGCATGACTAAAAATGCCCAAACACCCCAAGGGTGAGGACGAAACCATGGGGATATACAGAATAATCTTCTGTATAATACATTTCAATAAAACAAGCCAAAAAGCTTGGGAGCTTAACTGGGGGAATCAAGGGAAGGTAGGGAAGGAATACTAAATAAACAGTGGATAGATCATAATCAATTACTGATAACGTCAGGCCCATGTCCCGAAATTCGGGAACATGAACTAATTTTTATAAATATTATAAAATTACAGCCCTAAATGTTTTAAACCAGCATTTCTTCCTTCATCCACTTGTGTCCTTGGATCCACCAATTAACCATTGATTTGTGTCTGGCATCATTATTAATTGAAATTTAAAAAGCACAAATTGTCGCTCTACAGTCAAAACCTCATAACTCATTTTTCACCATTTTTCAGGAGACACAAAAAACTGTTTTACTCGAATTTTAGCACCAGATAAAAAACGCTTGATTCAGGCCTAGAAAATTGATATGGTCCCTTTAACCGCAACTAGCACAATTTTAATTTTACTGGGCCGTCAAAATTACACAGGAAAAAATGCAAGATACAAGTTTTTGTTTCCGCCAAAATGATGATCTTTGTAAAAGATACGTTGTTTTGCGACCAAGTATAATTTTTATTTTAGTGCACATCCGTAAATATATTTGGAATACAAAATAACTAAATAACAATTCAGTGTCATCTGACATATTTCGACGTATTCTACTGGAATCTTGCGGTCCAAAATAAAACCCAAATACTAAAAGTAGTCCATCTGACTATATTATTACAATCTTGCCAACAGAATGGCTAAACCTTTCTGACATCAACTGTTGCCATGAACAATGAGGTAAATTAAAAATTAAAAAGTAAGTATACTAGGACAAAGCCATACTGATGTGGATGTCATTAGAATTGGCTCATTGAGCTGGTTGCAGTGACATCCCATCTGTATATATCAAGTTTTATCCGGTATTATGTAGTTGATAAATGGTGTGCAAATACATGGCTGCTATATTAGTAAATTAACTTTTTTCATCTGCTATTTGGAGATGCACAAACAAAACAATTTAATGTCATCTGACATATTTAGGCCAATTCTACTAGAATCATGAGGCCCAAACAGAAACCTGAGTAATAACAAGAGGCCCCACGGGGCCTGTAGTGCTCATCTTGTACAGAACACAATTTAAACAGAGTCCAAGAATGAGTCTACATTAAGCAAGCCATCTCCAAAGGCTACACTGTCAATCCTTGAGTCCCTCAGGAGTGACAAAAATAATCTAGGCATCATGCCTTTTCTTCAGTTGATCATAAGTAAAATGTAGAGCTCCCCTATGAAGCCCCTTGATACAACCTATGTGGATTAATCTTAGTACCTCTAGAGGGTACTGAATACAAAATTTTTAATTCTTCAGCAAAATGGCCAATTCCGGTTCCCATAGAGAGCCCAAATATTAACCCAGGCTCTTGATTTGAACACAGTTAAAGCTGACTTCCCTAGAGATGTTGTGTACCGATTATGACAGCATTCTGACCGTTGGATCTGAAGAAGAGAAATTGTAAAGAAATTTCTACGAATTGCACTAAGTTCAAATTTGGGCTACCATAGCGAGCCCAAATATTGACCTATGGATCCGATTTGAACAAACTTGAATCTGACCCCCCTAGAGATGTTGTATACCAAATGTAAAAGCATTCTGACAAGTGAATCTGAAGAAGAAGATTTTTGAAGAAATTCCCTCATATTGTACTAAGTTAAATTTCATGTTCCCATATGGAGCCCAAATATTAACCTAGGCACTCGAATTGAACAACCTGGAATCTGACCCCCCTAGAGATGTTGTATACCAAATATAAAAGCATTCCGACTGGTGGATCTGAAGAAGAAGATTTTTAAAGAAATTTTCTCATATTGCACTAAGTAAAAATTTGGGCTACCATAGTGAGCCCAAATATATACCTAGGGATCTGATTTGAACAAACTTGAATCTGACCCCCATAGAGATGTTGCATACCAAATATCAAAGCATTCTGACTGATGGATCTGAAGAAGAAGATTTTTTTAAATTACCCTCCATATTGAACAAAGATAAAATTTGGGATTCCATAGGAAGCCCAAATATTACCCTAGGGACTTGGTTTGAACAATCTAGAATCTGACCCTCATAACAATGATGTATACCAAATATTAAAAGATTCTGACTGGTGGTTCTGAAGAAGAAGATTTTTAAAGAATATTCCCCATATTACCCTATGTTAAAACTTCGGGCTCCTGTAGAGAGCCCAAATATGAACCAATGAGTTTTATTTCAACAAACTTTTATCTGACCCCCCTATGAATGCTGTATACCAAATATCAAAAGATTCTGATGATTGGATCTGGAGAAAAGATTTTTAAAAATTTTTGCAAATATGCTGAGTCAGCATTTTTTCGATGCCCATTACAGAACACCCTAACATAACCGATGGCAATTTTTTTTTACCATTCAATTCTACTGGTCATAAGGATACTTCATACCAAATAAAAGCTCTCTGTTCCGTGGGGTTTGGAAAGTTAAAAAATTTATAGTAATTTATATATTTTTTATACTTACCAATGACCCAGACTTAGCTGGTGCTAACTCCAACAAAACCAGGGCCAAACACAAATTTTGCCCCCCAATCCCCAAAATTTGCATCCAAAACAAAAAGAAATCATGTCCTAAAGGACCTCCATAGTACGCCTCTACTGCGCATACGCAGTGACGCAGTCGTCCCGAAATTGGCGCCAATTATCATTCTTACTGGCAGTGCCTGGTCAGCGCTATGTACTCAGCGGGGAGGCAAGAGTTCCCAACTCCAGGGAGGGCCATCCCCGTCTGGGTCATTGGTAAGTATAAAAAATATATAAATTACTATAAATTTTTTAACATTTTTATACTGTACCAATGACCCAGACTTAGCTGAATAGTAAACAGGCTGGAGGGCCTAGGACATAGAGGAAAATCCAATAAGCTCAACTATATAGTGAAGAGGTAACCCCTTAAGGAGACAAGGAGTATTAGGCTTTACATGTATCTTTCTTATTTAATATTAAATTAGAAAGATACACTACCCTTAATAATTGAGCACAATAACATTCATGTTCTCTATTAACATCCAGTATAACCCTTATACTAATTATTTTTACAGCAAGCCAATAAATAAAGTAGTCCAGAGAATTGAGACTCTTTATAATCATTTAAAAGTGTCCGAGTATTGTATATTAAAGCCCGTTTGACACTTGACATATACAAATGCTTCACACCGAGCTACACTTTAAAAATAAGACATGAATGAATTTAAACACTAATATTACACTTTAAAACCATCCCGGAAGCGACTCAGAAATACTGACTTGGAGGAGGCATTCCCTTGCTTTTCACTATAAAGCAGGTGACCTAAGGGAACACCCACCCCCCCCCCCCCCCCCCTTCCCCTTGATCTGGGTCAAATAGCCCAGAGCGAAGAGGGCAGCCGGACGGAGTCACTGCCGGAACAGAAAGCCTGCATAACTATAGTTGCAACTGTTTAGTGGACGACATTCTGAGCAACAGATAACGGACCTAAACAATGCAGGTCTCCAGAAATGGACTCAATATTTCTGAGATGAAAATTCGTAAATGTGGATGGCTGAGACCAATAAGCAGCCTTCATTAAATCTGTAATAGCAACACTATTAGCATAAGCCCAGGAAGTAGAAAGAGCTCTTACTTCATGAGCAGAAATCTTAAGCACAGACTGCTGAGAAGAAGATAAATCTTCATAAGCAGTACGGATAGTTAACTGAATCCATCTAGCAATAGAATGGACTGAAATGTCCTTTCTATTAGGCATCAAAGACAGAAAGAAACGTTTCCGTCCCTTTCTGATAAACTGAGATCTCTGTTTATAGATACGTAGTGCTCTAACAGGACAGAGTAAAGGCCTACGCCCATCTGAAGACGGAAGAGCCTTAATAACAATAGGTTCCGGATATTTATTAGGAGCCTGATTCTTAGCTAAAAAACCCACATTAGTAGTGAAGGTGATAGTGTTCCCAACACTACGATAATGAGAATCATCCACCGATAGTGCATGAAGCTCACTGACTCTTCTGGCAGAAGAGAAAGCTAAGAGAAAAGCTGTCTTATAAGATAAGAATTTGAAATCTACTGTCCCAAGAGGTTCAAATGGCTTTTCCTTCAATTTAAGGAGAACCCAAGCTAAATTCCACTTAGGAATTAATCTAAGAGTTCTGGGTCTATTTATCGAAAAGTTTCTTACCAACTTCGATAAAGAGACATTAGATCCAATTTGTAAACTATCATGATGTGCATAGGTATCAGATAACATAGATCTATAACCCTTTATAGTAACAGGCTGCAGTTTGATTTCGTCAAACAAGTATACTAGAAAGTTTGCAATGTCTGGTATAGAGGGATCAAATATATCTACAGAATGATCCCTACACCAACGACGAAAAACCTTCCACTTAGCCGCATAGTTTAGCGAAGAGGAGGTCCTCCTACAGTTAGAAATCGCGTCCACTGCTCGTCCTGTAAAGTGCTTGCCATGCAAGAAGGACCGCACAACGGAAAAACGTGAAGGTTGAGACCTTGCGGGTTGTGATGGAGTTGGCGCGATTTCCCCTGCGAAAGAAGATCCTCTCGTGGAGGAAGCTTCCGCGGTAGGTCCCACAACAGACACCTGAGTAGATTTATCCACGGTCTCTGTGGCGACAGAGATGCTACCAACAGAATCTTGCATTGAGATTGTTTTATCTTTAGCAATACTTGTTGAATTAACGGCGCTGGAGGATACGCATATCCTATCATTCCGTCCCAAGGGATCGACAGAGCGTCTACTGCAAATGCTCTTGGATCCGGACACGGAGACACATACGTCTGCAACTGATTGTTGAGATGTGTCGCAAATAAGTCTATCATTGGCCGTTCCCATTGGTAGCAAATCTGATTGAATACTTGTTTGTTGAGAGTCCACTCCGACGGCAACAAGCGACCCTTTCGTGAAAGGGAGTCTACTAGCACATTCAGACGACCCGGTATGTGACGGACCGAAAGAAGAACGTGATGTTCTAACGCAAACAGAAGGATTCTTTCCGTTAGATTGAACAACGGAACTGAATGAGTGCCTCCCTGATTCCGTATATACGCCACTACTGTCGTATTGTCAGATAGGATTTGGACATGAGCATCGTGAATAATGTCCATCCAGTGACGTAACGCAAGCCAAATTGACATCATTTCCTTGATGTTTATGTGCTTGCACAGGAATTGCGGATCCCAAAGACCCTGGCATCTCGAATCCGTTGGGATTAATGATGCACCCCAACCTGTTTGACTGGCATCCGTCATAACGGTAAAACTCGGATCCGGCAACTGCAGCGGAACTCCTTGAGTTAACCACTGAATGTTTGCCCAAGTCTGAATCTCTTGTTTCACTTGATCTGACAAGAGAACGTCTACATCGAGCGAATGAATTTTCACACTCCAATTCTGAGTCAGGAAAATTTGAAGAGGACGTGTGCGTAGCCGCCCCATCGGAATGAGATCCGCGGCGGCTCCGCACAGACCTATCAGTCTCATAAATTCTCTCGCCGTGACTTTGTCTGCGTGCAGACAATAGCGAGCGTAACAACTGACTAATTTCGCTCTGGTTAACGGCAGACGAACGAGATTGTTGTGCGTCTCGAAGCTCATTCCCAGATGAGTGAATGACTTGGACGGCACCAGATCCGACTTCTCCTCGTTTACTATAAAACCGAGACGTCGGAGCAATAGAAGAAGATTCTGAACATCGTTCTGAAGCGTTAACTCGTTGCCGTACCTCTGAAGAATGTCGTCCAGGTAGGCCGACGTTACCGCAGACGAATGAGCTCGGAAGTAGATCATTACCGAGTTCATTACCCGAGTGAAAGCCCAGGGTGCTAGATTCAATCCGAAGCAACTGGCCCGGAACTTATACACCACTCCTAGGACTGCGAAGCGTAGATACTTTCGGAATGTCGGATGTACCATGACGTGAAAGTACGCATCTTTGAGATCTATGCTCGTTGCATAATCGTTCACCCGAATACTCGCTCTGACCGATCGAATCGTCTCCATATAAAACTTCGGAGCGACGATCAGCTTGTTTATCCAGCTCAAATCTATGACTGGACGGAACGAGCCGTCTGGTTTCGGAACCAGAAACAGATGGCTGTAGAATCCCAGAGATTCCTGGTTTTCTACGACCTCTACCGCGTTCTTCATTAAAAGAGACTGCACCTCTGATAACAGAGCGTCTCTTTTCTGTGGATTTGACGGAAGATGAGTCCACTTTGGACTTCGAGTTAATGGAGGCTTTCGTTTGAAGGATATCTTTAGACCTTCCGAAGTCACTCCTCTCACCCAAGGGTCGTCCGTAATCGACGCCCACTCTTGTGAAAAACTCGACAACCTTCCGCCAACCGGAACGCGATAGAGGTTTAAGCCATCACCTCCTGGACCTGCGAGGCCTGCGGTAGGAGAAACCACGTCTTCCACGACCCGCACCTCGCCTCGTCGACCTCGGGGCGTCCGACCGATTGTCCCGGCCTGAAGGACGTCCCGAACGAGAGTCGCTATGCTGACGGTCTCTCGAATAAGACCAAGAGGACGCACCGGAACCTCTATAGGAACCTCTCTTGGGCGCATTAGACCCAGAAGTGCCTGTCTTATTCGTGTCTGCTGTATCCGACTTTTTAGGAGCCGATCTGAACAACAGAGAATCATTAGCTTTCTTTTTAATTTTATCATAAATAGCGGAAAGCTTGCCGTCAAAGAGAAGTTCTCCTGAGACCGAAGCGACTCTAAGAGAGTTCTTCACCTTAGAATCCACTAGTGTGGATGTAGCTAGGGCTGCGTCACGTCTAACCAACTCCAGATTTGCCACTGAAAGGGCGGAGTTACACGTGGAATAAGCTACTGCCCTTGAAAGAAGTCTTAAAGAGGATTGTATATCCTGAAACTCTTCCCCTTGAAGGCGCAGTGATAACGCCTTAGTAAGGTGATCTGCGTAAGATAAGGCATCTAAATTGGCTCTGTTAGACGCAATAGCTGTTTCCAACACCGCGGTTGGAATAGAAGCTGACGACGGTAATGATAGCTCTAAGTCTTCCGCCTCGTCGTCCATACGCAGAGGAACTCTCGGTATACCCTGTCCTGCCGTATCGAATTTATTCCTTGCATTAATGAAAGGCAGGTTAAGAGTATTAGCGGACAAGAAACCTGCTTTCCCCGTCCTGGAAGCAAGTTTAAATATAGCGTCGTTCAATAATTCAAATGTTCTTGCAACATTATTGGACTGCGACGGAAACTCGGGAGCGATGTCCCTGAACCGCTCAAAAAATTCAGAGTCCAATGACGCTATAATTCTCTTGTCCAGAACCGCAGCAGTCTGGCCCGACGGAACAACTTGAGGGAGATAGTGCCGGATGAAGTCCACGGCAGCTTTATGTTGTTCCGAAAGGGATAGCTCCAATTCATCCGTATCCCTTTCACCATCCGGTCGGACCTCCCGATGTTCCCGGTCGTCCGCCCCCGATGCTTCGGCGGAGCGTACCAACCCAGCGCCGTCGGATAATTCTCGATCCGACACCGTTTCTGTCGGCTGCTAGGATGCTGCGATAAGCTGTGCTATCTGCACAAGAATGTCCGACGTCGAGACCTGCGGAGGCGCAGTCTTTCGCTGCTTCGCCGAGGGCAGCTCCGCATCAGATGGCTCCCGCATACTTTTCCTATGCGAACGTCCGGAGTCCATCGGTCTCGAATCCCTGGCTGCCGGATGGTGTGACCTGGTCGCCGAAGAATCCTTCATCGGCGAAGCTGGTAAAATATCAGAGGTCACGCAGCCAAGGTGCGGTCGTGTGCGCTGACGAGAAGAGGAAGCCTTAACAGTCTCTGCGGACTGCTTATACAACGGAGCGTCCCGAGCGACGGACGTATGCTCCGCTAAAGACACATTTTGTACCACAACATCTGGTCCCAGATGTTGTTGTACGAGAGAGGGACCTCTCTCGCTCGCGGCCCGGCTGGACCTGGACGAGCTAGGAACCGGACTAAAAGGCTTCCTCCGTTCTCGTTTACTATCCGCCGTCACTGGGTGTGCATCTATTATGTTTATAGTGCTGGCATCACCCAAAATTTCCTCTTGGACCGCATCGGACGAACCCGGCTGCCGAACCATTCGGTGAATGGACGCTACACCGGGCGAGCTAGCGGACGACATTTGTCTAATCTCCATGAGCACTTTTGCCGCTAGCTCTGAATTCATTTGTGACGACGGATGCACACTTGAAGAAGATAACATGGAAACATCACCCTGTTCTGGTTCCTCTGAAATAGAAACTGAGAGAGTAGAGTGACCTTGTGGAGAAAGAGCCGGCATCGCTCTTTCTCCAGAAACAACATATCGTGACACACGTTTCCAATGTTTCTCATCCCAATGTTCACATATAGGACAGGGATTAATGCGAGAACACTGACTACAATTAATACAATGATCATGAAAGTCAGAGGAAGATTTCTTCCTATTACAATTTGAACAATGTCCCTTCATTGTGAAAGAACAACAATAAGTCCTAGTTACTCGCAAAAACCCCTGACACAAAGATACATAATAACATGATCCATTAATAAATGAAAAAACAATTGCAAAACAAAATAATTTTGAAAAAATATTTTTTCAGAGAAGCCCAAGTTGCTGAAAAGTAACGTTGAGCCCCGATGGATCCGATGGCAAAGTGTGGTCAAAAATTTTAAATTTATATAAAATAATTAATGAGACACTTTCGGATAATATAAATGTATCTTATAATGAGATAAACTACCACAAAGGCAAACAGCCCCCCTCAAAAAAGGCTGTTGCCAATGAAAACAAACAGTGTAAACACACTAGAAAACATGACTCCAGGCACTGAAAAAACTGGCCCGGAATCAGTCATCAATTACACTCTATCTGATGCAAAACAGAGACTCCCAGGGGAGAATCTGTAGAACATCAGATGGAAGATGCAGAACACAAACGTTATACACCCATGGGTGAAAACGTAACTATGGGGAAAATAACAGAAAACATTCTGTAACCAAGCAACTCTCCCAGGAAATTTTAGAAATGAAACTTCTCAAAAATATGCCAAAAGCATGGGAGAATTGCCAGGGGGGACTTTAGAAGGCTAGGGGAGAGGAAACACTGAATAAGCAGTGCAACAATTAGCAAGAATGACAACAAGAGGCCCATGCCTCAAAAATAGGCAACTTAACATAATTTCATCAAAAAAATTTTAAGTACAGACCTGATTATTTTTGCCACTTCTTTTTCCTCTCCTCCTTCTATCCTCCTTAGAATCACATTTTCTCCAAAAATTACGTGTCTGGCATCCTTTAAACTGAGATTTACAAGCACAAAGATCAGTGAGATGTTGACTGATGAAGGGCCAAACAGAGAATGATAATTGGCGCCAATTTCGGGACGACTGCGTCACTGCGCATGCGCAGTAGAGGCGTACTATGGAGGTCCTTTAGGACATGATTTCTTTTTGTTTTGGATGCAAATTTTGGGGATTGGGGGGCAAAATTTGTGTTTGGCCCTGGTTTTGTTGGAGTTAGCACCAGCTAAGTCTGGGTCATTGGTACAGTATAAAAATATATGGGCGTTTGAAAATATTTCTATTTTTAGCTCCCAGGGTTCCCATGGGGATGCGGGAATTTTTTTGGGGGCATGGGTCAAGTACTTATGACCCAATACTACCACAAACCAAATTTGGTTCATACCGGACCATCGGTTCAGAAAATAGAAATTTTGGGCGGGGCCAAAAATCTTTCCCCTCCTATTACAAAGCCAAATATTACTTCACGAACTTCGTTTGAACAAACTTGATTCTACACCTCATATGGAAGCTCCATAGCAAATATCAAGTCATTGTACACACTGGTTCTTGAGAAGAAGATTTTTAAAATATTTTGGAGCATTTTCCCCCACTCCCTCCCTATGGGGCTGGGCATGCTGAGTTGAACAAAAATGAAATGCCCCTTTGGGACCATCACTCACACAAACTTTCACTTGAATTGGCCCAGTGGCTTTGGAGGAGAAGACCAAAACATGGTGTTGATGGACGACGGACAACGGACGACGGACGGGAAGCGATGAGATTAGCTCAGCTTTACTTTGTAAAGATGAGCTAAAAATAGTCTATTTGACGATCAATCCCAGGGCTTGCATTTTCACCAGGCCTATCAGCCCAAGCCTGGTAATCAGCCCCTATAAAATTCTCACGAGGCTGATCAGTAGGCCTGGTTCAAGGCTGGTTGCCAATATATGTAATATGGGAAATCAGCCCCAAACAGTACAAATCAGGCCTGGTAGCTCCTTTTATCAGGCCTATCAATCAGCCTGGTCACAATTCTAAAATGCAAGCTCTGCAATCCTGCCAACAGAATGGCTAAGCCGTTTTCTGGTGTAGTTGCTATGAACAACAAAGTAAACTAAAAAGTAAATATACAAGGACAAAATAATAATAATATGGATGTCATTAGAATTGGCTCAATGAGCTGGTTCCAGTGGCATCTATATCCGTATACTTTTTTAAAAAAACGCATCATGATTTTTTAGGTATTATGATGTTAGTAAATGGCATGTGAATACCTGTAGATGGTAAGTAAATTTTCTTCCACTATTTGGAGATCTCAAAACAAAACAAAATGAAAGTGTCAATGACACTGTAGCTCAACTTGTCAAGACAAAGACATGTACATGTATAGTATGTGACACAGCAATGACAAACATCTAGGTAATGACCTGATAACAAAGGTACATATAAAGTATTGTAATGGTCTAAATACTGACCGTTGCCTGTAACAAATGTATAGGTAAAGTATTATAAAGGTGGGTGACAGTCAGATGCTAAACTAGAAAAGAAATCTTTGAGTCCCAGAGTGGGTCTGACCGAACCCCAAAATATTTGTTCTCATTGCACAGTGATAACAAAGGCACCCCAAAACACACTCGTTCCTGTCCCAAGGTGAAGACAAAAGTGCCCAAGAAGTTTTGTGAAGATCAGTTCATAAATACGAGCTGTATAGAACTTGTGACAAAAAAATGATTGGACCTAATTTCGGTACAAAATGGCCACTGGCAGCCATCTTGAATTTTGGACCGTACCCAGAAACCCTCATTTTCATCCCAAGGTGATAACAAAGGTACCCAAGAAGTTTTGTGAAGATCGGTTCATAAATACAGCCTCTACCCTGAGCCGTATTGACATGTGTGCTTACATTGTGTAAGTAGCACTGAATAAATCAAAGTTCATCTAATATGCATAATTTCTGCACGAAAAAAAAACCCCATAGAATATGTGATGTATTCCATGTTACTAAACATTCATACAAAAATTTATTCAAATCAGAACTTTCATACAGAAGTTCTGTACAAAAGACTGATTGCACTAATTTTGGTACAAAATGGCTGCTGGTGGCCATCTTGAATTTCGGACCACACCCCAAAACACTCACTCTCATCCCACGGTGATAACAAAGGTACCCAAGAAGTTTCGTAAAGATTGGTTCATAAATATGGCCTCTAGTCTGAGCTGTATAGAAGTTGTGTACAAAAAACTGATTAGACCTAATTTCGGTACAAAATGGCCACTGGCAGCCATCTTGAATTTTAGACCGCACCCAGAAACACTCATTCTCGTCCCAAGGTGATAACAAAGGTACCCAAGACATTTCGTGAAGATCAGTTCATAAATACAGACTCTAGTCTGAGCCGTATTGACATGTGTACTTACTGTGTGTAAGTCGCACTGAAAAAATCAAAGTTCATCTAATTTGCATAATTTCTGCACGAGAAAAAAACCTGTATTATATGTGATGTATCCCTTGGTACTAAACATTCACACAAAAAATTATTCAAATCAGCGCTTTCATATGGAAGTTCTGTGCAAAAATCTGATTGCACCTAATTTTGTACAAAATGGCTGCCATCGGCCATCTTGAATTTCGGACCGGACCCCAAAACACTCGTTCTCGTCCCACGGTGATACCAAAGGTACCCAAGAAGTTTTGTAAAGATCGGTTCATAAATACGGCCTCTAGCCCGAGCCGTATTGGCATTTGCACTTACAGTGCTGAAAGTAACCCCAAAAAACATCAAAATTAGTCTAATTTGCACAATTTACGCACAAGAAAAAAACCTGTATTATATGTGATGTATCCCATGGTACTAAACATTCATACAAAAAATTATTCAAATCAGAGCTTTCATATGGAAGTTCTGTACAAAAAACAGATTTCTGTATCGTCGGTACAAAATGGCGGCTGGCAGCCATCTTGAATTTCGAACCGCACCCAAAAACACTCGTTCTCGTCCCACGGACATCACAAAGGTACCCAAGAAGTTTCGTAAAGATCGGTTCATAAATACGGCCTCTAGCCCGAGCCATAGCAGCTTGGCACTTACAGCTCTGAAAGTAACACTAACTAAATCAAAGTCAGTCTAATTTGCATAATTTACGCACAAGAAAAAAACCCGTATTATATGTGATGTATCCCATGGTACTAAACATTTATACAAAACTCTATTCAAATCAGAACTTTCATACAGAAGTTCTGTACAAAAAACTGATTTTTGCATCATCGGTACAAAATGGCCACTGGCAGCCATCTTGAATTTTGGACCACACCTAAAAACACTCGTTCCTGTCCCAGGGTCATAACAAAGGTACACAAGAAGTTTCGTAAAGATCGGTTCATAAATACGACCTCTAGCCCGAGCCACAGCCAATTGTTGACGTACGGACACACGGACGACGGGCCATGACAATAGCTCAAATTTGACTTCGTCCACGTACGGACAGACGGACAGATGGACAGACGGATGACGGACGATGGGCCATGACAATAGCTCAAATTTGACTTCGTGAAAGTTGAGCTAAAAATAACACGTGGCACATACACCTGTCACCCTCAACTTTCTAGTGCATAGTCTTTTTTTTTGTCAATAGTCAAGGTATGAAAGTATCATAGTGTACAATTGTGAGCTTTGATATTGCCTCAAAACATCATGGTAATTTTATAGTGTAATTGCATGGTGTTTTGGTACAATACCATGGTTTACCATAATACTGGAATACTCGTTGTGTGTTAGCAAACCACCAGCATTACGGTCTTGCATGTGGTAGCGAATCAAAGAAGGAATGATAGTCATGAGGAATGATGCATTTCAAGTCTTGCAGGTCCTGAAACTTGCGTATTGTGATACTCACTGGAGGAGTTTATAGCAGCTTCGAAAACAAAACATCTTTGTTCGTGGAAACACCATCTCATTCATTTTGTTCACATATGGTCGCTGCATTGCCTTCAAGGGCAAGCTTGACCAACATCTGTCCGCAAGAAAGTGCATAGTTTTTACATTTAACATCCATTGTGACAGCTGGGGTGGAATTTAAATTCAATGGTGTAATATGTCTCTTTCCGTCGTCTCACGATATATCTAGGCATGGTTTGGGGAAACAACACATAGTACATTTCACTCAAGAAATTGTAATGTTTTGCTCGTGTTGAATTGAATCCCAATTCCCTTTTTGTCAGACAAGCATGCACATTTCTACATTTATACAGACGAATGTCGTTCTTTTGCTCGACATTGATATTATACTCTTTGTGAATATCAGCTGGAAAATAAAATAACGTGCTTTAGTCATAAGAGATGGAAGGGGAGAAAAAGAGTGAGTGAAGAGAGACATAGTGGGGAAAATGAGAAAGGAAAATAGAAAGGGCTAGTGAGAGGAAGACTAAGATAGAGATGCACGATGATGAGAGAGAGAGAGAGAGAGAGAGAGAGAGAGAGAGAGAGAGAGAGAGAGAGAGAGAATGACAAAATTTAATATAATACAAAGAGAGAGAGAGAGAATGTCACACAAAATGACAAATATATACACATACAGGCAAACAGACCGAACAACACACAGAAAGGCAGGAAGAAAAAATGCCATTGAGTGTGTGCAAAAGGCAGCCTGTCAAACATACGGGCTCACAGACATAACCAAATTTCAAAATAATTAGCTCACTTGACAATTTTGTTATTACATACATTGATATATCTGGGCACTGCCCTGAGCACATCCTATTAAATCATCCGAAATGGATATTTTGCCGTAACATGGAGTGAATACATTAATTTTGATGACAATTCGGAATAATTATATGACTGGAAGATAACTCTATGCCAGGAAGCTTGCTGTATCAAAACTACGTATCTCAAGATTTTATATCACAAACAAACTTTGTTGGCGCAAAAGCTCGTACCTCTGGACAACGCAATGGGGCGCACAACCAAATCCACAATTTCGCTCAGAGAATTTTATACATAGAACAAATACCTTATACCCGTGGATGTTTTTCAAAGCAAAACTATTGAAGGTACTTATCTGATCAATTAGAATGTTTTGTCTCATCCGAAAATGGAAAAAAAACCTATATATTGATGGACAACCATTACACGTTTTCTCGCAGAATGAATTATGAGGTTTTGATTTCAAGCTACATAACTAATCAAAATCCTGTATTTTGAAAAAGCGCGAAAATTTAACCACAAACTTAAACCAAAACTGTAAAACTGCATTTTGACGAAAGAAAAAAAAAGTGCCTAATTGGCCCCCGGTGGGTGGGGTGGGGTGGGAGTGTTTTTGGGGGTTACGTGAGTTTAAAAAAAGGTTTTGCATGTAGTGACTGTAAATAGTTCAAAATGCATATTCGAGGAAAGAAAAAAAAAGAAGCCTAATTAGGGGGGGAGGGGGAGGGGGAGGGGATAATTTCTGTCTGGATTTTTAACCACAAACTTTAACAAAAAAAGCATTTTTGACAAAAGGAAAATAAAGGTTCTGCATGTGGTGACTGTAAATAGTTCAAAATACATATTGGATGAAATAAAAAAAAATAAAATGCCTAATTGGGGGGGGGGGGGTGCTTGTCTGGGTTTTTAATCAAAACTGTAAACAAGCATTTTTGACGAAAGGAAAAAAAAGTGCCTAATTGGACCGGGGGGGGGGGGGGGGGGGGGGGGGGAGGAGTTACATGAGTTTAAAAAAAGGTTTCGCATGTAGTGACTGTAAATAGTTCAAAATGCATATTGGCGAAAAGTAGAGAAAAAAAAGCCTAATTAGGGGTGGGGGGTGTGATGGGTGGGGGAGAGTGGAGGTGTATTAGGGGAGTCCTTTTTTTCCACATGTGTTCAGCCTAAATCCTTCAGAATGCATTTTGAGCAGAGAAAAAAAAATACCTAACTGGCACCATGGGGGTGGGGGTGGGGGTGGGGGTGGTGTTTGTCTGGGTTTTTAACCACAAACTTAAACCCAAACTGTAAAACTGCATTTTGACAAAAGAAAAAAAAAGTGCCTAATTGGCCCCCCGGTGGGTGGGGGTTTAGGGGGGTTTACGTGAGTTTAAAAAAAGGTTTCGCATGTAGTGACTGTAAATAGTTCAAAATGCATATTCGAGGAAAGAAAAAAAAATGCCTAATTGGGGGGGGGGGGGGGGGGGGAGGGGGAGGGGATAATTTCTGTCTGGATTTTTAACCACAAACTTTAACAAAAAAAGCATTTTTGACAAAAGGAATATAAAGGTTCTGCATGTGGTGACTGTAAATAGTTCAAAATACATATTGGATGAAATAAAAAAAAATAAAATGCCTAATGGGGGGGGGGGGGGGGGGGGGGGGGGGTGCTTGTCTGGGTTTTTAATCCAAACTGTAAACAAGCAAAAAGAAAAAAAAATGCCTAATTGGGGGGGGGGGGGGGTTAATTTCTGTCTGGATTTTTAACCACAAACTTTAACAAAAAAAACATTTTTGACAAAAGGAAAAAAAAGGTTCTGCATGTAGTGACTGTAAATAGTTCAAAATGCATATTGGGGGAAAAAAAAATAAAATGCCTAATTGGGGGGGGGGGGGGGGGGGGGGGGGGGCGGCGGTGGTGCTTGTCTGGGTTTTTAACCAAAACTGTAAACAAGCAATTTTGACGAAAGGAAAAAAAAAGTGCCTAATTGGAATGTAGTGACTGTAAATAGTTCAAAATGCATATTGGAGAAAAGTAGAAAAAAAGCCTAATTGGGGTGTGTGTGTGGGGGGGGGGGGGGGGGGTGGTGGTGTTTGTTTAGGTTTTTAACCACAAACTTTGAGTCACCCTACCAAGCTACAATGAAATCCCTTCATAATAATGGCCTGTGGAATATTCTAAAGGTTTTCGGGCTTCGGGCCTCTGTTGCCGTCACAGTTGCCCAAAAGGGGACGTTCTCATGTAGACATTATATGAAGTCAACCTATCAAGTTACAATGAAATCCCTCCATAAATATGACGTGTAGACTGTGCCAAAGGTTTTCGGGCTTTGGGCTCAGGCAGCCATCATGGTTGAATGATCGCAACCAAAAGGGGACATTCTCATCTGGGCATCATGTGGATTGATCCTACGAAGTTACAATGAAATCCCTTCATAAATATGACTGTAGACTGTGCTGAAGGTTTTCGGGCACCTGTAGCCGTCAAAGTTGCACAATCACGTCCAAAAGGGGACTTTCTCATGTAGACATTATATGAAGTCAACCTATCAAGTTACAATGAAATCCCTCCATAAATATGACCTGTAGACTGTGCTAAAGGTTTTCAGGTTTTGGGCTCGGGCAGTTGTGACGGTTGATAGATCACGCCCAAATGGGGAAATTCTTATGTAGACATCATACGGAGTCATCGTATCAAGTTACAATGAAATGCATCCATATTAAACATGACCTGCAGACTGTGCTAAATGTTTTGGGGTTTCAGGATTGGGCAGCCATCACAGTTGACAGATCATGCCCAAACGGGGACGTTCTCATCTAGGCATTATACAGAGGCATTCTATGAAGTTGCAATGAAATCCCTTCATAAATACGACCTGTAGACTGTGCTAATGGTTTTTGGGTTTTGGGCTCGGGCAGCCATACCGGTTGACCGATCACGACCAAAAGGGGACGTTCTCATGAAGACATGACCTAAAACCTGCATATGAAATTTTGTGACGATCAGACAAGAACTACCGGGTATAGCCTGTACTTGAAGGTTGAATAAAAAACTTTATCCACAAACTTTAACCAAAACTCCAAATGTTAACTAAACAGGAAAAGAAAAAAAAAACAAAAAAAAAACACTTGAACCTTCAGTAAAAAACTTTAACCACAAACTTTAACCAAAAACTCTAAATGTTAACAGACGGACAGACGGTCGGACGGATGGACAAAAGTCATTACTATACCCCTTACCGTAAACAGTCGGGCTAAAAATTATAGTAATTTATATATTTTTTATACTTACCAATGACCCAGACTTAGCTGGTGCTAACTCTAAAATATCTAGGGCCAAACGCATATTTTACCCCCCAATCCCCAAAATTTTCATCTAAAACCGAAAATTACATGTCCTATAAGGTCCTCCATACTTCCACTCCACTGCGCATGCGCAGTGTCAAGGAGGTCTCGAAACTGGCGCAATTATCATTCTTACAACCAGTGCCTGGTAAGCGTTATGTACACAGCGGGGAGGCAAGAGTTCCCAACTCCTGGGAGGGCCATCCCCGTCTGGGTCATTGTTAAGTATAAAAAATATATAAATTACTATAAATTTTTTAACATTTTTATACTGTACCAATGACCCAGACTTAGCAGAATAGTAAAAAGGTTGGAGAGCCCAGGACATAAAGAAAATCCAACAGACTCAATTACCTATAACAAACCTATACCCTCAATGAGAAAAGGAGAGATAGGCTAAATGTATCTTTCATTTTTGTATCAAAAAAGAAGGACACAACACCAATCTGTAATTGAGCACAATAACATCTTGTATAACCCTTTATACTAATATTTTTTAAGGAAAGCCAATAAATACGGGTGTCTAGCGAAATGAGACTCTATATACTCATTTAAAAGTGTTAGAAGAATGTATATTAACGGCCAATTAATCACGTGATATATACAGATACTTCACACCAATCAACACTTAAAAAATATTACACAGATGAGTAAACATAAGCTTTACCCTTAAAATCATCTCGGAACCGACTCGGAATAACTGACTCCAAGGGAGGTATTCCCTTGCTTTACACTATAAAGCAGGTGACCCAAGGGAACCCCCCCCCTCCCTTTCCCTTGCCCTGGATCAAATACTCTAGAGCAAAGAGGGTAGCAGGACAGAGTCACTACCAGAACCGAAAGCCTATACACATAAAGTTGCGACTGTTTAGTAGGCGACATTCTGAGTAATAGATCTGCAGAAACTACTCAATATTCTCAGATACAAAATTGTGAAAATGGAGGGCCAAGAACAATATGTAGCCCTCATTAGATCTGTAATATCAACATTATTAGCTTAAGCCTATGATGTAGAAGAATTCTTACTTCATGAGCTTAAAACCAATGCACAGACTGCTGAATGAAGATATAATCATTAGCAGAACTGATAGTAGATTGAATCCCTCTGACCATAGAATGGACCGCAATGTGGAGGAGGCTTCCACGGCATGTCCCACAACAGACGCCTGAGTAAATTAATCCTCAGTCTTTGTGGATATAGAGAAGCTACCAACAGAATTTGCATTGAAATAATTACATTGAGCAATATCTGCTAAATCAGCGGCATTGGAAGATACGTATATCTTATTATTCCATTTCACAAGATTGATAGAGCATTTACTGCAAACGCTCGAAAAACCAAACATTGTGACATCTACATCTGCAAATGACTGTAGAGATGCATCGCGAAAAAGTCGATCATTGGCCACTCTCCTTGGTAGCAATCTGATTGAATACTGGTTTGTTGAAAGTCCATTCTGGTGACAACAAACGGCCCCTCCGTGAAGGGAGTCCGCTAATACATTCAGACGACCCGGAATATGAAGGACGAATAGAAGAACTTGATGTTCTAGTACCAACCGAAGATTCCTTCCGTTAACATGAATAACAGGATGGAATGAGAGTTTCCATAATTCCGAAAATACGCTAATACCATCGAGTTGACGGACAGAATTAGCATATGAGCATTCTGAATAACGTTCATCAATAACGTAGCGCAAGCCAAAATGACATCATTCTTGATGTTTGTGTGCTTGATAAGGAACTACGGAAACAAAAGACCCTGGCACTTCAAATCCGTTGGGTTTAATGAAACTACCCAAAGTGTTTGACTGACATCCGTCAAAACTATAAAACTCGGATCCGGCAAATGCAGTGGAACTACTTGAGATAAGCACTGAAAACTTGCCCAAGTCTGAATTTCTTATTCACTTGATTAGACAAGAAGATGTCCGTATCGAGCGAAATAATCTTCACCCTACAATTCTGAATTAAAAGAAATTTGGAGAGGACAAATGCGTAACCGCTCCATTGGAATAAAATCACGGCAGTTCCGCACAACGTATCAGTCACATGAAATCTCTCGCTGAGACGTTGTCTGAGCGAAGACAATAGCGAGTATAACAACTGATTAATTTCGCTCTGGTTAACGGCAGATGAACGAGAATGTTATGCGTCTCGAAGCTCATCCCCGTGGATAAATGACTTGGATGAAACCAGATCCGACTTCTCCTTGTTTACGTATGAAACCGAGACGTCGGATCAATAGAAGCAGAATCTGCACATCGTTCTGCGCTCTGGTTAACGGCAGACAAACAAGAATGTTATGCGTCTCGAAGCTCCTCCTCGGTGGGTAAATGACTTGGACGAAACCAGATCCGACTTCTCCTCGTTTACTTATGAAACCGAGTCGTCGGATCAATAGAAGCAGAATCTGCACATCGTTCTGAAGCATTAACTTGTTACCACACCTCTGAAGAATGTCGTCCAGGTAGGCCGACGTTACCGCAGACGAATGAGCTCGGAAATGAGTCATTACCGAGTTTGTTATTCGAGTGAAAGCCCAGGAACTAGATTCAGACCGAAACACATTGGTCGGTGCTGAAACACAATTCCTATGATAAAGAAGCAACGATACTTTCTGAACGCCTGATGTACCATGACGTGAAAGTATGCAACTAGAAATCTATGCATGTAGCATAGTCGTACACCCGAATACTCGCTCTGACCGATCAGATGGACTCCATATAGAAACTTGGAGTCACGATCAGCTTGTTATCCAGCTCAGAATATGAGTGGATGGAAAGAGCCGTCTGGTTTGGAACCAGAAAAGGATGGTTGTAAAAGCCTGGAAATTCCTGGATTTCTACGATCTCTATCGCGATCATTCCAGAAGAGACTGGACTTCTGATGGAAGTGAGCATCTATTCTACTGACTGACAGAAGCTGAGTCCAACTTGGACTCCGAGTTAACAGAGGATTTCTTTTGAGGAACAATTAATCCTTCCGAAATCACCCCTTGAATCCAAGGGACGTCCGTAATCTAATCCCAAATCATTTAGAAACTCGACAGTCTTCCGCTCACTAATGCACAATAGAGGTTAAAACCATTACCTCCTGGTCCTGCAAGGCTTGCGGAAGTAGAAGCCATGTCCTTCACAGCCTGCACCTCGCCTCGTCGACCTAGGGGCGTCTGACCGGATGTCTCGGTCAGAATTACGGCCCCTATCTGAGTCGCTACCCTGACGGTCTCTAGAATAAGACCTAGAGGATGCATAGGAACTTCCTTGGATGTATTCGTCCCAGAAGTGCCTGTCCTATTCTTCTCTGCTGAATCCGACTATATGGAAGCGGATTTAATAGCAGAGAGTCAAAAGCTTTCTTAGTTAAATGATCATAAACTGTGGAAAGCTTGCCGTCGAAGAAAACTCTCCAGAGACCGGAGCGACTCTGAGAGAGTTTTTCACCTTACTATCTACATGCGTGGATGTAGCCAGGGCCGCGTCATGTCTTACCAACTCCATATTGCCACTAAAGGACGGAGTTTTACGTGAGGTCCTTGAAACTCTTAAGGAGGTTGTACATCCTAGAATTCTTTTTACCTGAGACGTAATGATAACGTACTGGTAAGGTGATCTGCATACGATGATGTGTCTAAGCTGTTCCTGCTAGACGATATTGTTATTTCCAACATCGTGGTTGGAATAGACGACAGTAAAACAATACTAGTTCCTGAACTGGTCGTCTGGACGCAGAGAACTCTCAGAATGCTCTGTCCTGCCATTTCAAAATATTCAATGAAATGACGAAAGGCAGATGTACAGCATATTGCCGATAAGAAACCTGACCTGCCCATTTAGGTAGCAAGTTATATAAAAAATAGCATCATTCAACAGATCAAATGTCTGTGAAACATATCTGGACTATGCCGGAACTGAGGGATGATGTCCCTAAACTGATTAAGAAATCTATATCCAGTGGCACTATCCGTTTCTTATCCGGCAACGCAGCATTTTGGTCCGGAGGAACAACGTCAGATGATAATGCCGGATGAACTCTACGACAATTATGTTGTTCCGAAAAGGGAAAATTCAATTCATCTGTATCCCTTTCAACATCCTGTCGAACCACTTGAAATTCTTGGTCGGCCGTGCCTGAACCTGCAGCGGAACGTACCAACCCAGCTTCATCGGATAATTCCTGATCTGACAGAGTTACTGTCATTTGCTGGGACGCTGCGATAATTTGTGCTATCTGCGATAGCATATCCGCAACAGAGGCCTGTGGAGCTGCAGTCTTATAGATTTAGCCGCTGGAAGCTCCTTGGACATTCACTCCTGCATACCTCTAATATGCGAATATCTGGAGAATAAAGGCCTTGTATCCTTGGCTACAGGATGACGTGACCTGGTCACCGTAGAATCCCTGATCGGCGAAGTTGGGTGAATATCACCGGTCACATAGCCAAGGTGCGGTCGAGTGTGCTGCCGTGAGGATGAGGAAGCCGAAAGAGCAGTCTCTCTGGACTGTCTATGTAACGGAGCGTCCCGAGCGGTAGATGTATACTCCGACTGAGAAATGTTTGTACCACAACATCTGAGCCCAGATGTTGCAATACAAGAGAGGGACCTCTCTCGCTCGCAGCCCGGATGGACCTGGACGAGCTAGGAACCAGACTAATAGGCTTCCTCCGTACCATCCTCGAATCCCTCATCACTGGGTGTGCACATTATATTTTATAGTGCTCGCAACACCCAAATCTCCTTCCTGGACCGCAACGGACAAACCCGGGTGCTGAGCCATTCGGTGAATGGTCGAGACACCGGACGAGCTAGCAGACGCCAACGCCATCGATAGTACTAAGGAACTCCAGGCAACTGACGTATCTACATGAGCACTTTTGCCGCCAACTCTTCATTTGACTGTGACAACAGAAGCACACTTTACGAAGACATCATGGTAACATCACCTTGTTACTCAATGAGACCTGTGGAGCCGCGGTCCTACGTGAATTATCCGCTGGAAGCTCCCGGGACGTTCATTCCTGCATTTATATAATATGCGAACGTCCCCACTGGAAAGGTCTCGTATCCTTGGCTAGCAGATGGAGTGACCTGGTCGACATGTATTCCTTGGTAGGCGAAGAAGAGCACCAGGGACGTTCAATCCTGCATTTATATAATATGCGAACGTCTCCTGGAAAGGTGTGGTCACATAGCCAAGGTGTGGTCGTGTGTGCTGACGAGGATGATGAAGCCAATATTACAGCCGCGTCGGACTGTCATGCGCCGGAGCGTCTCAAAGAGGTGACAGGCTTCCTCTGTACTATCCTCGGATCCGTCGTTGCTGGGTGTGCACATCTTAAGTTTTATAGTGCTCGCATCACCCAATCTGCTTCCCTGGACTGCAACAGACTAGCCCAGGTGCTGTACCATTCTTATTTCCTGGTGAATGGATGCGACACCCGGCAGACAAGCGGGCGACAATGCCTTCGATAGAACTAGCTAACTCCCAGCAATTGTCGAAATATCTTGAGCACTTCCCGCTAGCCCTAATATTGCAACGACGGAGACACAGTTATTGAAGACATCACGGAAACATCACTCTTGAGTTCTGAAAAAGAAACTGATAATATATAGTGACTGTACGGAGAGAGGACCGTAATGGACCTCTCACCGCAACAAAAGACCGTGATACACGTCTCCAACGTTGTCATATCAATCAACACACACAGAGCAAGAATTAATGTGACTACATTGACTATAAGAAACACAATGAACTCGTGAATTAGAGGAAGATATCCTAGAATTACGATTGAAGAATATTTTTTCAACCAGAAAAAATTATACACCGTCACATTATTCGCACTAACTCTTGAAATGAATATACATAATATATTATAATTCAGTATAACATTGAAAGAAAATAATTTTCAAAAAAAAAAATTTTTTTTTGAAAAAATTTTTCAGAAGAGCCCAGGTTCCCAATGGGAACCCTGAGCCCAAAAAAGCCTAAGTGTGGACAAAAATTTTAAATCGTTTTGAAAAAATTAATGTAACACTTATGGACAATATTAATGTATCTTGCTATGAACTAAATTAAGCAGAAGACAAGTAAACACTGTCAGAAGTAACAGTTGTCAACATAAGCAAAACTGTCAACAACCCAGAAACATGACTCCAGGCACTAAAACAAACTTGGCCCGAAATCAGTTACCAATTTAAACACTATCTGATGCAAAACAGAGGCTTCCAGAGAAGAAACTGTAGAACATCAGATGGTATATGCAGACCAAAATGCCTAAACACCCCTAGGGTGAGGACGTAAACATAGGGAAAAAACAGAAAATAATTCTGTTTCCAAGCCAAAACTCCCCAAAAAGTTTAGTAATAAACATTACAAAAAATAAGCCTAAAGCATAGGAGAATAGCTAGGGGGAATAAAGGAAATGGAGAGAGGAAACACTGATTAAACAATGGAAAATTCATAGCAAGAATGACCACAATAAGGTCATGCCACGAAAATAGGTGGCATGACCTATTGGCCCTAGATATTTTAGAGTTAGCACCAGCTAAGTCTGGGTCATTGGTACAGTATAAAAATAACCAAAAATTAGATGTCCTGGTAGGTCCTCCATACTTTTACATACTTGTGACATCTTATTCAACCCGGGGAATCGGTCATATCAGCGGTGACTGATATTGGTGATAAAACGAGTTTTGGCTCCCATTCTTTTTTCTTTTCTTTTTTTTTTTTTTGGGGGGGGGGGGGGCTGATTTTGAAAAGATTAGGGCCAAAACGCATGCTCTATTCAATTCGGCGAAACTCAAACCGTTCTCACCCTAACTCGATGGTAGTGTTGCGGCATCATACTATGATGTGGATAATGAAACAGTCCACCAATAATATTAGCAACAAATAATAAAAAATAAATAAAGCTTGATGAGACGCGTGTTCATAGCTAATATTATTGGACTACTTGATCAAGACATCGTGTTAAGCACTAAATATCCAAAGTTTCAACTAATGAAGTCTCTTATTTGTAGCTAATATCATTGGACTCGAGACCGCGCAAGCACTAAATTTCAGGAGATTTTAAAAATGTTTCCTGTGAATATTTTTATATTTGGGGGATGTGATATGATGAAACATAGCAAGTGTTTCGTTTCTTTTAACATTTTCTTGGGGATTAACAACAAACAAAGGATTTAATTTAACACGCCACTGAACAGAAGTAACTAATTGAGCATAATTGTATACTGGTATGTCATATGTTCAACACCTTTTCTAAGGCTAATTTACTTATTAATCTGTCAAAGGGCCGAAGCATTTGAAGCATCAATTGAAAAGAAACCCATGCTGGCTGGGGAGAATTATTATTATCAAAACACCAACATACAGACGACAGCATCTGGCCAAAATGTTATCAGTCTACCCAGTTTCCAGCCACGAAAATAAACATGCTATTTCCAAGAAAAAACTTACCAAATGCTAGGAAGATAAATCCGGCGAGCCAATAGTCTCCACCCGCCTACAGGACCAGGTGGCACTTGTAAGATAAATTCTTTAATAACAACTAAAAATTTGAATTTGTTTGTCTCAAAACAGAGCTTGGGACCCCTCAATGGAAAGACTCAAAATCCACTAGCTCGTTCCAATGAAGGGTCATAAGCTATGTTTTTGAAACAAAAACTTAAACATAATAAAATTTGAATGCAGATTTTTGTATAGCCTGAGTGCTGGCCAAATTCGGCCATTGGCGTTGTGAATTTCCATATTTTGTTTCAGTCACATAGTTTATGGCCCCTCATTGGAATGCTCCCCTTCCCCGTTAATGAGGGCCACAAGCTGTAAAAAAAGGAAAATATATAAAATTTTAAGGGAGAATATTTCCAGACGCGGCGGATCAGATTTAAAAGTGGAGAGACTATACTGCCGATCGTTGACTCATGGGAGGCGTGAATACGCCATGGTTACGGGGAGGGGGGGGGGGGCAGAGAGAGAGAGTTTGTGTGTGTGTGTGTTATGGACGTGGGAAGCAAATGTGGGCAAAATCTACGTTTAAGGGGCAAATACCTACCGGCCCCCAGTGACGCCACCAATTTTTCATGCCTTTTTCAGATATTGGAAGTTGACAAGAAAATCCCATTGTGGGTGCCTTCCACTTCCTAAACTGCACTATAAATTTGTTTACCGTAGGCCATGATTCGTACGTCTCTTGCTTCGAAAGTTTCATGATTCCGAAGACTGAACTTAATTTGAAAAATCAACCCGAGTTGTTACGAAAATGACCGGAAGGAGTAGATGGATTTATTTATTAATTCTGTTTCATTCTCAATTTAGTTCGTCAAAAATAATTACTGAGGTAAACGTGAAGCAGCTTATCTGCAATGATATTTAAATCATATGCCGAGTTCGTAATGATCCCGAGTCTGAAAAATAGGGGCCGCACTTCGTAAAGACAGGATGTATCGCCGAGACTGTCACATTATTGTTCAAAAAACATAGCAACGCACAGAATACGTTTTATTTTAAAATACTTCCTCTATTTGGTAATTTTATTTAAAAATGTCTCGATGAAATGTTTCGAGAATGAAGGTGGACAAGATCATGTTCGATGGCGATAAACTTACCTTTAATTATACAGGGGGTAATCCAAATGACATATCGGCAAAACATTTTATTTTAATGCGGAAACAAGTTAAATATCTCGAAAAATATTGGGCGAATTGTTTAAAAGCGGACATTATTACGGGGTACAATGATCTGGAAAAGACAGATATAATATTTTTATGTCATTATTTTATGAAATGCAGGTTTTAAAAATTTGCTGACTGAAGACTAATATTGCTAATCAGGTTCAGACTCTGGAAGAAATTTCTCGTCGAGCACTAATTGATTATGTAATGCTTCTTTCCTAACCGCACTTGGGTACCCCACTTTTCTACACAAAAAGTGGGGTACGCGAAGTGCGGTTTTATATGGAGTGTACACGTAATGCATTCTGAAGCGTTAACTCGTTGTCGTACCTTTGAAGAATATCGTCCAGGTAGGCCGACGTTACCGCAGACGAATGAGCTTGGAAGTAAGTCATTACCAAGTTCATTATCCGAGTGAAAGCCCAGGGCGCTAGATTCAGACCGAAGCACATCGCACGGAACTGATATACGACACCTAGGACAGCGAAACGAAGACACTTTCTGAACGCCGGATGTACCATGACGTGAAAGTACGCATCCTTGAAATCTATGCTCACGGCATAGTTGTTCACTCGAATGCTCGCTCTGACCGATCGAATGGTATCCATATAAAATTTTGGAGCCACGATCAGCTTGTTTATCCAGCTTAAGTCTATTACTGGACGGAACGAGCCGTCTGGTTTCGGAACCAGAAAAAGATGGCTGTAGAAACCTGGAGATTCCTGGTTTTCTACGACCTACTTTTCTCCGCTGGTTCCGACTTTTTAGAAGCGGACTTAAATAGCAGAGAGTCTGAAGCTTTCTTAGTTAATTGATCATAAATAGCAGAAAGCTTGCCGTCAAAGAGAAGCTCTCCAGAGACCGGAGCGACTCTAAGAGAGTTTTTCACCTTACTGTCCACTCTCGTGGACGTAGCTAGGGCTCCGTCACGTCTAACCAACTCCAGATTAGCCACTGAAAGGGCAGAGTTATACGTGGAAAAGGCAATAGCCCTTGACAGAACTCTCAAGGAAGTTTGTACGTCCTGAAATTCTTGTCCTTCAAGGCGTAATGACAACGCTCTGGTAAGGTGATCTGCATACGAGAGTGCGTCTAAATTTGCTCTATTAGATGAAATTGTCGTTTCCAACGTAGAGCTTTGAATAGACATAGATGACGGCATGGATAATTCAAGGTCTTCAGCCTGGTCGTCTAGACGCAGAGGAACTCTCTGAACGCCCTGTCCTGCCGTTTCAAACCTATTTCTTGAATTAATGAAAGGCAGATTAAGAGCATTAGCCGAAAGGAAGGCTGACTTGCCCGTTTTGGAAGCAAGTTTATTAATAGCGGCGTTCAAAAGCTTGAATGTCCGTGAGACATTCCTGGACTGAGATGAAACTCAGGGACGGAATCCCTAAACCAATTGAAAAATTTGGTGTCCAGTGGCGCAATAAGCCTCCTATCCGGCTGAGCAGCATCCTGGTCCGCTGGAACAACCTCAGGACGAAAATGCCGGATTAACTCGACGGCGATTTTATGTTGTTCCAAAAGGGAAAATTCTAACTCGTCAGCATCCCTTTCTCCATCCTGACAGACCTCATTAACATCTCGGTCGTCCACTCCAGATCCAGCTGCGGAACGAACCGACCCAGAATCATCAGATAATTCTTGCTCCGACAGAGCTTCTACCGGCTGCTGGAATGCTGCTATGATCTGTGCTATCTGCGGAGCTGCGGTCTTACAGGATTTTGCCGCAGGAAGCTCCGTGGACGTTGTCTCCTGCAAACTTCTTTTATGCAAACGTCTGGAAGAAGGCCTCGTATACTTGGCTACCGGATGGCGTGACCTGGCTGTCGAGGAATCTCTGGACGGCAATGCTGGCTGGATATCGGCGGTCACGTAGCCAAGGTGCGGTCGAATGCGCTGTCAGAAGAAGCCAATGATACAGTCTTGCTGGATTGTCTATACACCGGAGTGTCCCGAGGGGTGGACATAAGCTCCGACTGAGGAACGTTATGTACAACAACATCCGGACCGTGATGTTGTAGACGCCAAAGCCGTCGACCCTACTTGGGGCCTCTTAGGCAATTGCCGTATATCCATGAGCACTTTTGCCGCTAGCTCTTCTCTAGATTGTCACAACGGACGTGCACTTGTAGACGACATCACGAAAACATCACCCAATTCTTGTTCCTCTGAAAAAGAAAGTGAAAAACTTGAGTGACCCTGTGGCGAGAGGACCAGCATGGTCCTCTCCCCACTAACAACATGCCATGACACATGTGTCCAACGTTTGTCATCCCAATTGATACACACTGAACAATGATTAGTGCGAGTACATTGACTACAATTAATACAGAAATCATGAGAATCAGAGGAAGATTTCCTTCCATTACAATTTGAGCAATAATCTTTCATAGTGAAAATAAACAGTCATAGTACCCGCAATAAGCCTTGAAAACAAAGATACATAATATAATAATCCATTATAATAATACGAAAAAATAATTCAAAAAGAAAAAATTTTGAAATTTTTTTTTTTTTCAGAAGAGCCCAAGTTCCCAAAGGGAACCCTGAGCCCAAATGGATCCCAAAAAAGCCCAAGTGTGGACAAAATTTTTAAATCATTTTGAAAAATTAATGTAACACTTACGAACAATATTAATGTATCTTACTATGAATTAAACTAGGTAGAAGACAAGAAATCACTATCAGAAGTAACTGTTGTCAACGTAAACAAAAAGTGTAAACAAACCAGAAACATGACTCCAGGCACTGGTAACCATGGCCCAGAAATCAGTGACTAATTTAAAGACTCTCTGATGCTAAACAGAGCCTTCCCCAGAAGAAACTGCAGAGCATCAGATGGTAGATGCAGACCAAAACGCCAAAACACCAAAAGGTGAGGACGTAAACATGGGGAAAAAACAGAAAATAATTCTGTTTCCAAACCAAAACTCCCACGAAATTTTATTAATAAACATTACAAAAATAAGCCAAAAGCATGGGAGAATAGCTAGGGGGGAATGAAGGAAAGAGAGAGAGGAAACACTGATCAAACAATGGAACATTCATAGCAAGAATGACAACAACAGGGTCATGCCTCGAAAATAGGCAACATGAAATAATTTCGTAAAATAATCTGAAACCACTGTTTTTCTTCTCCTCATCCTATATCCTCTTCATATCCACCATTTCTCTCATAATTATGTGACTGGCATCATTAAAACTGAGATTTACAGCACAAATATCAGTGAGGTGACACTGTTTTCAGGGCCAAACAAAGAATGACATTCTTGCGCCAATTTCGAGACCTCCTTGACACTGTGCATGCGCAGTGGAGTAAAAGTATGGAGGACCTACCAGGACATCTAATTTTCGGTTTTGATCCAAATTTTGGGGATGGGGGGGGGGGGGGGGCAAAATTTGTGTTTGGCCCTGAATTTAATGGAGTTTGCACCAGCCAAGTCTGGGTCATTGGTACAGTATAAAAATATATATTTTTTTAAACAAGTTTCTTGCAAATACATTCCTATCTCCCCTGGCTTATACAGAAGTCACCTCTAAAATGTCACCATGAATGGAAAAAGTCTAATTTGTATTGTGTGCAACATGGTTTGTGGAAGAGTTCTCCATTGCTAACTGTATTTCTGTCTCTGTAAGCGAAGATGGTATTTCACACAACAAAATATCCCCAAATCGCCTGTCCACTATTCTGATGGACACAATTGTTTTTTTTGCACTTGCACTGTTTGTTACCACATCTGCGTTGGTTACTGTGGAAGGTTTGTCCTTTAAATGTTGATTCTCTTCACTTAAAAGTTTCAGATTCGCTCGTAGCTCTTACAGCTCTAACTCTACCTTCCTTAAAGGGCTGCAACAGCAGCACTGCTTTGAGCATTCAGACTTTTCCGGTGAAAGCAGTGGGGGATTTGTAGGACTGTGTAGCCTGTAAATATTCTTCAGGTTTTGTACATGCTATGGGTGGCGTCATACATTTATCAGCTTAGAAGAACGGAACTGCCACATTTTCACAAATTGTTTCTGTTGAGTCAGTACATGTAAGCAGGATTTTCTCTTCAAGACCAACATCAACATTCATCAGAACCTTGTCAATAGTGGCATCAACATAAGCTTGGTTGCCAATCCCAAACTGTTCAACATTCAAAGGTTGCAGCTGTCTATCTTCACCCCGTTTGCTGTCCGTCTGTTTCATTAATCTTGTAAATAATCAATTCGATGTCTTCTGAAAGTAGGTACTTAGGCTCTTCGAGGACCTCAGATGGCTGCAGCACTACTCAAAAACATTGCTGTTATCTGAAAGTTAAGAAGCAACATGTAGATTTTTCGAATAAATTAAGTACTTATGACCCAATAAGCCCTCATATCAAATTTGGTTCAAATCTGCCTCTCGGTTTGGAAAATACAAATTTTGGGCGTGGCGTAAATTCTTGCCCCTCCCACAACAAAGGCAAATATAGCTCCTCGAACTTCTCTTGAACAAATCTGAGTCAACACCTCAAAAGGAAGCTGCATCCCAAATATCAAGTCTCTGCTACTGCTGGTTCATGAGAAGATTTTTTAAGATTTAAGCACACTTTTTGGGCGTGGTCCTACAGAGGGGCGAGGTAACTTGATTTGAACAAATTCAAATTGCGATGTCATAACAAACTATTATCTCAAATATCAATCAAATTGGTTCAGGGGTTTGGGACGAGAAGACGCAAACACCATGTTTACGGACGACGGACAGTGAGTGATCACTATAGCTCTCCAGACTGAAAGTCAGGTGAGCTAAAAAAAACAACAATTGTAAATCAATAATTTGGTTAATGGTATTTCACATGTATGTAAAACAGACAGGAATTTTGTCAGTATTCCTGTTACATTTGTCTCTCAACCGCCATAATTTGGTTTTTATGAGTACCTAATAATGGGTTGTTGTATGATATGCTTTGTGGTTCAAACATGTATGCACCAAGAAACTAGAGGGCTGCCACATCCATGGGGCAGCTGATCCCCCCGAAAAAAGTGTGGTCATCATAAGATTTTCTAAGTTGAAAAGGGGCATAACTCTGGTAAAATTAATCAGGACAAACCCATTTTCGAACTTGACCCGTATTTTGATATGTTTGCACCACATATCAAGTTTGGTTACAAACAAACTATCCTGAGGGAAGTTACCATCCGGAAACCAAAAATCATAAGATTTTCTAAATTAAAAAGGGGCATAACTCTGGTAATATTAATCAGGATGAACCCGGATTCGAACTTGACCTGTATTTTTATATGTTTAAGCCACATATCAAGTTTGGTTACAATCGAACTATTTCAAGGGAAGTTATCATCCAGAAATGAAATGTAAACGGACGGACGGACGGACGGACGGACGGACGGACGGACAAAAAAAAAAAAACGCGTGACGACTATATCCCCCGAAATTTTTTTTCGGGGGGATAAAAAACAAACATTCATGTGCAGATTAATCTTTGTTACTCAAAACCATTTCACACCCTAATCTCCTCACTCGGGCACACGCTAAGTCTAAAAAATTATTCCCAACAAGACGAATGTTGAAAATGGTCATCCCAACAACATGAATCCCAACAAGACAAATTTAATTAAAATGACTGTATAACCCATTTATTTCATCTTGTTGGGATTCATCTAGATGGGATCGACTTGTTGGGATAGTTTACTGATTCATGTTGCTGGGATGACACCTATCACTTTACCCCTCGGTCAACATAACATACAGAAGAAGCTCCCACCCACTCTTGGAATTTCCACCACAGAGGTTTTCTCAAATATTTCTCTACATCCCAGACACAGGTGATGGGACATTCATTCTACCCCATACTATACATGTAATTATGTACTCACCTGAGCTTCGTCATCTTCAGTTGACTTTCCCCATTGCACATCATATAACTGGCCATCACAAATTGGCATATCTGTGCGGAAAAATTTACTTGTTCTGATTTGAAGTGTGTTGTCTTCTTTATATCTAACCACAGTGACTTGGCATTTTGATGAAATTACACAAAGACATTTTAATTTTTTTAATTCTGATAACAAAGTTGCCAAGTGTGCTCATTTTAAACAGTATGAGGATGTAAATGCACCAAACAAATTACAAAATAAAAGTTAACCCCCTGCACACTGATGTCGAAAAATCTAAAGGTGCAAAAACGTGCAAATTTTTCCCATAATGCAACTAGAAATTTAACACATTCAATCTTGTTTGACAGAGCTCACTGAGCTCTGTCAAACAATATTGAATTTGTTAATTTCCCAGTTGCATTATGGGGGAAAAATGGTTACTTGAAATTTGGATATTTTGACATCAGAGTGAAGAGAGTTAATGGTTGCATCACAGATGAATTCAACATTTTTGTCTGGCTTCATAAATTAACAGCCTACTGTTTTTAAAACACACGACATCATTCGCACCTCTGAACTCAGAGTGCGAGCATCCTAATTAGAATCACAATTATGGAAACACTGGAACTACCAGCGCGACTGAAGAAAACGATAGCAGCTCTGGGCATCTCCTGTCCTGTCACCTGGACTATCCAGGAGACAGGCAAGAGCGTGCATCTGTCTCTTGAGTTCAAGATCGAGGAAGAAAAGAAATCACCACCCTACTCGGGGAGAGGTAGTACCTTTGATGAGAGGATCCCCTCTCACACTGGTCCTCACCCGAGTAGGTCAGGAGGCCCTGAAAAAAGAAAGAGAAAAAAGAAGAGCCCGTCCACCAAGCGGAGGAATTCCCGACGCTTGGAGGCATTCTTGGAGATGAATAAAGAGAAAGGTGAGGAAAAGAAAGAGCCAGAGGCTGCCACCACTTCCCCTCCCACTCCCACAGACAGCCCCATCCAAATGCCGGCTTCCCAGTCGGTATTGTCGGATGTGGAAGAGTCTGTGGAGACTGAGGTGGAAATGGAAGCTGCCCTCTCGCCTCTTCCTGATCCCCACTCGCCTCTTCCTTCTAAACCAGAATGCCAGGACGCGGACAACAGGATAGAGAACATCTTACAGGAAAACAAAATACAAGGGGACCTTCACAGGCAAGAGATGGACAGGAAATACCAAGTATTCCTCCAACAAGTCGAAGAAGCCAAAAAACTAATAGACGCCAGAAACCTACAACAAAAGACTCAGCAATCACCCACGACCACTCCAGACTCGGCTAGGACCAGACCCTACAAAATTCAGCAACCACCATCAGGCAGCCCACCAACAACACCAACTACCACTGTCTCTCCTTCCAAACCTCCACCTCTGAAAAAGAAGCAGAAAAGACACAATCGCCGCTAACAACCCACAACTTCTCCTCCTTTACCACAGTCTGACACTTTCAAATTCTACAGCTAATGAGGGTTGAAAGGGGCTTGCTCCCCAAATTGTCCCTGCACGCCTTCGGCGCGCAAAACCATTTGATTCCAATTTACAACAATAAGATAGCTGCAGGGACACACTAATCATTGTCATAGCTTGGGTGGGGGATTTGAAGATGTTGGAAGAAAGAACAGAATGAAACAATGAAAGTTATTTGGGTAATTTTTTTGCCACTTCATGTCGTAATATTTGCACAGGTCACTGAGGTTGAGAATGTAAATGACATCTGCCACAAGATCCAGAGATTGGTACTTATTTATTTATTTATTTATTTATTTATTTATTTAAACGATATCTGCCACAAGATCAAGAGATTTATTTGTTTTTATTTATTTAGTTATCTCAGGCATTGGTTACAGTTTCTATTTACCGGTAAAACATAGCTTGTTTACCGTAGTAAACAAGGATTGCTTCATTTCCAAGGATTCCCAATGGGAGAGATTTGTATTCATAGAACAAAGACAAAATTTTCAGGGAGTGTGGGAGATCAGGACAAGTTCTCTAAAGGGAAAAAGTTAAAAAATTTATAGTAATTTATATATTTTTTATACTTACCAATGACCCAGACATAGCTGGTGCTAACTCTTAAAATATAGGGCCAAACACAAATTTTGCCCCCCAATCCCCAAAATTTGCATCTAAAACTAAAGAAAACATGTCCTGAAAGGCCCTCCACACTTCGCCCCTACTGCGCATGCGCAGTGTCAAGGACGTTCCGAAATTGGCGCCATTTATCATTCTAATAACCAGTGCCTGGTAAGCGCTATGTACTCAGCGGGGAGGCAAGAGTTCCCAACTCCTGGGAGGGCCATCCCCGTCTGGGTCATTGGTAAGTATAAAAAATATATAAATTACTATAAATTTTTTAACATTTTTATACTGTACCAATGACCCAGACATAGCTGAATAGTAAAAAGGCTGGAGGGCCAAGGACATAGAGCAAAATGGAATACGCTCAATAAAATAAAATAGAGTTGTCCCCTGTAGGGAAAAGAAGTAATAGGCCTTACATGTATCTTTCTTATTTATGATAAATTAGAAAGATACAACACCTTCCAAAATTGAGCTTCATACATCCATGTACTCTATTAATATCCAATATAATCCTTATACTAATAATTTTTAAAGTAAGCCAATAATAAAGTAAGTCTAGAGAATAGAGACTCTTATACTCCTAAAAGTGTCTGAGAATTGCATAATCATGTCCGTTGACATATGCAATATTCAAAAGCTATACTTTAAAAACTAAGACTTGAATGAATTTTATAAACTTAAACTTCTCACTAAACAACCATCCCAATAACAGCTCAGAATTACTAACTCCGGAGGAGGTATCCCCTTGTTTTCATAGTAAAACAGGTGACCCAAGGGAACACCCTCCCCCCACCCCCTTTTCTTGCCCTGGGTCAAATAGACCAGAGCGAAGAGGGCAGCCGAACGGAGACACTGCCGAAACAGACAGCCTACCTAGCTATAGTAGCAACTGTTAAGTGAATGACATTCTGAGCAGTAGATAATAGACCTAACAAAAGAGGCCTCAAGAAATTGACTCGATATTTCTAAGATAAAATTCATGAATGTGGATGGCTGAGCGCAATGAGCAGCCTTCAAAAATCTATAATAGCGACACTATTAATGTAAGCCCAAGAAGTAGAAGAACTCTTACTTCATGAGCCGAAATCTTAAGCACAACTGCTAAGTCAATGATATACCATAAGCAGTACCGATAGTTAATAGAATCCATTAACAATAAAATGGAGCGTAACGTCCTTCTACTAGACATCAAAGACAGAAGAAGCTTACGCCCTTGTAATAAACAGATATCTGTTTATAAATACATAAACTGTACCCGGAAAGAGTAAAGGCCTATGCCCATACGAAGATGGAAGGACCTTAAAATAATAGGTTCCGGATAATAGGAGCCTAACTCTTATGCAACAATCCAACCTAAATAGTAACGGAAGTATTGATTCCGAAACTATGAAAGTGAAAATCATCCATCGATAGTGCATGAAACTCACTGACTCTACAGTAAAAGAGAAACCAACAGAATTACTGTCTAAAAGGTCAGAATTTGAAAACTACTGTTTCCAGAGGCTCAAATGATTACTTAGCTAAATAAGAACCGAAGTTAAAATCCGTATAGGAATTTAATCTAAAGATTCTAAGTCTATTTATCAAAAAGTTACTAACTGACTTAGATAAAGAGACAAAAGACTCAATTGTAAACTATCGTAGAGTGCATAGGTATGAGGTAACATAAACCTATAACCTAAATAATAACAGGCTGCAGTAGATCTTGTGAAACAAGTATACTAAAAAATAGCAATGAGTAGTATGGAGGGATCAACAATATGAACATAATGATCCCTACACCACGACGGAAGAGCCTCCACTTTAGTCGCATAGAATAGCGAAGAAGAGGATCTCCTATAGTAAGAAATCGCGTCCAAAGCTCGTCCAGTACAGTGCTTACAATGTAATACGGACCACACAACGGAATACATGAAGGTTGCGACCTTGCTGGTTGTGATAAAGATGACACGATTTACCCAGTGAAAAAAGATCCTCACATAGAGGAAGATTTCACGTTAAGACCCACAGTAGACAAGAGAGTAAATTACTCATGATCTCTGTGAAGATAGAGATGCTATCAACAGAAATGTATTGTGGTTGTTTATCTTAGCAATACCTGCTAAAACAACAGCGCCGGAGGATACGCGTATCCTATCATTCCGTCCTATAGATCAATAGAGCGTTAACACTATTAGCTCAGAGATCTGGACAAGCCAACACATACGTCTGCAATTGATTAGCAAGCTGTGTCATAAATAAATCATCATTGGGCGCTCCCATAGATAGCAAATCTGATTGAATACTTGTTTGTTGAGAGTCCATTCTGACAGCAACAAGCGACCCGTAAGAGAACGGGAGTCCGATAAAACAATCAGACGACCCGGAATATGACGGACCAAAACTGAACTTGGTGTACTATAACCAACAGACGGATTCTTTCCATTAAATTGAATAACGGAAACGAAAGAGTGCCTCCCTGGTTCCGGAGATACGCCACTACTGTCGAATTAAAGGACAGGAATTTGGGCATGCGTTTCTGAATAATGTTCATGCAATGACATAAAGCAAGCCTAAAAAACATTATTCCGCGGAAGTTAAACTGATAGCTAAAAGACTGCGGAACCCAAAGACCCTGGCACTTCGAATCCGTAGGGATCAGTATATATCCCAATCTGTTTGACTGGCAACCGTCATAACAGCCACACTCGGGTCCGGCAACTGCGGCGGCACTCTCTGAGTCAACCACCGAATGTTTGCCCCAGTCTGAATCTCTTGTAACACTAGATAGACAAGAGAACGTATAAATCGAGCAATTCATGGATTGCCGGAAAGTTGCCGTCGAAGAGAAGCTCCTCCGAGAACGAAGCGACTCTGAGAGAGTTCTTAACCTTACTATCCACGCGTGTGGATGTAGCTAGGGCTGCGTCACGTCTAACCAACTCCAATCAGCCACTGAAGGGCGGAGTTATACGTGAACAAACTACTGCCCTCAAAAGAAATTACATTGAGAATAATATCCCGTAAATCTTTTCTTGAAGACGTAATGATAACGCCTCAGTAAGGTGGATTACGTATAATAAAGCGTCTAAGTTAAGTCTACTATACATAATGTCGTTCCAAACATTGAAATTGGAAAAGACATAAACGGCGAAAAAGAATATATGCAGTCTTTAATCACACCGTCTAGACGCATATGAACTCTCGGTATGCCCTGCTCTGCCAAAATAAACTATTTGTAAAAATGATAAAATGGCAGAAATGAGCAACGCGGACAAGAAACTAAACTATCATGCTTAGTAGCAGGCTTGTATATATAAATATATATAGCGTCGAAAAATAAAACACATGTTGTAATGACAATATTGGACTGCGTCGGTAAGTCAGGGACAATGTCCCTGTACCGATCGAAAAATCCGAGTCCAATGACGCTATAAGTCTCTTATCCAAGATCGCAGCAATGAAGTCCGAAATAATAATCACTGGAAGAAATGCCAGAAGATATGAAAGGCATCTTCCGATACTACTAAAGGGAAAACTCGAAATCTTTCGAATCCCTTTCGCCATCCTGTCGGACCCTATAAAGCGTTCGGTCGTCCGTAGCTGATGCAACCGCGGACCGCACCGACCCAGCGCCGTCGGATAATTCCTGATTCGACCGAGAAACTGTCAATTGCTGGGATGCTGCGAAACAACTGTGCTAACTCGGATAGCACGTCCGTCACTGAGGCCTGAGGAGAAGCGGTCTTACGATGCATTGCCGCTGGAATCTCCGTGATCGTTACCCCGTGCATACTTCCAATATGCGAGCGAACGGAGTGTATAGGCCTCGTGTCCCTTGGCTACCGGATGGCGCGACCTATTCGCCGTGGAATCACTGAATGCCGAAACTGATCGGATACTCGAGGTCACGTAGCCAATGTGCGGTCGTGTGCCCTGCTGTGAGGATGAGGAAGCATTAAAGACAGTCTCTCGGACTGTCAATATAACGGAGCGTCCCGAGCAACGGACATATGCTCCGAATGTAAAATATCTGAACCACAACATGCGGTCCCCTATGTTGTTGGGCGAGAGAGGAACCTCTCTCGCTCACAGCCCAGACGGACCTGGACAAGCCAGGAACCGGACTAACAGGCTTCCTCCGATCTGTCCTCAATCTGCCGTCACTGGGTGAGTACTAAAGTAATTAAAGTGCTCGCATCACCCAAATCTCCTTCCTAGACCGCAACGGACGAACCCGGCAGCCGAACCATTCGATGAATGTACGCTACACCGGGTGAGCTAGCGAATGTCACTCCGTAAGCGATAGACATATTCCATGAGCACTTATTGCCGCTAACTCTTCATTAACTATGACGACAGAGGCACACTTTTGAAAGACATCTCCATAACTCTTCGAACAAGAAACCAGAAATGCTTGGATAGCAAGCATAAAATAATAATATATATAGCGTCGTTCAATAATTCGAAAGTTTGTGTGACATTATTGGACTATGTCGGAACTGAGGGACGATGTCCCTGAACCGAACCAAAAATTTCTAAGTCCACCGACGCTATCAGTTTCTTATCCGGCATCGCAGCATATGTTGTTCCGAAAGGGAAAGCTTGAAATCCTCCGAATCCCTTTCGGTATCCCGTCTGATCGGATGAAACTTTCGGACGTCCGTACCCGCTTCCGCGGAGCGTCCCGACCCAGCATCGTCGGATAAAATATATGCGACAGATTCAGTTGATGCTGGGATGCTGCGATAAACTGTGCTATTAAAGAAAGCACGTCCGTTCCCGAGGCCTGTGCAGTAGCGGACTTACGATGCATTGCCGCCGGAAGCTCTGTGTACGTTGACTCCCGCACACTTCCTATGCGAACGTCCGGAGTCTACAGGCCTCGAGTCCCCGGCTACCGACCCAGCGCTGTCGGATAATTCTCGATCCGACACCGTTTCTGTCGGCTGCTGGGATGCTGCGATAAGCTGTGCTATGTGCACAAGAATGTCCGGCGTCGAGACCTGCGGAGGCGCAGTCTATCGCTGCTTCGCCGAGGGCAGCTCCGCATCAGATGGCTCCCGCATACTTTTCCTATGCGAACGTCCGGAGTCCATCGGTCTCGAATCCCTGGCTGCCGGATGGTGTGACCTGGTCGGCGAAGAATCCTTGATCGGCGAAGCTGGTAATATATCGGCGGTCACGCAGCCAAGGTGCGGTCGTGTGCGCTGACGAGAAGAGGAAGCCTTAGCAGTCTCAGCGGACTGCCTATACAACGGAGCGTCCCGAGCGACGGACGTATGCTCCGCTAGCGACACATTTTGTACCACAACATCTGGGGCCAGATGTTGTTGAACGAGAGAGGGGCCTCTCTCGCTTGCCGTCCGGATGGACCGGAACGAGCTATGAACCGGACTAAAAGGCTTCCTCCGTTCTCCCTCCGATCCGCCGTCACTGGGTGTGCATTAAGTTAATTTTATAGTGCTCGCATCACCCCAAAATTCCTTCTAGACCGCAACGGACGAACCCGGCTGCCGAACCATTCGGTGAATGGACGCTACACCGGGCGAGCTAGCGGACGTCAAAGGCCGTCGAACCTACTAGGGTCCTCTTAGGCAATTGGCGTATTACATGAGCACTTTTCCGCTAGCCCTTCATTAATTGTGACGACGGAGGCACACTGTTGGAAGACATCACAGATACATCACCCTAATCTTGATCGTCTGAAATAGAAATTGATAAAGTAGAGTGACCCTGCGGGGAAAGGACCGGAGTGTCCAAATCCCCAACAACATACCGTGACATACGCTTCCCATATTGTCATCGAAATCATACGATACAGAACAGGAGTTAATGCGAGTACACTGACCACATATAGAATGATAATAAAGTCAGAGGAAGACTTCCTCTTAAAACAATTGATCAATATCCTTTCAATGTGAAAAGAAAACAAGTCCTGGTACTCGCACTAACCCCTGGCAATCAAAATACATAATAATAATATGATCCATTAATATAGAAAAAATAATTGAAATCAAAATATTTTGAAAAAATATTTTTTCAGAACAGCCCAAGTTTCTGAAAAGTAACGTTGAGCCCCAATGGATCCCAAGCCTAAGTGTGGACAAAAATTTTAAAAATATTTTAAACAATTTATTCAACACTTACGAACAATAATAATGTATCTAGTTATGATTAAAATAACATAAAGATGTTAAAAAATTTATAGTAATTTATATATTTTTTATACTTACCAATGACCCAGACTTAGCTGGTGCTAACTCCAACAAAACCAGGGCCAAACACAAATTTTGCCCCCCAATCCCCAAAATTTGCATCCAAAACAAAAAGAAATCATGTCCTAAAGGACCTCCATAGTACGCCTCTACTGCGCATGCGCAGTGACGCAGTCGTCCCGAAATTGGCGCCAATTATCATTCTTACTGGCAGTGCCTGGTCAGTGCTATGTACTCAGCGGGGAGGCAAGAGTTCCCAACTCAGGGAGGGCCATCCCCGTCTGGGTCATTGGTAAGTATAAAAAATATATAAATTACTATAAATTTTTTAACATTTTTATACTGTACCAATGACCCAGACTTAGCTGAATAGTAAACAGGCTGGAGGGCCAAGGACATAGAGCAAAATGGAATACGCTCAATAAAATAAAATAGAGTCATCCCCTGTAGGGAAAAGAAGTAATAGGCCTTACATGTATCTTTCTTATTTATGATAAATTAGAAAGATACAACACCTTCCAAAATTGAGCTTCATACATCCATGTACTCTATTAATATCCAATATAATCCTTATACTAATAATTTTTAAAGTAAGCCAATAATAAAGTAAGTCTAGAGAATAGAGACTCTTATACTCCTAAAAGTGTCTGAGAATTGCATAATCATGTCCGTTGACATATGCAATATTCAAAAGCTATACTTTAAAAACTAAGACTTGAATGAATTTTATAAACTTAAACTTCTCACTAAACAACCATCCCAATAACAGCTCAGAATTACTAACTCCGGAGGAGGTATCCCCTTGTTTTCATAGTAAAACAGGTGACCCAAGGGAACACCCTCCCCCCACCACCTTTTCTTGCCCTGGGTCAAATAGACCAGAGCGAAGAGGGCAGCCGAACGGAGACACTGCCGAAACAGACAGCCTACCTAGCTATAGTAGCAACTGTTAAGTGAATGACATTCTGAGCAGTAGATAATAGACCTAACAAAAGAGGCCTCAAGAAATTGACTCGATATTTCTAAGATAAAATTCATGAATGTGGATGGCTGAGCGCAATGAGCGGCCTTCAAAAATCTATAATAGCGACACTATTAATGTAAGCCCAAGAAGTAGAAGAACTCTTACTTCATGAGCCGAAATCTTAAGCACAACTGCTAAGTCAATGATATACCATAAGCAGTACCGATAGTTAATAGAATCCATTAACAATAAAATGGAGCGTAACGTCCTTCTACTAGACATCAAAGACAGAAGAAGCTTACGCCCTTGTAATAAACAGATATCTGTTTATAAATACATAAACTGTACCCGGAAAGAGTAAAGGCCTATGCCCATACGAAGATGGAAGGACCTTAAAATAATAGGTTCCGGATAATAGGAGCCTAACTCTTATGCAACAATCCAACCTAAATAGTAACGGAAGTATTGATTCCGAAACTATGAAAGTGAAAATCATCCATCGATAGTGCATGAAACTCACTGACTCTACAGTAAAAGAGAAACCAACAGAATTACTGTCTAAAAGGTCAGAATTTGAAAACTACTGTTTCCAGAGGCTCAAATGATTACTTAGCTAAATAAGAACCGAAGTTAAAATCCGTATAGGAATTTAATCTAAAGATTCTAAGTCTATTTATCAAAAAGTTACTAACTGACTTAGATAAAGAGACAAAAGACTCAATTGTAAACTATCGTAGAGTGCATAGGTATGAGGTAACATAAACCTATAACCTAAATAATAACAGGCTGCAGTAGATCTTGTGAAACAAGTATACTAAAAAATAGCAATGAGTAGTATGGAGGGATCAACAATATGAACATAATGATCCCTACACCACGACGGAAGAGCCTCCACTTTAGTCGCATAGAATAGCGAAGAAGAGGATCTCCTATAGTAAGAAATCGCGTCCAAAGCTCGTCCAGTACAGTGCTTACAATGTAATACGGACCACACAACGGAATACATGAAGGTTGCGACCTTGCTGGTTGTGATAAAGATGACACGATTTACCCAGTGAAAAAAGATCCTCACATAGAGGAAGATTTCACGTTAAGACCCACAGTAGACAAGAGAGTAAATTACTCATGATCTCTGTGAAGATAGAGATGCTATCAACAGAAATGTATTGTGGTTGTTTATCTTAGCAATACCTGCTAAAACAACAGCGCCGGAGGATACGCGTATCCTATCATTCCGTCCTATAGATCAATAGAGCGTTAACACCATTAGCTCAGAGATCTGGACAAGCCAACACATACGTCTGCAATTGATTAGCAAGCTGTGTCATAAATAAATCATCATTGGGCGCTCCCATAGATAGCAAATCTGATTGAATACTTGTTTGTTGAGAGTCCATTCTGACAGCAACAAGCGACCCGTAAGAGAACGGGAGTCCGATAAAACAATCAGACGACCCGGAATATGACGGACCAAAACTGAACTTGGTGTACTATAACCAACAGACGGATTCTTTCCATTAAATTGAATAACGGAAACGAAAGAGTGCCTCCCTGGTTCCGGAGATACGCCACTACTGTCGAATTAAAGGACAGGAATTTGGGCATGCGTTTCTGAATAATGTTCATGCAATGACATAAAGCAAGCCTAAAAAACATTATTCCGCGGAAGTTAAACTGATAGCTAAAAGACTGCGGAACCCAAAGACCCTGGCACTTCGAATCCGTAGGGATCAGTATATATCCCAATCTGTTTGACTGGCAACCGTCATAACAGCCACACTCGGGTCCGGCAACTGCGGCGGCACTCTCTGAGTCAACCACCGAATGTTTGCCCCAGTCTGAATCTCTTGTAACACTAGATAGACAAGAGAACGTATAAATCGAGCAATTCATGGATTGCCGGAAAGTTGCCGTCGAAGAGAAGCTCCTCCGAGAACGAAGCGACTCTGAGAGAGTTCTTAACCTTACTATCCACGCGTGTGGATGTAGCTAGGGCTGCGTCACGTCTAATCAACTCCAATCAGCCACTGAAGGGCGGAGTTATACGTGAACAAACTACTGCCCTCAAAAGAAATTACATTGAGAATAATATCCCGTAAATCTTTTCTTGAAGACGTAATGATAACGCCTCAGTAAGGTGGATTACGTATAATAAAGCGTCTAAGTTAAGTCTACTATACATAATGTCGTTCCAAACATTGAAATTGGAAAAGACATAAACGGCGAAAAAGAATATATGCAGTCTTTAATCACACCGTCTAGACGCATATGAACTCTCGGTATGCCCTGCTCTGCCAAAATAAACTATTTGTAAAAATGATAAAATGGCAGAAATGAGCAACGCGGACAAGAAACTAAACTATCATGCTTAGTAGCAGGCTTGTATATATAAATATATATAGCGTCGAAAAATAAAACACATGTTGTAATGACAATATTGGACTGCGTCGGTAAGTCAGGGACAATGTCCCTGTACCGATCGAAAAATCCGAGTCCAATGACGCTATAAGTCTCTTATCCAAGATCGCAGCAATGAAGTCCGAAATAATAATCACTGGAAGAAATGCCAGAAGATATGAAAGGCATCTTCCGATACTACTAAAGGGAAAACTCGAAATCTTTCGAATCCCTTTCGCCATCCTGTCGGACCCTATAAAGCGTTCGGTCGTCCGTAGCTGATGCAACCGCGGACCGCACCGACCCAGCGCCGTCGGATAATTCCTGATTCGACCGAGAAACTGTCAATTGCTGGGATGCTGCGAAACAACTGTGCTAACTCGGATAGCACGTCCGTCACTGAGGCCTGAGGAGAAGCGGTCTTACGATGCATTGCCGCTGGAAGCTCCGTGATCGTTACCCCGTGCATACTTCCAATATGCGAGCGAACGGAGTGTATAGGCCTCGTGTCCCTTGGCTACCGGATGGCGCGACCTATTCGCCGTGGAATCACTGAATGCCGAAACTGATCGGATACTCGAGGTCACGTAGCCAATGTGCGGTCGTGTGCCCTGCTGTGAGGATGAGGAAGCATTAAAGACAGTCTCTCGGACTGTCAATATAACGGAGCGTCCCGAGCAACGGACATATGCTCCGAATGTAAAATATCTGAACCACAACATGCGGTCCCCTATGTTGTTGGGCGAGAGAGGAACCTCTCTCGCTCACAGCCCAGACGGACCTGGACAAGCCAGGAACCGGACTAACAGGCTTCCTCCGATCTGTCCTCAATCTGCCGTCACTGGGTGAGTACTAAAGTAATTAAAGTGCTCGCATCACCCAAATCTCCTTCCTAGACCGCAACGGACGAACCCGGCAGCCGAACCATTCGATGAATGTACGCTACACCGGGTGAGCTAGCGAATGTCACTCCGTAAGCGATAGACATATTCCATGAGCACTTATTGCCGCTAACTCTTCATTAACTATGACGACAGAGGCACACTTTTGAAAGACATCTCCATAACTCTTCGAACAAGAAACCAGAAATGCTTGGATAGCAAGCATAAAATAATAATATATATAGCGTCGTTCAATAATTCGAAAGTTTGTGTGACATTATTGGACTATGTCGGAACTGAGGGACGATGTCCCTGAACCGAACCAAAAATTTCTAAGTCCACCGACGCTATCAGTTTCTTATCCGGCATCGCAGCATATGTTGTTCCGAAAGGGAAAGCTTGAAATCCTCCGAATCCCTTTCGGTATCCCGTCGGACCGGATGAAACTTTCGGACGTCCGTACCCGCTTCCGCGGAGCGTCCCGACCCAGCATCGTCGGATAAAATATATGCGACAGATTCAGTTGATGCTGGGATGCTGCGATAAACTGTGCTATTAAAGAAAGCACGTCCGTTCCCGAGGCCTGTGCAGTAGCGGACTTACGATGCATTGCCGCCGGAAGCTCTGTGTACGTTGACTCCCGCACACTTCCTATGCGAACGTCCGGAGTCTACAGGCCTCGAGTCCCCGGCTACCGACCCAGCGCTGTCGGATAATTCTCGATCCGACACCGTTTCTGTCGGCTGCTGGGATGCTGCGATAAGCTGTGCTATGTGCACAAGAATGTCCGGCGTCGAGACCTGCGGAGGCGCAGTCTATCGCTGCTTCGCCGAGGGCAGCTCCGCATCAGATGGCTCCCGCATACTTTTCCTATGCGAACGTCCGGAGTCCATCGGTCTCGAATCCCTGGCTGCCGGATGGTGTGACCTGGTCGGCGAAGAATCCTTGATCCTTGATCGGCGAAGCTGGTAATATATCGGCGGTCACGCAGCCAAGGTGCGGTCGTGTGCGCTGACGAGAAGAGGAAGCCTTAGCAGTCTCAGCGGACTGCCTATACAACGGAGCGTCCCGAGCGACGGACGTATGCTCCGCTAGCGACACATTTTGTACCACAACATCTCTCGCTTGCCGTCCGGATGGACCGGAACGAGCTATGAACCGGACTAAAAGGCTTCCTCCGTTCTCCCTCCGATCCGCCGTCACTGGGTGTGCATTAAGTTAATTTTATAGTGCTCGCATCACCCCAAAATTCCTTCTAGACCGCAACGGACGAACCCGGCTGCCGAACCATTCGGTGAATGGACGCTACACCGGGCGAGCTAGCGGACGTCAAAGGCCGTCGAACCTACTAGGGTCCTCTTAGGCAATTGGCGTATTACATGAGCACTTTTCCGCTAGCCCTTCATTAATTGTGACGACGGAGGCACACTGTTGGAAGACATCACAGATACATCACCCTAATCTTGATCGTCTGAAATAGAAATTGATAAAGTAGAGTGACTCTGCGGGGAAAGGACCGGAGTGTCCAAATCCCCAACAACATACCGTGACATACGCTTCCCATATTGTCATCGAAATCATACGATACAGAACAGGAGTTAATGCGAGTACACTGACCACATATAGAATGATAATAAAGTCAGAGGAAGACTTCCTCTTAAAACAATTGATCAATATCCTTTCAATGTGAAAAGAAAACAAGTCCTGGTACTCGCACTAACCCCTGGCAATCAAAATACATAATAATAATATGATCCATTAATATAGAAAAAATAATTGAAATCAAAATATTTTGAAAAAATATTTTTTCAGAACAGCCCAAGTTTCTGAAAAGTAACGTTGAGCCCCAATGGATCCCAAGCCTAAGTGTGGACAAAAATTTTAAAAATATTTTAAACAATTTATTCAACACTTACGAACAATAATAATGTATCTAGTTATGATTAAAATAACATAAAGATGTTAAAAAATTTATAGTAATTTATATATTTTTTATACTTACCAATGACCCAGACTTAGCTGGTGCTAACTCCAACAAAACCAGGGCCAAACACAAATTTTGCCCCCCAATCCCCAAAATTTGCATCCAAAACAAAAAGAAATCATGTCCTAAAGGACCTCCATAGTACGCCTCTACTGCGCATGCGCAGTGACGCAGTCGTCCCGAAATTGGCGCCAATTATCATTCTTACTGGCAGTGCCTGGTCAGCACTATGTACTCAGCGGGGAGGCAAGAGTTCCCAACTCAGGGAGGGCCATCCCCGTCTGGGTCATTGGTAAGTATAAAAAATATATAAATTACTATAAATTTTTTAACATTTTTATACTGTACCAATGACCCAGACTTAGCTGAATAGTAAACAGGCTGGAGGGCCTAGGACATAGAGGAAAATCCAATAAGCTCAATTATATAATAAAGAGGTAACCCCTTAAGGAGAAAAGGAGTATTAGGCTTTACATGTATCTTTCTTATTTAATATTAAATTAGAAAGATACACTACCCTTAATAATTGAGCACAATAACATTCATGTTCTCTATTAACATCCAGTATAACCCTTATACTAATTATTTTTAAAGCAAGCCAATAAATAAAGTAGTCCAGAGAATTGAGACTCTTTATAATCATTTAAAAGTGTCCGAGTATTGTATATTAAAGCCCGTTTGACACTTGACATATACAAATGCTTCACACCGAGCTACACTTTAAAAATAAGACATGAATGAAATTAAACATTAATATTACACTTTAAAACCATCCCGGAAGCGACTCAGAAATACTGTCTTGGAGGAGGCATTCCCTTGCTTTTCACTATAAAGCAGGTGACCTAAGGGAACACCCGCCCCCCCCCCCCCCCTCCCCCCCCTTCCCCTTGCCCTGGGTCAAATAGCCCAGAGCGAAGAGGGCAGCCGGACGGAGTCACTGCCGGAACAGAAAGCCTGCATAACTATAGTTGCAACTGTTTAGTGGACGACATTCTGAGCAACAGATAACGGACCTAAACAATGCAGGTCTCCAGAAATGGACTCAATATTTCTGAGATAAAAATTAGTAAATGTGGATGGCTGAGACCAATAAGCAGCCTTCATTAAATCTGTAATAGCAACACTATTAGCATAAGCCCAGGAAGTAGAAAGAGCTCTTACTTCATGAGCAGAAATCTTAAGCACAGACTGCTGAGAAGAAGATAAATCTTCATAAGCAGTACGGATAGTTAACTGAATCCATCTAGCAATAGAATGGACTGAAATGTCCTTTCTATTAGGCATCAAAGACAGAAAGAAACGTTTCCGTCCCTTTCTGATGAACTGAGATCTCTGTTTATAGATACGTAGTGCTCTAACAGGACAGAGTAAAGGCCTACGCCCGTCTGAAGACGGAAGAGCCTTAATAACAATAGGTTCCGGATATTTATTAGGAGCCTGATTCTTAGCTAAAAAACCCACATTAGTAGTGAAGGTGATAGTGTTCCCAACACTACGATAATGAGAATCATCCACCGATAGTGCATGAAGCTCACTGACTCTTCTGGCAGAAGAGAAAGCTAAGAGAAAAGCTGTCTTATAAGATAAGAATTTGAAATCTACTGTCCCAAGAGGTTCAAATGGCTTTTCCTTCAATTTAAGGAGAACCCAAGCTAAATTCCACTTAGGAATTAATCTAAGAGTTCTGGGTCTATTTATCGAAAAGTTTCTAACAAATTTCGATAAAGAGACATTAGATCCAATTTGTAAACTATCATGATGTGCATAGGTATCAGATAACATAGATCTATAACCCTTTATAGTAACAGGCTGCAGTTTGATTTCGTCAAACAAGTATACTAGAAAGTTTGCAATGTCTGGTATAGAGGGATCAAATATATCTACAGAATGATCCCTACACCAACGACGGAAAACCTTCCACTTAGCCGCATAGTTTAGCGAAGAGGAGGTCCTCCTACAGTTAGAAATCGCGTCCACTGCTCGTCCTGTAAAGTGCTTGCCATGCAAGAAGGACCGCACAACGGAAAAACGTGAAGGTTGAGACCTTGTGGGTTGTGATGGAGTTGGCGCGATTTCCCCTGCGAAAGAAGATCCTCTCGTGGAGGAAGCTTCCGCGGTAGGTCCCACAACAGACACCTGAGTAGATTTATCCACGGTCTCTGTGGCGACAGAGATGCTACCAACAGAATCTTGCATTGAGATTGTTTTATCTTTAGCAATACTTGTTGAATTAACGGCGCTGGAGGATACGCATATCCTATCATTCCGTCCCAAGGGATCGACAGAGCGTCTACTGCAAATGCTCTTGGATCCGGACACGGGGACACATACGTCTGCAACTGATTGTTGAGATGTGTCGCAAATAAGTCTATCATTGGCCGTTCCCATTGGTAGCAAATCTGATTGAATACTTGTTTGTTGAGAGTCCACTCCGACGGCAACAAGCGACCCTTTCGTGAAAGGGAGTCTGCTAGCACATTCAGACGACCCGGTATGTGACGGACCGAAAGAAGAACGTGATGTTCCAACGCAAACAGAAGGATTCTTTCCGTTAGATTGAACAACGGAACTGAATGAGTGCCTCCCTGATTCCGTATATACGCCACTACTGTCGTATTGTCGGATAGGATTTGGACATGAACATCGTGAATAATGTCCATCCAGTGCCGTAACGCAAGCCAAATTGACATCATTTCCTTGATGTTTATGTGCTTGCACAGGAATTGCGGATCCCAAAGACCCTGGCATCTCGAATCCGTTGGGATTAATGATGCACCCCAACCTGTTTGACTGGCATCCGTCATAATGGTAAAACTCGGATCCGGCAACTGCAGCGGAACTCCTTGAGTTAACCACTGAATGTTTGCCCAAGTCTGAATCTCTTGTTTCACTTGATCTGACAAGAGAACGTCTACATCGAGCGAATGAATTTTCACACTCCAATTCTGAGTCAGGAAAATTTGAAGAGGACGTGTGCGTAGCCGCCCCATCGGAATGAGATCCGCGGCGGCTCCGCACAGACCTATCAGTCTCATAAATTCTCTCGCCGTGACTTTGTCTGCATGCAGACAATAGCGAGCGTAACAACTGACTAATTTCGCTCTGGTTAACGGCAGACGAACGAGATTGTTGTGCGTCTCGAAGCTCATTCCCAGATGAGTGAATGACTTGGACGGCACCAGATCCGACTTCTCCTCGTTTACTATGAAACCGAGACGTCGGACCAATAGAAGAAGATTCTGAACATCGTTCTGAAGCGTTAACTCGTTGCCGTACCTCTGAAGAATGTCGTCCAGGTAGGCCGACGTTACCGCAGACGAATGAGCTCGGAAGTAGATCATTACCGAGTTCATTACCCGAGTGAAAGCCCAGGGTGCTAGATTCAATCCGAAGCACATGGCCCGGAACTGATACACCACTCCTAGGACTGCGAAGCGTAGATACTTTCGGAATGTCGGATGTACCATGACGTGAAAGTACGCATCTTTGAGATCTATGCTCGTTGCATAATCGTTCACCCGAATACTCGCTCTGACCGATCGAATCGTCTCCATATAAAACTTCGGAGCGACGATCAGCTTGTTTATCCAGCTCAAATCTATGACTGGACGGAACGAGCCGTCTGGTTTCGGAACCAGAAACAGATGGCTGTAGAATCCCAGCGATTCCTGGTTTTCTACGACCTCTACCGCGTTCTTCATTAAAAGAGACTGCACCTCTGATAACAGAGCGTCTCTTTTCTGTGGATTTGACGGAAGATGAGTCCACTTTGGACTTCGAGTTAATGGAGGCTTTCGTTTGAAGGATATCTTTAGACCTTCCGAAGTCACTCCTCTCACCCACGGGTCGTCCGTAATCGACGCCCACTCTTGTGAAAAACTCGACAACCTTCCGCCAACCGGAACGCGATAGAGGTTTAAGCCATCACCTCCTGGACCTGCGAGGCCTGCGGTAGGAGAAACCACGTCTTCCACGACCCGCACCTCGCCTCGTCGACCTCGGGGCGTCCGACCGATTGTCCCGGCCTGAAGGACGTCCCGAATGAGAGTCGCTATCCTGACGGTCTCTCGAATAAGACCAAGAGGACGCACCGGAACCTCTATAGGAACCTCTCTTGGGCGCATTAGACCCAGAAGTGCCCGCCTTATTCGTGTCTGCTGTATCCGACCTTTTAGGAGCGGATCTGAACAACAGAGAATCATTAGCTTTCTTTTTAATATTATCATAAATAGCGGAAAGCTTGCCGTCAAAGAGAAGTTCTCCTGAGACCGAAGCGACTCTAAGAGAGTTCTTCACCTTAGAATCCACTAGTGTGGATGTAGCCAGGGCTGCGTCACGTCTAACCAACTCCAGATTTGCCACTGAAAGGGCGGAGTTACACGTGGAATAAGCTACTGCCCTTGAAAGAAGTCTTAAAGAGGATTGTATATCCTGAAACTCTTCCCCTTGAAGGCGCAGTGATAACGCCTTAGTAAGGTGATCTGCGTAAGATAAGGCATCTAAATTGGCTCTGTTAGACGCAATAGCTGTTTCCAACACCGCGGTTGGAATAGAAGCTGACGACGGTAATGATAGCTCTAAGTCTTCCGCCTCGTCGTCCATACGCAGAGGAACTCTCGGTATACCCTGTCCTGCCGTGTCGAATTTATTCCTTGCATTAATGAAAGGCAGGTTGAGAGTATTTGCGGACAAGAAACCTGCTTTCCCCGTCCTGGAAGCAAGTTTAAATATAGCGTCGTTCAATAATTCAAATGTTCTTGCAACATTATTGGACTGCGACGGAAACTCGGGAGCGATGTCCCTGAACCGCTCAAAAAATTCAGAGTCCAATGACGCTATAATTCTCTTGTCCGGAAGCGCAGCAGTCTGGCCCGACGGAACAACTTGAGGGAGAAAGTGCCGGATGAAGTCCACGGCAGCTTTATGTTGTTCCGAAAGGGATAGCTCCAATTCATCCGTATCCCTTTCTGTCGGCTGCTGGGATGCTGCGATAAGCTGTGCTATCTGCCCTAGAATGTCCGACGTCGAGACCTGCGGAGGCGCGGTCTTTCGCTGCTTCGCCGAGGGCAGCTCCGCATCAGATGGCTCCCGCATACTTTTCCTATGCGAACGTCCGGAGTCCATCGGTCTCGAATCCCTGGCTGCCGGATGGTGTGACCTGGTCGCCGAAGAATCCTTCATCGGCGAAGCTGGCAAAATATCGGAGGTCACGCAGCCAAGGTGCGGTCATGTGCGCCGACGAGAAGAGGAAGCCTTAACAGTCTCTGCGGACTGCTTATACAACGGAGCGTCCCGAGCGACGGACGTATGCTCCGCTAAAGACACATTTTGTACCACAACATCTGGTCCCAGATGTTGTTGTACGAGAGAGGGGCCTCTCTCGCTCGCGGCCCGGCTGGACCTGGACGAGCTAGGAACCGGACTAAAAGGCTTCCTCCGTTCTCGTTTACTATCCGCCGTCACTGGGTGTGCATCTATTATGTTTATAGTGCTCGCATCACCCAAAATTTCCTCTTGGACCGCATCGGACGAACCCGGCTGCCGAACCATTCGGTGAATGGACGCTACACCGGGCGAGCTAGCGGACGACATTTGTCTAATCTCCATGAGCACTTTTGCTGCTAGCTCTGAATTCATTTGTGACGACGGACGCACACTTGAAGAAGATAACATGGAAACATCACCCTGTTCTGGTTCCTCTGAAATAGAAACTGAGAGAGTAGAGTGACCTTGTGGAGAAAGAGCCGGCATCGCTCTTTCTCCAGAAACAACATATCGTGACACACGTTTCCAATGTTTCTCATCCCAATGTTCACATATAGGACAGGGATTAATGCGAGAACACTGACTACAATTAATACAATGATCATGAAAGTCAGAGGAAGATTTCTTCCTATTACAATTTGAACAATGTCCCTTCATTGTGAAAGAACAACAATAAGTCCTAGTTACTCGCAAAAACCCCTGACACAAAGATACATAATAACATGATCCATTAATAAATGAAAAAACAATTGCAAAACAAAATAATTTTGAAAAAATATTTTTTCAGAGAAGCCCAAGTTGCTGAAAAGTAACGTTGAGCCCCGATGGATCCGATGGCAAAGTGTGGTCAAAAATTTTAAATTTATATAAAATAATTAATGAGACACTTTCGGATAATATAAATGTATCTTATAATGAGATAAACTACCACAAAGGCAAACAGCCCCCCTCAAAAAAGGCTGTTGCCAATGAAAACAAACAGTGTAAACACACTAGAAAACATGACTCCAGGCACTGAAAAAACTGGCCCGGAATCAGTCATCAATTACACTCTATCTGATGCAAAACAGAGACTCCCAGGGGAGAATCTGCAGAACATCAGATGGAAGATGCAGAACACAAACGTTATACACCCATGGGTGAAAACGTAACTATGGGGAAAATAACAGAAAACATTCTGTAACCAAGCAACTCTCCCAGGAAATTTTAGAAATGAAACTTCTCAAAAATATGCCAAAAGCATGGGAGAATTGCAAGGGGGGACTTTAGAAGGCTAGGGGAGAGGAAACACTGAATAAGCAGTGCAACAATTAGCAAGAATGACAACAAGAGGCCCATGCCTCGAAAATAGGCAACTTAACATAATTTCAACAAAAAATTTTAAGTACAGCCCTGATTATTTTTTGCCACTTCTTTTTTCCTCTCCTCCTTCTATCCTCCTTAGAATCACATTTTCTCCAAAAATTACGTGTCTGGCATCCTTTAAACTGAGATTTACAAGCACAAAGATCAGTGAGATGTTGACTGATGAAGGGCCAAACAGAGAATGATAATTGGCACCAATTTCGGGACGACTGCGTCACTGCGCATGCGCAGTAGAGGCGTACTATGGAGGTCCTTTAGGACATGATTTCTTTTTGTTTTGGATGCAAATTTTGGGGATTGGGGGGCAAAATTTGTGTTTGGCCCTGGTTTTGTTGGAGTTAGCACCAGCTAAGTCTGGGTCATTGGTACAGTATAAAAATATTATTTTTTAGAAATCCCCCCCTCACACAGAGGGCTGTTGTAAATGTAAACAATGAGTGTAAAAACACTAAAATAAGACTCCAGGCACCCAGGCCCGAAATCAGTTACCAAAAATACACTATCTGATGCAAAACAGAGACTTCCAGGGAAGAAACTGCAGAACATCAGATGGTAGATACAGAACACAACGCCTAACCACCCGTAGGTGAAGACGTAAACATGGGGAAAGAACAGAATTCATTCTGTTATTCAGCTAAAACTCCCAAGAAATTTTAGTAATAATAATTACAGAAACTATGCCAAAAGCATGGGAGAATAGCAAGGGGGAACTTAAAGGACAGGGAGAGAGGAAAACACTTGAAAAAACAGTGTAACTAAATAATCAGAATGACAACAAAATGGCTGCTGCCTTGAAAATAGGTAACTTAACATAATTTCATTAAAAAATTTTAAGTTACAGCCCTGATAATATTCTGTCACACATTCTTTTCCTCTCCTCCTTCTCTATCCTCCTTAGAATCACCATTTCACTAATATTTATGTGTCTGGCATCATTTAAACTGAGATTTAAAAACACAAAGATCAGTCAGATGTTAACTGATGAAGGGCCAAACTTAGAATGATAAATGGCGCCAATTTCGGAACGTCCTTGACACTGCGCATGCGCAGTAGGGGCGAAGTGTGGAGGGCCTTTCAGGACATGTTTTCTTTAGTTTTAGATGCAAATTTTGGGGATTGGGGGGCAAAATTTGTGTTTGGCCCTATATTTTAAGAGTTAGCACCAGCTATGTCTGGGTCATTGGTACAGTATAAAAATACATTATTTCAGACGAAAAATTCAAGTGGAAGCCATGCAATATATGAGTCAACCTGAAAAGGAAAGAATAGTCTTGGCCCCCGGATGCATGTGTTGAGCAAACGATCTTGTCACGTACAATCGACATGTGCATTAGTTTTGTTGTGCGTTGGTTTTGTTGGCAATCTCTTCCTTTTCAAATTGGCACATTTTTTTATATTATGGCAAATAAATAACTAAATCTCATTCTGTTGTTTTTTATCACAAGAACATGTTGTGAACATGTTGTAATTTAAAGCATCAACAACAGTGATGGAAAGCGAACAGAATATCAATTTACTCCAAAGTGACATCCATGTAAGGGAGTCAAAACCCTGGGGTTTTGCACATGTATGTGTTATGTTTGGAACTGTCTAGTCCTCCAGAGTTCAGAATGGGAAGATGGGATGTGAATGGAGGGGAGAGGGTGGGGTGTCATATACCAGGGCATTGAAGCCTTTATTCAGTGGTAAACGACATCCGACATAGCTAAGCGTATTACGGCATTAAGAGAGCACACATTCTGCGGCGATGAAATAGCAAGCAATTTTTTTCTTGATCAAAATGGAAACTTCTGGACTTTAGATCATCCGAGTTTTGTTGAATGTGGCACAATAGATGGTGGACAGGTGACACAGGGTATTGGGGAGTTGGTGCAAGGGACCTGTGATGCATAACTATGTTGATGTCATTTTTTGACCTTAACTCCTATGTCAGCATTTTCTGAGGGAGGGGGGAGGGGGGGGGGGGGGGGCGGGGGGGGAACAACAGTAGTAGGGAACAACAGCTGAGAAATACAAATATAACTAACCAGTACATATTTACAGACCTTCCTCTGTCTGTAACTTGTTCTGCACCAATATCTTCTTTTTCAGTCTGGTTTATTTATTTTTAGTAGTAAAGCATTGGGCAACGGATGTATTCTCAGTTATATTTGCTGAATTTACAGGTCGCGCAAGTGAACCGCCAAACATTTATCATCATTTTTAAATGCAACTAGAAATGAAAGGTTAAATGATTGTCCAGTAGAGTAACCACAAAAAAATGATAAATGCATTTCTTGAACGTTTACAACTGCATTTCTATTCCTGATTATACCGCGGTTATTACTACAACTACTTCCGACTTGTAGTGTATGCTCAGCAGTGGGACAAAAATAATATCAGCACTCTAACAGTTAAAGCATAATGAAGAACAGTATTTTAGTTGAAGTCAGAAAAATATAAACAAAACTCACAGATCTAAGTTTGTCACTCAGTCCTCTTCTTCTCAAAGCCTCAACTAAACTTGCCACATCATTGTTAGTATGGCTTTCATATCTCAATGCATACAACATCACCAACCGCAGTAAATCTATTTGTCTAATTTTATCTTGTGCCATGAATGCTCTAATTTTCTGAAACAAAGATAACAAATGTCATTTCAAGAATATCAATGAATTTCACAGTTATTGTTCATTTTTTCCATATGATTTCAGTTTCAGATCTGAGATCAGGACTTATATTTCAGTGAGAATCCGAGAATTGATTCACACAAAGATTTGCAAAACAAAACCAGTGAGAATCCATGTAAATTCCTGCTGCACTTCTGCTGGATTTTCGTGAAAAGAACTGGGTCAATTTAACTCTCTACCTAACATAGCGGCTGCAAATTAACCAATACAAGGCTAACATGATCTGAAATATCCTGACACTTTGTCAATAAAATTGTACAAATACGGCAGCCATTGGAACCGGCACAATGAGCCAGTTCCAATGACATCCATATTTATAAGGTTTTATTGGGAAAAATTGTTTATTTGTAGCTGCGACGAGCAGCGCTATATGTGACAATGTCTGTCTGTCTGTCTGTCTGTCTGTCTGTCTGTCTGTCTGTCTGTCTGTCTGTCTGTCTGTGTCTGTCTGTCTGTCTGTCTGTCTGTCTGTCTGTCTGTCTGTCACCAACAAGTTTAAAAAACACCTTAACTCCTAAAATATTTGATGGAATGACACCATACTTGGTATGCAAGTGTATCTTCATGATGTCTACACCCTCTCAATAGAGCATGTCAATCGGATAATTTCTGTCACATTTATGGACTTGTCACCAAGTATTTTTGTCACCAACAAGTTTTAAAACAACACAACTCCCAAAATACTTGATGGAATGACACTACACCCTCTCCATAGTGCATGTCATTCGGATAATTTCTGTCACATTTATGGACTTGTCACTAACAAGTTTTTTTGTCACCAACAAGTATTTTTGTCACCAACAAATTTTAAAACATCTTTGGGGTTGCACAAATCGTCGCAGCTTCGGCACTGTGACAGTGCGCTCTAGTTTTCTTAACTTATCCAATTCAGTTTATGTTTAAAAAATTAAAAAGCTATGCTGGGTTGTGGGTTAACATGTATTATCAGTATATAACAGGCATTCAACCATGGTGGACTCATGGGATCCTGGGACACTCATAGCAGGTATGGATTCTAGCAATAATTTTCTCAAGAATCCAAATGGATTCTCCCAAATTTAGAGAAAATATAAGCCCTGCTTTATATGCAGCCAAGCTTGACCTAGAAACAATTTCACAGCCATATGGTCTGGCCTGTCAGGTTGGTGCAAAAATGAATAGAAACCTCCAGGTTATAGTACAAGAGGATGGATGGAGGACCTCCATGCTTGTGTCTTAGAGCAAGGTTCCAGTATCAAAAATAAAATGCTGCTCAGTCTGTAAAAGTACATCAAGTGATACAAATTTTCAGGGGTTCCCTAAATTCATAAATTTTTGATGAAGATCTGTTTGTCCATGAATTTTGATTTTCCAAGAAGACTGACTTCAGTCAACAGTTTTATAGTTTTTTGTCTTAAAACACTTACATCCCTGCACATATGACAAACACTGACATGGTTTCTCTCAGGTTCTCCACGGCTTGTAACGTTGGCAATGAGTAATTAGATACCTTTGGCTCTTCATGAAAGATTTTCTGGGATATTTTTTATCTCAAGGCACTTTCATCTCAAGAGAAAATCAGATTCAGTTAGAAGCAAGACTAATTTATTCGTATGGATATGTCTTGTTACAATCTATAGCAGATTGTGTAATAGTTAATCTCCTGATATAATGTAACAAACCAATGCAAAATGAACAATTTCTGGCTATTGAAATTAATCATTCATGCTACCAGTTAAATGCTCTATTATACATCAATACACACTGAAATATTACCTGATCATTACAGGAAGTTTTTTCAATTAGCTGATGAAATGCTGCCATATGATACACTACTGGAGTGTTCTAAGAAGGCCCTTTCTAATAAAGCAACATACAGTAAGATTAGTATATACCAAGGAGAACAACACAAACAACTTTCAAGGTTTTTTTTCAGGATTTTCAAGCACTTTTCAAAGCCTTCATCTAAAATAATCTTAACCCTATGCACACAGAGCTCAAAATATCAAAATATTAACCCTTTGACATGAGGTGCCAATTTTCCGGCCCAGAAGCATGATATGCCATGACTTCATTTAGTCGGATGGCTGCTGATTGAATGTGTGGGGTAGACCAATTAATATTTTCAACGGGCAGTCCCGTGGCTGCACATTCAAAATATGAATTGGTCTGCCCCCAAAATAATGAATGTGGACTCTTCCAATTGCTGCCACTGAACTGACATGGAAGATACCAGGGTTTAAAGGGTTAACATACAAATTTTTCACATAATGCAACAGGGCATTTAACCAATTCAATCTTGTTTGGCATTGCGCGCTGAGCTCTGTCATATAAGATTGAACTATTTAAAATTCCTAGTTGCATTGAGAGAATAAATTTGCTGCTTGAAATTTATGCATTTTGACATCAGTGTTCAGAGGTTAATCCCCTCTGATGTTTGAATACATTACAGTTGACAAAGTTTATACAAATCAATGATACTTGGAAAATGCAAAACAATTTCTTAAATAACCTCATTTTTTCTTCTTTTTTTTTTTGTCTCAAAATAGATTATCACCCGTCATTGAAATAGCTTGTTCCAATGAGGGTCATGACTTATGTTTTTAAGACAAAAAATGAACAAATAATAAAATTTGCATGGCATTTTTGTGAATAGTATGACTCGGTTTTGATCATTACATAAGGTAATTTCAATAAGGGGGACACATGATATGGTTTTGTGAAAAATTTTTGAAAAATATATTTTTTTCAACAGCCTAATTTGAATATTACATAGGCTGATGCAGCCGATTCGTTAGGTATATTGATAAAATCAACTTCTCACCTGTAGACAACCTGAATGGTCACCTTGGCAAGAGATTTCCTGTTCAGTCTCAGAGACTTCTAATAAATGGTTTGAGTCCACTAGTCTTGATAATTCTCCAACAACTGTCACATGTTTGGACACTGTCCCAGACATTTTCTTAAACTGCGGATAATTTTCTATAAATGCCTGAAAAAAAGGCAGAGTATCTAATTACTCCAAATATATAAAATATCCTGCATAGTTTTGGTGGAGGTAACTGAACGAAAAGTCATAGTTGGATGATCATGAATAGTTTTTTTTTTTAGAAATGAGGCCTGCAAGGGGGTTGTTTATCTCCCTTTTCCCGGCCTTTCAATTCCACCAAATTGGACTATCTTATCATCAGTTTTATGTAGTGACCAGCAAATTACAGTATCCCAATGTCATTCAGGAGAAAATTATAAATTTAAAGTAATTTGTATATTTTTTATACTTACCAATGGCCCAGACTTAGCTGGTGCAAACTCAATAATATCAATTGCCAAACACAAATTTTGAACCCCCAATCCCCCAAATTTGCATACAATACCGAATATTGAAAATCCTATCTGGCCCTCCATACTTTTAGTACTGTGTATGCTCAGAAACCAGGAAGAGACCGAAATAGTCGCCAAGCATCATTCTTCCTAGTTGTGCCCACTAATATTATAACTCAGCGGGGAGGTATGAGTGACCACTCATGGGAGGGCCTTCTCCATCTGGGCCATTGGCAAGTATAAAAACTATACAGATTACTTTAAATTTATATTTTTATACTAGAACCAATGGCCCTGACTTAGATGAATAGTGAAAAGGCTGAAGGGCCAAGGACTTAAAGGAATAGCAGACTAAATTTAAGCTCCTTAGCCTGCATTAGGACTCCCAAGGTGAATAGGAAACTGAAATTTGTGGAATTAAATATATCCCTCTCTATACAACAATAGAGAAGGATATACCACCGAAATATGATAAATTTAAAGTAATTTGTATATTTTTTATACTTACCAATGGGCCAGACTAGCTGGTGCAAACTCCATATAATCCAGGGCCAAACACAAATTTTGAACCCCCCCCCACCCCAATCCCCCAAATTTGCATAAAAAACGAAAAATTCAAGTCCTATATGGTCCTCCATACTTTTGCTTACTGCACATGCACGGTAAGGTACTGATATTGGCATCAAGCATCATTCTTTCTATAGTGCCTGCTAAATGTTATAATCAGCAGGGAGGTATGAGTGCCCACTCATGGGAGGGCCATACCCATCTGGGCCATTGGTAAGTATAAAAAAAAATACAAATTACTTCAAATTTACCATATTTTTATACTACAATCAATGACCCAGACTAGCAGAATCATAAAAATGCTGGAGGGCTTAGGACTTAAAGGAAAGTTAAAAAATTTATAGTAATTTATATATTTTTTATACTTACCAATGAACCAATGACCCAGACATAGCTGAATAGTAAAAAGGCTGGAGGGCCTAGGACATAGAAGAAATTCCAATAAGCTCAATTATATAAAATAGAGTCATCCCCTCGAGGGGAAAAGGAGTATTAGGCCTTACATGTATCTTTCTTATTTATGATAAATTAGAAAGACACAACACCTTCCATAATTGAGCATCATAACATCCATGTACTCTATTAATATCCAGTATAATCCTTATACTAATAATTTTTAAAGTAAGCCAATAAATAAAGTTAGTCTAGAGAATAGAGACTCTTTATACTCCTTAAAAGTGTCTGAGGATTGTATAATAACGCCCGTTTGACACGTGATATATTCAAAAGCTATACTTTAAAAACTATGACTTGAATGAATTTTTAAAACATAAACTTATCACTTAAAAACCATCCCAGTAACAGCTCAGAATTACTAACTCCAGAGGAGGTATCCCCTTGTTTTCATAATAAAACAGGTGACCCAAGGGAACACCCTCCCCCCCCCCCCCCTTCTCCTTGCCCTGGGTCAAATAGCCCAGAGCGAAGAGGGCAGCAGGACGGAGTCACTGCCGGAACAGAAAGCCTACCTAGCTATAGTAGCAACTGTTAAGTGAATGACATTCTGAGCAGTAGATAATAGACCTAACAATGGAGGCCTCCAGAAATGGACTCAATATTTCTGAGATAAAAATTCATGAATGTGGATGGCTGAGCCCAATGTGCAGCCTTCATAAAATCTATAATAGCAACACTATAAATGTAAGCCCAAGATGTAGAAAGAGCTCTTACTTCATGAGCCGAAATCTCAAGCACAAACTGCTGAGTTAATGATATACCATAAGCAGTACCGATAGTTAATTGAATCCATTAGCAATAGAATGGAGCGTAATGTCCTTCTATTAGGCATCAAAAACAGAAGAAGCTTACGTCCTTACTAATAAACTGATATCTGTTTATAAATACATAAACTCTAACCAGACAGAGTAAAGGCCTATGCCCGTACGAAGACAGAAGGACCTTAATAACAATAGGTTCCGGATATTTATTAGGAGCCTGATTCTTAACCAAAAATCCAACATTAGTAGTAAAGGAAATAGTGTTTCCGATACTACGAAAGTGAGAATCGTCCACCGATAGTGCATGAAGCTCACTGACTCTTCAGTAGAAGAGAAGACTAAGAGAATAACTGTCTTAAAAGGTCAGAATTTGAAAACTACTGTTTCCAGAGGCTCAAATGATTACTTAGCTAAATAAGAACCGAAGCTAAATTCCGTATAGGAATTTAATCTAAGGATTCTAGGTCTATTTATCGAAAAGTTTCTAACTGACTTAGATAAAGAGACATAAGACTCAATTGTAAACTATCATAGAGTGCATAGGTATGAGATAACATAGACCTATAACCTTAATAGTAACAGGCTGCAGTTGATCTTGTCAAACAAGTATACTAGAAAGTTGCAATGTCTAGTATGGAGGGATCAAAAATATCAACATAATGATCCCTACACCAACGACGGAAGAGCCTCCACTTTAGCCGCATAGTATAGCGAAGAAGAGGTTCTCCTACAGTAAGAAATCGCGTCCATAACTCGTCCTGTACAATGCTTGCCGTGCAAGAAGGACCACACAACGGAATACGTGAAGGTTGAGACCTTGCGGGTTGTGATGAAGTTGACACGATTTCCCCAGCGAAAGAAGATCCTCTCATGGAGGAAGTTTTCGCGGTAAGTCCCACAGAATACACCTGAGTAAATTTACCCACGGTCTCTGTGAAGACAGAGATGCTATCAACAGAATTGTATTGTGGATGTTTATCTTAGCAATACTTGCTGAATCAACAGTGCTGGAGGATACGCATATCCTATCATTCCGTCCTATTAGATGAATAGAGCGTTAACAACATAAGCTCAGGGATCCGGACATGGAAACACATACGTCTGCAATTGAATAGTGAGTTGTGTCACAAATAAATTATCATTGGGCGCTCCCATTGATAGCAAATCTGATTGAATACTTGATTGATGAGAGTCCATTCTGACGGCAACAAGCGACTCTTTACGTGAAAAGGAGTCTGCTAATATAATCAGACGACCCGGAATATGACGGACCGAAGCAGAACTTGGTGTACTATAACAAACAGAAGAATTCTTTCCGTTAAATTGAATAACGGAATCGAATGAGTGCCTCCCTGGTTCCGGAGATACGCAACTACTGTCGTATTAACGAACAGGATTTGGACATGCGTTTCTGAATAATGTTCATTCAATGACATAGTGCAAGCCTAAATAACATCATTTCCTGGAAGTTAAGTGCTTGCCTAGAAACTGCGGAACCCAAAGACCCTGGCACTTCGAATCCGTTGGGATCAATATTGTACCCCAACCTGTTTGACTGGCATCCGTCATAATCATAAAACTCGGATCCGGCAACTGCAGTGGCACTCTCTGAGTCAACCACCGAATGTTTGCCCCAGTCTGAATCTCTTGCTACACTTGATAGACAAGAGAACGTGTATATTGAGCAATTCATAGATAGCTGAAAAGTTGCCGTCGAAGAGAAGCTTCTCCGAGACCGAAGCGACTCTGAGAGAGTTCTTCACCTTACTATCCACACGCGTGGATGTAACTAGGGCTGCGTCACGTCTATCCAACTCCAGGTTGCCACTGAAGGGCAGAGTTATACGTGGAAAAACTACTGCCCTTGAAAGAAATCACATTGAGGATCATATCCTGGAATTTTTTCTCTTGAAGACGTAATGATAACGCCTCAGAAAGGTGGTCTACGTATGATAAAGCGTCTAAGTTAATTCTATTAGACATCATTGTCGTTTCCAACATCGTGGTTGGAATTGACATAGACGGCGAAAAAGATAATTCCCAGTCTTCAGCACTGCCGTCTAGACGCATATGAACTCTCGGTATGCCCTGTTCTGCCGATATAAATTATTTCCTAGAATTGAAAAAAGGCAGAATAGAGCATTGCGGACAAGAAACTAGACTATCATGCTTGGTAGCAAGCTTATATATAGCGTCGTTAAATAATTCGAATGTTCTAAAGACATTATTGGACTGTGTTGGTAAGTCAGGGACAATGTCCCTGAACCGATCAAAAACTCTGTGTCCAATGACGCTATTAGTCTCTTATCCAGCATCGCAGCAATGTAGTCCGACGGAACAACCTCTGGAAGATAATGCCGGAAGAAATGTATGGCAGCTTCTGTTGTTCCGAAAGGGAAAGCTCGAAATCATCCGAATCCCTTTCGCCATCCTGTCGGACCCTATAAAGTGTTCGGTCGTCCGAACCTGATGCAACAGCGGAGCGCACCGACCCAGCGCCGTCGGATTATTCCTGATCCGACCGAGAATTGTCGTTTGCTGGGATGCTGCGATAAACTGTGCTATTTTGGATAGCACGTCCGTCACTGAGGCCTGTGGAGAAGCGGTCTTACTATGCATTGCCGCTGGAAGCTCCGTGTTCGTTACTCCGTGCATACTTCTATTATGCGAGTGAACGGAGTGTATAGGCCTCGTGTCCCTTGGCTACCGGATGGCGTGACCTGTTCGCCGTGGAATCACTGAATGACGAAGCTGGCCGGATACTCGAGGTCACGCAGCCAATGTGCGGTCATGTGCGCTGCTGTGAGGATGAGGAAGCATTATCGACAGTCTCTCGGACTGTCAATATAACAGAGCGTACCAAGCGACGGACATATGCTCCGAATGCGAAATGTCTGTACCACAACATCCGGTCCCATATGTTGTTGTACGAGAGAGGGACCTCTCTCGCTCGCAGCCCTGACGGACCTGGACGAGCTAGGAACCGGACTAACGGGCTTCCTCTGATTTGTCCTCTAATACGTCGTCACTGGGTGTGTACTAAAGTCTATTATAGGGCTCGCATCACCCAAATCTCCTTCCTAGACCGCAACGGACGAACCCGACTGCCGAACCATTCGATGAATGGACGCTACACCGGGTGAGCTAGCGAATGTCAACTCCGTCGATCCTACTAGGGACCTCTTAGGCGGTTGACGTATTCCATGAGCACTTATTGCCGCTAGCTCTTCATTAACTATGACGACAGAGGCACACTTTGAAAGACATCTCAGTTTGTTTGTTGTTTGTTGGTGGTTAACGTCACATATTTATGCACCATGGCTAATCGTGACACAACATGGAGATGAAGTCAAGTTTAGTCAATCGTTGATCAACATGTTGCCCATTTTAGAGGACTTTCACCCCAAGCATTGGTGACTGGGTCCTATTTTACTAGTAAAGCGGAACTGGTTTACCACAGTAAACAAGTGCTGCTTACTTCCCGGGGTTCCCACGGGGAGAAAGACATCTCAGTAACTTTGCGAACAAGAAAACAGACATGCTTGTTAATAGCAAGCATATAATAATATATATAGCGTCGTTCAATAATTCGAAAGTTGTGTGACATTATTGGACTGTGTCGGAACTGAGGGACGATGTTCCTGAACCGAACCAAAAAATTTCTGTGTCCACCGACGCTATCAGTTTCTTATCCGGCATCGCAGCATTCTGGTCCGACGAAAGAACCTCTAGAAGATAAAGTCAGATGACATACACAGCAGCTTATGTTGTTCCGAAAGGGAAAGCTCGAAATCCTCCGAATCCCTTTCGGCATCCCGTCGGACCGGATGAAATTCTCGGACGTCCGTACCTGCTTCCGTGGAGCGTCCCGACCCAGCGTCGTCGGATAATATATAATGCGACAAGAGATTCTGTCATTGCTGGGATGCTGCGATAAGCTGTGCTATTTGGGATAGCACGTCCGTCACCGAGGCCTGTGCAGTAGCGGTCTTACGATGCTTTGCCGCTGGAAGCTCCGTGTACGTTGACTCCCGCACACTTTCTTATGCGAACGTCCGGAGTCTGCAGGCCTCGTGTCCCTGGCTACAGGATGGTGTGACCTGGTCGCCGATGATTCTCTGATTGGCGAAGCTGACTGGATATCCGAGGTCACGTAGCCAAGAGCGGTCGTGTGCGCTACCATGAGGATGAGGAAGCCTTATTGACAGTCACTCCGGACTGACTATATATCGGAGCGTCCCGAGCGGCGGACGTATGCTCCGAATGCGAAACACTTTGTACCACAACATCTGGGGCCAGATGTTGTTGTACGAGAGAGGGGCCTCTCTCGCTCGCAGTCCGGATGGACCTGGATGAGCTAGGAACCGGACTAAAAGGCTTCCTCCGTTCTCTCCTCTAATCCGCCGTCACTGGGTGTGCATTTGATTGATTTATAGTGCTCACATCACCCAAAACTCCTTCTAGACCGCAACTGACGAACCCGGCTGCCGAACCATCGATGAATGGATGCTACACTGGGCGAGCTAGCGGACGTCAAAGGCCGTCGAACCGCAACTGACGAACCCGGCTGCCGAACCATTCGATGAATGGACGCTACACTGGGCGAGCTAGCGGACGTCAAAGGCCGTCGAACCTACTAGGATCCTCTTAGGCAATTGACGTATTTACATGAGCACTTTTCCACTAGCTCTTCATTAATTGTGACGACGGAGGCACACTTTTGGAAGACATCACGGATACATCACCCTGATCATGATCGTCTGAAATAGAGATTGATAAAGTAGAGTGACCCTGCGGGGAAAGGACCGGAATGGCCAATTCCCCACTAACATACCGTAACACACGCTTCCCATGTTGTCATTGAAATTAACACATATAGAACAGGAGTTAGTGCGAGTACACTGACTACATTATACAATGATTATGAAAGTCAGAGGAAGATTTCCTCTTATTACAACTGAACAATATCCTTTCATTGTGAAAAGAAAACAAAGTCCTAGTACTCGCACCAACCCCTGACAATCAAAATACATAATAACATGATCCATTAACATAGAAAAAATAACTGAAATCAAAAAATTTTGAAAAACATTTTTTTCAGAACAGCCCAAGTTTCTGAAAAGTAACGTTGAGCCCCAATGGATCCCAAGCCTAAGTGTGGACAAAAATTCTAAAAATATTTTAAACAATTTATGCAACACTTACGAACAATAATAATGTATCTAGTTATGATTAAATTCACAATCAAGATATTATTTTCAAGAAATCCCCCCTCACACAGAGGGCTGTTGGAAATGTAAACAATAAGTGTAAAAACACCAGATCAAGACTCCAGGCACCCTGGCCCGAAATCAGTTACCAATAATACACTATCTGATGCAAAACAGAGACTTCCAGGGAAGAAACAGCAGAACATCAGATGGTAGATGCAGAACACTACGCCTAACCACCCATAGGTGAAGACGTAAACATGGGGAAAAGAACAGAATTCATTCTGTTATCCAGATAAAACTCCCAAGAAATTTTAGTAATAATATTACAGAAAATATGCCAAAAGCATGGGAGAATAGCAAGAGGGGACTTAAAGGAAAGGGAGAGAGGAAAACACTGAACAAGCAGTGTAACTTGATAACAAGAATGACCACAACAGGCTGTTGCCTCGAAAATAGGTAACTTAACATAATTTCATTAAAAAATTTTAAGTTACAGCCCTGATAATTTTCTGTCACTCATTTTTCCTCTCCTCCTTCTATATCCTCCTTAGAATCACCATTTCACTAATATTTATGTGTCTGGCATCATTTAAACTGAGATTTACAAGCACAAAGATCAGTCAGATGTTAACTGATGAAGGGCCAAACAAAGAATGATTAATGGCGCCAATTTCGGGACGTCCTTGACACTGCGCATGCGCAGTGGAGGTGAAGTATGGAGGGCCATTCAGGACATGTTTTCTTTGGTTTTAGATGCAAATTTTGGGGATTGGGGGGCAAAATTTGTGTTTGGCCCTGTATTTTTAAGAGTTAGCACCATCTAAGTCTGGGTCATTGGTACAGTATAAAAATATCCAATCTCTCAATTACTTCGATAAAGAATAGCTCCTACAGGAGACTAGGAGAAGACATAGGAATTACATATGTCCTTCTCTTATAAGAAAAGAGAATGACATAACACCAACAATTAATTGAGAATTACATAATGTCTCCACTTAATGCCAGCATAACCCGCTATGCTAATTTGGTGAAGGAAACCAATTATAAAGCTAGTCCAGAGAATGAGACGCTTTATACTCATTTAAAAGTGTCAGAGGATTATATAGAGACACTCGTTTGACACATAATATATACAAATGCTTCACAGTGAGCTACATCTTAAAAACAGTACATAAATGAGACATAGTTATTGCTTCACACCGAGCTACACATTAAAACCACCCAGCACAGACACTGGACTGTCTCTGGAGGAGGCATTCCCTTGCTTTAAACTATAATGCAAGATAACATAAGGGAAAAACCGCCCCCCCCCCCCCCCCCACCCTACACCTTGTTCTGAAGGAAAATTCCTCAGATTAAAGAGGGCAGCAGAACAGCATAAGTAGACTGCCTAAACATCTTCTAGATATAATATTAATGGATAAAATTCTGAGCAACAGAAAGAGGACCCAAAGATCTAAGCAGGGTTCATACACTTTTCAGAGAAACAAATTCCATGACTTTTCAAAAACATTCCATGACAGGGTTAGTTCGCACCCAAACAGAAAAGCTTTGTTTTTTTGCATCATTTTCGTGCAAGTCGTGTATAATTCTTACACAAAATCAATCCCTTTTAAACCTGGTTACGAATTCCATGACTTTTCCAAAATTATATCCCTTCCAGCCCATTTTCCAAAACTTTTCAAAGCCCTTGAATTTTTTTTTTTAAATTCCAGGACTATTCCAGGATTCCATGACCTGTGTGAACCCTGTCTTAGGTCACCGGAAATGGACTCTAAATTTCTAATGTAAAACTTGGTAAATGAAGAGGGCTGTGTCCAGTATGCAGCCTTCATAAGATCAGTAATGGCTATACTGTTAGAATAAGCCCAAGACATGGACAGTGCTCTAACCTCATGCGCTGAAATCTTGTTGACAGAATGTTGATCCGAAGATAGACTTTCATAGGCAATAAGTATTGCTAACTGAATCCATTTAGCGATAGAATAAACAGATATATCTTTTCTGTTAGAAATCAATGAAAGAAAGAATCTTTTTCTTCCATTGGTAATAAAACCCAAACGACGTTTATAAATGCGCATTGCTCTAACTGGACACAGCAAAGGCCTACAATTGTCTGAGGATGGTAAAGCCTTAATGATAATAGACTTCGGCCAAATTGCCAATTATCCAAAATCTAATTCTTAGCCAAAAAATCCCATTTCCATAGTAAGGGTAACAGTATTACCCACACTATGGTACTGGGAATCATCGACAGATAATGCATGAAGTTCACTAACTCTTCTGGCAGAGGCTAAGAGAAAGGCCATTTTATAGGTCAAGAATTTGAACTTAGAGAAATTTCTAACTAGCTTGGATAAAGAAGAATCTGATCCAATAGCCAAGTTATCATGATGAGCATAAATGTCTGATAACATAGACCTATAGCCCTTAATAGAGACAGGCTGCAAGTTTAATACGTCAAACAAGTAGACCAGGAAATTGGCAATCTGTGGAATGGACGGATCATAGATGTCTACAGACTGGTCAGTACACCAACGGAAGAAAACCCTCCACTTCGCTGCACAATTCAACAAAGAGGTGGTCCTCCTCCAGTTACAAATTGCGTACACTGCTCGTCCTGTAAAATGTTTTCCGTGCAGGAAAGACCGCACAATGGAAATACGTGAAGGTTGAAACTTCCAAGTTGTGATGCAGTGCATGGGACTTCCCCTGATATAGAAGGTCCTTTCGAGGAGGAAGCTTCCTGGAAATGACCCGTAACAGACACCTGAGAAGACTGATCCAGGGTTTCTGTGACACCAGAGGTGCTACTAGCAGGATTTTGCAGTGAGACTGTTTGATTTTTAACAGAATCTGTTGAATCAATGGAGCAGGAGGATATGCATATCCTTTCTTTCATTCCGTCCCATGAGATCGATAGAGCATCTACGACACAAACATCGGTAACTGATTTTTCAGGTGTGTCGCAAAAAGATCTATCATGGAACGATCCCACTGGTAGCAGATCTGACTGAATACTTGCTTGTTAAGAGTCCACTACGATGGTAACAGGCGACCTTTTCATGAGAGCAAGTCTGCTAGTATGTTCAGATGACTCAGTACATGATGGACTGAGAGATGAATGTGATGACTCAGAACGAATCGGAGAATCTTCTCCGTTAATTTGCATAACGGAATCAATCGAGTGCCACCTTGGTTCCTGAAATAAGCTACTACCATCGAGTTGTCGGACAGAATCTGAACAAAGACATTCACTATTTAAACAATCCAATGTTTAAGTGCTTCTCCAGGAACTGAGGGTCCCAAAGACCCTGACACCTCAAGTCTGTGGGACTTAGAGACACATCCCAGCCCGTTAGACTCGCATCCATCATAATCGTGAAGGCCGGCTCTGGTTATTTATTTATTTATTTATTGGTGTTTAAGGTCACAGATTTCTGCACAACGGTTAACCATGACCGTGACAGTTTTACGAGTGGAGGAAGCCAGAGTACCCGGACAGAACCACCGAGCAAAGGCAAGCAACTGTCAGCTCCCCAACATACCAACTCCACACAAGCAGGGTTAGCATTGGTTGAAGACAAGTGCACCATCGACGTGCAGTACGCCTTAGTACACAGCGTCACCGTGCCCCCACGTGGGCAATGGGGGTGAAGTGTCTTGCCCACGGACACAACGCTGTTACCGCAGGTGGGATTCGAACCGAGGACCTCTCGACTTTGCAGCCTGCACCTCTACCAACTGAGCCACTGCGCCCCTGGCCGGCTCTGGTAGTTGGAGCGGAACTCCCTGAGACAACCACTGGAGATCCTCCCAAATTTGAACCTTTTGCTTTACTAGGTCTGTTAAAACAATCTTGGTTTCGAGCGAATGCAGGCAGTCCATCAGAATAAGATCCGCAGCCGCTACGCACAGCCCCATCAGTTGCATAAACTCCCTCGCAGTCACTGCGGGAGAGTTTAGACAAAAGCAAGCATAACAACTAATTTCACTCTGGGTAGCGGCAGATGAACCAGATTATTGCGAGTCTTGAGGCTCATTCCCAAGTGAATGAAGGACTTGGACAGAGCTAGGTCCGGCTTTTTCTCGTTTACTATGAAATCGAGATATTGGAACAACTGAAGCAGAATCTGAACATTATTCTGAAGAATTATTCTGTTGCCGTATCTCTGAAGAATGTTGTATAAAGAAGCCGATGTTACCACTACCGAATGAGCTCGGAAATATGGCATTACCAAGTTCATTATTCAAGTGAAAGCCCAAATGAGCTAGGTTCAGACCAAAACACATTGCTCTGAACTCATAAACCTCTCCTTGCATGGCAAAACGCAGATACTTTGTGAATGCCAGATGTACCAAGCCATGAAAGTAGGCATCATTTAGATCTATGCTTGGCACATAGTCGTCCACTCGAATGCTCGCTCTTACCAACTGAATGGTTTCCAAATAGAATTTTGGAGCTATGATCAATGTGTTAATCCAGCTCAAGTCTATTACCGGTCGGAACGAGCCGATTGGCTTTGGTTCGAGGAACAGGTGACTGTAAAAACCTGAGAATTTTTATTCTTGATGAACTCTATTGCTTTCTTTGATAAGAGAGCCTGTACCTCCGCAAGGAGAGATTCACTTCTGGAAAGATTTGACGCAAGATTTGTCCATCGCAGACATCTTGTAAGTGGGGGCTTTGCTAGAAATGATAGCCGCAGGCCTGCCAAGACTACATTTCCCACCCACTGATCTTCCATGACTTCCTTCCAGTTTTTCGAGAAGTTTGATAACCTTCCGCTAACTGGAAAGCAACCGAGGTCTAGACCATCACCTGTAAGACTTGCGAGGTTTGCGGGAGGAGAAATTACGTTCTCCCAGCAAAGAACCCCATCCCGTCAGCCTAGGGACGTCTGACTTATAGTCCCGATCAGACTTGCGTCCCTTTCCTGAGTCGCTATATTGACGACCTTTGGAGTAACCGTAAGAGGGTTTCCTGTACCTTCGCGAGGAGTTCTCTTTCGATGATTGTGAAGTGAAACGATCTCACCTACTCCGACCTGCTGAAGCATGGTGTTGAGATGCAAATTTCAATAGCAGTACACTGGAAGCTTTTTTGGTAGCTTGTTCATAAACTAATGAAAGCTTGTCATGAAATAGTGTGTATCCGGAGACCAGAGCAACTCGGAGAGAGCTTTTCACACTGTCATCGATAAGTGATGATGATGCAAGGGCTGCATCATGCCTAACCAACTCCAAATTTGCACTGTCAGGGCAGAGTGGTAAGTGGCCTACATGACTGCCCTGGAAAGAACTCTTAGCGAGGAACAAACGTCCTGAAAATCCTTTCCCTTTAGACGTTTAGATTTTAGACTTTTCCCTTTAGATTTCAGCTGTGGTGATATGGCCTGCGTAGGACACAGCATCCAGAATCGATCTATTAGATGAAGATTCCATCACGTCCGAGCGTAAATTGAATGATGTAGGCAAGGACATATCTAAATCCCCAGTCTGCTCATCCAAACGCAGAGGAGCTCTCTGGGCATCTTCTCCAACCATTTTAAAATAACGTGGTCCAGGAAACGGTATACTGATTGAAGATGCAGATAAGAAACCACCTTTCTTCTTGGCACTTGCCAGGTTGAATATGGCGTCCTTAACATGGCCGAAGGCCTCCGACATCTGCCAAGATTGTTCCCGGGAAGGAAAGAACATCACCTTTTCTTTGCATGAAATCTCTGTCTAGCGACGACAGCGGTTTCAGCCTATCAGTTGCAGCTTGCTGATCAGGTGAAACAAGGTCAGGATAGTATTGATGAATGAAATTCATCCGAACGGGAAGGGTAAACCTCTTCCTTGTCCCTTTCACCATCCAACTCATTCAGCTGAGTATTTCAATCAACCGCATCTGTATGTACAGATGACACAACCGACCCACACTGTCCGACAGCTCACCACCGGAATTTGCTGTTGCACTTGCTGGGAAGCAGCAATGAGCTGCGCAATCTGTGATATCAAGTCCGTTACAGAGGCTTGAGGGGGAGCAGTCTTCTTTTTTTTTCCGCTTGCTGTTCCTGGATGGAGATCCCTTTGTAGATCTCTTCTCTGCAGGTCCCAATGAATGAAGCCACGGATCGCTAGCTACCGGATGGCCCAACTGCATGGGCGAAGACTGGGTGCATCTTCGCGCAGCTGCATGGATATCTGAAGTTGGGTAGTCAGCCTGCAGTTGTGTATGCTTTTCTGAATTTGAGGAAGAAGCCGTGACTGTAGCAGACCCCGGATGCAGTCTAGACGGAACGTCCTGACCGGCGGGTGTGGATGTTAGCTCTGGCTCAGGCAAGTTTCTCCAAACAACATTTGACCCCAAATGTTGCTGGGTTAGAGAAGGCTCTCCCGCTCGCCGTCTGTCAGACCTCACCGAGCTTCCCGAAGAGAAACTTGCAGACTTCCTTTTGGCATCGTCGCTGGGCGAGCTTTAGTTTGTGAGGTGCTCGTACATAAGATCAGTATTATCTATAGACAATAACAGCTTCACACATAGTTACACTTACTATAAGGGCAGAAGAGATAAAGAGAAATCACCTCCTCCTCCCTCTTTTTTGAAGGAATTAACCTTAAAAAAAACAGAGGCTCTAGTGAGCCTGAAACGCTCACCTGACTCAAATTGTCAAAAGAGATGAGTGTATCAATAAGTGAACAGAAGCAAGAGCAATTTTTTGATTTGCTATGACGCAACCAAAGGCAACTTTTTTGACCATTCATTTCTGTTGGTCCAAGGAAAGGTTTCTAGCAAGCTCTGTTCAGTGAAGTATTAAAAAACAATAACCGAACAAAATTTTTGTTTTGTTTTCAATTACTGTGGTTCCCTCTAGCACCCCCCCCCCCCCCCCACCCAAAAGAAAAAAAAAGTGACTGGATTTGAACAAACTTGAATTTGACACTCCTAGAGCTGTTACATACCAAATATGAAAGAATTCTCACTGGTGGACCTGAAGAAGAAGAATTTTCATGAAATTTTCTCATATTTGACAAAGTTAAACTTTGGGCTTCAATAAAAAGCCCAAATATTAACCCAGGGACCTGATTTAAACAACCTTCAATCTAACCCTCCCAGAGGTGTTGTACACCAAGTTTCAAAAGAATCTGACTGCTGGATCTGGAGAATAATATTTTCTCGCGTTATGGCAGTTTAGCGGGAAAATGTTGTCTTTGAATATTCAAATAAATGGGTTGCTGATTTGTACAAATGGGAAGGGGTGGTGGTGTCACGTGCTTGACAAGGTTTTGTCGCAGGGGGTTTTTTGTCAGTTCAAGCAATTCTTTCACAACGCTGACATCTCTTGTTTTAAAATGGACGCTACACAATTGAATAACGCCTTGGACCAAAAAATCCAAGCTGCCATGGCTGAATGTCAAAATGATATGTTCACCCGTATGGAACGGCTCATTACAAATCAACTAAACACTTTTAATTCAGAAATTAAATCCAATCAGAGAGAAGTGTCTGAAGTGCAGTTGGCAAAAATTCAAGAAAATATTTTGTGTTCTGACACTTACAAATTCAATAAAAAAGGATGTGAGGAACAGTTCAAATTCAATGTTCAAGTTGGAGGTAAATTAAAGGAAGCTGATTCTTTGCTTAGTGAGGCCGGTGGTTCGAACAGTTTAGTGGTCACAGCAAAATCTAAAATTAGTGAAGGTATGTCCTTAATAGCGGAGAGACAAAAATGTATAAAACTAGCGGATTCATCTGAGTTTGGTTGGAGATTGGTTAGCGAGTATCAGGCAAACCCATTAGCCGATGACTCTGAAGATGAGCGACGTATATCCAAGGCTGAAAGCAGGGCCAGTAAAAAGGCGAAGCAACAGAAATCGAAAAGATCGAGAACAAAGTTCATCCCGTACAGTGCCCCATCCAGCAGTCATTTGTCCACTGACAGCCGGGAACAGAGAAGTCCAGTTTATCGTAATCATAAACCAGGATTGTGTTTTTCGTGTGGGAAACCAGGTCATTGGAGGTCACAGTGTCCACAGATTGTTGACAGTGGAGAAAGTAAACAAAAGATAAGTAGTCTTGTTTGTTCTGATAATTTAGATACGTCTCTGAATGTTGATAAGTGCATTGTACAGGAAACTGATGCACTGCCAAATCAGATGGAGGGGGCTAAGGTTAATTTGCCGGGTGGTCGTTTGAGTCGATGTTTACCCCAGTGGGTGCAGATTGCTGCAAATACAAATATTTTAGCTTTGATACAGCATGGTTACAAAATTCCATTTTTGACTTTACCTGTCGAAATTTTGTTGAAAAATAATCTTTCGGCCCGATCTGAACCCGAATTTGTTGAAAGTGAAATTCAGAAGTTATTGGATAAGGGTTGTGTTGTTTTAGTGGATAAAAAACCATTTGTGGTGAACCCTTTAATGGTTGCGTTTGGAAAAAACAACAAGAGGCCCCAGGGGGCCTGAGGGCGCTCACCTGACATGGTAGCCTAAATATCAACCCAGAGAATTGATTTCCACAAGTTGCATCTGCTCCTCCTAAGAAAAGCTGAAACCAAATATCCAAATATTCTGACCAGTGGATCTAAAAAAAGATTTTTAAAGAATATTCCTCATACTGAACTAAGTCATAATTCGGGCTCCCACAGGGAGCCAATATATGAACCCAGGGACTTGGCTTTAACAAACCTGAATCTCACACCCCTAAGGATTCTGCACACCAAATATCAAAACATTCCGACTGCTGGATCTGAAGGAGAAGATTTTTAAAGAAAATTCCTCATTTTGAACCAAGTTACAATTCGAGCTCCCACAATCAGCCCAAATATGGACTTAGGGACATGGCTTGAACAAACTTGAATCTTACCCCCCTAAGGATGCTGCATAAAAAATATCAAAAGCATTCATCTGCTGGATCTGAAGATTTTTAAACAAAATTCCTCATTTTGAACTAAGTTGTAATTCAGGCTCCCATAGTGAGCCCAAATATGAACCAAGGGACTTGGCTTGAACAAACTTGAATCTCAGCCCCTAAGGTTGCTCCATGCCAAATATCAAAACATTCCAACTGCTGAATCTGAAGAAGAAGATTTTTAAAGAAAAATTCCTCATATTGACTAAGTTATAATTTGGGCTCCCACAGGGAGCCCAAATATGGACCCATGGACTTGGCTTTAACACACTTGAATCCCCCCTCCCCCCCAAGGATACTACTCACCACATACCAAACCATTCCGACTGCTGGATCTGAAGAAGAAGATTTTTTAAGAAAATTCCTCATTTCGAACAAAGTTACAATTCAAGCTCCCACAGTGAGCCCAAATATGGACCTAGGGACGTGGCCTGAACAAACTTGAATCTCACCCCCCTAAGGATGCTGCATACCAAATATCACAAGATTCTGCCTACATGATCTGGAGAAGAAGATTTTTGAAGAAATTTGCCTGAAATGCACTAAGTTCAAATTCGAGCTTCTATAGTGAGCCCAAATATGAATCTAGGGAGCCGATTTGAACAAAATAGAATCAGATCCACCCCACAATGTTGCATACCAAATATCAAAAGATTCTGTCTGCTGGATCTGGAGAAGAAGATTTTTTAAGAAATTTGCCTGAAATGCACTAAGTTCAAATTTGGGCTCCTATACTGAGCCCAAGTATAAACCCAAGGGGCCGATTTGAACAAACTTGAATCAGATCCACCCCACAATGTTGCATGCCCAATATCAAAAGATTCTGCCTGCTGGATCTGGAGAAGAAGATTTTCAAAGAAATTTGCCTGAAATGCACTAAGTTCAAATTTGGGCTCCTATACTGAGCCCAAATATAAACCCAAGGGGCCGATTTGAACAAACTTGAATCAGATCCACCCCACAATGTTGCATACCAAATATCAAAAGATTCTGCCTGCTGGATCTGGAGAAGAAGATTTTCAAAGAAATTTGCCTGAAATGCAGTAAGTTCAAATTTGGGCTCCTATACTGAGCCCAAATATAAACCCAGGGGGCCGATTTGAACAAACTTGAATCAGATCCACCCCACAATGTTGCATACCAAATATCAAAAGATTCTGCCTGCTGGATCTGGAGAAGAAGATTTTTTAAGAAATTTGCCTGAAATGCACTAATTTGAAATCGGGCTCCTATACTGAGCCCAAATATGAACCCAGGGGGCCGATTTGAACAAACTTGAATCAGATCCACCCTCCAATGTTGCATACCAAATATCAAAAGATTCTGCCTGCTGGATCTGGAGAAGAAGATTTTTTAATGTTTTTCCCATTGCCTACAGTGTTAAAAAGTGCTGACTCAGCACTTTTTCAATGTCCCGAAACTGTACCCTATGATAAAACTGATGGCAATTTTTTTTTACCAATTCTTTCTGTTGGTCCTAAGGAAGCTTCACACCAAATAAAAATTCTCTGTGCCGTGCAGTTTTGGAGATATGGGCGTTTTAATTTTTTTCTATTTTTAGCTCCTGCGGTTCCCATGGGGCTACGGGAAAAAAAAAATCAGCATAAATTAGGTACTTATGACCCAATAAACCCTCACATAAAATTTGGTTCAAATCAGCCTCTCGGTTTGGAAAATAGAAATTTTGGGCGGGCCAAAAATTTTGCCCCTCCCATAACGACGCCAAGTATAGCCCCACAAACTTCTCTTGAACAAATCTGAGTCTACACCTCAAAAGGAAGCTGCACACCAAATATCAAGTCTCTGCTACTGCTGGTTCATGAGAAGAAGATTTTTTAAGATTTCAGCACACTTTTTGGGTGTGGCCCTACCCACGGGCGGGGCAACTTGATTTGAACAAAATCAAATTGCGATGTCATAACAAACTATTATCTCAAATATCAATTAAATTGGTTCAGCGGTTTGGGAGGAGAAGACGCAAACACCATGTTCACGAACGATGGACGACGGACGCCGGCTAGGGGTTAAATAAATAATTATGTATTAAAAGTTCCCCTCATGAATCCCGTAAGGATGCAAATTGTTTACAATTTTGATGTCAGGACTAATTATCTTTTAATATGGGAATGGCAGGAAGACAGCCCCCAGGGCTATGCTGTTCCCATGCAGTTTTACATTTATTTCTGTACATTTCTGCAAGTTGTTTATTATACTTCATGTAAACGTATACTGCAAAATAAACTTCAAACTTTTTGTTTGGATAAACATTTCAGTATTTTGCCAGCAAATCCCATTCATGTTGCCGTATATTTTACAGAACTGTTAGATTCCGGAAGTTCTATTCATTCTTTACAGGCGGCCTTTTATTCTTTAAAATGGGCACATTCTTTGAATGATCTTACAGATCCTACTGACAATATGTTTGTAAGAAACATTATAGATTCTGCAAAACGTTTAGTACGCAAAACTGTTAATAAAAAGGACCCGATAAACACTGATATGCTGAAAGAACTGTGCGCTTTGTACACTGCCGAAGTCGATTTGGCTGTTCTCAGGGATCTCTGTATGATCTTACTCGGTTTTGCTGGATTTCTTCGATACGATGAATTAAGTAATTTGCATTGCTCAGATGTTAGGATTTTTGACACACATTTGGCGATTGTGTTACGCAAAAGCAAAACCGACCAGTACCAGGATGGTCATGAAATTCTTATTTCCAAAGGGTCGTCTGTTGCTTGCCCATATTCCACGTTTCTCAGATATGTTTCTGCAGCTAAAATCAATTTATCCTCAGAAGACTTTTTGTCTAAAGCAATATCTAGGTCTGGCAGTAAATGTTCTTTGATTAAGAAGAGTAAGAAACTCAGTTATACCAGGGCGCGGGAGTGCATAGTGGGGCGTTTAAAGCTTGTTGCTGGCGATTCGAACATTGGTTTACATTCTTTGAGGTTGGGTGGTGCAACCGCGGCTGTTATGCATGGTGTCAATGAACGGTGCATACAGCGTCACGGCCGTTGGAAGTCTGACATCAGTAAAGATGGTTATATACGAGATACGTCTGCCAAACGGCTAGAGGTTACACAATTACTGGGGTTGTAATTTTCAGCTATTCCTGGCTTTCTTTGTAATTTTCAATGTCGCCATCACTTGTCGGCAAGCTGCTGCATTATGTGTTATTTATTTGGGAGGGGCACAGACTAATATTTTCTCGCGTTATGGCAGTTTAGCGGGAAAATGTTGTCTTTGAATATTCAAATAAATGGGTTGCTGATTTGTACCAATAGGAAGGGGTGGTGGTGTCATGTGCTTGACAAGGTTTTGTCGCAGGGGTTTTTTCATCAGTTCAAGCAATTCTTTCACGACGCTGACATCTCTTGTTTTAAAATTATTAGTATATTGCTAGCCATAATACTCACTGGCTTAGTGTCGCGCCTCTTGTAAAAAAAAAAAAAGAAAAAAAAGTGAACTTCCGACACTTCATAGTTACAATGGCAGTGCATCATGTATGTACAGCTTCGGATAACAGGTTTCCATGGGCCCCTGATATCAAAGATATATAAAATAGAATTAAAAATACAGGGGTATCTATGGTTTTTCCTGGGCGGCCACGTAACGCTACATTTTCTGTTGTATGATTTGGATCATTTTGGTGTGCTTTGCACATTGTGCCTGTGGCACAGTATTTCCAATATGTCAAAATAAATTTGAGAGCGTCACTCAATGTCGCCATCGCTTGTCGGCAAGCTGCTGTGTTATGTGTTATTTATTTGGGAGGGGCACAGACGAAGATTTTTAAAGAATATTCCTCATATTGAACAAAGTTACAATTTAGATTCCCATAGAGTCCCAAACTGTACCTTAGGACAAAACTGATAGCGATTTTTTTTCACCATTCCTTTCTATTGGTCCTAAGGAAGCTTCACACCAAATAAAAAGTTTCAGTGCCATGCAGTTTTGGAGATATAGGAGTTTGAATTGTTTTCTATTTTTAGCTCCTGAGGTTCCCACGGATCAGCGGGAATTTTTTTTTTGGCATGAATCAAGTACTTAGGACCCAATAATACCTCATGTCTATGGACAGACATATTACAAATATGTGCAATAAGGCTTTCGGGGGTCTATACAAAGTTAAACAGATAAGACAGTTCCTCACGAAAGACTCCACAAAAACCCTAGTTCATGCCTTTGTAACCTCACATTTGGATTATTGTTATGCCTTACTGTTCAACCTTCTACAATATCATTACTCTCACCTGCAGATGGTACTAAATGCATCAGCCTGAGTGGTATGCAGGGTATCACGATCTCAACACATCACTCCTGTTCTGAGGGATATGCACTGGCTGCCAGTCAAGTACAGAATAATTTTCAAAACTTTATTATTAGTTTTTAAGACACAAAACAACATGTCACCAGCCTACTTAGAAGAACTCTTTAATACCAAAAATGTGTGTCAATACAACCTGAGGTCCGATGGTAAAATGCTACTACATGTTCCAAAATATAGGTGTAAGACATTTGGAGATATGTCATTCTCATTTGCTAGCCCTTACTTGTGGAATAATTTACCAGAACACCTAAAAAGACTGTCAAATGTCAACCTTTTCAAGAAAAATCTCAAAACATACCTGTTTCAAAAAGCCTATAAGTGATGTTGTGGACTGTATGATACTGTATATATTCCGTTTGAATATTTGCACGAGCTCAGTAACATGTACAGCACCTTAGAATATGGTTCTACATCTGAACTATAATTTTGGAGCTATATAAATGTGTATATTATTGTAGCAAATTTGGTTCAAATCAGCCTCTCAGTTCGGAAAATAGAAATTTTGGGTGGGGCGCAAAATAGGGATCCTCCTGTTGTGTGGCCAAATATTGACTGAGAAAATTTCTTTGAACAAACTTGAATCTTGAGTGCCAAAGGAGCTTACATAGCAAATATTACAGCATTCTGACTGGTGGTTCATAAGAAGATTTCAGGAGAAAATGATGCTTTTGGGGCATCACTCCCACCCCAGTGGGGGCACCGAGCTCATTTTAACAAACTGGAAAGAGGATACCTCCAATATACTGTATGTCAAATTTGTTTGGGTTTGGGCTACTGGAGGAGAAAACCGAGTTGCGAAAGTTAACCGATGACGGATGAGACGACGGACGACAGATGCCAAGTGATGGCAAAAGCTCACAATGACTTTCAGTCAGGTGAGCTAAAAAGAGGAACGCGGCCTGGAATCAGTGATACACCGGTACTGAATAATATATAGTCACCTAAAAGGCTCCCAGTTACTAAAATTGCAAGATTCTAAAATGTATGCCGTATCCAGAATACAGAGATAGGTCAATAACCAGTGATATTAATATGTACAACCGTAAACTTGTCCAATTGAATCCCAATGGAAAGTTATCTGAGAGAACTTATACGCTTCTGAGCCAACCAACAGGCGACCACGTTCAGATGTACAAGTAAATTCCAATAATGAACTTCCAAATTGTAACCATACAATCTATGAGAATGAGAGAGTAGAGTAGGATTCTCCTTTGTGTACTGCTTCCGGTTGAAAACTGGATTCAGAACCTGGAACAGGATATGAAAAAAAAAACTGTCAATGACCATCCCTAAATAAACCATTGTTCCCAAGGTCCAATAAAACCCATGACTGTTCACAGAATGAATATACCACTCTGAATAATGAAGACAAAAATAGAGAACGTACACATAGACGGCCCGTAGGAAAATCCATAACTGATCCAACTAGCCCAAAATTCTCATAAGCTCTTATACTGACATTGAGCAAGAATTTAAGAGAATCTATTCAACAAATACGTCTGCGTAATGATTAATAATATTTTGCACACAACCAACAGAATCATCACCTGAATACAACCTGTATCATCAGTGTAACCGAGCGATACAAAATATAACCAGGAAACTGAAGAAATAAAACAAAGTTAATGCGATTTATAACCTGAGTAATAGACTCATGACGTAACAAAAGCAGACAATTCTGAGAGTGGACTAATTGCCATACTTGGAGAATGTTGCCCAGATAACTAACATACCTGCCACACAGGTACACGAAGGCTAGCAATATCAACTGAATGAATTCATGAAGAAAATCGGAATCGAAAAACAGTTACTGTTCAGGAATCATATGCTCATATGCGAACAATGAATGAACAACTGCTGGAATCAAACCAACTAAAGAGTGGATGAATCAAATATGGCACTATTGCAAGCAATACACCTGCAGATATAGCATCAATATATCCCTTGAAATCAAGAGAGTACGCCATGGCCCCCCAAAAATATACCATGTAGACATAATATCCATAATCCGAAAGTGGAAATATAATCCACGACAATAGATCAGATTTAAAATGAAGCAGGCGAAAAACTAAGTCCCGACACCTGATCATAAAAACCTAGATGAACTCCTTTTGCCTCATTCCGATTATTGCAGGAAACATATTCCTGAAAAAGGAAGTAACTACAGGATCTGAAAGAACGCTCATTATTTCTCACAAGGTTAATATGGCATCATCAAAAAGGCTAAAAGCCTCATACAACTAACACAAAAAAATACTGTTAAGTAGAGAACAACCTTTTTTCTTATAACAGTACTTTGTCCAAGAGGACAGTGGTCTCAGCCTAGCTGATGCAGCTAAATGTTTTCCTGTTTGTGAAGACAATTATATGGCTGTTAACAGCAGCTCTAGAAGCTCACTAAAGGAGACTTACAACGCTAGCCACTAATGATAGGGAAAAAACACTGCTCATAATTCTAGCTTGGCTACTATGGTGTCAACAATAAGACTAACATCTGTGACACCTAAGAAAACAACACCGAGAAGGAAAAAATGTACTCTTTCCTTTTAGCGGTTCTATTACCAAAAGACAGCGGTCCCAGCCTAGATAACATAGCTTAGAAGTCTTCATCCCCGTGAAGACAGAAATCTTGGTGTAATTTGCGACCTCAGAAAGCTCACTAAACAGATACTTAAGACGTTAGTCGCTCAAGGAAAAAAAGGCTGCTCTTGATACAAATAAGGCATCAACAAAAGGACTAAAGTTTCAGACACCTAAGAATTAAACACAAAGAAGGAAACAACATACCCATTCCTTCTAACGGCCCTAATTTCAAAGAGACAACAGTCTCATATTATCTAGCGCAGCTTATAAGTCTTCATTTCTGTGAAGACAGATATCTCGGTGTAACTTGCGACCTTTGAAAGTTCACTAAACGGAGACTTACTAAGTTAGTCACTCAAGCTAAGGAATAAAAGACCGCTCTTTCAACGGCCCTAATTCCAAAGACACAGTAGTCTCAGCTTAGCTAACACAGCTTACAAGTCTTCATCTCAGTGAAGACAGACATCTATGTCATCTACGGCCTTGGAAAGCTCACTAAACAAACACTTACGGCGTTAGCTGCAATATATAAGAAAAGACCACTCTATGAAATTAGTCACTAATGTTATAGAAACAAACCGCTCTTAATTTACATAAGACTACCAAGGCAACCACAATAGGACTAAATGCCTGTGATGCCTAGGAATACAACACTGAGAAGGAAAGAATGAAATCTTTTCTTCTAACGGCCTTATTCCAAAAAGATAGCGGTCTCAGCGAAGCTAACGCAGCCTAAAAGTCTTATAAACATTAAGACAGATTATGTGTGTTATCCTGCAGCCTTGGACAGCTCACTAAATGGAGACTTATGATGTTAGCCACTAATTTATAAGAAAAGACTGCTCTAAAATTACATAAGGCTACTATGGCATCAACAATATAACTAAATGCCTCTGACACCTAGGAATACAACACCGAGAAGTAAAAAACATACTTTTTCCTTCTAACGGCCCTATTCCATGTCTCAGCCTAACTATGAGCTGTCGATCTTATGTTCGTAACCTGCGATTTCTGGGACGCTGCAATAAGCTGCGATAAGCTGCGATAGGCTGCATAATCTGCGACAGCAGGTCTGTGAACAAGGCTTACGGAGCAACAGTTATCCGCTTCTTCACCATATGCTGCTCACAGGATGGAGATCTGATCCCAGATCTTTTGATGCATGTCCTGTATGAATATGCCTCGAATCCGACTTTGGTGGTGAAGACTGGGAATGCCTCCGTGGAACAGCATGAACATGTGAAGTCAGACAGTTAGTCTGCGGTCTAACATGCTTCGTCGATGAAGCAGAGGAAGAAGCCAAAGCTGCAACCGCTCCCGGCTGCAGTGTGGAAGGAGCATCCCGGACCGCAAGCGTGAACGGATGCCCCAAGTCACTAAAGTTTCTCAAAGCATAAGCAGTCGACCCAGACTGCTGACCGAATGGAGAGGGTTATCTAACTTGCGATCTGCACCAGATCTAGCCAAAACGTGTAGGCTTCTACCCCTTAGCATGGTTTCCCATGGGAGAAGAGGAAGCCGTAACAACACCAACCCCGGCTGAAGAGTAGACAGTACGCCCCAAACCGCATAGTTCAGATGGGGGGCCCGACTTAATGAAGTTCCTCATGACAGAAAGAGTCCAGCCCGACTGCTGATGGGACAGAGAATGCTCTCCAACGTGCGTGCTCTTCAATAAGAAGCCATAACTGCAGCCAACTCCAGCTGCAGTATGGAAAGAACATCCGAACTTGCCTAATTCGGCCAGGTGCTCAGACTCATTGAAGTTTCACATGACGGCACAGTCGACCCTGACTGGTAAAGAGATGGAGAGGGTTCTCCAAGTAGTAACCTGACCCCAGATCTCGCAGAGTGTCCCACAGAGAAACTTTCAGGCTTCTTCTCCTTTTGCCATCGTCACTGGGTGAGCTTTCGTTTTTGAGGTGCTCGCTCTACACACGTCTATACTTCTCAATCGCAATGGACCTACCTGGTGTCCCGCCTCCCATATAGGGACAACCACTTCACCGGTCGAGCTAGCTGCATGCAGAGGATTAAGAGAACTAACTAGAGACCTCAATCCCCTGCTAAAAATCCTGAGCACATTGGCAGCTAGGTCTGTTTACTCATCAGAGCGGGGCTCATAACAGTGCGACAACGGCAGCACATAACGGATAGGTGTCAAAGTACCATCACCATGTTTTTATTCCTCTGAAAAAAAGAGACTGAAAGACTAGTATTAGCCTGTGGTGAAAACTCCGACCTCGGAACTTCACCGCCCACATAGCACAAGAATTGAAGGAGTGCAGCAACTACCATCAGACAACAAGCATTTAAATCCGAGACTTCCTGGACTTACACTAGGCACCAATTATTATAAAAGATACAATAATAATGAAGCTCAAATCGTAAGTCCACTGCACTCCCAATAATAATACAGAATAAACTTTGCAAAGCTACATAACTCAGACAATCACAAAAAGTTTCGAAAAATTTTGAATGAAGCCTAAGTACCCCAAGGGAACTTCTTGAGCCCAAGGACATCCCGATAGAGCCTAAGTGTGGACGAGCACTACCTAATTAAAGCTAAACTACCGGAATAAGATATAATATGTATCGTCATGGAAAAAAATGAAAGTGCCAATGACAGTGTTGCTTAACTTGTCTGTGTGTTGTGTTTGATGAAAAGGATAATGTTCAATGTTTATGAAAGCATTATGAAATACGACATGAATTGTGATAATTGGGAATATGGTAATTTCTGTTCCCTGTATGCTATGTTTTCAATAAAAATAATATGAATTGTAGACTCTACTAAAAAATTGAGGGGTAGGTTAATATGGCCCTCACAGTTAATGTATGTGGCCCTCACAGTTAATGTATGTCATCGAAAGTTACCAAGTTACAGTGAAACAAGCAAATTCAGTGAATTCATGTCCCCCGCTGAGCAGCAGTTTCAAGGGGAATTAATGCATCCAGTGGAATATAGTTGAGTTGCAAGTGGAATTTATTTAGAAGAGACAGTGCTTCAGACAGTGGTTATCAGATTTATTTTCACGGAGGTCACTGTCAAAGCAAGCCAAGTGATGTGGAGTGTAACTGTGAGAATCACTAAAAATTAGGACTGTATGATAAGACATATTACATTAAACTGATGTGAAAAGTGTTAACAAGCCTGTAAAGCTTGTGATTGGAAGTTAATGAAACCTTGGAAGTGATGTCCAGATAATATGGTGGTCTGAATGGTAATGGGAGAGTCTGACTTTGTAGAGTTGCAAAAGAAGTACTGACGAAGACATATTCTGGTCTCACAATGATAACAAAGACACACAAGAAGTTTTGTGAAGATCGGTTCATAAATACAGCTTTTAGACCGAGGTGCGTTGATGCATGGGCAGATGGACGGCAGACAGACAGATTTTCAGTACAAAATTTCCCACATTCGAACTTGACCTAAGTATTGATAAAAGTAATCCATATATGAAATTTCATTTAAATCGGTTGACTCTAAGGAAAGTTAGAGTCTGGAAATCATCAGCCATCATCAAATTTAAGCAACCTAATTAAATATGTGCAGAAAATGCCTATGTTCGAACTTGGACCCACAATTGATGAAAGTGATCTACTACCCAAATTTCATAGAAATCGACTGACTGTAAGGAAAGTTAGAGTCTGGAAACAAAAAACACGAGGGTGTGCACTTGCTGTGTGTTAGTAGTAGCACTGAATAAATCAAAGTTTCCCTAATTTGCATAATTTTTGCTCGAGAACAAAACCTGTATTATATGTGATGTATTGCATGTTACTAAACATTCATACAAAAATTTATTCAACTCCGAAGTTTCATATAGAAGTTCTGTACAAAAAATCGCGACATCGACGCCGTAGCTGCGACGGGTGGTGCAATCTCACAAAATTCTAAGTTCATCAAGGGCCATAACTCCAAGAAAAATATTTGGAACAACACATGCATTGAACAGTGGCTAGACATCAATAAGATACACTTACATGCTAAACGTAAAGTCATTCCATCAGGTATTTCAAAAGTTATTGAGTTTTGAAACTCGTTGGCCACAGACAGACCGACCGACTGACAGACCGACATTGCCACTTATAGAGCTGCTAGTCGCAGCTAAAAACTGATTACACCCAATTTCGGAACAAAATGGCCACTGGCAGCCAGCTTGAATTTTGGACCAAACCCCAAAACACATATTCTGGTCTCCCAAGGACAACAAAGATGCCCGAGAAGTTTCGTGAAGATCGGTTCATAAATACGGCTTTTAGTCTGAGGTGCATTAATGCTCGGACGTTCTTACAAATGGCTACTTATGTGGCTATTTTATGGACATGTTAGGTGGCTAACCTATAACACATGTCCAACATAATAAAACAAGTTTTTGGGGGGGGGAAATTTGGGGGGGGGGTCAGCTAACCCTAACCCTACCCTTTACGGACTCTAACCCTACCCCCCTCACCCTAAACTAACCCTAACCCTAGCCACATAACTCTAACACCCCTTCACTGACCCCCCACCCCACCCCTAAACCCCACATGGAATGCCCTAACCCTACTCTACATTTAACCACGTAACAGACTTCAATCACATAAGTATCCCATTTTACTAACTCGTAGCCACATAAGTAGTCATTTGTGTGTGCAGGGTAGACGGACATGCAGACAGACAGATTTTCAGTACAAAATTTCCCACATTTGAACTTGACCTAGGTATTGATAAAAGTAATTCATATATGAAATTTCATCGAAATCGGTTGATTTTAAGGAAAGTTAGAGTCCGGAAAGCATCAGCCAAGCAAATTTCAGCAACCTAATTAAATATGCGCGGAAAATGCCCTAATGCTACTACCCAAATTTCATCCAAATCCAGTCAGTGTTAGGAAAATTAGAGTTTGGAAACGAAAAACATGGAAGGACACCCCGAATTGAATATCTCCCGGTTTTTTCAAAAAGTAGGAGACAATTATTCCAAAATGAGTCATCCTATCAAGTTACAATGAAATCCCTTTGTAAATATGGCCTGTAGATTGAGCTAAAGGTTTTCGGACTTTGGGCCTGTGTAGCAATCACAGTTGACCAATCGCAACCAAAAGGGACGTCCTCATATTGACATTATATGAAGTCAACCTACCAAGTTACAATAAAATCCCTTCATAAATACGACCTATAGTCTGTGCTGAACTTTTGTAGGTTTTGGGATCATGCTGCCATCATGGCTGAATGATCACGACCAGAAGGGGATGATCTCATCTGGGCATTATCTGGAGTCATCCTACCAAGTTACAATAAAATCCCTTCATAAATATGACCTGCAGACTGTGCTAAAGGGTTTTGGGCTTTGGGCCCCTGTAGTCGTCACAGTTGATCAATCACAACCAAAAGGGGATGTGATCATTTAGACATTTATGGAGTCAACCTTCTATGTTACAATGAAATCCCTCCATAAATACGATCTATGTGAAAGGTTTTTGGGGTTTGGGGCTTGGGCAGCAATCACAGCTGAATGATCATGACCAAAAGGGGATGTTCTCATCTAGACATTATATGGAGTCATCCAACGAAGTTACAATGAAATCCCTCCATAAATATGACCTGTAGACTGTGATAAAGGTTTTCGGGTTTTGGGCTTGGGCAGTCATCACAGTTGACAGATCGCGACCAAATGGGAAGTTCTCATCTGGACATCATATGGAGTCATCCTACCAAGTTACAATGAAATCCCTCCACATTAAATATGACCTGCAGACTGTGCTAACAAGTTTTGGGTTTCAAGCTCGGGCAGCTGTCACGGCTGGCAGATCATGACCAAAAGGGGACATTCTCATGTAGATACTATACAGAGACATCCTACCAAGTTACAATGAAATCCCTTCATAAATATAACCTGTAGACTGTGCACAACAGAGGCCCAAAGTTAGTAACCGATCAACAACCAACTGATGGATAGGAAGAAAAAACAATGCGTCTGGTAAAAGATGCAAGAATACAAAACGTCCTGAACAGTAAACGAACAGGATGTAAACACAGGGGATAAACAGAGTACCCATTCTGCAAAACAAGTTAAACTCCCAAGAATTTTAATAAAAAATTCTCAATAAAAAAGCCAAACGAGCTTGGGATTATAACAGGAGGGTTCAGGAGAGGGAAGGGAAGGAACACGAACAAAATAACAGTGGAGTCATATTATAATGACAACATTCAGAAGCATATCCCAAAAATAGGAAACATGAATAATTTTATATAAAAATAGGCTGATGAAATCGTCAGATGTGCACCCATACATGCAACTAGTAGAAAGCTGTATGACAGAGAGCCATCCGGGAAGCCGACATTATTTACACCATACATGGTATGGGTACATATAGAAATGGACTGGAGGAAGTCTAATTTGATGGTTAAAGGGTTAATACCTCCGGATAAAATTTTTAGATTTACATAAAAAACTATACAGCTCGGCACATCAGTAACCTGAACACATATATGAAGTAACATGACAATCAGATTGATATTTTTTGAGTTTTCTCATACCAAAGGGATTGGAGGAATTTTCAATTTGAAGGATAAAGGGATAATATCTCAGGATCAAATTATCAGATTTACACCAAAAACTATACAGCTAGGCAAATCAGTAACCTGAACACAAATATAAAGTAACTTGACAATCCAAGTAATATTTTTCAAGTTATCGAATGTCAAAGGGATTGGAGGAATTTTCAATTCGCAGGATAAAGGGTTAATATCTCAGGATCAAAATAACAGATTTACACCAAAAACTATACATCTTGGCACATCAGTAATTTGAACACAAATATAAAGTAACCTGACAATCCAAGCAATATTTTTCAAGTTATCGAATGCCAAAGGGGTTGGAGGAATTTTCAATTTGAAGGATAAAGGGTTAATATCTCAGAATGAAATTATCAGATTTACACCAAAAACAATACAGCTCGGCACATCAGTAACCTGAACACAAATATAAAGTAACTTGACAATCTAAGCAATATTTTTCAAGTTATCGAATGCCAAAGGGATTGTAGGAATTTTCAATTTGAAGGATAAAGGGTTAATATCTCAGGATCAAAATAACAGATTTTCACCAAAAACTATACAGCTCGGAACATCAGTAACCTGAAGATGTATATAAAGTAACATGACAATTGGATTGATATTTTTTGAGTTATCTCATACTAAAGAGATTGGAAGAATTCTCAATTTGAAGGATAAAGAGTTAATATCTCGGGATCAAATTATCAGATTTACACCAAAAACTATACAGCTCGGCACATCAGTAACCTGAACACAAATATAAAGTAACTTGACAATCCAAGCAATATTTTTCAAGTTATCGAATGACAAAGAAATGGATATGGACGCCGGACGGACAGACGGATGGATAGACAGACAGACAAAGGATGGACGAACAAAGGATGGCCACCCTGGGTGCCGGCATTATGTATACCATACATAGTATGAGTACACATGAAAATTATAAAGTTACAGCCCTGAACATCCTAAACCACCGTTAGTCACTTCCAACATCCTGCTGCACTGTTGAGTCCATGAAAACCATCATTGATTTGTGCGTGGCATCTTCAAAAATGAGAATTTATTGCACAGATGTCAGTTCAAATGTTTACTGACTTGGGCCAAACAAAAGAATGCTTGGTGCCAATTCTGGTCTCTTCCTGGGTACATGTACTACGCATGCGCAGTACTAAAAGTATGGAGAGCCAGATAGGACTTTCGTGTTTAGCCCTTGATATTATTGAGTTTGCCTCAGCTAAGTCTGGGCCATTGGTTCTAGTATAAAAAAAATCTGATATTTTTTATTCGACAAGATCATTCAATGACAAATACAGTTCGAGGGTTCCGGCACTTGAATTGTGAATAAGCAGTCACTTCAAGGACTCTTCAGGACATTTTCAAGGGCTTTCAAGGAGCTAGAGATGAGAAACTCAATGATTTTCTAGGATGTTTCAGGGCAAAAGAAAAGGAACTCCCCTGCATGAGCTACATATAGTGACACATACAGGCAAGCTGAGGATGATTGAATTCAACATTACCAATTTTAAATGATATCACAACCACACATGCAAGCTACCTCATGATTCTCATTTTATTAAGCAGATATTCTATTGGGAAGAGATAAAGTGAAGCTTATTTTATTGGCTACTTCTTAAGTGAATAACCCTGATAACTGAATGTAACTTTCAAACACACAACCAATTACCATACCTTCAACACAAATTTGCCTTGTTAATGTTATGGTTTAAAGAATAAAAATCCCCGTTAACTGGTATATTTATTTATAATTATATTGGTGTTTAAGGTCACATACTTATGCACAACAGCTAATCATGACTAACAGTTTTTACGGGTAGAGGAAGCAGGAGTACCCAGAGAGAACCATCGAGCATCGACGAACAACTGTCAGCTCCTCAACATTCTAACTCTGTTCAAGCTCCGCTCAAGCAGGGTTACAGAGGTTGAAGACATGTGCACCATCGACAATCAGTACGCCTTAGTACACAGCATCATTGTGCCCCAATGTAGGCAAACGAGCTAAAGTGCCTTGCCCATGGACACAATGCGGGTCATCCCAGACAGTGATCGAACTCTGGACCTCTAGCATAGAAGTCTAACAGTCAACCACTGAACCATCTGTTAACTGGTAGAGTTCCAAGTTATCTTTTAAAGGTGATTTGTAAGATGAGTTTTTTTTTCAAAGATACCATTCTAACAGTAAGGGTACCTTCAGCATAGAAATTTTTTTTCATACTTAATTGTTTTGTTACAATTTACTGGGGAGTGCCTGATGACTCTCCAATAATTGTAACAAAGGCCCAAGTGGTATGAAGGGTATCATGATCTCAACACATCACTCCTGTTCTGAGGGACATGCACTGGCTGCCAGTCAAGTACAAAATAATTTTCAAAACTTTATCATTAGTTTTTAAGACACAAACCAACATCTCACCAGCCTACTTAGAAGAACTCCTTAATACCAAGAATGTGTGTCAATACAACCTGAGGTCCCAATGGTAAAATGCTACTACATGTTGCAAAACATAGGTGGAAGACATTTAGAGATAGGTCATTCTCATTTGCTGGCCCTCACTTGTGGAATAATTTACCGGAACATGTAAAAAGACTGTCAAAAGTCAACCTTTTCAGGGAAGATCTCAAAACATACCTGTTTCAAAAAGCCTATAAGTGATGTTGTTGACTGTAAGTAGGGTTTAATATATTCCTGGTTTTTATGGAACCGGGTACCGGGTATATTTCACTAACCAGAACCAGGTAACAGGTATTTCCCGGTTCCTGTGAGTGTGAGGTAAGTATGAATTATATAGGTAGGTATAACAAGATTAACAGATAACTAATGAAGTGGAAATCGTTTAATGAAAGTATGATTACGAGAAAAATAAAATAAAATGAATAGTCTCTTGACAACGTCTCGTGGTTTCGAGAAAACAATGATAATCATTTGACAATCAGCATGTCGTGTTTTATGCACTTTACGGTCATTTCATCGAACGTCATATAAAGTCCAGACTCCAGAGCAGTCACTTGGAACCGAGTCAATCATTTGCCTGCTTTATTCTTCAAACTTCATATGGCGTTCGGTGAAATGATCGTAATGTTTAAGTCAATGCAGTTCATAGTTCATAAGATAACTTCATGACCATGTAGTGAGTCACTAATGTCACGTGGTTGCTTAGGTAGGTTGTGCACCGCGGCCTCCGCCATCACGCCTATAAAACTTGAGCAGAAAGAGAAGCGTGCTCAGTGATTTATCGTTGAGGCGTGACCTTATTTTCGTAGCAAATTGTCCGGCTGCAGAGAAACTACTCTCGGATTCAACTGATGTTGGTTTTCCGGTCATTAATGCATTGAATAGGAAATCTAGGTTTGGGGTGCGTTCATTGTTGGCTTCATACAATTTAAATTCAGCATTTATGTTTGGCAATGAACCCTCTGGTCTCCTTTGGTAACTGGCTGACTTATCAATATACTCTTGAAGGATATCTTTCATCGTAGCTGCTTTGGGTGCTTTCGGCTTTTTCTCATTCGCGACCGGGTCACTAACATCGGCATCATCTGGGTTTAGTATCTGACAACCGTTGTCTTCGTTTCGATTTGCGAATCCATTCCTCGGAGCCGCGATAATTCTGCTTTGGCCAGTCGAACGTGTGTTGTTTTTGGACAGGGCTCGAAGAAATCACCAGTTTTACCGTTGAATGCTGAATGATCATGCAGGTATTGCAGAAGCGTAACTAGCGTTTTATCTCGTTGCTTATTGAGTCGCTCTTGTAGACGCTCAGACATTATTCTACTGATATTGCTGTTATTCTGTTATAGTTGGTCAAATAAAAACTTCAGTATGGCATCGGCCGAAATGAAAGTGGTGTCCCGTCGACAGAGTGCTTCATTTGCGACTGTGATGGGTTTTAGTGTTTTGGCCAGATCTTCGACAAGTTCTAACTCATCTTCACTAAGTTTAGATTCATCGCGCAAGTCAACATAAGCCTTCAGCATGGAGGGTCGAATTTGCAGATAACGCGACAACATTTCCTCAATGCTGTTCCAGCGTGTCTTGATATCAAGTTTTGGTTTCAATTCTCGACCGAATTCAGAACGTACATAGTTTTGCAATATCTCGTCAGCACGACCACGTCTAAATTTTTTGCAATCCTGTTTAACTTTTTTAACCAAACTGGCATAGTCTTCTTTCATGAGCACCGACTCTTCCTCAGCTTCTAATTGTATATCAGGCTCATCACTGAACTCTTCTTCTAATTCTGATTCTGAATCACTTTCGCTATCCTCTGATTCTTCTTCTTGATCTGTCTCTTCTTCACAGCCTTCGCTCTGATCTTTAGACTTAGCATACAGTACGTCAACTACCGCCAAGTGTATGGCATGGCTGTAGCACAAACAAGATAAAGTCGGCATGAGCCTACCAAACTTGACCATCACGGATGCACCATCGTTGGTGCATACTGCAATATGTTCATCAATATTCAAACCGAATTCTGACAGATGTTCGCGAACTGCATCAACGGTTGCTTCAGAAGTGAACTTTCCAGTAATACGTCGAAGGCCTGTGTTCCAAAATAACCCGTGCTGTCCGTGAACGTCGATGTTGAGGTATCGCCGGTTTCTGATGCTCGTCCATTCATCGAGTGTAAGGGAGAATCTCTCACCTGCTTCTAGTCGCGCTTTAAATTCTGACGCTAGACTCTTTTTTAGATTATCTGCATGATTGTACAGCAATTTCATTACATCAGAAGGATTATGTGGCAAATTATATCCATCTCGGCTGAGACTTTTCCGAATGTAATCTGACTTGACAACTGCGTGGATTGAGAAACCGTCAACCACTATTAAAATAGCCAAAATTTTATCAAGGGAATCTTTCTCTCTAATTACAAATGCATCAACAGTCTTTTGTGTAGTCAATCTTGCCAGTTTAGATTTAGAATCGGCTGATGTTGCTGTGCTGGAACTCTCACATGGGCGCTTCGAATTTGACAAATCAATTCCATGAACCAGTTTCAGGTGTTTAGCTAAACTACTGGTCGAACCACCGCTGATTGTCAATAACTTGTCACACTGCTGGCATTGGGCTTTGTTGCTCAAATCGGCGCGCCGTATAAAGTATCTCCATACCTGCGATGCGTTTTCCCGACTCATCCTCGAAATTGAATAAAATAAAAACTTTTGCAGGACGCTACGGCGACACAGGGTTACGGCTGACGAAACCAAAATACCAAATGCCACAAAGTTTACGAGTTGTGAATGACGCACTGAATCACTGTTAGTGAGTAATAGTGACGCGTTAATCGATTCGAATTGACGTCATAACTCATAAATAAGAGCATGTGTTTCGTGCACGTGCTATCAATTAAAATCGCGTTGAGCTACAGCGAGTCAGCGACGGTGTGTTTGAAGTCGCGACTCGCGCCACGGGAATATATAGTTAATATTTCGAGGCGATTCGATCTCAGGCCTTAATCATAAACGTGTAATAAAACCCGGTTCTCAACAACGCAATAACCGGGTAGCGATTATAGTCATTAATGGAACCGGAACTGGGTATACCCAGAATCGAATTAAACCCTAACTGTAAGTTATTGTTTATATTCCGTTTGCATATTTGCACGAGCTCAGTAACATGTACAGCGCCTTAGAATATGGTTCTATATCTTCTGAACTTTATTGGCATTACTCTGTACAGATTAGCTTGTTGTTTCCTGCAAATTAGCTTGTTTTGTACAAGTTAAAGTGGCTTTCTGCACTTTTCAATAAAGCCATGATAGGGGCTTCTAGAATGCAACCAGTTAATTTAAGAAAAAGTCTTATACTCCATTGAAGAATGACTCTGAAAACCATTGAATTCCCCATGTTTGGAGAGCTAATTTACCTCAGCACATGCAATATGAGCATTTAATCTATTATATCTTGTTTGATAGAGTATCATCAGCTCTGTCACACTTAATATAATAGAATAAATGCACAATTTATAACTAGAATATAAAAAATGACAAATTTCTTAATTGCATACTCCCCTTAATTGAATATTTTCCCCAGGTTAAGTGGCTATTCAATATGCAATTAACAGGGTTCCACTGTAATTCATCCCCGCAATAGGCAACTCACGGTGAGGCAAGAGGATAGGTTAAATGAACCTCCTTTGATGACATGATATTGGATTTTTCAGGGTTTTTCAAAGAAAGTTCCAATAATGAACACTTCGACAAAGAATTTCTACAGTTAAGAAGTTTTATGGTATTCCAGATGTAACACGAAACATGAGCATTAAAACAATTTTTATCTCCACATTCATCATTTGACTTTTTACACCACACCTGCCATGCCACTTGTCATGTATACACTTGGGGAGACTTAACTCTCATGAAAAAGTTAGATTCCATTAAATCTGGAGTTCAATCTATGTCAACTTACAAGGGAAATATACACAAAAATAAGGGCTACACAAAGTGTGGGCCACTGCCTCAACCCGTAGACATGTTTGAAGTAGCCTCAACGGTGTTGGGGGACAGACACATTTTCTAAGTCAAAAGAGTGAAAACAGAAAAATTTTCTAAGCCCCAAAAAGTTAAAAAAAAAAAGGGCAATAGATCTGGAAAAATTATTGGATGGAACCCGTTCCTTATGCATATCTGTTCTCCCATACGGGTCTATCACCATACCAAAGCAGATCCAAATCTGACCAATGGCTTTGAAATTACATCACAAAACATTTGTATGGATAGACAGACAGATGGATGGAGGGACAGATGGAGGGCTTAACTAGATACCCCTGAATGCTCCTTTGGAGGTCAGGGACATAATAAAAACGTGATTAATTTTTTGAATTTGGAAATAACAGAAATTATTAAATTCTGAAAGTGTATTTTCTAATTAACATGTCAAAAGCCCATAAATTATGGCTTGAAATTGAACAGAACCAATTAATTACCTCCTTGACATGTATGATTCATGTCAAACATTTAACAAATCCAATTTTAGTACAGTGGAGCCAACTTAATTGGATACATCTCTTAATTAAATAACTTTGTTGATTGTAGTGAACCCGATTATCAAAACTTGCTATGAACCAATTACTGATTATTTCCCTGCCGATTTCGATGCCGATTGTGATGGTTGAAATAGGACCAAGAAAAAAATGTGTTAGTGCCTGTTATTCTGCAGAATTTCGTTGATAAATCACCAATTACGAAAGCTTAACACCACACATGTTCTGCATGAGTAGTGCTGGACATTATTAGCCAAAATAATATTTGCATTATGGGAGTTGGGGTGGGGGAAGATCGTTATAAACTACACAATCACGCAATATTGTTCTCTTGTAAAGATTGTGGTTTATTCTGGTAAATAGAGTTCATACGGTTTTGTGTAAGAATACATTACACTTGGCTGAATTAACGAGGAAGATACTGAGCACACACACTTTGTGTCTTAATTGAATAGTAACATTGATGTTAATGTGTGTTGTGAAGTTGCTTGGTGCATTGTTGACAAAAACGCACGCAGAGTCAGAATATCTTATTTAATGCTCATTGTTCAACTTGTTACCTCCCTTGATCTGTTTCTTCAGTGTTGACATGCTATAAAATGAACTTGACAAACTGAAAATGTGTTTGTGAGAGTCAAAAATTGGGTACAGAACTGAAAATTCCTTGGGTACAAAAATTCCTGAAAATTGGTACAAAAGGATGAAAGATTTGGATACGAAACGTTCAACTGAGTACAAAACATCCATAGTATGTAACGTACAGATCCCCTACAGACTACTGACTGAACACATTTTATTTATACACGTACCCAAAGCAACATTGTACAGCACCATGATGGAAGACCGGTGACTTCATTCAGCTGGGAATAGTTGCGATCCCGATTGCAGATGGTAAATTCCGTAATATCTCAGTTCTGCAAATCCCTAAATATTCTGATATGCACTCCACACGTTTTTAATGGGAACACTCTATTGAAAAGGACACATTTCAAAGAGATTTTAATAGTCAGTGTTAAATACAGAATAACCGGAAACTGCCGGTTTTTAACTGATGGTTGTCATAATTGGCAGTGCCCCATAACCGTCCGGTTCCGATTGCCGATTCCAACTATCGGTTCATCACTAGTTGATTGAATATAACTTCTAAACACAGCACCACCTACCACACCGTCAATACAAATCTGACCTGTTCATTGCATATAGGTTATAAAGTAAACTCCTGTTAACAGAATACCAAATCTTGTGATATGTCCAGAAGATATCGATGGTAACCAACTTTTCCTTCTTTTTTTCACTAAACTGGCCTCAGTACATCCAAAATAGGTATTTAATCTCTAATATCTTGCTTGACAAAACTCTATGAGTTTCTCAAACAAGATGTATTGGATTTAATGCTCAGTTTATCTATAGAACACATAAAATGGACCAAATTTATTTTAACTAATTACTCCTGTTAACCCTTTACCTAACATGAAATGCAGATGACACTTTTCAAATAAAATTCTTCAATAATTATATTTTTTTCATTTTTTGGGGTCAAAAAGATAGCTTATAACACTTCAATGAGCTTGTTCCAATGAGGGGTCATAAGCTAGGTTTTTGAGACAGAAAATAAAAAAAAATAACGAAAATTGAATGGTGATTTTTGTGAAAAGTGCTGGCCTGTTTTGGCTGTTAAGTTGGGTAAAGGGTTAACTGAATAATTCTCACTGTCAAAGTGGACCTTCAATTAAAAGGGTTCCACTGCATAAAGCCAACAATGAAAATATTCACAAAGGCAAACTTCCATTACATGTACTGAACATACATATTTAGACAATTTTCCATATATTTCACCATACATTATAAAAGTCTCGAGTTCTGGCAGTGACTTCTAATAATGTCTTGGCCAGGCCTGAAAATAAGCAGTCTGACATTTGCAGAATGAGGTCCCAGAGGGTGAATTTGATGATGCTATCCAGTTTTGAGAGCCTAATTCAGATTGAGGTTCACAGAGGGTAAATTTAGTGATGCAGCACTAAATTCACCCTCTGGGGACCTCATCTTCCAGATAGTCTGCTTATTTTCTGGCTTGGTCTTGGCAGCAGTCTAACCTTTACACAAAACCACAGTTAGTATAATGTATTTCTTCAAAACAATATCCTGCCGGCATGAAGGAGAAACTGTTTTGATGTCACAAAGTTTGAGAACACAGGGATTAGGCCTTTTGGAGGTTACATAATGTTAGATATGCATAAACATTACACAAAAGTTACAACTCTCATTACCTTCATATCAGCAATTGATTCAACTTTTGCTTGTCCCTTGGATTTCCTCTGGAAATCTTCCATTAAGTCTTTTATATTGGTACCGATTTCACCAAAGTTCAAATGCATGTTCTAATAATGATAAAAAAAAAAAAAATAAAGAAATATCTGTGTTTCCCTAATGCAATTTTCTAAAAAAAAATAAAAGCCATTTTAAAAATAATTTGAAGAAACATTTTAAAACAATTACCACTGCAGCAACAATGTTTAAAGTTACATAGAGTATGGAGGGAGGGTATGTGGCGCAAGCTGGAGGCTCTGGGCTTGGGGGGGGGAGTTTGTTGGGATTATGAAAGCATTATATAAAGATGTACAGAGTGAACTTAGCCTGGGAAACATTACAACAAAACGTGTGCCTATGGAGATAGGCCTAAAACATTCTTTTGCCAATTCTTTTTGCATTGTACATCAAAGGTTTAGGAGATGAACTCCTGCATAGCGACGAGGGGGGTTGCAGTTGGTGACTTGAAGATCCCAGGGCTATTTTTTGCAGACAATATGGTGCTAGTGTCAGACAGTGAAGAGGGGCTAGCGAAGATGCTGGGAATTGTTGGGAAATATGGGAGCAGATGGAGACTCGAACTTAATGAAAGCAAGAGCAAAGTTATACCCGTGGGCCACAAAGTGGACCCCACTCGAAGGTGGAGAGTGGGGGAGTTCTACATTCCGGAAGGTAGCAGTAGACTTCTTAGTGTAGGAGAGACTAGCGATTACGAGTATTTGGGGGTAAATATAAACATCACAGGAAGAAGCATCTACCGAAACCACACAAATAAATTGATTCTGAAAGAGGAAGCGAATCCTTAACCAAATGAATCTTATAGGGAGAAACAGTTTCAATGTGGTTTTCGTGGGGAAAACTATTTGGGAAATGGTGGGTCTGCCAAGTATAACATACGGTACGGAAGTTGTACCCCTAACCAACACAGCCGTAAAGAGCTTGGAAATCCTGCAGAACGATGCAGGCCGATGGATAACAGGCACGAGTAATGCCGCAGCACTGGAAGCGATCAGGGGTGAGCTTGGGTGGATGAGGATCAAGGACAGGATAGACCTATTGAAACTCAGTTATCTTATTTGGTAAATCTCCCCGATAGCCGATGGTGTAAAGTAATGTTCCTGAGAACTTTCAACTCAATTATCAAGACGGGGTGGATGGTCCAAGTGAGAGAGCTAGTAGAAAACTACTCATTGGAGATCTCGGACCTTGACGTTGGGGCAAACCAGGGCAAAAAGATCGTCAGAGAAAGGGTCATGGAGGATTGTAACCGTAATTGGCGAGAGGGGGTCAAATCAAAGAGATCTTTGAGTGGCCTGCGTGATAAAGAGAAGCCTGGTTTTGAAAAGTACCTTGATGGCACCTTTGGGGGGTCACTGTTGATCAAGCTGAGCTCGCGGTCCCTGGAGCTGAGGGGAAAAACTGGGAAAAACAGTGAAAAGGAGTGCCAGATGTGTAACTTGGGCGTGGTGGAGAACCTGGAACACTTTCTTCTAGAATGCCCAAAGTATCAGTCTAAAAGAATGAGATTCACTGGGAGTATAATGGGGAAGTGGGATGGGAGAATGAAGGACATGTGGTTAGGGGGAGACTCAAAGGAGAGGGTTGATATGCTAATCGGTGAGATTGGGAAGAATGGAGCAAGGGATGTCATCAAGCAATTCGTCTCCGAATGTTGGGAGGAGAGGAGAAGCGTGGGAATAGGGAGGCAGTTGGGAGTTCAGGGGTAACCATGGCCTTCTCGTCCGAGAACCGCGACAAAACAGCGGCTTGCCAAAGTGTTATTATTATTATTATTATTACATCCCATTTGCGATATTTTGTCCTGGTTTGTATGCAAGTTACCATTCCAAGTTACCACATAGTTTCCTAAGGACATAAAATATAGATATCCAGATTATGAGCAGTACCCACTCCCATATTTAGGCTCCATCTCAGATTATTTGTTATTGCATTATACATCGAAGAACCCAAGTGGTTGAAATGGTTTGGGTATCGTTTGGGTTTTTTATTGGGGTTTATTGACACTTTCAACTGCCAAGATCACATCATGTAAGACAATTTTATGGGTGGAGGAAGGAACCCAGAGAGAACCGCCGAGCAACAGCAAGCAACTGTCTGACTACAACTGTTCAAGTAAGGTAAGTAGTGGTTCAAGACAAGTGGCCCATTGATTAGTACAGTGATATCCTGCCCCCACATGGGCAATCAGGATTAAGTGCCTTGCCTAAGGACACAATGTAGTTACCACTTAGTTGTTGGTTTAGATATACACTGGCTATCACCTGTATATTATTCTGCTTATAGAGCAGTAGTTGTAAGGACAGTAATACTATCATTAATTACAACTGATTGATGGTATTACCTTATTAACCCTTTACCCAACGTAACGGCCAAAACCGGCCAGCGCTATTCTCAAAAATCGCCAATTAATTTTCACTATTTTTTTCATTTTTTGTCTCAAAAACATAGGTTATGACCCCTCGTTGGAACGAGCTCGTCGAGCTCGTTCCAACGAGGGGTCATAACCTATGTTTTTGAGACAAAAAATGAAAAAAATTAGTTATTCAAGAATTTTTTTTGCAAGTGTCGTCTGCTTTTCACGTTAGGTAAAGGGTTAATACACAAAGTTAGTTCAACTGGTTAAACGCGGGACGCCTATATTTGGGCTTCATACTGGAGAGCTGATAACCCAACATGAAGACTTTAAATTCTATGGATGTGTTTCATATTATCTTTGATGTGAAGTTATTTACTAAGTACAGATTTGCCTGGTTACAATTTATGAGAGAGTGCCTGCAGACACTCTCCCATAAATTCTAACAAAGCAAGATCATGCGAACAAACTTTGATGAGTGAGAATAACTGAGAACTCTACCACTTAATGCATACATAAATGAATGCAGACTAATGCACACATAAATTCATACAGATGGAAGCACAGTGGCTCGGTGGTTACAGCATTGGACTTCAAATTTGATCCCTCCTAGGGGGAACTACATTTTGTACTTGGGTAAGAAACATAACCCTGATTGCCCACACTGGGGAACTTTGACACTGTGCTAAGGCAAAATTGCACGCTGATGGTGTACTTGTCTTCAACCAATGCTAGCTCTGCTTGCACATAATTTGTATGTTGGTGTGTCCTGACAGTTGCTAGCCGCTGCTTGGTGGTTCACTCCGGGTACTCCAGCTTTCTCCAACCATAAAACTGTCAGACATGAGGTGACTCTGGTTGTCAAAAGTGTCATTAAACCCCAATATAAATGAAAGTGTCAATGACACTGCAGCTTAACTTGTCTGTGTGTAGTATTAGATGAAAAGGATAATGTTCAATGTTTATGAAAGGATTATGAAATAAAACAAGAATTGTGATAATTGAGAATATGTTAAGTTTTGTACCCTACATGCTATGTTTTCAACAAGAAAAATTTGAGGTGTAGACTGTAGTAAAGAACTGAGGCCATGGTTGATGTGGCCCTCACAGCTAACATATCGTCGGCTGAGTGCTAGAATGTTCTATGTCCCATAGGGGACACAGAACATTCAAGCACTCAGGAGACGATATGTCAACCAAAGTTACCAAGTTACAGTGAAATCATTCCAAAATGAGTCATCCTAACAAGTTACAATGAAATCTCTTCATAAATATGACTCAAAGACTTTGCAAATGGTTTCTAGGACAGGCGCCGGACTGGTGGTCATGGTTGATCACAACAAAAACAGGATGTTCTCATCTAGACATTATATGGAGTCATCCTAAAAATTTACAATAAAATCCCTTCATAAATATGACCTGTAGAGTGTGTTAAAGGTTTTCGGGTTTTGGGTCTGTGCAGCCATCATGGTTCACCAATTGCGGCCAAGACATGACGTTCTCATCTAGACAAGACCTTGAACCTGCATATAAAATTTAGTGATGACAGCCCTTGAAATTCACTACAGCAATTGGCAGTGCAGTAGTAAAATGCAGCAACAGTTTGAAATTGTGACGGCAAATGACTTCCATAGTAAAATGGTCTATCGATGTGGTTGAAAGCACAGAGCCAAGTCAGATAATGGGTGTCAGTAAAAGTAAAAGCTGACCTAGCATTCATTCCAATGCGATGCTTCAACAAGCGATGTCTACTGATATAAACATCAGTGATGACACAGTGTAAAAAATGCATGGAATTCAAAAATGTGTGTCACTTTCCAGGTTGTGAGAATAGCATAGTCAGAATTTAATTTTGCAGGCATGGGGTGGTGTTTGCACCTCGAAGTTTGCTTTCAATGCTGCAGCAAAATGCAACACTAAAGTGTCAGTAATTTATGCAGCCCAACATTCCCACGTAAACTTCTGAAATTATATTGGCTGTGTAAACTAATTATACATGCATGCCTGGAAACGAGACCGCTGAGGAAAGCACTGAACACTTCCTACTTTCATTTTTATACATGAGCTCACTTCATAATAAGGATATATAATAATAAGTGGCAAATAATATTTTGACATTTGGCTTCGAAGGATAATAGGATTTATCATGCTAATTACTTCAGACAGAAAGTAGGAAATCTGTATTATTTATTAACAGGCTGCCTCCTTTCGCCCATAATCCAAGCATGCACAGTTTAATGGGCAATCACAATGATAGAACTCCATGTTTCAGTATGTATCGTATGTAGGGGAAAGCTCGTATTAGCTTCATGTAGATGCAGCTTTTTGTAGGGAGATGTACTGTTCATGAACCTGGTAGCAAAACTCACTCCACAGCTTTGTGAAGGGTTTTTAAGTCAATCAAAAACACACAACACAAATAGTACATTCATTTTAATTCCTTAAAAAAACTGCCGCAGTAATTGCTGTCGTAACCGGTTTCTATGATGGCAGTATATTGCCAAAGTAAAATACTCCCACTTTCAAAGGTTGGTAATGAGTGGACAAGAACTACGGGGTGTAGTCTGTGCTAAAGAAGATGTGAACAGACTCACAGGCTTTCACACGAATGATAGCAATAGCTGATCTTGACTTTGTCAAGTTAAGCTAAAACAAATTATGTATGCTGACAGAATTTTTCTGGCCTATGTTCAACTCACTAAACATGAATAATAAAAAATAAAATTCCCACACCACAAAACCCCAATTTAAAAAAAATCTGATGATAATATTTATTTTTTTATTCTTTAATACTTTTGATACTCAGAATACAAATCGAGGGTAAAACAAAACAGAAAAATAATTTTCTGTAATACAACGGAGCACTATTGGGGTATCAAATACAGAATGAAATGGGCTGAATGATGCAAAGCATTGTTGTACAACCAAAACACATGTGCACTTGGCCAGTAACACATAAAAGTTAAAAAATTTATAGTAATTTATATATTTTTTATACTTACCAATGACCCAGACATAGCTGGTGCTAACTCTTAAAAATCTAGGGCCAAACACAAATTTTGCCCCCCAATCCCCAAAATTTGCATCTAAAACCAAAAGAAATCATGTCCTAAAGGACCTCCATACTTTGCCCCTACTGCACATGCGCAGTGTCAAGGACGTTCCGAAATTGGCGCCAATCATCATTCTTACTGGCAGTGCCTGGTCAGCGCTATGTACTCAGCGGGGAGGTATGAGTTCCCAACCCCTGGGAGGGCCATCCCCGTCTGGGTCATTGGTAAGTATAAAAAATATATAAATTACTATAAATTTTTTAACATTTTTATACTGTACCAATGACCCAGACATAGCTGAATAGTAAGAAGGCTGGAGGGCCTAGGACATAGAGGAAAATCCAATAAGCTCAACTATATAATATAGAGTGAACCCCTCAAGGAGAAAAGGAGTATTAGGCTTTACATGTATCTTCTTATTTTATGATAAATTAGAAAGATACAATACCCTTCATAGTTGAGCACAATAACATTCATGTTCTCTATTAACATCCAGTATAACCCATTATACTAATTATTTTTAAAGTAAGCCAATAAATAAAGTTAGTCCAGAGAATTGAGACTCTTTATATTCTTTAAAAGTGTCCGAGGATTGTATATTAACGCCCGTTTGACACTTGACATATACAAATGCTTCACACCGAGCTACACTTTAAAAATATGACATGAATGAATTTTTAACATTAATATTACACTTTAAAACCATCCCGGAAACGACTCAGAATTACTGACTCCGGAGGAGGAATTCCCTTGCTTTTCACTATAGAGCAGGTGACCTAAGGGAACACCCTCCCCCCCCCCCTTCCCCTTGCCCTGGGTCAAATAGCCTAGAGCGAAGAGGGCAGCAGGACGGAGTCACTGCCGGAACAGAAAGCCTGCATAACTATAGTTGCAACTGTTTAGTGGACGACATTCTGAGCAACAGATAACGGACCTAAACAATGCAGGTCTCCAGAAATGGACTCAATATTTCTGAGATAAAAATTCGTAAAAATTTGTGAATGTGGATGGCTGAGACCAATAAGCAGCCTTCATTAAATCTGTAATAGCCACACTATTTGCGTAAGCCCAAGATGTAGAAAGAGCTCTTACTTCATGAGCCGAAATCTTAAGCACAGACTGCTGGGAAGAAGATAAATTTTCATAAGCAGTACGGATAGTTAATTGAATCCATCTAGCAATAGAATGGACCGAAATGTCCTTTCTATTAGACATCAGAGACAGAAAGAAACGTTTTCGTCCCTTTCTGATAAACTGAGATCTCTGTTTATAAATGCGTAAAGCTCTAACAGGACAGAGTAAAGGCCTACGCCCATCTGAAGACGGAAGAGCCTTAATAACAATAGGTTCCGGATATTTATTAGGAGCCTGATTCTTAGCTAAAAATCCAACATTAGTAGTGAAGGTGATAGTGTTCCCGACACTACGATAGTGAGAATCGTCCCTCGATAGTGCATGAAGCTCACTGACTCTTCTAGCAGAAGAGAAAGCTAAGAGAAAAGCTGTCTTATAAGACAAGAATTTGAAATCTACTGTCCCAAGAGGCTCAAATGGCTTTTCCTTTAGTTTAAGAAGAACCCAAGCTAAATTCCTCTTAGGAATTAATCTAAGAGTTCTGGGTCTATTTATCGAGAAGTTTTTAACTAACTTAGATAAAGGGACATTAGATCCAATTTGTAAACTATCGTGATGTGCATATGTATCAGATAACATAGACCTATAACCCTTAATAGTAACAGGCTGCAGTTTGCTTTCGTCAAACAAGTATACTAGAAAGTTTGCAATGTCTGGTATGGAGGGATCAAAAATATCAACAGAATGATCCCTACACCAACGACGGAAAACCTTCCACTTAGCCGCATAATTTAGCGAAGAGGAGGTCCTCCTACAGTTAGAAATCGCGTCCACTGCTCGTCCTGTAAAGTGCTTGCCATGCAAGAAGGCACAACTGAAAAACGTGAAGGTTGAGACCCTGCGGGTTGTGATGAAGTCGACGCGGTTTCCCCTGCGAAAGAAGATCCTCCCGTGGAGGAAGCTTTCGCGGTAGGACCCACAACAGACACCTGAGTAGATTTATCCAAGGTCTCTGTGGAGACAGAGATGCTACCAACAGAATCTTGCACTGAGATTGTTTTATCTTTAGCAATATTTGCTGAATCAATGGCGCTGGAGGATACGCATATCCTATCAATCCGTCCCATGAGATCGATAGAGCGTCTACTGCAAATGCTCTTGGATCCGGGCACGGTGACACATACGTCTGCAACTGATTGTTGAGATGTGTCGCAAATAAGTCTATCATTAGCCGTTCCCACTGGTAGCAAATCTGATTGAATACTTGTTTGCTGAGAGTCCACTCCGATGGCAACAAGCGACCCTTCCGTGAAAGGGAGTCTGCTAGTACATTCAGACGACCCGGTATATGACGGACCGAAAGAAGAACTTGATGTTCTAGAGCAAACAGAAGGATTCTCTCCGTTAGATTGAATAACGGAACGGAATGAGTGCCTCCCTGGTTCCGTATATACGCCACTACTGTCGTATTGTCGGACAGAATTTGGACATGAGCTTTGTGAATAATGTCCATCCAATGACGTTAACGCAAGCCAAATTGACATCATTTCCTTGATGTTCATGTGCTTGCTTAGGAACCGTGGATCCCAAAGATCCTGGCATCTCGAATCCGTTGGGATCAATGTTGCACCCCAACCTGTTTGACTGGCATCCGTCATAATGGTAAAACTCGGATCCGGCAACTGCAGCGGAACTCCCTGAGTTAACCACTGAATGTTTGCCCTAGTCTGAATCTCTTGTTTCACTTGATCTGACAAGAGAACGTCTATGTTGAGTGAATGAATCTTCACACTCCAATTCTGAGTTAAGAAAATTTTGAGAGGACGAGTGCGTAACCGCCCCATCGGAATGAGATCCGCGGCAGCTCCGCACAGACCTATCAGTCTCATAAACTCCCTCGCTGTGACTTTGTCTGCATGAAGACAATAGTGAGCGTAACAACTGACTAATTTCGCTCTGGTTAAAGGCAGACGAACGAGATTGTTGTGCGTCTCGAAGCTCATTTCCAGATGAGTGAATGACTTGGACGGCACCAGATCCGACTTCTCCTCGTTTATAACAAAACCGAGACGTCGGAGCAATAGAAGCAGATTCTGCACATCGTTCTGAAGCGTTAACTCGTTGCCGTACCTCTGAAGAATGTCGTCCAGGTAGGCCGACGTTACCGCAGACGAATGAGCTCGGAAATACATCATTACCGAGTTCATTACCCGAGTGAAAGCCCAGGGTGCTAGGTTCAATCCGAAGCACATCGCCCGGAATTGATACACCACTCCTAGGACTGCGAAGCGTAGATACTTTCTGAATGTCGGATGTACCATGACATGAAAGTACGCATCTTTGAGATCTATGCTTGTAGCATAATCGTTCACCCGAATCCTCGCTCTGACCGACCGAATCGTCTCCATATAAAATTTCGGAGCGACGATCAGCTTGTTTATCCAGCTCAAATCTATGACTGGACAGAACGAGCCATCTGGTTTTGGAACCAGAAACAGATGGCTGTAGAATTCCGGTGTTTCCTGGTCTTCTACGACCTCTACCGCATTCTTCATTAAAAGAGACTGCACCTCCGATAACAGAGCGTCTCTTTTCTGCGGATTTGACGGAAGTTGAGTCCATTTTGGACTTCGAGTTAAAGGAGGCTTTCGTTTCAAGGATATTCTTAGACCTTCCGAAATCACCCCTCTCACCCAAGGGTCGTCCGTAATCGACGCCCACTCTTCTGAAAAACTCGACAACCTTCCGCCAACCGGAACACGATAGAGGTTGAAGCCATCACCTCCTGGACCTGCGAGGCCTGCGGGAGGAGAAACCACGTCCTCCACGACCCGCACCTCGTCCTGTCGACCTCGGGGCGTCCGACCGATTGTCCCGGCCCGAAGGACGTCCCGCACGTGAGTCGCTGCCTTGACGGTCTCTTGAATAAGACCAAGAGGACGCACCGGAACCTCATTAGGAACCTTTCTTGGGCGCATTGGACCCAGAAGTGCCTGTCTTATTCTTATCTGCCGTATCCGACTTTTTGGAAGCGGATTTAAACAGCAGAGAATCCGAAGCTTTCTTAGTAATTTTATCGTAGATTGCAGAAAGCTTGCCGTCGAATAGAAGTTCTCCGGAGACCGAAGAAACTCTGAGAGAGTTCTTCACCTTACTATCCACGCGTGTGGATGTAGCTAGGGCTGCGTCACGTCTAACCAACTCCAGGTTTGCCACTGAGAGGGCGAAGTTATACGTGGAATAAGCCACTGCCCTTGAAAGAAGTCTTAAAGAGGATTGTATATCCTGGAATTCTTTCCCTTGAAGACGCAGTGATAACGCCTTTGTAAGATGGTCTGCGTAAGATAAAGCGTCTAAACTGGCCCTGTTAGACGTGATTGTCGTGTCCAACACCGCGGTTGGAACGGACATAGACGACGGTAATGACAATTCTAAGTCTTCCGCCTCGTCGTCAAGACGCAGAGGAACTCTCGGAATACCCTGTCCTGCCGTATTGAATTTATTCCTTGCATTAATGAAAGGCAGGTTAAGAGCATTGGAGGACAAGAAACCAGCTTTGCCTGTTTTGGAAGCAAGCTTGAATATAGCGTCGTTCAATAATTCAAATGTTCTTGTGACATTATTGGACTGAGACGGAAACTCAGGGACGATGTCTCTGAACCGCTCGAAGAATTCAGTGTCCAATGACGCTATCAGTCTCTTGTCCGGTACCACAGCAGTCTGGAACAACGTGAGGAAGAAAGTGCCGGATGAAATCCACGGCAGCTTTATGTTGTTCTGAAAGGGATAGCTCCAAGTCATCCGTATCCCTTTCACCATCCGGTCGGACCTCATGATGCGATAAGCTCTGCTATCTGAGCAAGCACGTCCGTCATCGAGGCCTGCAGAGTAGCGGTCTTTCGCTGCTTAGCCGCGGGAAGCTCCGCATCAACTGACTCCCGCATACTCTTCCTATGCGAACGTCCGGAGTCTACCGACCTCGTGTCCCTGGCTACCGGATGGCGTGACCTGGTCGCCGACGAATCCCTTATCGGCGAAGCTGGTAGAATATCCGCGGTCACGTAGCCAAGGTGCGGTCGTGTGCGCTGGTGAGAGGATGAGGAAGCCTGAGCAGTCTCCATGGACTGCCTAAACAACGGAGCATCCCGAGCGACGGACGTGTGCTCCGCTTGCGACACATTTTGTACCACAACATCAGGTCCCTGATGTTGTTGTACGAGAGAGGGGCCTCTCTCGCTCGCGGCCCGGTTGGACCTGGACAAGCTAGGAACCGGACTAGAAGGCTTCCTCCGATCTCTCCTAACATCCGCCGTCACTGGGTGTGCACCTTGTATGTTTATAGTGCTCGCATCACCCAACATTTCCTCCTGGACCGCAACGGACGAACCCGGCTGCCGAACCATTCGGTGAATGGACGCTACACCGGGCGAGCTAGCGGACGACAGCGCCGTCGATCCTACTCGGGACCTCTTAGGCAACTGTCGTATCTCCATGAGCACTTTTGCCGCTAGCTCTTCATTCAATTGTGACGACGGAAGCGCACTCTTGTTCTTGTTCCTCGGAAATAGAAACTGATAGACTAGAGTGACCCTGCGGAGAAAGGACCGGCATAGCCCTTTCTCCACTAACAACATACCGTGACACACGTTTCCAATGTTTGTCATCCCAATATTGACATATTGAACAGGAGTTAGTGCGAGTACACTGACTACAATTAATACAATGATCATGAAAGTCAGAGGAAGATTTCTTCCTATTACAATTTGAACAATGTCCTTCCATTGTGAAAAGACAACAAGTCCTAGTACTCGCACAAACCCCTAAACACAAAGATACATAATAACCTGATCCATTAACATTGAAAAAAGCAAATGAAATTCAAAATAATTTTTGAAAAATGCTGCTCAGGATCACCGATCCAATGTCGAGTTGTGACAACAGTTCCTCGCACCAAGGCCAACACATCTATGAAGTTTCATGACTCTAGGTTGAACCACTATCAAGTTCTCATCCGGAAACCAATTGTTGCGATATACTATGTTCAAGGTCACTGTGACCTTGACCTTTGACCTGGTGAGTCCAACATCAATAGGGTTCTTCCTTGCACCAAGGCCAACACGCCTGTAAAGTTTCATGACTCTAGGTTGAACCACTATCCAGTTATCATCCGAAAACCAATTGTTGCAATATACTATGTTCAAGGTCACTGTGACCTTGACCTTTGACCTGGTGAGTCCAAGATCAATAGGGTTCTTCCTCGCACCAAGGCCAACACACCTATGAAGTTTCATGACTCTAGGTTGAACCACTATCAAGTTATCATCCGGAAACCAATTGTTGCGATATACTATGTTAAAGGTCACTGTGACCTTGACCTTTGATCTGGTGAGTCCAAGATCAATAGAGTTCTTCCTCGCACCAAGGCCAACCCACCTATGAAGTTTCATGAATGTAGGTTGAACTACTATCAAGTTATCATCCGGAAAGGAATTGTTGCGATTTACTATGTTCAAGGTCACGTTGACCTTGACCTTTGACGTAGCGAGTCCAAAATCAATAGGGCTCTTCCCATCACCAAGGCCAATCTACCTATGAAGTTTCATGAATGTGAGTTGAACCATTATCAAGTTATCATCCGGAAACCAATTGTTTAAGATTTACTACGTTCAAGGTCACTGTGACCTTGACCTTCGACGTAGCATGTCCAAAATCAATAGGGTTCTTCCTCCCACCAAGACCAACCTACGTGTGAAGTTTAATGAATGTGAGTTGAACCACTATCAAGTTATCATCCGGAAACCAATTGTTTACGCCCGCCCGCCCGCCCACCCGCCCGCCCGCCCGCCCGCCATTCACCAAACTATAAGTCGAGTTTGACTTCGTCACAACTCGACTAAAAATATTTTTTCAGCGAAGCCCAAGTTTCTGAAAAGTAACGTTGAGCCCCAATGGATCCCAAGGGTGTGGTCAAAAATTTTAAAATTATTTTAAATAATTATTGCAACACTTACGGATAATAATAATGTATCTAGTAATGAGTAAACTACTCCAAAGGCAAAAAGCCCCTCTCAAAAGAGACTGTTGCCAATGTAAACAAGAAGTGTATAAACACCAGAAAACATGACTCCAGGCACTGACAATACTGGCCCGAAATCAGTTATCAATATTACACACCATCTGATGCAAAACAGAGACTTCCAAAGAAGAATCTGCAGAACATCAGATGGTAGATGCAGAACACAACGTCTAAACACCCATGGGTGAAAACATAAACATGGGGAAAATAACAGAATTCATTCTGTAACCAAGCTAATTCTCCCAAGAAATTTTAGTAGTAATCTTACTCAAAAATATGCCAAAAGCATGGGAGAATAGCAAGGGGGGACTTACAGGATAAGGAGAGAGGAAACACTGAATAAGCAGTGCAACTTCAAAGCAAGAATGACAACAACAGGCCCATGCCTCGAAAATAGGCAACTTAACATAATTTCATTACAAAATTTTAAGTTACAGCCCTGAATATTTTCTGTCACTCCTTTTTCCTCTCCTCCTTCTCTATCCTCCTTAGAATCACCATTTCTCCAATATTTATGTGTCTGGCATCATTTAAACTGAGATTTACAAGCACAAAGATCAGTGAGATGTTAACTGATGAAGGGCCAAACAAAGAATGATGATTGGCGCCAATTTCGGAACGTCCTTGACACTGCGCATGCGCAGTAGGGGCAAAGTATGGAGGTCCTTTAGGACATGATTTCTTTCGGTTTTAGATGCAAATTTTGGGGATTGGGGGGCAAAATTTGTGTTTGGCCCTAGATTTTTAAGAGTTAGCACCCGCTATGTCTGGGTCATTGGTACAGTATAAAAATATATTGGTTATCATTTAAGCTATACTCACATTTGCAAAGAATTCATCATGCTCGGCTGATAACACTACTTCCTGTAAATCTTTTGTTATTCCTGGTACAGAAGATAAGTTGATTCTGTTATTATTTATACCAAGAAGTTCATGTACCATTGCTTGATAAGTCCACTGTAGAAAAAAATAGAGAGAGTATGCAAGTGAGGGTGTGAGTAAAGTTTCATTAACCATTCACCGAGCATAACAGTCAAAACCAGCCAGCGCTATTTATACAATTTGTCATTCAAATTTTAGTAATTTGTCTTTTTTTTGTCTCAAAACAAGAGACCTCTCAGCCAAGACAACTCTGCCCAGGGTCATGGCTTTTAGGAAAAGTTAAATATAAGACAAGAATCCAAGTGTTACTGCTTGTGACCTTAACCTTCATGATTTGACAATGGGTCAAGGCCATGACACAACGGAAGGTTATGGCTAACAATTTTGTGAAGTATGAACAAGATCTGACACATAGATTCAAATATTCAGACCAGACAATGGCTGTACAACAATATCATAGTTTTGTTGTCTGTGAACTTGACCGTAATCATGACACCAGATCAAAGTGGCGACACACCTTTGAGTCATGAGCAATAATTGTAACAAGTATGAATATTAATTATTCCCCAAGTTATAGGGACCAGACAGGGGCTGTATAATATCAAAGTTTTGCTGTCTGTGACCTTGACCTTGATGGTATGGCCTTGGATCAAAGTCACAGCACACTTTTGTACCAAGTATAAATAGGATCTGTCAATCATACCAAGTTATATGGACCAGACAAAAGTGACAGTGAATATTATATTTATTTATTTATTGGTGTTTAAGGTCACATACTTATGCACAACGACTAATCGTGACCATGACAGTTTTACGGCTGGAGGAAGCCGGACTACCCGGAGAGAACCACCGAGCATCGACGAGCAACTGTCAGCTCAACATTTTAACTCTGTTCAAGCTCCGCTCAAGCAGGGTTACAGTGGTTGAAGACATGCACCAGCGACGTGCAGTAGGCCTTAGTACAAGGCGTCATCATGCCCCCTTGTAGGCAACCGGGATAAAGTGCCTTGCCCAAGGTCACAATGCGGGTCATCCCAGACAGTGATCGAACTCGGGACCTCTAGCATAGAAGTCCAGCAGACTACCACTGAGCCACCGCGCTCCCAAGTGACAGTGAAAAGTCAAAGTTTTTCTAACTGTCATCTTAACATAGGGCCTATTTTTGTCGTTGTCATTTTTTTTAGATTGGATCAAGTGGTAAACATTCAATTACATGAGATACCATAATAAATCAGTAACAATAAACACAAAAATTCTTGTTGTTTTCCCCATGATTTCTATCTGATGTCTGAGCATTTTGCCATTTTATGGTATGGAACTCATAGCTGGCACATGTGTTTGGTTTGAACAAGGTTTTTTGTGCAAGTAACATGGTATGTGTGTCTGTCATATCTGATCTCACCTATTTTGGTTTAGTGACCTTTTTGGGTGGTATTTGTTCATGTTATACACCTTCACTCAACCTGAAAAGCATACAATAACTAAAAATTTTCTTCATTTTTGACTGAAAAACTTAGCTAATGACCCCTCTGGGTCATTGGAACAAGCTTGTTGGCCACTGTTGCCCAATTCTAACCTTGACAAGATTTAGGGCCTGTGAAGTGGTATCCTAACATGTAATCATTAAGGAACACACATGTAAAATTACTCTACCACTGATTTCTGACTTGGCAAGAAATCACTGTGAGGCTGTTGGATTTTCAGGTAATGGTGAGGTGGATTAACTGGCCCTGTTAATTGCATTTACACAGCAAATATTATACTATTTATTATAACTATGGTACAAATTTATTCTACTGATTATATGTTGGTCATTCAGACTTTCCCATAATAAATATAAAGAAGAGTAGCAGAATGTTCCACTGAATATGGGACAGTTGAGCAGAAACAGCACGCTAGGAATATATTTGAACAGGTAAGACAGATAACCAACTTTTTCTTCCAAAGCATAGCTCAATATCGCTTGATGGAACATGCCCATTGATATATGGTATATTATTTTAAAACAAAAATTGAAAAGTTTTAGTTATTCTGCGAGTTATTTGGAAACAAATATTGTGTTGCTCTCTAGATGAGTTTGGTAAAGGGTTAACAGATGAAAATTAAAACATGACACTAAATTTTATTTCTTATTATACTCAAGCCAGAAAATAAGCAGACAGTCATCTGCAAAACGAGGTCCTCAGAGGGTGAATTTAGTGATGCTACCTTGCACAGCAGGGTAGCATTGTTAAATTTACCCTCTGTGAACCTCAATCTGAAGCAGGGTCTCAAAACTAAACAGAAAGAAGTACCCAGAGGATAAATTGGCCCACTGCATGGGATAGCATCATCAAATGCACCCTCTGGGGACCTCATTCTTCAAATATCAGACTGCTTATTTTCAGGCCTGATTATACCTACCAAAGTAACACAAGTGCCTTATCCTGGTGGGAATTGGACAATGGGTGACTGCTGTAACCATTAATTCAGGACACTAGGTTAAGTGCACATGCACTTTTTGCCCTCGGTCAGTCTGGTTTGGTGTGAATGAATGAATGAATCTTTATTTAGCAGTATACAACAAAAAATATATATACATAATTTCAGAGCAAAAATAATCAATTATACCTGTATACCGCAGGGAGATGGCATAGCCAGACTGGCTGTCTACCTGTCGTCTCCCGTCTCCCATGCAACACTGGAATCGGACTGTCTAACAACCGTTCATCTATACTAAGTCTTGGTCTTGGTCGCTGGTGGCTAGTGTAACTAACACAATTGAGTTAAGAGACGAGAATTTGTCCAGTGGTAAACAAGAACAGCAGAAATAGGTCGATAACCAATACTTCTCCCTCATTGACAACTCCATCCCCCGACACCACTCCATGCGACGCTCCCAGAGAGAGCCTCCCACGGACCGACGCAGAGTGCTGACGTCCTCAATAGGAGAAGAACAGAAACAAAGTTCCCCAGTTGTCATTTCACTGCCCACGTCAGCCGGCACTGTGCTTGGAAATAGCGAAATTTGTTTAATCTTAAAAATGCATACCCACTCAGTTTACTATGAAAATATTCTACCTATTGTTAGATGGCACACCAGTAGAGTGAGGATTATTACAGTTGATGTTATTGGAGTATTGGGACAATGATTTTGAGGTTAATTCTTTTTTAAAAATGTTTCTGTTGTTTATATTACGTAAATCAAAGTCTAGATCGTTCCAGAGTTTGGGGTACATGTGTGTTGGAAAGTTAAAAAATTTATAGTAATTTATATATTTTTTATACTTACCAATGACCCAGACATAGCTGGTGCTAACTCTTAAAATATAGGGCCAAACACAAATTTTGCCCCCCAATCCCCAAAATTTGCATCTAAAACTAAAGAAAACATGTCCTGAAAGGCCCTCCACACTTCGCCCCTACTGCGCATGCGCAGTGTCAAGGACGTTCCGAAATTGGCGCCATTTATCATTCTAATAACCAGTGCCTGGTAAGCGCTATGTACTCAGCGGGGAGGCAAGAGTTCCCAACTCCTGGGAGGGCCATCCCCGTCTGGGTCATTGGTAAGTATAAAAAATATATAAATTACTATAAATTTTTTAACATTTTTATACTGTACCAATGACCCAGACATAGCTGAATAGTAAAAAGGCTGGAGGGCCAAGGACATAGAGCAAAATGGAATACGCTCAATAAAATAAAATAGAGTCATCCCCTGTAGGGAAAAGTAGTAATAGGCCTTATATGCATCTTTCTTATTTATGATAAATTCGAAAGATACAACACCTTCCAAAAATTGAGCTTCATACATCCATGTACTCTATTAATATCCAATAATCCTTATACTAATAATTTTTAAAGTAAGCCAATAATAAAGTAAGTCTAGAGAATAGAGACTCTTATACTCCTAAAAGTGTGTGAGAATTGCATAATCATGTCCGTTGACATATGCAATATTCAAAAGCTATACTTTAAAAACTAAGACTTGAATGAATTTTAAACTTCTCACTAACAACCATCCCAATAACAGCTCAGAATTACTAACTCCGGAGGAGGTATCCCCTTGTTTTCATAGTAAAAACAGGTGACCCAAGGGAACACCCTCCCCCCCACTTTTCTTGCCCTGGGTCAAATAGCCCAGAGCGAAGAGGGCAGCCGAACGGAGACACTGCCGAAACAGACAGCCTACCTAGCTATAGTAGCAACTGTTAAGTGAATGACATTCTGAGCAGTAGATAATAGACCTAACAATAGAGGCCTCCAGAAATGGACTCGATATTTCTGAGATAAAATTCATGAATGGATGGCTGAGCGCAATGAGCAGCCTTCAAAAATCTATAATAGCAACACTATTAATGTAAGCCCAAGAAGTAGAAGAACTCTTACTTCATGAGCCGAAATCTTAAGCACAACTGCTAAGCCAATGATATACCATAAGCAGTACGCTAGTTAATAGAATCCATTAACAATAAAATGGAGCGCAACGTCCTTCTACTAGACATCAAAGACAGAAGAAGCTTACGCCCTTGTAATAAACAGATATCTGTTTATAAATACATAAACTGTACCCGGAAAGAGTAAAGGCCTCTGCCCATACGAAGACGGAAGGACCTTAAAATAATAGGATCCGGATAATAGGAGCCTAACTCTTTTGCAACAATCCAACCTAAACAGTAACGGAAGTATTGATTCCGAAACTATGAAAGTGAAAATCATCCATCGATAGTGCATGAAACTCACTGACTCTACAGTAAAAGAGAAACCAACAGAATTACTGTCTAAAAGGTCAGAATTTGAAAACTACTGTTTCCAGAGGCTCAAATGATTACTTAGCTAAATAAGAACCGAAGTTAAAATCCGTATAGGAATTTAATCTAAAGATTCTAAGTCTATTTATCAAAAAGTTACTAACTGACTTAGATAAAGAGACAAAAGACTCAATTGTAAACTATCGTAGAGTGCATAGGTATGAGGTAACATAAACCTATAACCTAAATAACAACAGGCTGCAGTAGATCTTGTGAAACAAGTATACTAAAAAATAGCAATGAGTAGTATGGAGGGATCAACCATATGAACATAATGATCCCTACACCACGACGGAAGAGCCTCCACTTTAGTCGCATAGAATAGCGAAGAAGAGGATCTCCTATAGTAAGAAATCGCGTCCAAAGCTCGTCCAGTACAGTGCTTACAATGCAATACGGACCACACAACGGAATACATGAAGGTTGCGACCTTGCTGGTTGTGATAAAGATGACACGATTTACCCAGTGAAAAAAGATCCTCACATAGAGGAAGATTTCACGTTAAGATCCACAGTAGACAAGAGAGTAAATTACTCATGATCTCTGTGAAGATAGAGATGCTATCAACAGAAATGTATTGTGGTTGTTTATCTTAGCAATACCTGCTAAAACAACAGCGCCGGAGGATACGCGTATCCTATCATTCCGTCCTATAGATCAATAGAGCGTTAACAGTATTAGCTCAGAGATCTGGACAAGCCAACACATACGTCTGCAATTTATTAGCAAGCTGTGTCATAAATAAAACATCATTGGGCGCTCCCATAGATAGCAAATCTGAATGAATACTTGTTTGTTGAGAGTCCATTCTGACAGCAACAAGCGACCCGTAAGAGAACGGGAGTGCGATAAAACAATCAGACGACCCAGAATATGACGGACCAAAACTGAACTTGGTGTACTATAACCAACAGACGGATTCTTTCCATTAAATTGAATAACGGAAACGAAAGAGTGCCTCCCTGGTTCCGGAGATACGCCACTACTGTCGAATTAAAGGACAGGAATTTGGGCATGCGTTTCTGAATAATGTTCATGCAATGACATAAAGCAAGCCTAAAAAACATTATTCCGCGGAAGTTAAACTGATAGCTAAAAGACTGCGGAACCCAAAGACCCTGGCACTTCGAATCCGTAGGGATCAGTATATATCCCAATCTGTTTGAATGACAACCGTCATAACAGCCACACTCGGGTCCGGCAACTGCGGCGGCACTCTCTGAGTCAACCACCGAATGTTTGCCCCAGTCTGAATCTCTTGTAACACTAGATAGACAAGAGAATGTATAAATCAAGCAATTCATGGATTGCCGGAAAGTTGCCGTCGAAGAGAAGCTCCTCCGAGAACGAAGCGACTCTGAGAGAGTTCTTAACCTACTATCCACGCGTGGATGTAGCTACGGCTGCATCACGTCTAACCAACTCCAATCAGCCACTGAAGGGCGGAGTTATACGTGAACAAACTACTGCCCTCAAAAGAAATTACATTGAGAATAATATCCCGTAAATCTTTTCTTGAAGACGTAATGATAACGCCTCAGTAAGGCGGATTACGTATAATAAAGCGTCTAAGTTAAGTCTACTATACATAATGTCGTTCCCAACATTGAAATTGGAAAAGACATAAACGGCGAAAAAGAATATATATGCAGTCTTTAATCACACCGTCTAGACGCGTATGAACTCTCGGTATGCCCTGCTCTGCCAAAATAAACTATATGTAAAAAAGATAAAATGGCAGAAATGAGCCACGCGGACAAGAAACTAAACTATCATGCTTAGTAGCAGGCTTGTATATATATATAAATATATAGCGTCGAAAAATAAAACACATGTTGTAATGACAATATTGGACTGCGTCGGTAAGTCAGGGACAAAGTCCCTGTACCGATCGAAAAATCCGAGTCCAATGACGCTATAAGTCTCTTATCCAAGATCGCAGCAATGAAGTCCGAAAAATAATCACTGGAAGAAATGCCAGAAGATATGAAAGGCATTTTCCGATACTACTAAAGGGAAAACTCGAAATCTTTCGAATCCCTTTCGCCATCCTGTCGGACCCTATAAAGCGTTCGGTCGTCCGTAGCTTGATGCAACCGCGGACCGCACCGACCCAGCGCCGTCGGATAATTCCTGATTCGACCGAGAAACTGTCAATTGCTGGGATGCTGCGAAACAACTGTGCTAACTCGGATAGCACGTCCGTCACTGAGGCCTGAGGAGCAGCGGTCTTACGATGCATTGCCGCAGGAAGCTCCGAGATCGTTACCCCGTGCATACTTCCAATATGCGAGCGAACGGAGTGTATAGGCCTCGTGTCCCTTGGCTACCGGATGGCGCGACCTATTCGCTGTGGAATCACTGAATGCCGAAACTGATCGGATACTCGAGGTCACGTAGCCAATGTGCGGTCGTGTGCCCTGCTGTGAGGATGAGGAAGCATTAAAGACAGTCTCTCGGACTGTCAATATAACGGAGCGTCCCGAGCAACGGACATATGCTCCGAATGTAAAATATCTGAACCACAACATGCGGTCCCCTGTGTTGTTGGCTTCCTCCGATCTGTCCTCAATCTGCCGTCACTGGGTGAGTACTAAAGTAATTAAAGTGCTCGCATCACCCAAATCTCCTTCCTAGACCGCAACGGACGAACCCGGCAGCCGAACCATTCGATGAATGTACGCTACACCGGGTGAGCTAGCGAATGTCACTCCGTAAGCGATAGACATATTCCATGAGCACTTATTGCCGCTAACTCTTCATTAACTATGACGACAGAGGCACACTTTTGAAAGACATCTCCATAATTCTTCGAACAAGAAACCAGAAATGCTTGGATAGCAAGCATAAAATAATAATATATGTATAGCGTCGTTCAATAATTCGAAAGTTTGTGTGACATTATTGGACTATGTCGGAACTGAGGGACGATGTCCCTGAACCGAACCAAAAATTTCTAAGTCCACCGACGCTATCGGTTTCTTATCCGGCATCGCAGCATATTTTGTTCCGAAAGGGAAAGCTTGAAATCCTCCGAATCCCTTTCGGTATCCCGTCGGACCGGATGAAACTTTCGGACGTCCGTACCCGCTTCCGCGGAGCGTCCCGACCCAGCATCGTCGGATAAAATATATGCGACAGATTAAGTTGATGCTGGGATGCTGCGATAAACTGTGCTATTAAGGAAAGCACGTCCGTTCACGAGGCCTGTGCAGTAGCGGACTTACGATGCATTGCCGCTGGAAGCTCCGTGTACGTTGACTCCCGCACACTTCCTATGCGAACGTCCGGAGTCTGCAGGCCTCGAGTCCCCGGCTACCGACCCAGCGCTGTCGGATAATTCTCGATCCGACACCGTTTCTGTCGGCTGCTGGGATGCTGCGATAAGCTGTGCTATGTGCACAAGAATGTCCGGCGTCGAGACCTGCGGAGGCGCAGTCTATCGCTGCTTCGCCGAGGGCAGCTCCGCATCAGATGGCTCCCGCATACTTCCTATGCGAACGTCCGGAGTCCATCGGTCTCGAATCCCTGGCTGCCGGATGGTGTGACCTGGTCGCCGAAGAATCCTTGATCGGCGAAGCTGGTAATATATCGGCGGTCACGCAGCCAAGGTGCGGTCGTGTGCGCTGACGAGAAGAGGAAGCCTTAGCAGTCTCAGCGGACTGCCTATACAACGGAGCGTCCCGAGCGACGGACGTATGCTCCGCTAGCGACACATTTGTACCACAACATCTGGGGCCAGATGTTGTTGAACGAGAGAGGGGCCTCTCTCGCTTGCCGTCCGGATGGACCGGAACGAGCTATGAACCGGACTAAAAGGCTTCCTCCGTTCTCCCTCCGATCCGCCGTCACTGGGTGTGCATTAAGTTAATTTTATAGTGCTCGCATCACCCCAAAATTCCTTCTAGACCGCAACGGACGAACCCGGCTGCCGAACCATTTGGTGAATGGACGCTACACCGGGCGAGCTAGCGGACGTCAAAGGCCGTCGAACCTACTAGGGTCCTCTTAGGCAATTGGCGTATTACATGAGCACTTTTCCGCTAGCCCTTCATTAATTGTGACGACGGAGGCACACTGTTGGAAGACATCACAGATAGATCACCCTAATCTTGATCGTCTGAAATAGAAATTGATAAAGTAGAGTGACCCTGCGGGGAAAGGACCGGAGTGTCCAAATCCCCAACAACATACCGTGACATACGCTTCCCATATTGTCATCGAAATCATACGATACAGAACAGGAGTTAATGCGAGTACACTGACCACATATAGAATGATAATAAGGTCAGAGGAAGACTTCCTCTTAAAACAATTGATCAATATCCTTTCAATGTGAAAAGAAAACAAGTCCTGGTACTCGCACTAACCCCTGGCAAAATACATAATAATAAAATGATCCATTAATATAGAAAAAATAATTGAAATCAAAATATTTTGAAAAAATATTTTTTCAGAACAGCCCAAGTTTCTGAAAAGCAACGTTGAGCCCCAATGGATCCCAAGCCTAAGTGTGGAAAAAAATTTTAAAAATATTTTAAACAATTTATTCAACACTTACGAACAATAATAATGTATCTAGTTATGATTAAAATAACATAAAGATATTATTATTTAGAAATCCCCCCCTCACACAGAGGGCTGTTGTAAATGTAAACAATGAGTGTAAAAACACTAAAATAAGACTCCAGGCACCCAGGCCCGAAATCAGTTACCAAAAATACACCATCTGATGCAAAACAGAGACTTCCAGGGAAGAAACTGCAGAACATCAGATGGTAGATGCAGAACACAACGCCTAACCACCCGTAGGTGAAGACGTAAACATGGGGAAAGAACAGAATTCATTCTGTTATTCAGCTAAAACTCCCAAGAAATTTTAGTAATAATAATTACATAAACTATGCCAAAAGCATGGGAGAATAGCAAGGGGGAACTTAAAGGACAGGGAGAGAGGAAAAACACTTAAAAAAACAGTGTAACTAAATAATCAGAATGACAACAAAATGGCTGCTGCCTTGAAAATAGGTAACTTAACATAATTTCATTAAAAAATTTTAAGTTACAGCCCTGATAATATTCTGTCACACATTCTTTTCCTCTCCTCCTTTTCTATCCTCCTTAGAATCACCATTTCACTAATATTTATGTGTCTGGCATCATTTAAACTGAGATTTAAAAGCACAAAGATCAGTCAGATGTTAACTGATGAAGGGCCAAACTTAGAATGATAAATGGCGCCAATTTCGGAACGTCCTTGACACTGCGCATGCGCAGTAGGGGCGAAGTGTGGAGGGCCTTTCAGGACATGTTTTCTTTAGTTTTAGATGCAAATTTTGGGGATTGGGGGGCAAAATTTGTGTTTGGCCCTATATTTTAAGAGTTAGCACCAGCTATGTCTGGGTCATTGGTACAGTATAAAAATATTGTGTGTTTTTGTTTTTTCATGTTCCCAAACAGATTCTCTCTCGGAGACAAGCCAGAAAATAAGCAGACTGTCATCTACAAAATGAGGTCCCCAGAGGGTGAATTTTGTGATGCTACCCTGCACAGCAGGGAAGCATCACTAAATTTACCCTCAGTGAACCTCAAGCTGCATCAGGGTCTCAAAACTAAAAAGAAAAAGGTACCCAGATGATAAATTGGCCCACTGTATGGGATAGCATCATCAAATTCACCCTCTGGGAACCTCATTCAGCAAATGTCAGACTGCTTATTTTCAGGCCTGCTCAGAGAAACTTCAAATTGCTCATTTTCATAGGAGCAGTTAGATGAGGATAACAGCTTACATAAGTTTCGGCTTGCTGCTGAATCCAGATTTCATAAGCTCTTGTTAAATCATGTTATTTCATATCTTGTGCACTTGTATTTATCTATGGAATAAAATAATGTTTAAATTAAACTAGATGAGGATAAGGTACTTGTGTTACTTTGGCAGGTTTCAAAGATACTGTACTACTTATTTAAGTATTTATTGGTGTTTAAGGTCATATATTTCTGCACAATGGCTAATCATGACGACAAGTTTTACGGGTGGAGGAAGCCAGACTACTCGGAAAGAACCACCGAGCAACAGCAAGCAACTGTCAGCTCCCTAACATACTAACTTCACACAAGCAGGGTTAGCACTGGTTGAAGACAGGTGCTCTATCAACCTGCAGTATGCCTTAGTACACAATGCCACCGTGCCCCCAAGTGGGCAATGGGGTGATGTGTCTTGCCCAAGGATACAATGCGGTTGCCACAGGTGAAATGAAGATACTGTAATAAAGGCAAGGTTTGATTTTTTACGGCAATAAGTAGTGAACAAGAATATTTAAATAGCCAGTATGAAATAAACAAGAGGCCCCACGTGGCCTTAATCGCTCACCTGACAAAGTGACTCTAAGAAGTATTTTAGGTCACCTTCACCATGTCATGCTTCATCAACATTAACTGGTTGAGTGATAGATTTTGGATTAAGTTCAACATTTGTTACCTAAAATTAGTTTTATTTAAAATCATTGGTGTGTGGCCAATCTCCAATGATTTTTAATAAAGCAAATTTATCTCTGCAGACAAACTGGTTTAGCATGAAGCACAAACAAGGAATGTGAAGAGATAGCCTTGGACATCTCTCCCCAACTGTGGATATCTTCCATGTGCTACATGTATATATTTGCATGCAAGAAAACAAAAATTTTCACAAATTTTCCAAAATATTAGTTTTTTTTATCATCATTGAAACAAGCTCAAACAGCTTATTCCAATAGGGGTATGGGAAGATCAGGTATATTTTTGAGACAGAAATGTGAATATATAAATAATGGTGTTTTTTTGTGAATGATGCTGGAGAATTTTGCGTAAAGATATGGTAAATGGTTTGTTCTAGATACAGAATGTTGCAAAAGTATTTAAATTTGATTAGGCAAATTGTTCCTATAATGCATTTAAAAATTGAAGTAACTGTTTTTTTGCTGACGAACTTTTAGATGTGTGTGTCTGTGTTTGTGTGTGTGTGTGTGTGTGGGGGGGGGAGGGGGGGGGGGGGGGTTAAGAGTGTTCTTGCAAACAAAATTCCTGAATAAATGGAAAATTTTATTTTTTGTGTGAAAGACATAGTGCGTGAATGTTGATTGGAACAAGCTTAGAGAGCTCATTTTAATGTGAAGTCATAAAGCTGTGTTTTACGTATGAAATTCTGGAATAACTAAAAAATTGCTTTTTTGACTCAAAAAGCATGGTGTGCGACCTCTCATTGGAATGAGCTCAAAAAGCTCATTCCAATGGGGTATTTACAAGCGATAAGTACATGTATGTTTAAGAGACAAAAATTAAAATTTGAATAGCGATTTTTGCGAAGAATGCTGACAAGTTTTGGAAGTTATGCTGGTAAAAAGGTAAGATATGCAAAGTGGTTGTTTTTTAGAGGCGACATTTAATTAAGGGGAATTAACCCTTGATTACTGAGGTAACTTCTAAAAGTACTGAAATTTCATGAAGCAATGTGAATAAGAGACAACAGTTGCCTAAAAATTTCATGAATAACTAAAATTTTTATTCTTTTGTCTCGAAAACATGGCATATGACCTTTGTTGGAATGAGCTGAATGCGTGTGTTCCAATGAGGGGTCATAAAATTTGAACGGAGATTTGTGTGAATAATGCATTAGTACTGCTAGATTTGGGTAAACGGTTCACCCTGGATACCACCCCTTCTATAGTAGATCTTTTCTGCAAATTTTGTGTAAGATTCTATCAACTTTACAAATAAATATGTTCATGAATCACAATCAGATCCACCCCACAATGTTGCATACCAAATATCAAAAGATTCTGCCTGCTGGATCTGGAGAAGAAGATTTTTTAAGAAATATGCCTGAAATGCACTAAGTTAAAATTTGGGCTCCTATACGGAGCCCAAATATAAACCCAGGGGGCCGATTTGAACAAACTTGAATCAGATCCACCCCACAATGTTGCTTACCAAATATGAAAAGATTCTGAAGCTGGATCTGGAGAAGAAGATTTTTTAAGAAATTTGCCTGAAATGCACTAAGTTCGAATTCGAGCTTCTATATTAAGCCCAAATATGAAACTAGGAAGCCGATTTGAACAAACTTGAATCAGATCCACCCCACAATGTTGCATACCAAATATCAAAAGATTCTGCCCGCTGGATCTGGAGAAGAAGATTTTTTAATAAATTTGCCCGAAATGCACTAAGTGCGAATTCGGGCTTCTATATTAAGCCCAAATATGAATCCAGGGGGGCCGATTTGAACAAACTTGAATCAGATCCACCCCGCAATGTTGCATACCAAATATCAAAAGATTCTGCCTGCTGGATCTGGAGAAGAAGATTTTTGAAGAAATTTGCCCGAAATGCACTAAGTTTGAATTCGAGCTTCTATAGTGAGCCCAAATATGAATCCAGGGGGCCGATTTGAACAAACTTGAATCAGATCCACTCCACAATGTTGCTTACCAAATATGAAAAGATTCTGCCTGCTGGATCTGGAAAAGAAGATTTTCAAAGAAATTTGCCTGAAATGCAGTAAGTTCAAATTTGGGCTCCTATACTGAGCCCAAATATAAACCCAGGGGGCCGATTTGAACAAACTTGAATCAGATCCACCCCACAATGTTGCATACCAAATATCAAAAGATTCTGCCTGCTGGATCTGGAGAAGAAGATTTTTTAAGAAATTTGCCTGAAATGCACTAAGTTCGAAATCGGGCTCCTATACTGAGCCCAAATATGAACCCAGGGGGCCGATTTGAACAAACTTGAATCAGATCCACCCTACAATGTTGCATACCAACTATCAAAAGATTCTGCCTGCTGGATCTGGAGAAGAAGATTTTTGAAGAAATTTGCCTGAAATGCACTAAGTTCGAATTCGGGCTTCTATAGTAAGCCCAAATATGAATCCAGGGGCCGATTTGAACAAACTTGAATCAGATCTACCCCGCAACGTTGCATACCAAATATCAAAAGATTCTGCCTGCTGGATCTGTAGAAGAAGATTTTTGAAGAAATTTGCCTGAAATGCACTAAGTTCGAATTCGAGCTCCTATAGTGAGCCCAAATATGAATCTAGGGAGCCGATTTGAACAAACTTGAATCAGATCCACCCTACAATGTTGCATGCCAAATATCAAAAGATTCTGCCTGCTGGATCTGGAGAAGAAGATTTTCAAAGAAATTTGCCTGAAATGCAGGAAGTTCAAATTTGGGCTCCTATACTGAGCCCAAATATACACCCAGGGGGCCGATTTGAACAAACTTGAATCAGATCCACCCCACAATGTTGCATACCAAATATCAAAAGATTCTGCCTGCTGGATCTGGAGAAGAAGATTTTTTAAGAAATTTGCCAGAAATGCACTAAGTTCGAAATCGGGCTCCTATACTGAGCCCAAATATGAACCCAGGGGGCCGATTTGAACAAACTTGAATCAGATCCACCCCGCAATGTTGCATACCAAATATCAAAAGATTCTGCCTGCTGGATCTGGAGAAGATGATTTTTTAAGAAATTTGCCTGAAATGCACTAAGTTCGAATTCGAGATTCTATAGTAAGCCCAAATATGAATCTAGGGAGCCGATTTGAACAAATTTGCATCAGATCCATCCCACAATGTTGCATACCAAATATCAAAAGATTCTGCCTGCTGGATCTGGAGAAGAAGATTTTTGAAGAAATTTGCCTGAAATGCACTAAGTTCGAATTCGAGCTTCTACAGTGAGCCCAAATATGAATCTAGGAAGCCGATTTGAACAAACTTGAATCAGATCCATCCCACAATGTTGCATACCAAATATCAAAAGATTCTGCCTGCTGGATCTGGAGAAGAAGATTTTTTAATAAATTTGCTTGAAATGCACTAAGTTCAAATTTGGGCTCCTATACTGAGCCCAAATATAAACCCAGGGGGCCGATTTGAACAAACTTGAATCAGATCCACTCCACAATGTTGCTTACCAAATATGAAAAGATTCTGCCTGCTGGATCTGGAGAAGAAGATTTTTTAAGAAATTTGCATGAAATGCACTAAGTTCAAATTCGAGCTTCTACAGTGAGCCCAAATATGAATCTAGGAAGCCGATTTGAACAAACTTGAATCAGATCCACCCCACAATGTTGCATACCAAATATCAAAAGATTCTGCCTGCTGGATCTGGAGAAGAAGATTTTTTAAGAAATTTGCCTAAATGCACTAAGTTCGAAATCGGGCTCCTATACTGAGCCCAAATATGAACCCAGGGGGCCGATTTGAACAAACTTGAATCAGATCCACCCTACAATGTTGCATACCAAATATCAAAAGATTCTGCCTGCTGGATCTGGAGAAGAAGATTTTTTAAGAAATTTGCCTGGAATGCACTATGTTCGAAATCGGGCTCCTATACTGAGCCCAAATATTAACCCAGGGATCCGATTTGAACAAACTTGAATCAGATCCACCCCACAATGTTGCATACCAAATATCACAAGATTCTGCCTGCTGGATCTGGAGAAGAAGATTTTTTAAGAAATTTGCCTGAAATGCACTAAGTTCGAATTCGGGCTTCTATAGTAAGCCCAAATATGAATCCAGGGGGCCGATTTGAACAAACTTGAATCAGATCTACCCTGCAACGTTGCATACCAAATATCAAAAGATTCTGCCTGCTGGATCTGGAGAAGAAGATTTTTTAATAAATTTGCCTGAAATGCACTAAGTTCGAATTTCAGCTTCTATAGTGAGCCCAAATATGAATCCAGGGGGCCGATTTGAACAAACTTGAATCAGATCTACCCCGCAACGTTGCATACCAAATATCAAAAGATTCTGCCTGCTGGATCTGGAGAAGAAGATTTTTGAAGAAATTTGCCTGAAATGCACTAAGTTCAAATTCAAGCTCTTATAGTGAGCCCAAATATGAATCTAGGGAGCCGATTTGAACAAACTTGAATCAGATCCACCCTACAATGTTGCATGCCAAATATCAAAAGATTCTGCCTGCTGGATCTGGAGAAGAAGATTTTCAAAGAAATTTGCCTGAAATGCAGTAAGTTCAAATTTGGGCTCCTATACTGAGCCCAAATATAAACCCAGGGGGCCGATTTGAACAAACTTGAATCAGATCCACCCCACAATGTTGCATACCAAATATCAAAAGATTCTGCCTGCTGGATCTGGAGAAGAAGATTTTTTAAGAAATTTGCCTGAAATGCACTAAGTTCGAAATCGGGCTCCTATACTGAGCCCAAATATGAACCCAGGGGGCCGATTTGAACAAACTTGAATCAGATCCACCCTACAATGTTGCATACCAAATATCAAAAGATTCTGCCTGCTGGATCTGGAGAAGAAGATTTTTGAAGAAATTTGCCTGAAATGCACTAAGTTCGAATTCGGGCTTCTATAGTAAGCCCAAATATGAATCCAGGGGGCCGATTTGAACAAACTTGAATCAGATCTACCCCGCAACGTTGCATACCAAATATCAAAAGATTCTGCCTGCTGGATCTGGAGAAGAAGATTTTTGAAGAAATTTGCCTGAAATGCACTAAGTTCGAATTCGAGCTCCTATAGTGAGCCCAAATATGAATCTAGGGAGCCGATTTGAACAAACTTGAATCAGATCCACCCTACAATGTTGCATACCAAATATCAAAAGATTCTGCCTGCTGGATCTGGAGAAGAAGATTTTCAAAGAAATTTGCCTGAAATGCAGGAAGTTAAAATTTGGGCTCCTATACTGAGCCCAAATATACACCCAGGGGGCCGATTTGAACAAACTTGAATCAGATCCACCCCACAATGTTGCATACCAAATATCAAAAGATTCTGCCTGCTGGATCTGGAGAAGAAGATTTTTTAAGAAATTTGCCAGAAATGCACTAAGTTCGAAATCGGGCTCCTATACTGAGCCCAAATATGAACCCAGGGGGCCGATTTGAACAAACTTGAATCAGATCCACCCTACAATGTTGCATACCAAATATCAAAAGATTCTGCCTGCTGGATCTGGAGAAGAAGATTTTTTAATGTTTTTCCCATTGCCTACAGTGTTAAAAAGTGCTGACTCAGCACTTTTTCAAAGTCCCGAAACTGTACCCTATGATAAAACCGATGGCAATTTTTTTTTACCAATCCTTTCTGTTGGTCCTAAGGAAGCTGCACACCAAATAAAAATTCTCAATGCCGTGCAGTTTTGGAGATATGGGCGTTTTAAATTTTTTCTATTTTTAGCTCCTGCGGTTCCCACGGGGCTGTGGGAAATTTTTTTTTTTGCATAAATCAAGTACTCATGACCCAATAAGCCCTCACATAAAATTTGGTTCAAATCAGCCTCTCGGTTTGGAAAATAGAAATTTTGGGCGGGGCAAAAAATTTTGCCCCTCCCATAACGACGCCAAGTATAGCCCCACAAACTTCTCTTGAACAAATCTGAGTCTACACCTCAAAAGGAAGCTGCACACCATATATCAAGTCTCTGCTACTGCTGGTTCATGAGAAGAAGATTTACAAAGATTTTGGTGCCCCTTGGGGGCGTGGGACCACCCAGGAGGAGGGGCAACTTCATTTGAACAAATCTGAATTGGCATTAGGTAATAAACATTTAGCCAACATTTGAATAAAATTGGGCTAGTGGTTTAGGAGGAGAAGTCGATAATGTAAAGTTAACGCCCAACGGACGACAGCAAGTGATTAGTAAAGTTCCCCTTGAGCTTCGCTCAGGTGAGCTAAAAACAACAACCGAAGAAATTTTTGTTTTGTTTTCAACTCCTGTGGTTCTCTCTACCACCCCCCCCCCCCAACCCCCCAAAGAAATTCTGGCATAAATGAAGTACTTTTGACCCAGTTATAGAAATTTTGAGAGGAGCCCTAATTTGGGAGCCCAAATTTTGACCTACTGAGTTTCTTTGAAAAAAATAGTCAATCTGCATCGGTAAAGTAAGTTCTATACAAGAAATCTAAGCATTATTGCAAGTGGCTTATAAGAAGAGGATTTTTAAAGCATTTTAGGTTTATGGAGCATTAACCCCACCCCAAGGGACACAGCAACTTTTTGGGGAAAATATCATAAGTGTGATCTCCATCAGCCTGAAAATGGCAGCAGCTTCATTTGAACAAAGTAGAAAAGGTATAATCCAAAGATGGTCTGTGCAATAAATGAACGAATTTGGCCCAGTGGTTTTAAAGAATAAGAAAAATTTCAAACTAGAGAAATGGAATATACTGCCACCCGTAAATTCAAGTCTGTGTGAAAATGGTTAAAGCATCAGAAAAAAACAAAATAGAAAGAGAATTTATGGAGGCTTATTTCTGGGGGTGAAATTTATAACAGCTACAGTACAAATCAAAATAGGTTGTAGCATAACCCCAATAAACTAAGTATACTGTTGCTTCTGGACTGACAAAATCAGAATCTGGCATGCTCTCAGTGAGAGCTTTCCAGAAAATAATGTCAGATTCTGGTCTGATCAGTGTATGAAGAGAAAGACACACGGTTTATAGTGGTTATCCTACAACTTATTTTAACTTGTACTGTATTCCTTCAGGATAATTTACTGTTACAAGAAATTTGAGGCTGTGAAAACCATGTAGCCAACTGAGCATTACTCAAGGGCTCTAACGACCAGAAAAACATAGGTGGATGAACAAACTTGAATCTGCCCCCCCCCCCCCCCCCCACACACACACCCCTTAGAGGTGTTGTATACCAAATATCAAAAGAATCTGACTGCTGGATCTGAAGAAGATTTTTTAAAATTGTTCCCCATATTGCATGAAGTTAAAATACAGGCTCCCATACAGAGCCCAAATTTTAACCCAGGGACTCGATTTGAACAAACTTGAATCTGACACCCCTAGAGATGTCACATACCAAATATGAATAGATTCTGAATGGTGGATCCGAAAAAGAAGATTTTTCAAGGAATTTTCTCACATTGCACTGAGTTAAACTATAGGCCACAATAAAGAGCCCAAATATTAACCCAAGGGCCCAATTTGAACAAACTTGAATATGACCCACCTAGAGATATTGTACATCAAATATGAAAATATTCTGACTGGTGGATGTGAAAGAGAAGATTTTTAAAGAAATTCCCTCATACACTATGTTACAATTCAGGCTCCCACAGGGAGCATGAACATTAACCCAGGGTTTCAATTTGAACAAACTTGAATCTACACCCCCCCCCCCCCCCCCCCCCTTTGAGATGTTGTATACCAAATAACTGTTCAATCCAAAGAAGAAAATTTTTAAAGCTTATTCCCCATATTGCCCTGCATTAATTAATTATTAGGGCCCCTGTATTGAGGCCAAAAATTAACCAAGGGGCTTAATTTGAACAAACTTGTATCTGACCCCCCACCCACCCCCACCCCCCCCCCCCCCCCACCCCCTATGGATGCTCTATACCAATTATCAAAAGATTCTGATTAGTGGTTCTGAAGAAAAAAATTTGTTCAATTTTTGCAAATATGCGGACTCATTGAATTTGGCTCAATGGTTGTGAAGAAAAGTTTCTAAAAGTTAATGGACGATGGACACCGGATGATGTCCATGAACATATAAAGAAAGATATGCAAAAATTATCGGAAGTAAACAAATCCTTGTGACATCATTTCTGAATACACGTGGTTTCTAATTTGAACTTTGATGCTGTTTGAATAATTGACTGCTACGAACAACAACTGTGCAGCATTTCAGCAATAATTGGGCACTATTAGATGAGAAACTTTGAATTATTTCTAAAAAATTGCAGTTTTGTATCCAATAAAACCCACAGCACACTTATCGACAATGGCAATCTGAAAGAGATTTCATTGAGGAATATGCTATAACTGGACCTGTGTAAACACAAACTTACCTTTGTCCTTCTGAGAAAACTAATTTTGATAAATGTGGAAAATGACAATGCATGGAACCTGTTCAGACTGAAAAATGCTGGCAGCATTTATCAAATATCTGATAAATTCTTGCCTTGAAGTTAATTTATTTGATCCAATCAGACGCTTTCATGTGAATGATACATTCAAGAGGTGTGCATCGGAGACGCAGGTGTTGAGTTGTAGCTACTTTCTCCATGAACTCTTTATTGAAAATCAGAATGTCATCGCCCTGAGCTCAAAATTCATTAAAATGGACTAATTAAGGCCCATAACTCTCTAACGAGAAATCAGACAGGACCAGTTTTCAAACCCGTTTGAGATATTACTGCAAGAGACTTGTATGGCAAATATTAGTCAAATGAAGAATGTTTGTTCAAGTTATAGTGCTAACGAGCTCAAAATTCGTAAAAATTGACAAATTAAGACCCATAATTCTGTAACGAAAAATTGGACGAGGCCAGTTTTCAAACTTTCTTGAGATATTATTGCAAAAGATCTCTATGCAAAATATTAGTCAAATCAGACAACATTTATTCAAGTTATTGCACTAACGAGCTCAAAATTCGTAACAATTGATGAATTTAGGCCCATACCTCTGTCAAGAAAAACTGGGCCAGGCCAGTTTTCGCATGAGATATTATTGCAAAAGACCTTTATGACAAATAGTGGTCAAATCGGAAAATGTTTGTTCAAATTATTACACTAACAAGCTGAAAATTTGTAAAAATTGATGAATTAAGGCCCATAATTCTGTAAAAAAAAAATTGGGCTGGGCAAGTTTTCAAACTTGTTAAGAGATATTATTGCAAAAGACCTGGATGGCAAATATTAGTCAAATCGGAGAACGTTTGTTTAAGTTATTGCACTAAAAAACTCAAAATTCGTAAAAATTGACTACTTAAGGCCCATAACTCTGTAACGAAAAATCAGGCCAGGCCAGGCCAGTTTTCGAACTCATTTGAGATATTAATGCAAAAGACCTGTATGGAAAATATTAGTTAAATCAGAGAACATTTGTTCAAGCTATAGCACTAACAGTGTGAGGACACCCGGACGCTGCCTGCCCACCAAGACATTCGCCCCAATGCACACCAATATTTGCTAAACCATAGGTCTCGGTAGTTAACACAACTCAACCAAAACCTTGAGGATACTTTCTCAAAGTGAGAATTGTGGGTTTTTTAAATGGTCAATTTTTTTTTCAAAATCGCAGTGTGAATATGGCTCCTAAAATACTGATCAGGCTTCTGAATCTTAAAAATAGTCTTCTGAGTTGGCTCTTAAACTTAAGAACCCATTTCTTTCATTGGTCCACATTTTGTTAAACAGTCATGTTTTCTAGTCAAGTCTTGACTGCTAATTTTGGAAGCCAAGACTTGACTAGAAACAACTGACAAAATTAATTGTTACAGAGGTCTAATAAAAATATTTTTTATTCAATTCAGAATTTAAGATCTCTAATTATGCCACCAAAAGAATGTATTTAAATGCACAAAGCACGTTATAACTGCAGTTACCCAACAAATCGGCGACATCTCCCCACATAATATGCAAATTCAGCAGCTGAAAAAATATTATATTTTCCAAATATTTCAACAAAACCATATCACATGACCCCTCTTTGGAACGAGTTCATCGAGCTCATTCCAATGAGGGGTCACATGATATGGTTTTGTTGAAATTTTGGGAAAAATATATAAAAAATGAAAGTGTCAATGACACTGTAGCTCAACTTGTCAAGACAAAGACATGTACATGTATAGTATGTGACACAGCAATGACAAACATCTAGGTAATGACCTGATAACAAAGGTGCATATAAAGTATTGTAATGGTCTGTACATAAATACTGACCGTTGCCTGTAACAAATGTATAGGTAAAGTATTGTAAAGGTGGGTGACAGTCAGATGCTAAACTAGAAAAGAAATCTTTGAGTCCCAGAGTGGGTCTGACTGAACCCCAAAATATTTGTTCTCATAGCACAGTGATAACAAAGGCACCCCAAAACACACTCATTCCTGTCCCAAGGTGAAAACAAAGGTACCCAAGAAGTTCCGTGAAGATCAGTTCACAAATATGAGCTGTGCAGAAGTTGTGACAAAAAACTGATTGGACCTAATTTCGGTACAAAATGGCCACTGGCAGCCATCTTGAATTTTGGACCGCAACCAGAAACACTCGTTCTCATCCCAAGGTGATAACAAAGGTACCCAAGAAGTTTTGTGAAGATCGGTTCATAAATACAGCCTCTAGCCCGAGCCGTATTGACATGTGCACTTACAGAGTATAAGTAGCACTGAATAAATCAAAGTTCATCTAATTTGCATAATTTCTGCACAAGAAAAAAACCTGTACTACATGTGATGTATTCCATGTTACTAAACATTCATACAAAAATTTATTCAAATCAGAACTTTCATACAGAAGTTCTGTACAAAAGACTGATTGCACTAATTTTGGTACAAAATGGCTGCTGGTGGCCATCTTGAATTTCGAACCACACCCCAAAGCACTCGTTCTCATTCCACGGTGATAACAAAGGTACCCAAGACGTTTCGTAAAGATCGGTTCATAAATACAGCATCTAGCCTGAGCCGTATAGAAGTTGTGTAAAAAAACTGATTAGACCTAATTTCGGTACAAAATGGCCACTGGCAGCCATCTTGAATTTTGGACCGCACCCAGAAACACTCGTTCTCATCCCAAGGTGATAACAAAGGTACCCAAGACGTTTCGTGAAGATCGGTTCATAAATACAGACTCTAGCCCGAGCCGTATTGACATGTGTACTTACTGTGTGTAAGTAGCACTGAAAAAATCAAAGTTCATCTAATTTGCATAATTTCTGCACGAGAAAAAACCCTGTATTATATGTGATGTATCCCATGGTACTAAACATTCACACAAAAAATTATTCAAATCAGCGCTTTCATATGGAAGTTCTGTGCAAAAATCTGATTGCACCAAATTTCGTACAAAATGGCTGCCATTGGCCATCTTGAATTTCGGACCAGACCCCAAAACACTCGTTCTCGTCCCACGGTGATAACAAAGGTACCCAAGGAGTTTCGTAAAGATCGGTTCATAAATACGGCCTCTAGCCCGAGCCGTATTGGCATTTGCACTTACAGTGCTGAAAGTAACACCAAAAAACATCAAAGTTAGTCTAATTTGCATAATTTACGCACGAGAAAAAAAACCCTATTATATGTGATGTACCCCATGGTACTAAACATTCATACAAAAAATTATTCAAATCAGAGCTTTCATATGGAAGTTCTGTACAAAAAACAGATTTCTGCATCGTCAGTACAAAAAATGGCAGCTGGCAGCCATCTTGAATTTCGGACCACACCCAAAAACACTCGTTCTCGTCCCACAGTCATAACAAAGGTACCCAAGAAATTTCGTAAAGATCGGTTCATAACTACGGCCTCTAGCCCGAGCCGTATCCAATTGTTGACGGACAGACGGACAGACGGACAGACGGACGGGCCATGGCATAAGCTCAAATTTGACTTCGCCAAAGTTGAGCTAAAAAATGATATTTAAAATAATAAATTTTGATATCGTCAGTGTTGGGTAAAGGGTTAAGAAGACTCCAATTCCATTCAGTTTTGCGAGAATCTGAATGAGAATCCTCCCATACATTACTATTGGATGTCCAGTTTGTGAGAATCTTTACAAGAATTAGATTCTGGATTTTCAATGAATTATAAGCCCTAGTACAGTTAATCTGGGTTCTTCATTTAAAAGATCATGTAGGCGCCAAGGATGGTTCTAATCTTTTAATGTTCTGGTCAGTGTCTTAGAAGACAGAAAAATCCCACTGCAGCAGGCAGAGTAATTGTCAGACAAAGCCCTCCAAACTAATTGTTTTTGCCAGCCAAAAGTTAAAATTTGGCAGACGGTAAATGTCCACCTGACCCTGATTTCTGGGGACCATTAAATTCAATCAAAGGCACCTCAAAATCGGCCATCTCAAACAGGAATCTTCGTGGATACAAGGAGGCAACAAAGCGCAATTTGTGACGAAGGTAGTGAGTTTTCATTGTCACCTGCAGTCACTTATCTGATACGAGCTAGCCTACAGGTCTGCGGAATTCCAAAGTTGAAATTACAGGGTATTTTTTGTTGGTTTTCGCAACGCTTTTTGTGAAGCAAGATCCCCCAGGAGTGATCCAATCACTGAAACTTGATTTGCATGGTGCGATTCAATTTTGTTTTTTGATTTTTCATGTGCTCATCCAACATTCCAACTCAAAAGCGATAAAACAACAGATAAGCAGCATAATAATACACAATTATCACCGTTGGTCGTACGTAACGATAAATTGAACAACCATTTTTACAAGTGTTTTCCAATCGACAAAACTCCACTAGTATTTTCTAAGATGGTGCCTCTAAATTAGCCCCCTTGATGTATACAAGTGATTTTCCATAATCATCTTCCACGACCTTTTTCGTTTGAGTGGATCGATTTGAAACTTGCCGAGTGGAAGTCAAATCATAAACTGCACAAAAAACAGTTAAAATTTTCAGCATCCAAATACCAATCCATCTTCTGAGTCTTTGAGCTAGAGGTGGGTCGGTGGTGAATTTTCAAGTCGGTGTTTTTTAAGAAGTAAAACCGCAGTTGCAGTGCAGTTATCGGTGGTGGAACAGGCCAAGTTCATTCATCAAATTTAGGTTGATTTTGCAAACTTGCTTACCCAGGGCAGTGTGTGAAAAACGTTGTCAGTCCTCAACAAAGATAAATTAATAATAATAGAACTGAAAAGAATGTTTGGCTTATTGTCATATTGATGTATACTGTAAAGTTCAAATTACGTACAAATTTGTAGAGTTCAGGTTGGGCTTTAAGGGGTCGTCCAACGTAACTTTGGGCATTTTTTTGAAAATTTTCACAATGCCTCAGAAACAGATAAGAGAAGTGAGGAAAGGCAAATTATATATCAAAATAATGAGTAAAATGCATAGAAAAGGTACATAATTTTTTTCAGGAAAAAAAGTGAATTTTATGATTTTGATGAACATTAATTTGCCAATGGCTTAAGTAACGAACCGGTAAAACCACAAAATGATCGGTAATTCGAAAGCCTTGTCCTCAATGTATTGATAACATACTACAGACTCGGAGAAAGCATTTTTATGACACACACTCTGGTGTGTTTTGATGTTGGAATGCAATACCACCAACACAAATTTTGGATGTTCTGGATGTGGCCATGTTTCGATGATGTTTATTCCAGTCATGTGATTACAATGTAGTACTTGCAGGAATACTCATTTTGGTTGATCGTAAGAATGAAAGGACGTGATCATGTCCTTTATTTGCTCGAGACAATGTATGAGTGGATTTGCAAACAGGTTACAGCAAATACTTGAGCTGTTAGTTTCATAACTGCAAAATATGGTTCGAAATTCCCTCGAGTGTTTACAGGCCGTCTGAATTTTTTTGTTGACAAAAAATCTGAATTATTGCGCACTAAAAAGACAATATGAACCAATTGTAAAAAAATAACCGAGTGTATAAAATCAGGACGATACAAATAAAATAAGGCAATATTCATAACAAAGTAAGCAGAATGCTTCAGAAATCACTTTTTCATGAAGTATATTCCAAGTGACCTGGAACTATATTGAGCGTGTTGATTTCCCCCGATGTTGTGAAGTTATTTACTTCCTAGTAACCATGGATCTCTGTCGACGTCTGCAAAGGACCCATTGAAGATGGGTTGAAAATGATGCATTCACGCTTTTAAATAAGGTGCGATTGGACGATGCTGTGAATTTTGGTTTCCTTGCAATCAACTCTACCAACACAAGCATCGATCAGTGTCTTTTGTCATCGTTTTACACTGATAAATGTGACAAATCTCCTTTACCGGAAACTATCTCCCAATTTGCATATCAATTATCATAATAAACATAACCGCTGTCAGCATGACCGTCATGGTCAAAACCCAAACGAATTATCAAATCCACGGTCAAAATTAGCTGCAATTGGCATTTAAACAAATGAAATACATGAAATATTCGCAATTTCTTCATTATCCATGCAGAGTTACTTTTTAACAAGATCACATGCATTAAACTGACTCAGTATAATGTCTAGATGAGGATGTCCCCTTTCAGTTTCATTTGTCAGCATCATGTACTGCCCGCAGTGCAGATGTTTGTGGTAATAATTAATAGTACGAGAAGGCAAAAGAAGCCAAATATTTTCCCATCATCTATAAATTAATCAAAATTGATAATTCCATTTATTTTACTGAAATTATGAATTGATAAGGTGGGTGTGTTGTGATTATTATGCCCTGGACCTGGAAGTTGGAAAGTCAAAGGCGCATCTACTGCCATGGAGACCGCTGTCCTCTAACCCATACCAACATTCTCCCTTGTATCTCAACCACTGCTACTCCAATTTGAAGGATATTTGATGTTGTGATCGAGCATCATGGGAAACGATGCCCGTGTAGCTGCTGTAGCATGTGTTTCTTCCACTCATTTTTTCCAGAGTTATGGTCTTTTTTCACGCTTTCGAGTTAGAAAATAATGTTTATAACTAGTTGATTTGTTACAATTTGTTGGAAAGTGCCTGCTGACACCCTCAAATTAATTGCAACAAAATATTTTTGTGATTATTTTGTTCCTATTACTTATCAAGCAACATTTAGCTAATGAATTTTCTGTAAAGCCACCAATCTGTTGTTTGACGGAGCTGTTATGGAGGCTTTTGGAACTCAACATGTTGATTATGGCAGGCTTTTCTATTCACCCATTAATCGATATATTAAGTGTGATAGTTGGAAGTAAGAAGCATGAAAGGTCCGGAACTGAAAATCTAAAAAGAATGTTTTGCAATGCAACAGGATTTTTGCAGATACACTTTTTTGGAGGGTTACCTGTCTGATAGTGTTTGGAACATGTGTATCACCAGGATCTCCAAAAAGAAAAATGAGTAAAACTTTGATGAAAAAGGCATATGCCATGAGTGCCGAATGTAGAGATAGAGATATACAAGGAAGGGAGCCCCCCCTCCCCCCCCCCTACTCCCCCCTCCTGGGAAATTTTTATCAAATGGAGCTCACTTGTCACCTTTTGGGGATTACTTTGCATACTGCATTCTTGAAAAAATATGTGAACACCTATGAATGTGAGACCTACTGGATGCACCCTCCTGATCACAATATGCCAATAAGCCTCTTTTGGAAAAGTACATGCAATAATGGTTATGTAGGGTTGATGTGATGTGTTTTGAATGACAATGTACCTTTATGTACATTTGATGGTTTATTGCAGTGGCAGGTTAGAGTTACTCTTATTTCTTCTCCAACAGATATCAGGAGTATATTGGTGTCCAAGAGTAAATGAAGCTATGTTACTTATTGATAAACCAGACAAATTTAACAATTTAATCACTATCAAATTGATGCATGGGATAAAAGGGGTTACAGTGCAAGGGGTTTGTAAATATATTTATTCAACTACAATGTATGACTGCAGTGCTTTCTACATAGGAGAATATCATAGTTTCTTTCCAAACGACCACAGTGATACATACATCTTTATATTGGGAGACACTCTTTTGTCCTTCCATACTTCTTCTAGTGGACTCCTTCAAGTTGACCTTTGTCGAACTCCCCCAAATCAAAACATAAACAAAAGAAAATGTCTGCCTTCAATCAGTGAGCACTCCACTTATAACATTTGGTCTCAATCTTTATTACTTTCAAGAATTAGGAAAAGATTTCTTTGAGTATGTACTTCAATGTTTATAGAATACAGCTGTTATTTTATTTTGAGGTATTTTATTGTAAAAATGTTGTTCTATTATTCATGCCATAGCAGACATTCAGGTGGTGCTATCTTCACATGGCAGCAGTTCCATGGCAAATTCCAGTTTCCACATGTTCTATGTTTCATTCCAAGCATTTTGGTATATAATTTATTGGGGTTATTCATTTTGGGTCTTTTTTAGACTTGGAAGAAAATTACATGAAATTTCACCAACGTAAGGTTGGACGTCCCCTTAACTTTCCGTTTGGTGTTCTCCATATAATTACAGCACTATTCTCCATATAATTACAACATAGTAAGTGATATTTTATTCAAATAAATCACTGTTCAGTGTTGCGCCCCTATTCATTTATCACCTATTTTCGATTGTCAACAAAAGAAAATTCCTATTAACCATGTACAATGTACAGACCACATGTCACTTCACTGTCTTCAATTATCTTTGAAGATTGAAGACTTGAGCATAGACCACGCATACAAAAGAATCATCACCAATCAGCAGCCGTCCATAGGGTCATGACTCCAGTACAATGCAAATGATCTACTGCAAAGTTTCTTGTACTTTAAACTAACTTTGTCTGATTCTCTGGTGCAAGTTTTCATCTAATGAACTGATGTCAGAAGGTTGAGTGATAATCAATATCAAAACAAAGTGACACAAATTCAAGCTCAGCAAAATAAACAAGACGGTCAGGCATTAATCTTAGTTGTTTATTTTTTTAAAAAAGCACATGGCAATCACCCAGTTTCCTGGAAACACTTTAACAATTCCTGGAATAATAGTCTGTTTTAAAAAGATGCTTTCATTTTCCCTTGGTTGTCATGTAAAACAATTTCCAGAGACATTGTTTACAATATGACACCAGCATAATAAGTTAATTATTGGGTAAAATTTCTTCCAAAACACATGGTGGTATTTATTATTTCCAGTTTTTCTCTTTGATGTGATCTGCAACAAAACTCAGGTATCCACTATCGGTGCCAAGAAAACACTGTATAAGTTACAACATGCCATCAGTATTTGCTGTTTTGACAGGTTGACTTCACATGTGCTTATCCCTAAGTCAATGAAGTATCGGTATCGGCTGATATCTAGAACAGCAGGTATCGGCAAAACTGATAACACTGGTATCAGCACACCTCTAAATGGATAGCTCAATTTCAGTAAATTGTTTTTGTATGTGAGGACTTTATATGGCCTTTAAGATTAGAAGTATTGCCTCATGATGCTGATAATGTGATATGACTTTGTCCCAAAGTTTACATTTGCATTTCTCCTTGTCAATTCGTTCAAATTTTGTAACTCACAGACTTTTAGCCTGTTCCGCCATTGTTAAATATCGAAACTATAAAAATGCGCAATGGAGAACAGATTTTACCTGCCACCGAAAATGTTGGTGTTTTCAAATTAATGCAATGTTTTTTTTTGGTGGTGGTCCAAAACCGAAACTGCACCGAAAACATCGACACCGACCCAGCTCTACTTTTAGCATGCTCAGTCCTGCAAAGCTCAAAGTTCACACTCCTTACTTGAACATTCAGGGAATCATATGGTATGTTATGCTGCAAACTATATGTCTTCGGTACTTGTACAGTCTAAAATTATCTGTATTAGATAGACATAGCGAGTGTTATGACTTATGGGTATCTTGAATCCAAATTTTTGCATCAATACACATGATGTGTAATCATATTTCACAAACCATGTACCTTAAAATGATTGAGTGCTCTACCATACAGGTTGAAAGAAAAATGACCCTGCTAAACCAAAAATGGCTCTCCTGGGGTCATATAAGACAAACCATAATTGGCCCTCCTGAAATTTTGAAAATGACAGGCCTGGGGGGTGGGAGAGGTATCTTCGATCCACAAGATATAAATTCAAGAAGTGGATTTTTTTCTATATTTCCTAGTAGACACAAATGTTAAGAGTTAATGAACCTACATGATGACCACAGCAGGACACTCCTTTGGCAGACTGCTGACTAAGAAAAAGTGTGATCGAATTAGCCAACAGATACAGGTCAGTTAATTTATCTGTTTCATGTAATCATGGAGTGATGAGCAATTATAAATCTGATTTTAATGGCTCAATAAGCACGTTTTACAATTCTACAGCTATGCATGATATATTTTCAACTGATAACCAAGCAGGGCATGCTGCCATGGTGCTGTTGGTATGCCAAAGTATTCTTTTTTGGCATCTCTCAATAAAGTATTAATCTCTCGAGTGAGCCAGCTATCTCAGACTTGGGTGGGCAGCAGACTGCAATTTTTTCAACACGAAAGAAATCCATGTAAAGAGTGGCTGCATAGTAACTCAATACAATGTTCCTTTTGCAAGCTCACTTTTGCTATAGATGAACTGAATGGTTTAAAAAAACCTCTAGAAGCCACGTGACTGATTTTCTGTCTATTTTTGCGATTAAAATTGTTTAATTTATAAATCAGAATTTGTTTATTTTAGCCTGTAAATAAAAGAATTGCTATTGCTTTAATCATTCTTTCCCTTGCACAGTCTGAAGTGGGCTGGAATCACACCTAACATAAATGAAAGTGTCAAGAACACTGTAGCTTAACTGGTCTGTGTGTTGTGTTTGATGAAAAGGATAATGTTCAATATTTATGAAAGGATTATGAAATAAGACCAGAATTGTGATAATTGGGAATATGTTAATTTCTGTTCCCTGTATGCTATGTTTTCAAAAAAAATAATATGAGGTGCAGACTGTATTAAAGAATTGAGGGGTGGGTTAATGTGGCCCTCACAGTTAATGTATGTGGCCCTCACAGTTAATGTATGTCAACAAAAGTTACCAAGTTACAATGAAATTATTCCAAAACGAGCTATTCTATCAAGTTACAATGAAATCCCTTCATAAATACGGCCTGTAGACTGTGCTAAAGGTTTTTGGGCTTCGGGCCTGTGTAGCCATCTCGGTTGACCTATCGCAACCAAAAGGAGACATCCTCATCTGGACATTATACTGAGTCATCCTACCAAGTTACAATGAAATCCCTTCATAAATACGACCTGTAGTCTGTGCTAAAGTTTTTCAGGTTTTGGGCTCGGGCAGCCGTCATGGTTGAATAATCGTGACCAAAAGGGGACGTTATCATGTAGGCATTATCTGGAATCATCCTACCAAGTTACAATGAAATCCTTTCACAAATACGACCTGTACACAATGCTAAATGTTTTCGGGCTTTGGGCCCCTGTAGCCGTGGCAGTTGATCAATTGCAGCGAAAAGGGGACGTTCTCATCTAGACATTATATGGAGTCATCCTACCAAGGTACAATGAAATCCCATCATAAATACGACCTGTAGACTGTGCTAAAGGTTTTTGGGTTTTGGGCTCGGGCAGCCATCACGGCTGAATCATCACGACCAAAAGGGGACTTTCTCATCTAGACATTATATAGAGTCAACCTACCAAGCTACATTGAAATCCCTCAATAAATATGACCTGTAGACTGTGCTAAAGGTTTACGGGTTTGGGCTCGGGCAGTCATCACGGTTGACAGATCACGACCAAATGGGGAAGTTCTCATCTAGACATCATATGGAGTCATCCTACCAAGTTACAATGAAATCCCTCCATATTAAATATGACCTGTAGACTGTGCTAAAAGTTTTTGGGTTTCGGGCTTGGGCAGCCATAACGGTTGACAGATCATGACCAAAATGGGACATTCTCATCTAGATATTAAACAGGGGCATCCTACCAAGTTACAATGAAATCCCTTCGTAAATATGACCTGTAGACTGTGCTAAAGGTTTGGGCTCGGGCAGCCATCACGGTTGACCGATCGCGACCAGAAGGGGATGTTCTCATCTTGACATAACCTCAAACCTGCATATAAAATTTTGGGACGATCGGTGTAGCCTGTGCTAAAGAAACATGTGAACAGACTCACAGACTGCCGCATATGTGATGGCAATAGCTTATCTTGACTTTGTCAAGTTAAACTAAAAATAAACCTATGAGGCTTAACTCTTTGCATGCTGCTGGTGGATATTCCTGCCCAGCACAGGGTTTCTCTTGTCACTGACATAAGTATAATTTGGGAATATTTAAACATATATTTTCCCCTGTAAATTGAATGGATTTTTTCACCAATGATTTCTTGTTATATTTAGATTAATTTTTCATCAACTCTAGTCATGGCTGCTTTACAGCAGCCATGACTGGATTTGATGAAAAAATATCTTGAAAATACTCAGTGGGTTAAGAGTAAATGGCTGTGGTGAAATCATAGTATGGTTCCAATTCAGAGTACAGTTTGACCCACACCCAGATTCCAACCATTATATGTGCATTTATTTTCTCAACATTTGAATGGTGAGGCAAAACAACCACCATGTCACAATACCCACATGGGTTAACGTTACCAACTTACTAAATGAACTATTTTGTTAGGTTCCAGCCCTGATTATTTAAAATCAATTCCTTACATAATGCATATAATCAAATAAAATTCCATTAGCTTACTTAAACTATCTTATCTTATTCTCCTGTCCAATGGACAGAAAAACCTTGCTGGGTAACTCATTTTAGTTCATATTGGGTTTTCACTATTCACTGTTAGTTCAATCTTTTCAATTCAGATATGTTGTTACATGATGAATAAAAAATTGTGACTGAATTTCAATTAATTTTATATTCGGTTTAAAAGAAGAGATGCCATCGGTATCATGAATGACTGTGTCAAGTCACAGCTGGATTCATTTGAAGCTCGTTGTTTAACCCTTACATTTTTCAAAATTATTGCAGTCTTAACCCTTTGAACCCTGGTGGTATCTTCCATGTCAGTTCAATGACAGCAATTGGGAGAATCCTTATTTATTATTTAGGGGTAGACCATTTAATATTTTCAACGTGCAGCATTAAGACTGCACAGTGAAAATATTGATTGGTCTACCCACACATTCACCTAACAGCCATCCTACTTAATGATGCCGTACTATGTTCCTGGGCTGGAAAAGTGGCCTATCCATTTTAAAGGGTTAAAGCCTTACACAGTGACGTCTAAATATCAAAATTTCCAGCTGCAAATTTTCCCCAAAATGCAACAAAATTGGTTAAATTCCTAGTTGTGTGTCTGTGTATTTTAGAAAAATTCTGCAGTTCATGTATTTATTTATTGGTGTTTAAGGTCACTTTCAGCATCTTTGGCTATCTCAGCCAAGACCACAACATAGGCCTGAAATCAAGTTTAGTCAATTCTTTATTCCTATGCTGCATACTTTACAGGACTTCCACCCCAGGTGGTGGTTCTGGGTCCTATTTCACTAGTAAAGCTGAATTTGTTTACCCCACAGTAAACAAGCAATGCTTCACTTCCCAGGGTTCCCACAGGGAAAACGTTTTTAAGGGGAATTTTCCTCATAATGCAGCTAGGAATTTCACTAATTCAATCTTGTTTGACAGAGCTCAATGAGCTCTGTCAAAGAAGATTGAATTTGGTAAAATACCTAGTTGCATTATGGGAAAAAATGGCTGTTTCATAGTTAAGTATTTTGACATCAGTGTGCAGAGAGTTAATTTATTTTCACTCTTTTCATGAGTACAGACATTTATCTTCTCATTATTATCTCAAAACAATCCAAGTTGTTTGTCATACCCACCCTTTTATTTGTACAATTTACAAGACCAATGCTACATTACTTTAAATTCTCATCATCATTACCTGTCTGGTTTGAATACACACGGCTACTGTTTTCAAGGACAAAGCCTCATTGATTTTAGAGTTCTATCAGTGACTGATAATGTTTGTTGGCACTTGTATATCATGCAACAAATTTATGTTACAAATTTAGCAAGATGATTTGCTCTTGTCCACATGTGCAAGTCAAGCTGGAAAAAAGTAATTTACAAATATTTGTCAATGGACAGAAATTACAAACAAGAGGCCCCAAGGGGCCTGAGGGCGCTCACCTGACATGGTAGCCTAAATATCAACCCAGAGAATTGATCTCAACAAGTTGCATCTGATCCTCCTAAGAAAAGCTTATACCAAATATCCAAAGATTCTGACCAGTGGATCTAAAAAAAAAATAGAAGATTTTTAAAGAAGATTCCTCATATTGAACTAAGTTATAATTCGGGCTCCCACAGTGAGTCCAAATATGGACCTAGGGACTTGGCTTGAACAAAGTTGAATCTCACTCCCTAAGCATGGTGCATACCAAATATCAAAAGATTCTGCCTGCTGGATCTTAAGAAGATTTTTAAAGAAAATTCCTCATTTTGAACTAAGTTACAATTCAAGCTCCCACAGTGAGCCCAGATATGGACCAAGGGACTTGGCTTGAACAAACTTGAATCTCACCCCCTAAGCATGGTGCATACCAAATATCAAAAGATTCTGCCTGCTGGATCTTGAAAAGAAGATTTTCAAAGAAATTTGCCTGAAATGCATTAACTTCGAATTCGGGCTTCTATAGTGAGCCCAAATATGAATCCAGGGGGCCAATTTGAACAAACTTGAATCAGATCCACCCCACAATGTTGCATAACAAATAACAAAAGATTCTGCCTGCTGGATCTGGAGAAGAAGATTTTTAAAGAAATTTGCCTGAAATGCACTAAGTTCGAATTTGGGCTTCTATAGTGAGCCCAAATATGAATCCAGGGGGCCGATTTGAACAAACTTGAATCAGATCCACCCCACAATGTTGCATACCAAATATCCAAAGATTCTGCCTGCTGGATCTGGAGAAGAAGATTTTTTAAGAAATTTGCCTGAAATGCACTAAGTTCGAATTCGAGCTTCTATACTGAGCCCAAATATAAACCCAGGTGGCCGATTTGAACAAACTTGAATCAGATCCACCCCACAATGTTGCATGCCAAATATCAAAAGATTCTGCCTGCTCGATCTGAAGAAGATTTTTTAAGAAATTTGCCTGAAATGCACTAAGATCGAATTCGGGCTTTTATAGTGAGCCCAAATATGAATCCAGGGAGCCGATTTGAGCAAACTTGAATCAGATCCACCCCACAATGTTGCATACCAAATATCAAAAGATTCTGCCTGCTGGATCTGGAGAAGAAGATTTTTTAAGAAATTTGCCTGAAATGCACTAAGTTCGAAATCGGGCTCCTATACTGAGCCCAAATATGAACCCAGGGGGCCGATTTGAACAAACTTGAATCAGATCCACCCTACAATGTTGCATACCAAATATCAAAAGATTCTGCCTGCTGGATATGGAGAAGAAGATTTTTTAATGTTTTTCCCATTGCCTACAGTGTTAAAAAGTGCTGACTCAGCACTTTTTCAAAGTCCCGAAACTGTACCCTATGATAAAACCGATGGCAATTTTTTTTTACCAATCCTTTCTGTTGGTCCCAAGGAAGCTGCACACCAAATAAAAATTCTCAGTGCCGTGCAGTTTTTGAGATATAGGCGTTTTAATTTTTTTCTATTTTTAGCTCCTGTGGTTCCCATGGGGCTACAGGAAAAAAAATTTCTGCATAAATTAGGTACTTATGACCCAATAAGCCCTCATATAAAATTTGGTTCAAATTGGCCTCTCGGTTTAAAAAATAGAAATTTGGGGTGGGGCCAAAATTTTTGCTCCTCCCATAACATCGCCAAGTATAGACCTACAAACTTCTCTTGAACAAACTTGAGTCTACACCTCAAAAGGAAGCTGCATACCAAATATCAAGTCTCTGCTATTGCTGGTTCTTGAGAAGAAGATTTTTTAAGAATTGGAGCATTTTTGCCCCACCCCTCTGCTCAATATGAGCCGAAACCTAATTTGCCCAAAAATCAAAATGCCGCTATATAACCCCTACTCACATGAAATTTCATTAACATGCGGCCAGTGGTTTGGAAGAAAAAGACCCAAACACCACCTTCACGCCGGACGACGGACGACGGACGAAAAGTGATCAGAAAAGCTCACCCTGACTTTCAGTCAGGTGAGCTAATAATTCTAGGTTGTGTACATAATAATAATAATAACAAGAGCAACACTAATGCATATGCTGATGCACCCGAAGGTAGCAAAGTCTGACTTGCATGTAAATAAATAACTTCTGAATGTTTGAAGAGAATTGATTCATCCAAACAACTTTGAATGAACAGAATTAAAAAACACTATGATTCTTGTGTCATCCATATTTATATGAATATATCGATATGTAGAAGGTTAAAATGACATGCAAACCCGCCCTGCGAGAAGGGGAAGGACAGAAATAGTGGACTAGAAAAAATTGGGATAGTCGACTAGAAAAAAATTGGGAAGCACCTCCCCTATAAGACACTGGCCAGTAACAATAAAGCTGAAATTGGCATCCATATTTATATGGTTATATCGATATGTAGTAGATTAAAAATGACATGCAACCTCCCCACCAAGCACTGGGCTGCACAGATATAGTGGACTAAAAAAAATTGGGCAGCACTTCCCCCACAGGCACTGGCCAGTAAGAATAAATTTGTGATTTTTTAATTCAAAAAGAGGCATAACTCTTGCAAGAATGGTTGGAGTGAACCTCCAAATTAAACATGACCTGTATTTTGACATTAGTAATAAGCAAATAAAATTGAAATCGATTGATGCGGTGATACAATTTTAAATGTTCTGGAACCAAAATCACCATAATTCTTATGTCATCCATATTTATATGGATATACTGATATGTAGAGGTTAAAATGTCATGCAAACCCCTATGCAAGCACTGGGCTGCAGAAAAATAATGAACTAAAAAATTTTTTTTAAAATTGGGCAGCACTTTGCCTTATAGGCTATGGTACAATTTACCTTAGTTAGAAACAGAGGTCAAAAACAAACAGGGGGGCGTAACTCTATCAAACATGAATGTACGAAATGCTAGGTATGAGGGCACCCATTCCCCCAAGCTGCCCTATCACCATACCAAAGAACATTAAAATCCAACAACTGATGCTCGAGTTATAATACAAAATATTCGTACGGATGGACGTACAGACAGAGACCTCGACTATATACCCCCTCGAAAAAATTTTCAGGGGCATAATAATAACACTTTGCCTAGCCACTGATTTATCACAGTTCTCAAATTAGAAGGCCTTGATTTCCCATGTGCTCCTGAATGCCAGCACTTCCCAACCTCTTCTCTCTTCCTAACATCCAGAAATTAACTCTTTGATGATATCCTGTATCTCATTCCTCCAAACACTCTCCTTTGTATCACCCACTAACTTTCATTCTCCAAACTCACTTTTTGCTATACTCCCAGTGAAGTTATTTTATTCTTCTAGACATTTTGGACATTCCAGGTGTTTCATAATGTCCATACTCCCAAATTAAACATGTCACACTCCTTATTACCTCTTTCTCAATTTTACCCTAAGCTTCAGCATCCTCGACCTAAGTTTGAACATCTTTGAGTCTCCAAAGGAGCCAACAAGGTACATACCTGATTGAGAAGTGGTGTGATTGCATCATCTCTCCGGTCTAGAATTAAAAGTACAGGTGGAACATCTGTCTTTCTGAATTCAAATAAGCCTGCTTCTTTACTTATAACTTGCTGAAAATACATTATAGAATCTTCTTTTATTTTTCCATCTGCATATAACTGAAGCACAGAATCTGAAGTTGAAAAAGAAGCTATGGAAATCTTTGAAGTCAATAGAACTTTTACTGATTAGGTAGCAATTAATTTTGGATAGTCAGAATTTATTCACAATGAAATGTATTGTGCCAATTTCAGGGAGAATTCCTATATGCTCTCTCCAGGAAATTCATATAATACAAATTCACATGTGCAAAGTATACCATTTGCTTCTATCCGAATTGTCCCTTAAGTGGAACAAGGTGCCATCTGCAATACTAAAGCATCAATTGTAAATTACAATCAGGTATTCAATAACAATCACAACTTTACTTAAATGAAAATGTACTGGACACTTAACTAAAAAGCGAACACTTCTTCTTACCCTTATACTCTCTGCAAGTCTTCTGGCCATTTCAGATGAGTTCTGATAACGAATCATAGGACACTTCTTTAATGACAGTAACACCGCAGTCAAACCTTGTGTGGTTCTTCCAAGTGCTCCAGGTGACCAGCTCAAGCCCTGAAAAATGGTCTCAAAACTCTTTTACAAAGATCTCATTAGGCTTAAAAAAATAAAAAATCTGTTTCTCAGGCCTCCCGCATGGTCCTTTTGGCTGCCGCATGCTCTCTTTTTATAACCAATTTAAACTTAAAAAAATAAAAATTAAAATGTTTATGTCTGATATTTTACCCAAGTTAAAAAATTTGATGAATTTGTCCCTTGAGTGCAAGAAGGCTTTGCAATGCTTTAGCATTGCAAAGCCCTCTTGCACTCAAGGGATGAAATACATCACCACCCATGCTATTCTGTAGGTTATGAGGCCTAAAACTTGAACCAAGGACTTGAACTTTTGATGGCAAAGAAGTAATTACTGAAATACAAAATAAAATAAAAAACCGCTCGCCCACATGCAATTTTACAAATAATGGCCTGAGAAACAGAAGATCTACTTTGTGTGGCCTTAACTGAATATTTAACCATTACCTTTTACCTTATGAAAAGGCCAAATTCACAATTAATATATACATTAGTTATTTTTATACATATATTGAAATGAAATCTGAGTTTTAGGAGATAATCAGTTTAAAATCAGTTTAAAAAGTTTAAAATTAAAACTTTAGACATATACACAGGTCTGACTGATAGTGGAAGTGTTGAGCACACATTTCAAACAAATATCAATATTAAATTTAAGTTGAAGAGGAAGTAATCTCATTAAAAATGTTCATAACATAAATACTTGAAAGCATGTGGATGACCTTGCTAGTAATTATTTATGAAAATAACTGAAAATATTTAAACACAACTTTAAGATTTGGGGAAATGAGCTTGTCTCCTTGTTTGTGTTCATGTCTGAAAGTTTCATCAAAATTGGTTCATTACCCTAGGGGAAGTTTTGGAGAAAAACCTACTTCCATATACAATCAACCAGAGGCTCGAGTTGTCAAAAGAGATGAGTGTATCAGTAAGTGATCGGTAGCAAGAGCAATATTTTGATTTGCCATGACACAACCAAACGCAACTTTTTTGGCCATTCATTTCTGCTGGTCCTAGGAAAGCTTCCTAGCAAGCTCTGTTCTGAGAAGTATTATACGAAAGTGTCAATGGCACTGTAGCTCAACTTTTTAAAGACATGTACATGTATAGTATGTGACACAGCAATGACAAACATCTAGGTAATGACCTGATAACAAAACTACATATAAAGTATTGTAACGTTCTATACATAAATACTGACCGTAGCCTGTAACAAATGTGTAGGTAAAGTATTGTAAAGGTGGGTGACAGTCAAATGCTAAACTAGAAAAGAAATCTTTGAGTCCCAGAGTGGGTCTGACTGAACCCCAAAATATTTGTTCTCATATCACAGTGATAACAAAAGCACCCCAAAACACACTTGTTCATGTCCCAAGGTGAAAACAAAGGTACCCAAGAAGTTTCGTGAAGATCAGTTCATAAATACGAGCTGTATAGAAGTTGTGACAAAAAACTGATTGGACCTAATTTCGGTACAAAATGGCCACTGGCAGCAATCTTGAATTTTGGACCGCACCCAGAAACACTCGATCTCATCCCAAGGTGATAACAAAGGTACCCAAGAAGTTTCGTGAAGATCGGTTCATAAATACAGCCTCTAGCCAGAACCGTATTGACATGTGAAATTACGGTGTACAAGTAGGACTGAATAAATCAAAGTTCTTCTAAGTTGCATAATTACTGCATGAGAAAAAAATCTGTACTATATGTGATATATTCCATGTTACTAAACATTCATACAGAAATTTATTTAAATCAGAACTTTCATACAAAAGCTCTGTACAAAAAACTGATTGCACCAATTTTGGTACAAAATGGCCGCCGGCAGGCAGCTTGAATTTCAGACCGGACCCAAAAACACTCGTTCTCGTCCCACGGAGATAACAAAGGTACCCAAGAAATTTTGTAAAGATCGGTTCATAAATACGGCCTCTAGCCCGAGCCTTATTGGCATTTGCACTTACAGTGCTGAAAGTAACACTAAATAAATCAAAGTTAGTCTGATTTGCATAATTTACGCACAGGAAAAAAACCTGTATATGTGATGTATCCCATGGTAATAAACATTCATACAAAAAAATTATTCAAATCGGAGCTTTCATATGAAAGGTCTGTGCAAAAATCTGATTACACCTAATTTTGGTACAAAAGCGCTGCCAGCGGCCATCTTAAATTTCGGACCGGACCGACCCCCAAAACACTCGTTCTCGTCTCACGGTGATAACAAAGGTACAGTTTCCTAAAGATTGGTTCATAAATACGGCCTATAGCCCGAGCCGCGTGTACGGTGTGACAGACGGACGGACAGACAGACGGATGAGCCATGGCAATACCTCAAATTTGGTTTCGCCAAAGTTGAACTAAAAGTTAAAAAATTTATAGTAATTTATATATTTTTTATACTTACCAATGACCCAGACATAGCTGGTGCTAACTCTTAAAATATAGGGCCAAACACAAATTTTGCCCCCCAATCCCCAAAATTTGCATCTAAAACTAAAGAAAACATGTCCTGAAAGGCCCTCCACACTTCGCCCCCACTGCGCATGCGCAGTGTCAAGGACGTTCCGAAATTGGCGCCATAAATCATTCTAATAACCAGTGCCTGGTAAGTGCTATGTACTCAGCGGGGAGGCAAGAGTTCCCAACTCCTGGGAGTGCCATCCCCGTCTGGGTCATTGGTAAGTATAAAAAATATATAAATTACTATAAATTTTTTAACATTTTTATACTGTACCAATGACCCAGACATAGCTGAATAGTAAAAAGGCTGGAGGGCCAAGGACATAGAGCAAAATGGAATACGCTCAATAAAATAAAATAGAGTCATCCCCTGTAGGGAAAAAGAAGTAATAGGCCTTACATGTATCTTTCTTATTTATGATAAATTAGAAAGATACAACACCTTCCAAAATTGAGCTTCATACATCCATGTACTCTATTAATATCCAATATAATCCTTATACTAATAATTTTTAAAGTAAGCCAATAAATAAAGTATGTCTAGAGAATAATAGAGACTCTTATACTCCTAAAAGTGTCTGAGGATTGCATAATCATGTCCGTTGACATATGCAATATTCAAAAGCTATACTTTAAAAACTAAGACTTGAATGAATTTTAAAAACCTAAACTTCTCACTAAACAACCATCCCAATAACAGCTCAGAATTACTAACTCCGGAGGAGGTATCCCCTTGTTTTCATAGTAAAACAGGTGACTCAAGGGAACACCCTCCCCCCCCCCCCCCCCCCCTTTTTCTTGCCCTGGGTCAAATAGACCAGAGCGAAGAGGGCAGCCGAACGGAGACACTGCCGAAACAGACAGCCTACCTAGCTATAGTAGCAACTGTTAAGTGAATGACATTCTGAGCAGTAGATAATAGACCTAACAATAGAGGCCTCCAGAAATGGACTCGATATTTCTAAGATAAAATTCATGAATGTGGATAGCTGAGCGCAATGAGCGGCCTTCAAAAATCTATAATAGCGACACTATTAATGTAAGCCCAAGAAGTAGAAGAACTCTTACTTCATGAGCCGAAATCTTAAGCACAACTGCTAAGTCAATGATATACCATAAGCAGTACCGATAGTTAATAGAATCCATTAACAATAAAATGGAGCGTAACATCCTTCTACTAGACATCAAAGACAGAAGAAGCTTACGCCCTTTGTAATAAACAGATATCTGTTTATAAATACATAAACTGTACCCGGAAAGAGTAAAGGCCTATGCCCATATGAAGACGGAAGGACCTTAAAATAACAGGTTCCGGAAAATAGGAGCCTAACTCTTATGCAACAATCCAACCTAAATAGTAACGGAAGTATTGATTCCGAAACTATGAAAGTGAAAATCATCCATCGATAGTGCATGAAACTCACTGACTCTACAGTAAAAGAGAAACCAACAGAATTACTGTCTAAAAGGTCAGAATTTGAAAACTACTGTTTCCGGAGGCTCAAATGATTACTTAGCTAGATAAGAACCGAAGTTAAAATCCGTATAGGAATTTAATCTAAAGATTCTAAGTCTATTTATCAAAAAGTTACTAACTGACTTAGATAAAGAGACAAAAGACTCAATTGTAAACTATCGTAGAGTGCATAGGTATGAGGTAACATAAACCTATAACCTAAATAATAACAGGCTGCAGTAGATCTTGTGAAACAAGTATACTAAAAAATAGCAATGAGTAGTATGGAGGGATCAACAATATGAACATAATGATCCCTACACCACGACGGAAGAGCCTCCACTTTAGCCGCATAGAATAGCGAAGAAGAGGATCTCCTATAGTAAGAAATCGCGTCCAAAGCTCGTCCAGTACAGTGCTTACAATGCAATACGGACCACACAACGGAATACATGAAGGTTGCGACCTTGCTGGTTGTGATAAAGATGACACGATTTACCCAGTGAAAAAGATCCTCACATAGAGGAAGATTTCACGTTAAGACCCACAGTAGACAAGAGAGTAAATTACTCATGATCTCTGTGAAGATAGAGATGCTATCAACAGAAATGTATTGTGGTTGTTTATCTTAGCAATACCTGCTAAAACAACAGCGCCGGAGGATACGCGTATCCTATCATTCCGTCCTATAGATCAATAGAGCGTTAACAATATTAGCTCAGAGATCTGGACAAGCCAACACATACGTCTGCAATTGATTAGCAAGCTGTGTCATAAATAAATCATCATTGGGCGCTCCCATAGATAGCAAATCTGATTGAATACTTGTTTGTTGAGAGTCCATTCTGACAGCAACAAGCGACCCGTAAGAGAACGGGAGTCCGATAAAACAATCAGACGACCCGGAATATGACGGACCAAAACTGAACTTGGTGTACTATAACCAACAGACGGATTCTTTCCATTAAATTGAATAACGGAAACGAAAGAGTGCCTCCCTGGTTCCGGAGATACGCCACTACTGTCGAATTAAAGGACAGGAATTTGGGCATGCGTTTCTGAATAATGTTCATGCAATGACATAAAGCAAGCCTAAAAAACATTATTCCGCGGAAGTTAAACTGATTGCTAAAAGACTGCGGAACCCAAAGACCCTGGCACTTCGAATCCGTAGGGATCAGTATTATATCCCAATCTGTTTGACTGGCAACCGTCATAACAGCCACACTCGGGTCCGGCAACTGCGGCGGCACTCTCTGAGTCAACCACCGAATGTTTGCCCCAGTCTGAATCTCTTGTAACACTAGATAGACAAGAGAACGTGTAAATCGAGCAATTCATGGATTGCCGAAAAGTTGCCGTCGAAGAGAAGCTCCTCCGAGAACGAAGCGACTCTGAGAGAGTTCTTAATAGGGCTGGGCGGTTTATCGGTTTTTCGGTTCGGTTCGTTTTTTTTTTTTAAACCGAAACCGAACCGCCGCCTTAACAAAAAACCGAGACTTTCGGTTTCAACAAATTTCCCAGAATTGGTTACGTTTATGACCACTCAATCACTTGCTTTCCGCACGCCAAAGGCTTAAATGTCAGGCAATGGTAAATGCTGTGCCATTTATGCTTACTTCGAGAGGACTGACAACAAATCCCCCCACCCTCCCCCCACAAATAGTGGTAGCAAATTTCTTGTATCTTAAACAATATCTACAGAACCACCAGTAGATGGAATATGAAAAATTAAAAAGTCGTACGTAAAAATCCACACATGCAATTCAAGAATTGTTAAGTAAATTTACTGAACCGGGCATATTCTACCAAAGAGGTATTGCAAGTTACCTGACAATATGTGGTGTAAAAGTATTATAAATTACCTTTGACCCAAAATCATCTGCGTACAGCACGTTGTAAATTAGATTGGTGGTAAACATAAAATTTATTGAGTTTTAAAACCTCAAAGTTCACATGGGAAAAATGACGAGTAAATTATGTTAATTAACCGACCACTGGCACGTTCTCTGAAGTCACATGCTCAGAGATAACGCTGCGCATTGGCAGTTATGTTTTTTTGTCAACAATAAAATGGTTAAATTAAAATAGAACACATCCTATTAAATGGATGGCAGGTAACTATTGAAAGTTTTTTTAAAACTTATTGGGAATTGTTTGTATACTATTTGAACTTACTTTAAGGAATCGCGCAGTACTGCAGGTCTGTCAGGTACACACGCTGCATTCCCAATACGAAGATGTTATAAACAACACGTGTCATGACCATGTGTATTTTGTAAACACAACAAATCCCAAGATGCAATATTGCAAACTTTCTTTCAACCCTCATTATGCAGCAGTCTCCCCTCCCTTCAAAAACATCAATCGCCTGTCTTGAATAAGATGAAATCAACGCAGGGATAAGCCAAGAGGGCAAAGTAAAGTTGGTAATATTTTCGCCTTGGCACCGCCCATTTCGCCCAATTTCTATGGGCAGAATCAAAGTAAAAAACGAACATCTACAGTCGAAATTAGGAGAGATATTGTGAAAGCATTGGAGTGAGTTACCAATAAAAGTGATTCGTATATCACGACTTACTTCAACAATAGTTATCAAAATCAGAAAAAATATGTTTGTGTTCCTCTTATTCCACTGTCATTTGAAGCAGAAACCATCAAGAAACACGGGGCATGTCTATTTTCAAGCGATGTGATAATTACCGAAATACGCACAACAATTGCACATTATCCACCAAAACCTGGGTGAGAGCATTGCGACTCCATAAAAAATAAGGAAATGTTGATTTTTGCTAAAATGTAGCTTTTCTTGTGAATTTCTGCATCTTGTCTTGACAAGGTCCCAAATCTCACTGACAGAACAAGGCAGCTCCCACCAGTGGTGGAGCCATGGTTTGAAATTTTGTGGACCATGATGGTGGAGAATTTTTTTTTTTTTTTTTGGGGGGGGGGGAATCTCAGGACTGAGGGTACTGTACTTGTACTGAGGGCAGGAAATCAAAAATATTTTTTTCAAATTTGGGGATGGGAGAAGCAAGTGGGATTTTGAGTGGAGGGTGAGGGGGGGGGGGGGGGGGGGGCGGAGGGGGGCTGGTCTTCCTAGAAACCTCATGGCTCCACCGCTGCACCACTGTTGCCCACTACAGCAGCCCAACACAATATGTCCATTTGCTGAGAAGAGTGGTGAACACTGATTAACCCGAATGACTCAACTCGCTATATGAGCCTCATGACTTGGATGACAAATACAGACAGATTTTATGTGTACATTACCCTCTAAAATGTAGATTTCTACAATATATTTTGAAAAACCGAAAACCGAACCGAAAACCGAGTTTTTGTACAAAACCGAAACCGAAACTGAACCGAAATGCAAATTTCAAAACCGCCCAGCCCTAGTTCTTAACCTTACTATCCACGCGTGTGGATGTAGCTAGGGCTGCGTCACGTCTAACTAACTCCAATCAGCCACTGAAGGGCGGAGTTATACGTGAACAAACTACTGCCCTCAAAAGAAATTACATTGAGAATAATATCCCGTAAATCTTTTCTTGAAGACGTAATGATAACGCCTCAGTAAGGCGGATTACGTATAATAAAGCGTCTAAGTTAAGTCTACTATACATAATGTCGTTCCCAACATTGAAATTGGAAAAGACATAAACGGCGAAAAAGAATATATGCAGTCTTTAATCACACCGTCTAGACGCATATGAACTCTCGGTATGCCCTGCTCTGCCAAAATAAACTATTTGTATAAATGATAAAATGGCAGAAATGAGCAACGCGGACAAGAAACTAAACTATCATGCTTAGTAGCAGGCTTGTATATATATATATATAGCGTCGAAAAATAAAACACATGTTGTAATGACAATATTGGACTGCGTTGGTAAGTCAGGGACAATGTCCCTGAACCGATCGAAAAATCCGAGTCCAATGACGCTATAAGTCTCTTATCCAAGATCGCAGCAATGAAGTCCGAAATAATAATCACTGGAAGATAATGCCAGAAGATATGAAAGGCATCTTCCGATACTACTAAAGGGAAAACTCGAAATCTTTCGAATCCCTTTCGCCATCCTGTCGGACCCTATAAAGCGTTCGGTCGTCCGTAGCTGATGCAACCGCGGACCGCACCGACCCAGCGCCGTCGGATAATTCCTGATTCGACCGAGAAACTGTCAATTGCTGGGATGCTGCGAAACAACTGTGCTAACTCGGATAGCACGTCCGTCACTGAGGCCTGAGAAGAAGCGGTCTTACGATGCATTGCCGCTGGAAGCTCCGTGATCGTTACCCCGTGCATACTACCAATATGCGAGCGAACGGAGTGTATAGGCCTCGTGTCCCTTGGCTACCGGATGGCGCGACCTATTCGCCGTGGAATCACTGAATGCCGAAACTGATCGGATACTCGAGGTCACGTAGCCAATGTGCGGTCGTGTGCCCTGCTGTGAGGATGAGGAAGCATTAAAGACAGTCTCTCGGACTGTCAATATAACGGAGCGTCCCGACCAACAGACATATGCTCCGAATGTAAAATATCTGAACCACAACATGCGGTCCCCTATGTTGTTGGGCGAGAGAGGGACCTCTCTCGCTCACAGCCCGGACGGACCTGGACAAGCCAGGAACCGGACTAACAGGCTTCCTCCGATCTGTCCTCAATCTGCCGTCACTGGGTGAGTACTAAAGTAATTAAAGTGCTCGCATCACCCAAATCTCCTTCCTAGACCGCAACGGACGAACCCGACAGCCGAACCATTTGATGAATGTACGCTACACCGGGTGAGCTAGCGAATGTCACTCCGTAGGCGATAGACATATTCCATGAGCACTTATTGCCGCTAACTCTTCATTAACTATGACGACAGAGGCACACTTTTGAAAGACATCTCCATAACTCTTCGAACAAGAAACCAGAAATGCTTGGTTAGCAAGCATAAAATAATAATATATATAGCGTCGTTCAATAATTCGAAAGTTTGTGTGACATTATTGGACTATGTCGGAACTGAGGGACGATGTCCCTGAACCGAACCAAAAATTTCTAAGTCCACCGACGCTATCAGTTTCTTATCCGGCATCGCAGCATTCTGGTCCGACGAAAGAAGCTGTAGAAGACCAAGTCAGATGACATACACAACAGCATATGTTGTTCCGAAAGGGAAAGCTCGAAATCCTCCGAATCCCTTTCGGTATCCCGTCGGACCGGATGAAACTTTCGGACGTCCGTACCCGCTTCCGCGGAGCTTCCCGACCCAGCATCGTCGGATAAAATATATGCGACAGATTCAGTTGATGCTGGGATGCTGCGATAAACTGTGCTATTAAGGCAAGCACGTCCATTCCCGAGGCCTGTGCAGTAGCGGTCTTACGATGCATTGCCGCCGGAAGCTCCGTGTACGTTGACACCCGCACACTTCCTATGCGAACGTCCGGAGTCTGCAGGCCTCGTGTCCCTGGCTACCGGATGGTGTGACCTGGTCGCCGAAGAATCCTTGATCGGCGAAGCTGGTAATATATCGGCGGTCACGCAGCCAAGGTGCGGTCGTGTGCGCTGACGAGAAGAGGAAGCCTTAGCAGTCTCAGCGGACTGCCTATACAACGGAGCGTCCCGAGCGACGGATGTATGCTCCGCTTGCGACACATTTTGTACCACAACATCTGGGGCCAGATGTTGTTGAACGAGAGAGGGGCCTCTCTCGCTTGCCGTCCGGATGGACCGGAACGAGCTATGAACCGGACTAAAAGGCTTCCTGCGTTCTCCCTCCGATCCGCCGTCACTGGGTGTGCATTAGGTTAATTTATAGTCCTTGCATCACCCCAAAATTCCTTCTAGACCGCAACGGACGAACCCGGCTGCCGAACCATTCGGTGAATGGACGCTACACCGGGCGAGCTAGCGGACGTCAAAGGCCGTCGAACCTACTAGGGTCCTCTTAGGCAATTGGCGTATTTACATGAGCACTTTTCCGCTAGCCCTTCATTAATTGTGACGACGGAGGCACACTGTTGGAAGACATCACAGATACATCACCCTAATCTTGATCGTCTGAAATAGAAATTGATAAAGTAGAGTGACCCTGCGGGGAAAGGACCGGAGTGTCCAAATCCCCAACAACATACCGTGACATACGCTTCCCATATTGTCATCGAAATCATACGATACAGAACAGGAGTTAATGCGAGTACACTGACCACATATAGAATGATAATAAAGTCAGAGGAAGACTTCCTCTTAAAACAATTGATCAATATCCTTTCAATGTGAAAAGAAAACAAGTCCTGGTACTCGCACTAACCCCTGGCAATCAAAATACATAATAATAATATGATCCATTAATATAGAAAAAATAATTGAAATCAAAATATTTTGAAAAAATATTTTTTCAGAACAGCCCAAGTTTCTGAAAAGTAACGTTGAGCCCCAATGGATCCCAAGCCTAAGTGTGGACAAAAATTTTAAAAATATTTTAAACAATTTATTCAACACTTACGAACAACAATAATGTATCTAGTTATGATTAAAATAACATCAAGATATTATTTTTTAGAAATCCCCCCCTCACACAGAGGGCTGTTGTAAATGTAAACAATGAGTGTAAAAACACTAAAATAAGACTCCAGGCACCCAGGCCCGAAATCAGTTACCAAAAATATACTATCTGATGCAAAACAGAGACTTCCAGGGAAGAAACTGCAGAACATCAGATGGTAGATGCAGAACACAACGCCTAACCACCCGTAGGTGAAGACGTAAACATGGGGAAAGAACAGAATTCATTCTGTTATTCAGCTAAAACTCCCCAAAAAATTTAGTAATAATAATTACAAAAACTATGCCAAAAGCATGGGAGAATAGCAAGGGGGAACTTAAAGGACAGGGAGAGAGGAAAACACTTAAAAAACAGTGTAACTAAATAATCAGAATGACAACAAAATGGCTGCTGCCTTGAAAATAGGTAACTTAACATAATTTCATTAAAAAATTTTAAGTTACAGCCCTGATAATATTCTGTCACACATTCTTTTCCTCTCCTCCTTCTCTATCCTCCTTAGAATCACCATTTCACTAATATTTATGTGTCTGGCATCATTTAAACTGAGATTTATAAGCACAAAGATCAGTCAGATGTTAACTGATGAAGGGCCAAACTTAGAATGATTAATGGCGCCAATTTCGGAACGTACTTGACACTGCGCATGCGCAGTGGGGGCGAAGTGTGGAGGGGCTTTCAGGACATGTTTTCTTTAGTTTTAGATGCAAATTTTGGGGATTGGGGGGCAAAATTTGTGTTTGGCCCTATATTTTAAGAGTTAGCACCAGCTATGTCTGGGTCATTGGTACAGTATAAAAATATGGGAAGTTAAGGTCTTACAATCAGCAAAAAAAGCTGACCTAAACACTAATTCTTACACCTGAAATTGACTAAGTTTGGGCTGAAGATTTTAAGTGAAATAGGACAAAAAGTCACAGTATTAGGGTTGAATACAGTTGTGATAGCCCCTACAACTTACATATGCAATATAAAAGCCCTGGACCCACTGGACTGTGAGAAAATGGACAAAACACAAATTCTTACAAAACTGAACTCGTACGTCTGATGCCAAAGCCATCGTAGTCACACATAGCTCACCACTTTACTTCAACACAACTTCTTATAACAGAAAATTAACCAAGTTTTCTTGCAAAAAAAAACCCAAAACAAAAATTAAAAAAAATAAGGGTTAAGTTGGGTAGTCATGATCCTAAATAATCCAGCTGCAACTTGAAAGCCCTGGGGAAACTGGGTTTAAAAAAAAACAAACTCAAACACAAACTCTAACAATTTGGATATTGGAGCGGACTGCAACATTAATTGTTACAAGTAAAAGTTCACAGATGTTTTGCATTACACGATATATATCTTTTTATCAAAGGGCAATAAAATTAGCAAATTTCATCGGATAATGGTGGTCATCAGAGTTTATGAGGTAGACATTGTTCCTAAAGAGAGATATATAATACCCCCAAAAACCTAAAATTCGTTTACTAATGGTTAAGTTATTCCATAAACAAGCATTACACAATATTTTTAACAAAGGGCAATAACTAACATAATTTTCATCGGATATTGCTGGTCATCAAACTTTATGTAGACATTGTTTATTCAGATACATATCCAAAAAGAATTGAAATCTGGTTACTATTGTTAAAGCTACCGGTATGCTATAAAAAAGTATTACATGACATTTTTCAAACAAAGGGCAATAACTCCCATATTAGTGGCCATCGAACTTGGCTATAGAGAGATATACCAAACAGAATTGAAATCTGTCCACTATTGTTCAAGTTGTGCCATAAACAAGTTTTACAGGATAGTAATTATAACAAGGGGCCATAACTCCCAGAATTTCCAAGAGATGTCGGGGGTCATTTTTCTTGAAGTAGACATGCTGCTATAGAGACATATACCAAAAAGAAATGAAATCTGTTAAGTATTGTTCAAGTTATGTCATAAACAAAGGCTGGCCGTCTTTGCTATATCCTTCCTTGTGGGGAGGATGGGGGAGAGGAATTATAATGTCCTTAGTTTACATTTTCATGTAAACTGAATGCAAGGTTCACCTGACCCAGGACAAAAAAAAATCAAGGACTTTTCAAGACATTTCAACGACAAATGAGCATTTATCAAGCAGCAGTTTTCTGATCGGATTGTCATTTCTCAAAAATCTCACCTGCATCTAAAATCTATTTCTTGCACAATTGGCTGGGTGTTAGATTCTGTTTGGTGGTTACAATTTATTCAATAGTTATTTTATTATTAATCATTGGAGAGTGTCTGCAATGATTTATAATAAAGTAAATTGAAGTGAACTCAAAGTTTGCTAAGCACCAAGTATATCCAACTACCTGTTTTACGTTTTAGTTGAAATATTGTAATGAAAAGTGTGTATACACGTATTTTTTATTTAATTATATCTTTAATGATTTAAGTACAGAAGTTAAAAAATTTATAGGAATTTTTATATTTTTTATACTTACCAATGACCCAGACTTAGCTGGTGCTAACTCTAAAATATTTAGGGCCAAATGCAAATTTTACTCCCCAATCCCCCAAATTTGCATCTAAAACCGAAAATTACATGTCCTATATGGTCCTCCATACTTTTACTCCACTGCGTATGCGCAGTGTCAAGGAGGTCTCGAAATTGCCGCCAAAAGTCATTCTTACAACCAGTGCCTGGTAAGCATTATGGACTCAGCGAGGAGGTATGAGTTCCCAACTCATGGGAGGGCCATCCCCATCTGGGTCATTGGTTAGTATAAAAAATATATAAATTACTATAAATTTTTTAACATTTTTATACTGTACCAATGACCCAGACTTAGCTGAATAGTAAAAAGGTTGGAGGGCCTAGGACATAAGGAAAATCCAATAGACTCAATTACCTGTAACAGACTTATCCCCTTAAGGAGAAAAGGAGAGACAGTCTTACATGTATCTTTCTTATTTGTAACAAAAAAGAAAGACACAATACTATTCTGTAAATGAGCACAATAACATCAATGATCTCTATAAACATCTAGTATAACCCTTTATACTAATATTTTTTAAGGAAAGCCAATAAATACGGGAGTCTAGAGAAATGAGACTCTATATACTCATTCGAAAGTGTATATTAACGCTCAATTAATCACGTGATATATACGAATGCTTCCCACCAATCAACAGTTAAAAAATATTACACAGATCAGTAAACATAGGCTTAACCCTAAAATCATTTCGGAACCGACACGGAATTACTAAGTCCAAGGGAGGTATTCCCTTGCTTTACACTATAAAGCAGGTGACCTAAGGGAACACCCGCCACTCCCCCTTCCCTTGCCCTGGATCAAATACACCAGAGCAAAGAGGGCAGCAGGATAGAGTCACTGCCAGAACCGAAAGCCTATACATACATAGTTGCCACTGTTTAGTAGACGACATTCTGAGTAAAAATAGAGGACCTAAACAATGTAGATCTGCAGAAAAGGACACAATATTCTCAGATACAAAATCGTGAAAATCGAGGGCTAACACCAATATGCAGTCCTCATTAAATCTGTAATAACAATATTAATATCTTAAGCCCATGAAGTAGAAGAACTCTTACTTCATGAGCTTAAAACTAAAACACAGACTGCTGAATGAAGATATAATCATAAGCAGAACTGACTGTAGATTGAATCCATCTGACCATAGAATGGACTGAAATGTGGAGGAAGCTTCCAGGGCATGTCCCACAACAGACGCCTGAGTAAATTAGTCCACAGTCTTTGTGGAGCTAGAGAAGCTACCAACAAAAACTGCATTAAAACAATTACACTAGAGCAATATCTGCTGAATAAACAGCGCTGGAAGATACGCATATCTTATTATTCCGTCTAACAAGATCGATAGAGCGTTTACTGCAAACGCTCGAAGATCCAAACATAATGACACATACGTCTGCAACTGATTGTTGAGATGTGTCGCGAATAAGTCGATCATTGGCCGCTCGCCTTGGTTGCAATCTGATTGAAAACTCGTTTGTTGATAGCCGATTCTGGCGGCAACAAACGGCCCCTCCGCGAAGGGAGTCCGCTAATACGTTCAGACGACCCGGAATATGACGGACCGATAAGAGAACTTGATGTTCTAGTAGCAACCGAAAGATTCATTCTGTTACCATGAATAACAGGATGGAATGAGTGCCTCCATAATTCCAAAAATACGCTAATACCGTCGAGTTGTCGAACAGAATTAGCATATGAACATTCTGAATTACATTATCCAATAACGTAGCGCAAGCCAAAATGACATCATACTTGATGTTTGAGTGCTTGATAAGGAACTACGGAATCAAAAGACCCTGTCACGTCAATCAGTTGGGCTCAAGGAAATGACCCAACCTGTTTTACTGGCATCCGTCAAGACTGTAAAACTCGGATCCGGCAATTGCAGTGGAACTACCTGAGTTAAGCCCAGAAAATTTGCCCAAGTCTGAATCTCTTATTCAATTCTGAATTAAAGAAATTGGGAGAAGAGCAATGCGTAAGCGCCCCATCGGAATAAAATCGCAGCAGTTCTGCCTAAACGTATCCGTCTCATAAGATCTCTTGCTGAGACTTTGTCTGAGTGAAGACAATAGTGAGCATAACAACTGAATAATTTTGTTCTGGGTAATGGCAGACGAACGAAAAAGTTGTGCGTTACAAAGCTCATCCCCCGGCGGGTTAATGACTTGGATGATACCAGATCCGACTTCTCCTCGTTTACTTGAGAAACTGAGATGTCGGAGCAATAGAAGCAGATTCTGCACATAGTTCTGAAGCGTTAACTCATTGCCGTACCTGTATGAATGTCGTCCAGGTAGGCCGACATTATCGCAGACGAATAAGCTCGGAAATGAGTCATTACCGAGTCCGTCATTCGAGAGAAGGCCCAGGGGGCTAGATTCAGACCGAAGCATATTGTTCAGAGCTGATATACGACTCCTATGATAAGGAAGCAAAGATACTTTCTGACGCCTGATGTACCATGACGTGAAAGTACGCATCTTGAGATCTATGCATGTAGCATAATCGTACACCCAAATACTCGTTCTGACAGATCGGGTGGACTCCATATATAAACTTGGAGCCACGATCAGCTTGTTTATCCAGTTCCAAATAATGAGTGAATGGAACGAGCCGTCCGGTTTTTGGAACCAGAAAAGGATGGTTGTAGAAACCTGGAAATTCTTGGATTTCTACGATCTCCATCGCGATCATTCCAGAAGAGACTAGACTTCTGATGGAATCGAGCCTCTATCCTACTGACTTGGCGGAAGCCGAGTCCATCTTGGACTCCGAGTTAACAGAGGATTTCGTTTGAGGAACAATTTAGTCCTTCCGAAATCACCCCTTGAATCCAAGGGACGTCCGTAATCTATTCCCAAATAATTGAGAAACTCAACAGTCTTCCGCTCACTAGTACACGATAGAGGTTAAAACCATTACCTCCTGGTCCTGCGAGGCTTGCGGAAGGAGAAGCCATGTCCTCCACGGTCCGCACCTCACCCCGTCGACCTAGGGATGTCTAACCGGAATTACGGCCCCTACATGAGTCGCTACCCTGACGGTCTCTAGAATAAGAGGATGCATAGGAACCTCTATAGGAACTTCCCTTGGACGTATTCGTCCCAGAAGTGTCTGTCCTACTCTTCTCTGCTGAATCCGACTATATGGAAGCGAATTTTAATAGCAGAGAGTCAAAAGCTTTCTCAGTTAACTGATCATAGACTGCGGAAAGCTTGGATGTAGCCAGGGCCATGTCACGTCTAACCAACTCCATATTGCCACTAAAGGACGGAGTTTTACGTGAGGCCCTTGAAAGAACTCTTAAGGATATTATCATCCTAGAATTCTTTTCCCTTTGAGATGTAATGATAACGTTCTGGTAAGGTGATCTGCGTACGATGATGCGTCTAAGCTGACCCTGCTAGACGATATTATTATTTCCAACATCGTGGTTAGAATTGACATAGACGACAGTAAAAAACAATACAAGGTCCTGCCCTGGTCGTCTAGACGCAGAGAACTCTTAGAATGCTCTGTCCTGCCGTTTCAAAATATTTGTTGAATTGATGAAAGGCAGATGTAGAGCATATTGCCGATAAGAAACCTGACCTGCCCATTTAGCTAGCAAGTTAAAAAAATATAGCGTCGTTCAACAGATCAAATGTCCGTGAGACATATCTGGACTATGTCGGAAACTGAGGGATGATGTCCCTAAACCGATTAAGAATTCTGAGTCTAGTGGCGCTATCAGTCTCTTATCCGGCAATGCAGCATTTTGGTCCGGAGGAATAACGTCAGATGATAATGCCGGATGCACTCTACGGCAATTATGTTGTTCCGAAAAGGAAAAATACAATTCATCCGTATCCCTCTCGCCATCCTGTCAGACCACTTGTAATTCTTGGTCGTCCGTGCCTGAACCTGCAGCGGAACATACTAACTCAGCTTCCTCGAATAATTCCTGATCCGACAGAGTTACTGTCGGTTGCTGCGATAATTGGTGCTATCTGTGATAGCATGTCCGTAACAGATGCCTGTGGAGCTGCGGTCTTATAGGATTTAGCCGCTGGAAGCTCCTTGGACGTTCACTCCTGCATACATCTAATATGCGAATGTCCGGAGTATGAAGGCCTCGTATCCTTGGCTACTGGATGGCATGACCTGGTCACCGTAGAAACCCTGGCTGGCGATGTTGGTTGAATATCACAGGTCACGTAGCCAAGGTGCGGTCGCGTGTGCTGCCGTGAGGATGAGGAAGCCGAAAGAGCAGTCTCTCCGGACTGTCTATATAAAGGAGCGTCCCAAGCGGTGGATGTATGCTCCGACTGAGGAACGTTTTGTACCACAACATCTGGGCCCAGATGCTGTAATACGAGAGAGGAACCTCTCTCGCTCGCAGCACGGATGGACCTGGACGGGCTAGGAACCGGACTAATAGGCTTCTTCCGTACCATCTTCGTATCCATCGTGACTGGGTGTGCACATTGTATTTTATAGTGCTCGCATCACCCAAATCTCCTTCCTGGACCGCAACGGACGAACCCGGGTGCTGAGCCATTCAGTGAATGGTCGCGACACCAGATGAGCTAGCAGACGCCAACGCCGTCGACCCTACTTGGGACCTCTTAGGCAATTGGCATATCTGCATGAGCACTTTACCGCTAGCTCTTCATTTGACTGTGACAATGGAAGCACACTTATGAAGACATCATCATAACAATACCTAGTTCATGTTACCCTATGAGACCTGTGGAGCTGCGGTCCTACGTGAAATATCCGTTGGAAGCTCCTGGGACGTTCATTCCTGCATTTATATAATATGCAAACGTCCCAACTGGAAAGGTCTCGTATCCTTGGCTAGCAGATGGAGAGAAGTGGTCGACGTGTATTCCTTGGTCGGCGAAGCAGGAGCACCAGGGGCGTTCAATCCTGCATTTATATAATATGCGAACGTCCCCTGTAATCTGTGGTCATAGCCAAGGTTCGGTCGTGTGTGTTGACAAGGATGAGGAAGCCAATATAACAGCCGCATCGGACTGTCATGCGACGGAGCATCCAGAGCAGGAGGAGTGGATGTAAGCTCCGACTAAGCGAACAACATCGCGGCGCAGATGGTGATGCAAGAGAGAGAGGGGGGGGGGCCTCTCTCACTCGCGGTCCGGGGGACCTGGACGAGCTAGCTACCGGACTGACAGGCTTCCTCCGTACTATCCTCAGATCCGTCATTGCTGGGTGTGCACATCTGAAGTTTTATAGTGCTCGCATCACCCAATCTGCTTCCCTGGACCACAACGGACTAACCCGGGTGCTGTACCATTTTTTTCTGGTGAATGGACGTGACACCGGGCGGACTAGCGGCGATCAATTGCTTTCGATCATACTAGGGAACTCTTCAGCAATTGTCGTAATACCTTGAGCACTTCCCGCTAGACCTAATATTGCAACGATGGAGACACATTTATTGAAGACATCATGGAAACATTACTCTGAATTCTGAAAAAGAAACTGATAATATATAGTGACCCTACGGAGAGAGGAACGTAATGGACCCCTAACCGCTAATAAAATACCGTGACACACGTCTCCAACATTGTCATATCAATCAACACACACAGAGCAAGAATTAATGCGACTACATTGACTATAAGAAACACAATGAACTTGTGAATTAGAGGAAGATATCCTCGCATTACGAATGAAGAATATTTTTTCCAACTAGAAAAAATATACACCGTCATATTACTCGCACTAACCCTTGAAATAAATATACATAATATATTAATTCATTATAACATTTCAAAAGAAAATAATTTAAAAAAAAAAAATTTTGAAAAAATTTTCAGAAGAGCCCAAGTTCCCAATGGGAACCTTGAGCCCAAAGGATCCCCAAAAAGCCTAAGTGTGGACAAAATTTTTTAATCATTTTGAAAAATTAATGTAACACTTACGGACAATATTAATGTATCTTGCTATGAACTAAATTAAGTAGAAGACAAGTAATCACTGTCGGAAATAACAGTTGTCAACACAAGCAAAAGTGTCAACAAACCGGAAACATGACTCCAGGCACTGGAACAAACATTGCCCGAAATCAGTTACCAATTTCAACACTATCTGATGCAAAACAGAGGCTTCCCGAGAAGAAACTGTAGAACATCAGATGGTAGATGCAGACCAAAACACCTAAACTCCCCTAGGGTGAGGACGTAAATATGGGGAAAAAACAGAAAATAATTCTGTTACCAATCCAAAACTCCCAAGAAATTTTAGTAATAAACATTACAGAAAATAAGCCAAAAGCATGGGAGAATAGCTAGGGGGGAATAAAGGAAAGGGAGAGAGGAAACACTGATTAAACAATGGAACATTCATAGCAAGAATGACCACAACAAGGTCATGCCACGAAAATAGGTAACATGAAATAATTTCGTAAAAAAATTATAAGTTACAGCCCTGAACATTTGTTTCCACTGTTTTTTCCTCTCCACCTTCTATTTCCACCATATATCCACCATTTCTCTCATAATTATGCATCTGGCATCTTTAAAACTGAGATTTACAAGTACAAATAACAGTGAAGTGTAACTGCATTGAGGGCCACACAAAGAATGACGTTTGGCGGCAATTTCGAGACCTCCTTGACACTGCGCATGCGCAGTGGAGTAAAAGTATGGAGGACCATATAGGACATGTAATTTTCAGTTTTAGATGCAAATTTTGGGGGATAAAAATTTGCGTTTGGCCCTAAATATTTTAGAGTTAGCACCAGCTAAGTCTGGGTCATTGGTACAGTATAAAAATGTTAAAAAATTTATAGTAATTTATATATTTTTTATACTTACCAATGACCCAGACATAGCTGGTGCTAACTCTTAAAAATATAGGGCCAAACACAAATTTAACCTCCCAATCCCCAAAATTTGCATCTAAAACCAAAGAAAACATGTCCTGAATGGCCCACCATACTTCACCTCTACTGCGCATGCACAGTGTCAAGGACGTCCCGAAATTGGCGCCATTAATCATTCTTATAACCAGTGCCTGGTAAGCGCTATGTACTCAGCGGGGAGGTATGAGTTCCCAACTCCTGGGAGGGCCATCCCCGTCTGGGTCATTGGTAAGTATAAAAAATATATAAATTACTATAAATTTTTTAACATTTTTATACTGTACCAATGACCCAGACATAGCTGAATAGTAAAAAGGCTGGAGGGCCTAGGACATAGAGGAAATTCCAATAAGCTCAATTATATAAAATAGAGTCATCCCCTCGAGGGGAAAAGGAGTATTAGGCCTTACATGTATCTTTCTTATTTATGATAAATTAGAAAGACACAACACCTTCCATAATTGAGCATCATAACATCCATGTACTCTATTAATATCCAGTATAATCCTTATACTAATAATTTTAAAAGTAAGCCAATAAATCAAGTTAGTCAAGAGAATAGAGACTCTTTATACTCCTTAAAAGTGTCTGAGGATTGTATAATAACACCCGTTTGACACGTGATATATTCAAAAGCTATACTTTAAAAACTATGACCTGAATGAATTTTTAAAACAGAAACTTATCACTTAAAAACCATCCCAGTAACAGCTCAGAATTAGTAACTCCGGAGGAGGTATCCCCTTGTTTTCATAATAAAACAGGTGACCCAAGGGAACACCCTCCCCCCCCCCCCCCTTTTCCTTGCCCTGGGTCAAATAGCCCAGAGCGAAGAGGGCAGCAGGACGGAGTCACTGCCAGAACAGAAAGCCTACCTAGCTATAGTAGCAACTGTTAAGTGAATGACATTCTGAGCAGTAGATAATAGACTTAACAATGGAGGCCTCCAGAAATGGACTCAATATTTCTGAGATAAAAATTCATGAGTGAGGATGGCTGAGCCCAATGTGCAGCCTTCATAAAATCTATAATAGCGACACTATTAATGTAAGCCCAAGATGTAGAAAGAGCTCTTACTTCATGAGCCGAAATCTCAAGCACAAACTGCTGAGTTAATGATATACCATAAGCAGTACCGATAGTTAATTGAATCCATAAGCAATAGAATGGAGCGTAATGTCTTTCTATTAGGCATCAAAGACAGAAGAAGCTTACGTCCTTACTAATAAACTGATATCTGTTTATAAATACGTAAACTCTAACCGGACAGAGTACAGGCCTATGCCCGTACGAAGACGGAAGGACCTTAATAACAATAGGTTCCGGATGTTTATTAGGAGCCTGATTCTTAACCAAAAATCCAACATTAGTAGTAAAGGAAATAGTGTTTCCGATACTACGAAAGTGAGAATCGTCCACCAATAGTGCATGAATCTCACTGACTCTTCAGTAGAAGAGAAGACTAAGAGAATTACTGTCTTAAAAGGTCAGAATTTGAAAACTACTGTTTCCAAAGGCTCAAATGATTACTTAGGTAAATAAGAACCGAAGCTAAATTCCGTATAGGAATTTAATTTAAGGATTCTAGGTCTATTTATCGAAAAGTTTCTGACTGACTTAGATAAAGAGACATAAGACTCAATTGTAAACTATCATAGAGTGCATAGGTATGAGATAACATAGACCTATAACCTTAATAATAACAGGCTGCAGTTGATCTTGTCAAACAAGTATACTAGAAAGTTGCAATGTCTAGTATGGAGGGATCAAAAATATCAACATAATGATCCCTACACCAACGACGGAAGAGCCTCCACTTTAGCCGATAAGTATAGCGAAGAAGAGGTTCTCCTACAGTAAGAAATCGCGTCCATAGCTCGTCCTGTACAATGCTTGCCATGCAAGAAGGACCACACAACGGAATACGTGAAGGTTGAGACCTTGCGGGTTGTGATGAAGTTGACACGATTTCCCCAGCGAAAGAAGATCCTCTCATGGAGGAAGTTTCGCGGTGGGTCCCACAGTAGACACCTGAGTAAATTTACCCACGGTCTCTGTGAAGACAGAGATGCTATCAACAGAATTGTATTGTGGATGTTTATCTTAGCAATACTAGCTGAATCAACAGCGCTGGAGGATACGCGTATCCTATCATTCCATCCTATTAGATCAATAGAGCGTTAACAACATAAGCTCAGGGATCCGGACATGGAAACACATACGTCTGCAATTGAATAGTGAGTTGTGTCGCAAATAAATTATCATTGGGCGCTCCCATTGATAGCAAATCTGAGTTGAATACTTGTTTGTTGAGAGTCCATTCTGACGGCAACAAGCGACCCTTACGTGAAAGGGAGTCTGCTAATACAATCAGACGGCCCGGAATATGACGGACCGAAGCAGAACTTGGTGTACTATAACAACCAGAAGGATCTTTCCGTTAAATTGAATAACGGAATCGAATGAGTGCCTCCATGGTTCCGGAGATACGCAACTACTGTCGTATTAACGGACAGGATTTGGACATGCGTTTCTGAATAATGTTCATCCAATGACATAGTGCAAGCCTAAATAACATCATTTCCTGGAAGTTAAGTGCTTGCCTAGAAACTGCGGAAACCAAAGACCCTGGCACTTCGAATCCATTGGGATCAATATTGTACCCCAACCTGTTTGACTGGCATCCGTCATAATCATAAAATTCGGATCCGGCAACTGCAGTGGCACTCTCTGAGTCAACCACCGAATGTTTGCCCCAGTCTGTATCTCTTGCTACACTTGATAGACAAGAGAACGTGTATATCGAGCAATTCATAGATTGCTGAAAAGTTGCCGTCGATGAGAAGCTTCTCCGAGACCGAAGCGACTCTGAGAGAGTTCTTCACCTTACTATCCACGCGCGTGGATGTTGCCAGGGCTGCGTCACGACTAACCAACTCCAGGTTACCACTGAAGGGTGGAGTTATACGTGGAAAAACTACTGCCCTTGAAAGAAATCACATTGAGGATCATATCCTGGAATTCTTTCTCTTGAAGACGTAATGATAACGCCTCAGTAAGGTGGTCTACGTATGATAAAGCATCTAAGTTAAGTCTATTAGACATCATTGTCGTTTCCAACATCGTGGTTGGAATAGACATAGACGGCGAAAAAGATAATTCCCAGTCTTCAGCACCGCCGTCTAGATGCATATGAACTCTCGGGAAGCCCTGTTCTGCCAATATAAATTATTTCCTAGAATTGAAAAAAGGCAGAATAGAGCATTGCGGACAAGAAACTAGACTATCATGCTTGGTAGCAAGCTTATATATAGCGTCGTTAAATAATTCGAATGTTCTAAAGACATTATTGGACTGTGTCGGTAAGTCAGGGACAATGTCCCTGAACCGATCCAAACTCCGTGTCCAATGACGCTATTAGTCTCTTATCCAGCATCGCAGCAATGTAGTCCGACGGAACAACCTCTGGAATATAATGCCGGAAGAAATGTATGGCAGCTTCTGTTGTTCCGAAAGGGAAAGCTCGAAATCGTCCGAATCCCTTTCGCCATCCTATCGGACCCTATAAAGTGTTCAGTCGTCCGAACCTGATGCAACAGCGGAGCGCACCGACCCAGCGCCGTCGGATTATTCCTGATCCGACCGAGAATTTGTCGTTTGCTGGGATGCTGCGATAAACTGTGCTATTTTGGATAGCACGTCCGTCACTGAGGCTTTGGAGAAGCGGTCTTACGATGCATTGCCGCTGGAAGCTTCGTGTTCGTTACCCCGTGCATACTTCTATTATGCGAGCGAACGGAGTGTATAGGCCTCGTGTCCCTTGGCTACCGGATGGCGTGACCTGTTCGCCGTGGAATCACTGAATGACGAAGCTAGCCGGATACTCGAGGTCACGTAGCCAATGTGCGGTCGTGTGCGCTGCTGTAAGGATGAGGAAGCATTATCGACAGTCTCTCGGACTGTCAATATAACGGAGCGTCCCAAGCGACGGACATATGCTCCGAATGCGAAATATCTGTACCACAACATCCGGTCCCATATGTTGTTGTACGAGAGAGGAACCTCTCTCACTCGCAGCCCGGACGGACCTGGATGAGCTAGGAACCGGACTAACAGGCTTCCTCCGATCTGTCCTCTAATCCGTCGTCACTGGGTGTGTACTAAAGTCTATTATAGTGCTTGCATCACCCAAAACTCCTTCCTAGACCGCAATGGACGAACCCGACTGCTGAACCATTCGATGAATGGATGCTACTTCGGGTGAGCTAGCGAATGTCAACTCCGTCGATCCTACTAGGGACCTCTTAGGCGATTAACGTATTCCATGAGCAATTATTGCTGCTAGCTCTTCATTAACTATGACGACAGAGGCACACTTTTGAAAGACATCTCAGTAACTTTGCGAACAAGAAACCAGACATGCTTGTTAATAGCAAGCATATAATAATATATATAGAGTCGTTCAATAATTCGAAAGTTTGTGTGACATTATTGGACTGTGTCGGAACTGAGGGACGATGTCCCTGAACCAAACCAAAAATTTCAGTGTCCACCGACGCTATCAGTTTCTTATCCGGCATCGCAGCATTCTGGTCCGACGAAAGAACCTCTAGAAGATAAAAGTCAGATGACATACACAGCAGCTCATGTTGTTCCGAAAGGGAAAGCTCGAAATCCTCCGAATCCCTTTCAGCATCCTGTCGGACTGGATGAAATTTTCGGACGTCCGTACCTGCTTCCGCAAAGTGTCCCGACCCAGGGTCGTCGGATAATACATAATGCGACAGAGATTCTGTCGTTGCTGGGATGCTGCGATAAGCTGTGCTATTTGGGATAGCACGTCCGTCACCGAGGCCTGTGCAGTAGTGGTCATACGATGCTTTGCCGCTGGAAGCTCCATGTACGTTGACTCCCGCACACTTTCTTATGCGAACATCCGGAGTCTGCAGGCCTCGTGTCCCTGGCTACCGGATGGTGTGACCTGGTCGCCTATGATTCTCTGATTGGCGAAGCTGACTGGATATCCGGGGTCACGTAGCCATGAGCGGTCGTGTGCGCTACCATGAGGATGAGGAAGCCTTATTGACAGTCGCTCCGGACTGACTATATATCGGAGCGTCCCGAGCGGCGGACTTATGCTCCGAATGCGAAACATTTTGTACCACAACATCTGGGGCCAGATGTTGTTGTACGAGAGAGGGGCCTCTCTCGCTCGCAGTCCGGATGGACCTGGACGAGCTAGGAACCGGACTAAAAGGCTTCCTCCGTTCTCTCCTCTAATCCGCCATCACTGGGTGTGCATTTGGTTGATTTATAGTGCTCGCATCACCCAAAACTCCTTCTAGTCCGCAACGGACGAACCCGGCTGCCGAACCATTCGATGAATGGATGCTACACCGGGCGAGCTAGCAGTCGTCAAAGGCCGTCGAACCTACTAGGGTCCTCTTAGGCAATTGACATATTAACATGAGCACTTTTCCACTAGCTCTTCATTAATTGTGACGACGGAGGCACACTTTTGGAAGACATCACGGATACATCACCCTGTTCCTGATCGTCTGAAATAGAGATTGATAAAGTAGAGTGACCCTGCGGGGAAAGGACCGGAATGGCCAATTCCCCACTAACATACCGTGACACACGCTTCCCATGTTGTCATCAAAATTAACACTTACAGAACAGGAGTTAGTGCGAGTACACTGACTACATATACAATGATTATGAAAGTCAGAGGAAGATTTCCTCTTATTACAATTGAACAATATCCTTTCATTGTGAAAAGAAAACAAAGTCCTAGTACTCGCACCAACCTCTGACAATCAAAATACATAATAACATGATCCATTAACACAGAAAAAATAATTGAAATCAAAAAATTTTGAAAAAATATTTTTTCAGAACAGCCCAAGTTTCTGAAAAGTAACGTTGAGCCCCAATGGATCCCAAGCCTAAGTGTGGACAAAAATTCTAAAAATATTTTAAACAATTTATGCAACACTTACGAACAATAATAATGTATCTAGTTATGATTAAATGAACATCAAGATATTATTTTCAAGAAATCCCCCCTCACACAGAGGGCTGTTGGAAATGTAAACAATAAGTGTAAACACACCAGAAGAAGACTCCAGGCACCCAGGCCCGAAATCAGTTACCAATAATACACTAATACACTCTGATGCAAAACAGAGAATTCCAGGGAAGAAACTGCAGAACATCAGATGGTAGATGCAGAACACTATGCCTAACCACCCATAGGTGAAGACGTAAACATGGGGAAAAGAACAGAATTCATTCTGTTATCTAGCTAAAACTCCCCAAGAAGTTTTAGTAATAATATTACAGAAAATATGCCAAAAGCATGGGAGATTAGCAAGAGGGGACTTAAAGGAAAGGGAGAGAGGAAAACACTGAACAAGCAGTGTAACTTGATAACAAGAATGACCACAACAGGATGTTGCCTCGAAAATAGGTAACTAAACATAATTTCATTAAAAAATTTTAAGTTATAGCCCTGATAATTTTCTGTCACTCATTTTTCCTCTCCTCCTTCCATATCCTCCTTAGAATCACAATTTCTCTAATATTTATATGTCTGGCATCATTTAAACTGAGATTTACAAGCACAAAGATCAGTCAGATGTTAACTGATGAAGGGCCAAACAAAGAATGATTAATGGCGCCAATTTCGGGACGTCCTTGACACTGCGCATGCGCAGTAGAGGTGAAGTATGGAGGGCCATTCAGGACATATTTTCTTTGGTTTTAGATGCAAATTTTGGGTATTGGGGGGCAAAATTTGTGTTTGGCCCTATATTTTTAAGAGTTAGCACCAGCTATGTCTGGGTCATTGGTACAGTATAAAAATATTAAGATTTTATGTGTGTTTGACATTATTTTTAAGCTTTTGAATACGATAACCATGGAAAATGGATATTATTGGTAAAAGAAGAAATTTTTCAAATTTGCCAAAAAGTTTACGGAGCGAACTGGTATGGGTTCAATATCGAGTAGGAGGCCCATTACTGTTAATTACAGCTTGACAATGCCTTCTCATGCTCCCAATCAGGTTTCTGGTGGTCCTTTGTGGGTTGATGTTCCATTCTTGGACCAGCATGGCACCAAGCTTTTGGACACTTCTTGGCTGGACTGGTGGGGCTAAAATTGCAAGCTGCAACTCATTCCAGACATTTTCGATTGGATTGAGGTCAAGCGATCTTGCTGGCCAATCCATATGCTCAATCTCCTCCCTCTGTCAGTACTCCCCGACAGCATGGGCAACATGAGGACGGGCATTATCGCCCATCAGAATGAATCTATCACCCACTGCACCTGCATACAATCTGACATGGACATCCAGGATCTCATCAATATACCGCTGTGCAGTTAACCCTTTACCTAACATGAAAAGCAGACGACACTTGAAAACAAAATTCTTGAATAACTAATTTTTTCATTTTTTGTCTCAAAAACATAGGTTATGACCCCTCATTGGAACGAGCTCGATGAGCTCGTTCCAAAGAGGGGTCGTAACCTATGCTTTTGACACAAAAAATGAAAAAATAATGAAAATTAATTGGCGATTTTTGTGAATAGCGCTGGCCGGTTTTGGCTGTTACGTTGGGTAAAGGGTTAATACCACGCTCAAGGACACAGAGCTCTGTATGTCCATCCCTGCTGATGCCGCCCCAGACCAGGATTGACCTTCCACCATGGCGGTCATGCTCAGCAATGTTGGCAGCATGGAATCGCTCTCCTGGTCTTCTCCATACCCTAGAACGCCTATCTGTGTGGTCTAGGCAGTACCTTGACTCATGTGTAAAAAGGACAGGTCGCCAATCTTCCCTGGTCAATCCAACATGGTCCATGACCCATTTATATCGTGCCTGGCAGTGGTTCTGGGACAGCGGAATGCGAATACATGGTCTTCTTGATCGGAGACCACCTTTGTGCAACCTTGCCCGAATAGTCTGCATCGAAACATTTACCCCGGATGCATTCTGAAGGTCACTGTGAAGCTGGGTTGCTGTGGTAAAGCGGTTTCTAATGGAATGATCCAAAACCAGTCTTCAGCTACAGATGTTGCCCTGTCTCTGCCATCATCATGCCATCTTACTGGTGTGCCATACTGCTAAAATCTTGTCCAGGCTCTGGTGATCACCGTATGGTGTACACCAAGGGCTTCACCAACCTGACGATGGGTAGCCCCTTGCTCCACCATCCCTACAGCCCACCAAATTTCTGCTTCATACAAATCTCTTCTTACATTTCCATTTGTCATATTCAATCATTAAATCACAAGAGTTTGTATTGAAATTAAGACCGAATCCTCTACACATCTCATATACATGTCGACAGTACATGAAAACATCATGAAAATCAAGGGGTACATGATTTCCATGACTGTCATGAAAGGCTGCATGTCAAGAGAGCTAATGTAAACACTGGGGACCATCTCAATACATTCCTCAATCATATCCATCAAAAATATCGCAAATATGTCACAAGCAAATTTCACAATGATGTGTCAAATATTTGGTGCTTAGCAAACTTTGAGTAGTATAATATAAGGACTTGTTTAAAGTGCTTTCACTTTTCAGTTCAATTAATGGTGACTTTCAGCAATCCACCAGTTATTTCCAATGTGCATTTTATCTTTCCTCACCTTTTTAAAAAAATTAAAACCAAATAAAATTGAAAATTTGGCAAAAAGTTGGACTCAAATAAATAAGCTGCAAAGATAGCAGGAAAAATCCAAGTATTTTTCAATGGCATTTTCTGAATATTCCAAATTTAAGGAGTTTGGCTAAATTTCAAAGACTTTTCAAGGCTGTGCAAACCATGGAATGAGATAAAATCTCTACAAGTAAAGAATTAAAAAATTTCCACAGTTATCTCATAAATTATTTCCATGAATAGTTTTTATGTTATATTGACTCACCTGGCAACATCCAGTGATATTCAGTGTGAATAAATGAGGATTGACAGATATGTAGTCACCAAAGTATTCCTGTAAATAACATAAGAAAAGTAAGTCTGTTATCAAAGGTAAAATGTATTTCTTTGTCATCTCATACAAGCCTGAAAATTTAAATTTTATACTAAATTTCCTTTCTTATTATACCTACCAAAATTGTTTACTACAGGCTTGCACTACAGTGGAAGACCCTAACTTGGAAAATATACTCCCTATTTTAATCTTTCCCAAGCGATTTGGGAAAGAAAAGTGGTGCAAACGCACCAAGAAAAAATAAGCCAAAACTGGGTTGAGTGCTACCGGTGTACACCCATAAGGGGGATGCTCTTCTCCAAGTACATATCCACAGCTTCCATTAAACTAGTGCGCAGACAGTAACTAATGAATCATTCTTTTGAATCCGCCAACAATGGAATTATGTGATCAGCGGGGAGGGTACCCGAATAAGAAGATGGGAGGGCCTCCATGTAAACAATTGTGGTTGGTATAATAAGAAAGGAAATTTACTATAAAATTTAAATTTCTTATCAACCTACCTTACAATTGTTTACTACAGGCTGAATAGACAATAGGATGGAGGGAACCACATGACCAACCCCCACATAACCCAATTGCACTGGAACCGTGGACAGAGGAAGAAATCCCTAGGCCTATCAAACCATAGCATCACAATCATCAGTAAAAGACAATGAGAGATGAGGCGTATGATTCTGTGAGACGCACAGACAGAAATCACAGTAACAGCACAGAGCTGGAACTGACCTTGTAAGAAGCCTAATGGCTCCTGCAACTGATGCTGATAGAAGGTGGCGAAAGTAGAAGCATTTATCCAGTAGGCTACCTGCATAAGATCCAGGCCTGAAAATAAGCAGTCTGACATTTGCAGAATGAGGTCCCCAGAAGGTGAATTTGATGATGCTATCCCATATTGTGGGCCAATTTATTCTCTGGGTACCTCTTTCTGTTTAGTTTTGAGGCCTTGCTTCAGACTGAGGTTCACAGAGGGTAAATTTAGTGACGCTACCCTGCTGTGCCTAATTCACCCTCTAGGGACCTCATTTTACAGATGACAGTCTGCTTATTTTCTGGCTTGATAACATCCGACAACTTGATGGAGTTAGCAGAAGCCCAAGAGGTAGACAATGCATGCACCTCGTGGGCAAAAAAAGGTTGGTAATACAATTGTCAGTCACTAGACGAGCGAAAGCCGTGCGAATATTAAGACAAGTCCATCAAGAAATGGAATGAGGAGAGATCTTCTTTCGACCAGGAATAAGTGACAGAAAAATCTTTTCCTGCCTTTCCTAATGAACTGCGTCCGATTGAGACAAATTTGAATTGCACGAACTGGACAGAGCAAAGGGCGGTTACCCTCAGCAGAAGGAATATCCCTGATACAGATAGAGGTTAAGTCGTTTCCGTTATCTGATTCTTGGCCAGAAAGGAGCAATCAGTGGTAAATGTAACACTGTTGGAAAAGCTCCTGAAAAAGGTCGGGTGAACCGAAAGGGCATGAAGCTCACTAACCCATCTGGCTGAGGCAAAAGCCATCAGAAAATCCATCCTGTATGTAAGAAAACTCATATCCACCTGGGATAAAGGTTTGAATGGTGCCCTCCCCCCCTCGACTGCCATCCCCCCTCCCCCCCTCCCCCCCTCCCCCAAGCAAAGCAGCACCCAAAAAAGATTCCATCGTGGGGTAAGCTGCAAAGTCCTAGGCCTTTTCAAGAAAAAGTGCCGAACAAGCTTGGAGAGGTATGGATTAGTGCCGATACGACGATGTCCCACAAACGAAAAGGTCTCCAAAAGCATGAACCTATACCCTTTGATGGTAACGGGCTGGAGACCCTGAGAATCAAACAGATATACCTGAATCTCCACAATCTGTGAAATCGAAGGATTGGCATAATCAACAGAGTGATCGGCACACCATCAACAGAAGACTTTCCACTTAGCCGCATAGGCTATACCGGAGGAGTGCCTCCTTGAAGAAGAAATGCACTCCACTGCTGGTCTCGAAAAAACCTCTACTACAGAGACAGTACCTGACAAAAGATATGACTGAACTCCTCGAGTGACCTTGGTAAAGATGGTCACGACATAGAGGGAGACGTGCCGGAGCCGCTGCCAACAGAGAGGGGAGCTGATTGATCCACACCCGCTGAGGTGACAGGGGAGTGATCAGAATGATTTGACAACTGCAGGTTCGTATCTTGGCGAGTACCTGAGGCAGAATCGGAACCAGTGGGAAGGTGTAGTTGACAAGACCGTTCCAATCGAGGGCCCGAGCGTCCACGGCAAAAGCCAGAGGATCTGGACACGGGGACACTAAAGTGTCTACCTGAGGGTTCCAACAAGTCGCAAAGAGATCGATGTGGGGACAACCCCAGAGATCGCAAAGCGACTGGAACACCGTCCTGTGGAGCATCCACTCGGTGGAAAAGGCCCTGCCCTGTTGGGACAGGGAGTCAGCTAGGACGTTCAGATGACCGGGAATGTGACAAACCACCACTCCGGCATTGATATCCTGAGCAAGCAGTAGAAGATCCCGAGCCAATTCGTACATGGGAACTGAGTGCATGCCGCCCTGGTTCCAAATGTAAGCAAACTCTGTCGAATTGTCGGACAACATTAGGACCAGGCGACTCGAAAGGTCGGGGATCCACTGCCAGAAACTCCGAAGAAGAGCAAGAACCTCCTTCTGGTTGATGTGAAGAGGTGCTTGATCCTGGTCCCATGCCCGGTGAAGGGAAAGACCTATAGGATCCAATGTCGCACCCCATCCGAGATTGCTGGTGTCTGCCGTCAGAACACGTGGGTAAGTACAACGGAACCCCCTGCATAATCCACTGAACATCCGTCCAGGGGAGAAGGTGACGATGAAAAGACTCTGGTAACTGAAGCACCAGATCCAGAGGATCGACATTCAGTCGCCAACGGATGAGCAGAAAGTGTTGGAAAGGTCTGACCTGCAGCCGACCTTGAGGAATGACATCCGCCACAGAACCGCAGAGAACTAGTAGTAAAGAATACTCTGAGCTGTCGCGGACTGGGACAGAGTCAGGGCAAAAGCTGAGAGAATCACAGTCCTTGCCTGGGGAACCGCCACCATAATCAGCTGAGTTCGGAAGTGCTTCCTCAGATGACAAAATGACTGAGAAGGGACCAGGTCCGACTTGACTCTGAACCCTAGCGATGTGAGCTGGCTCAACAGTGTGTCGACATCTGACTCCAGAAAGGCAGCATTTGGATGCCTCTGGAGAATATCGTCTAGATGTGCCGAAGTAGTCACCCTAGACTGAGAGCAATGGAAGGGTCCCACATGCGACATCAGTCAGGTGAAGGCCCAAGGAGCCAGGTTGAGGCTGAAAGGCATGGCTTTGAACTGCTGGTAAACTCGCCCCAGAAAAGCGAACCTCAGATACTTTCGCAATGTTCGATGAATCGGAATGTGAAAGTAAGCGTCTCGCAGGTCGATGCTGGAAGCGAAATCTCCCTGTGAATGGAGTGGCAAACCAACCTGAAAGTCTCCATGCTGAACTTGGGAGCAATGATAGACTGGTTCAGGATACTCAAATCGATACCAGGTCGGAGTCGGCTGTCCTTCTTCGGCACCACGAACAGGCGGGAATAAAATCCAACTGAATGAATGTTCTAGATAACCTTGATTGCCACCTTCGACAGGAGATTGTATTGGAACTTGTGTTGGAAAAGGCACTCTCGACCGAGTGAGGTGTCTCCGTAAGGATATTCGCAGGCCGGACCGAACAGCATCTAACACCCAAGGATCGGATATGAATGTGGCCAAATGGTCTGCAAATTCTGCTATCCTTCCTCCAAACTGGGACGAATTGAGGTGAGGACCTTCATTTCGAGCCCCATCGAGACCCAGAGGAGGAGAAACCACCTTCTCTACTATATGAAGAATCCTGAATCCCCCCTCTAGCCTGCAGACGCTAACCCTTACCCTGTGAGTATGAAGTAGAAGCGGTGGCAGGAGGATCAGCCCTTGGCTTTGCAGAGGAAGCAGAAGGGTGCTTGTTAGTCTTTGGATTGCCCCTGCCTCAAACAGAAGGCTGATCAAGCTGACAAACAGCAGCAGCTGATCTTTGGAATGACATAGGATGTCAAACCAGACAGTCGCCACGGAATCATGAACAGTTGCAGACCTGCCAAAGAAGCAGATCCAAGACCAGCGTGCTGCCCCTCAGGAAGGAAACGACTTGTGTCCAACACAGCATCCCGGCGAACTAATTTCAAGTTAGTCGAGTTACAGGCATGCTTGTAAGATGCATGAACGCCTTGGACAGCACATGCAAAGGAGCCTGTATGACGTCAAACTTATCTTGAGGCAGATAAGCAGTTAAAGCAGGGACGACGTGATCTGAGAGAGAAAGCATACCCAGCTTCTCTCTCGATAAGCCCAACAGGGACTCCAAAGTTGCCATAGGAATAACAGCCGACTTGGGCTTGGAAAGCACGAGGGAGGTGGAGTCCTGATCCAAGACCGTCAAAGTCTGGCAGACTGATGGATTGGCAGAATCGTAGGAACAATAATGAACTGGAGGCAATAGAGTGTCAACCCTGATGAAGAACGAAGACTTCATAGCCTTGGAACTCAGCATAGAGTCCAAACGCTTCAACCACCTGTACCGACTAGCATGGTCGAAGGAGCCCAGAAGCAGGTTGCTCCACAGGCTGTAGGCGTGCGACCTATGACACTGTAGGATGGTTGTACGGTTTGAGATCTGGAAGGAAGTCAAACACAAAGTCGAGAGCTATCCCCAGGCCAGAAGATTGTTACCTCGCGCCGTCAGGTATGTCAGACTGATCCCTTGAGTCAGAAGACACATAGCCCATCATGGGCAAACCAGCAGGTGCCTCCTATGGTGTAGGCACACCTGAGGGATCAGAAAGTGGCCTGCTTCCAATCCCGGGAGGCAGTGCCGCAGAGGGCACCTCGAAACCACTAGTAGCCTTTCTGGAAGCAACGGGAAGGCTCTTGGAAAAAACCTGCATGAGCAAGGAGAGGGCCTCCCTAAGCTCATGGCCTGTGTCAGCCGGTTCGACGCGAGAATGAACCAGCAAAGTGGCTTCACTCCTGACCCTTTTAACCAGCGAAGGGACACAATCCTCAAATACACCCAAAGCAGGGTGACGGGTGGCAGCCGAAACATCTGAAGGCAGATGTGTATAGGGGTATGACATACCCCGAAGATCTACAGAGCGGGACCTCTGAGGGACAGAAGGTCCGGCTGCACAAAAGGCGTTGGGAGTTGCAAAACTGGCCATTGGACCAGAGTCCGTGGATTGAAACACCACGGAGGTCATGGTGGCCCCACCATGAACATCCGAATCCAAAGAAAAATCTGCGGTGCTCGACGGCTGAGAGACCACAGCTGAGGCAGATAAAGAAGGGACGACGTGATTTGAGAGAGAAATTATACCCAGCTTCTCTCTCGATAAGCCCAACAGGGACACCAAAGTTGCCATAGGAATAACAGCCGACTTGGCTTGGAAAGCACGAGGATGGTGGAGTCCTGATCCAAGACCGTCAAAGTCTGGCAGACTGATGGATTGGCAGAATCGTAGGAACAATAATGCACTGGAGGCAAAAAAGTGTCAACCCTGGTGAAGAACGAAGTCTTCATAGCCTTGGAACTCAGCATAGAGTCCAAACGCTTCAACCACCTGTACCGACTAGCATGGTCGAAGGAGCCCAGAAGCGGGTTGCTCCACAGGCTGTAGGAGTGCGACCTATTATCGCAGCCTGGTTGACACTGTCAATGACTGAGCTGTGCTATTATTACTAATTCTTTGTCAATTGCGTAACCATTTACCTAACATGAAAAGCAGACGACACTTGCAAATAAAATTCTTGAATAACTAATTTTTTTCATTTTTTGTCTCAAAAACATTGGAACGAGCTTGTTCCAACGAGGGGTCATAACCTATGTTTTTGGAATGAGCTCGTTCCAACGAGGTGTCATAACCCATGTTTTTGAGACAAAAAAATGAAAATACGATAAAAATTAATTGGCGATTTTTTTAGAATAGCACTTGCCTATTTTTCCAGTTACATTAGGTAAAGGGTTAATTGAACAGCCACATTGCCAGTGAAAATTACTTAGCTGATAGAAGAATTCAAGTAACAGGGATTTGATCACTTTTCTATAGTCTTGATAGACTGGGTATTTATTCTATCTTGTTTGACAGAAATTTTTGGTGTGATGCAAAAAAAAAAAAAATCGCGACATTGACGCTGTAGCTGCGACAGGTGGTGCAATCTCACAAAATTCTAAGTTCATCAAGGGCCATAACTCCAAGAAAAATATTTGGAACAACACATGCATTGAACAGTGGTTAGACATCAATAAGATACACTTACATGCCAAATACAAAGTCATTCTATCAAGTATTTCAAAAGCTATTGAGTTTTGAAACTCGTTGGTCACAGACCAACCGACCAACCGACCGACCGACCAACCGACCGACCGACTGACAGACCTACAGACTGACACTGCCACTTATAGAGCTGCTAGTCGCAGCTAAAAAAACTAAGAATAAACCTTGAGCAAACATTAGCTTGAGGAAGAAGGTCAAGAACATTAAGAAGACCCACAACAAAGATCCTGTAGGCTTATGTTTTGAAGCAAAAAAGATAAAAATATAAGTGTCGCAAATAGATACTAAGAAGAAACAAGAATGATGGTGTCAATGACACTGTAGCTCAACTTGACAAACTTGAACTTGGTAACTTAAAAATGAAATGGCAAAATTGAAGATCATTGGTAACAATGTCATTTTTTTTGCCAGTGGCAACATTTTTTGACAGAAACCGAAGAAAATCGATAGCTCCCATCTAGAGGCCTCCCCAAACAAGCATGCCAGATTTCAAAGCAATCCGGTCATGAATGTGCCCTGTAGGGTGTACAAAAGGGAAATATTGTGGTCTCACTAGACTAAATTCTAAGAACGTTGGCCGTGGCAACATTTTTTGACGGAAATGGAAGAAAATCGATAGCTCCCATCTAGAGGTCTCCTCAAACAAGCATATCAGGTTTCAAAGCAATCTAGTCATAAATGTGCCCTGTAGGGTGAGCCAAAGGGAAATACTGTGGTCTGACTAAACTAAGTTCTACGAACGTTGGTCACGGCAACATTTTTTGACAGAAATTGAAGAAAATCTATAGGTCCCATCTAGAGGTCTCCCCAAACAAGCATACCAGGTTTCAAAGCAATCTGATCATAAATGTGCCCTGTAGGGTGTGCCAAAGGGAAATATTGAGGTTTGACTAAACTAAGTTCTACGAACGTTGGGCGTGGCAACATTTTTTGCCGGAAATTAAAGAAAATCGATAGCTCTCAGCTAGAGGTCACCCTAAATAAGCATACCAGGTTTCAAAGCAATCAAATCATAAATGTGCCCTGTAGGGTGTGCCAAAGGGAAATATTGTGGTTTGACTAAACTAAGTTCTAAGAATGTTGGCCACGACAACATTTTTTCGACGGAAATTGAAGAAAATTGATAGCTCCCATCTAGAAGTCACCCCAAACAAGCATGCCAGGTTTCAAAGCAATCCAATCATAAATGTACCCTGTAGGGTGTGCCAAAGGGAAATATTGAGTCTTCTGACTAAAGTAAGTTCTAAGAACATTGGCCGCGGCAACATTTTTTGACAAAAATTGAAGAAAATCTATAGCTCCCATCTAGAGGTCTCCCCAAACAAGCATACCAGGGTTCAAAGCAATCTGATCATAAATGTGCCCTGTAGGGTGTGCCAAAGGGAAATATTGAGGTTTGACTAAGCTAAGTTCTACGAACGTTGGCCGTGGCAACATTTTTTGCCAGAAATTAAAGAAAATCGATAGCTCCCATCTAGAGGTCACCCTAAACAAGCATGCCAGGTTTCAAAGCAATCCGGTCATGAATGTGCCCTGTAGGGTGTACAAAAGGGAAATATTGTGGTCTCACTAGACTAAATTCTAAGAACGTTGGCCGTGGCAACATTTTTTGACGGAAATGGAAGAAAATCGATAGCTCCCATCTAGAGGTCTCCCCAAACAAGCATATCAGGTTTCAAAGCAATCTGATCATAAATGTACCCTGTAGGGTGTGCCAAAGGGAAATATTGAGTCTTCTGACTAAACTAAGTTCTAAGAACGTTGGCCGCGGCAACATTTTTTGACAAAAATTGAAGAAAATCTATAGCTCCCATCTAGAGGTCTCCCCAAACAAGCATACCAGGGTTCAAAGCAATCTGATCATAAATGTGCCCTGTAGGGTGTGCCAAAGGGAAATATTGAGGTTTGACTAAACTAAGTTCAACGAACGTTGGCCATGGCAACATTTTTTGCCGGAAATTAAAGAAAATCGATAGCTCCCATCTAGAGGTCACCCTAAATAAGCATACCAGGTTTCAAAGCAATCAAATCATAAATGTGCCCTGTAGGGTGTGCCAAAGGGAAATATTGTGGTTTGACTAAACTAAGTTCTAAGAATGTTGGCCACGGCAACATTTTTTCGACGGAAATTGAAGAAAATTGATAGCTCCCATCTAGAAGCACCCCAAACAAGCATGCCAGGTTTCAAAGCAATCCAGTCATAAATGTACCCTGTAGGGTGTGCCAAAGGGAAATATTGAGTCTTCTGACTAAACCAAGTTCTAAGAACGTTGGCCGCGGCAACATTTTTTGACAAAAATTGAAGAAATCTATAGCTCCCATCTAGAGGTCTCCCCAAACAAGCATACCAGGGTTCAAAGCAATCTGATCATAAATGTGCCCTGTAGGGTGTGCCAAAGGGAAATATTGAGGTTTGACTAAACTAAGTTCTACGAACGTTGGCCGTGGCAACATTTTTTGCCAGAAATTAAAGAAAATCGATAGCTCCCATCTAGAGGTCACCCTAAAAAAGCATGCAAGGTTTCAAAGCAATCCGGTCATGAATGTGCCCTCTAGGGTGTACAAAAGGGAAATATTGTGGTCTCACTAGACTAAATTCTAAGAACGTTGGCCGTGGCAACATTTTTTGACAGAAATGGAAGAAAATCGATAGCTCCCATCTAGAGGTCTCCCCAAACAAGCATATCAGGTTTCAAAGCAATCTGATCATAAATGTACCCTGTAGGGTGTGCCAAAGGGAAATATTGAGTCTTCTGACTAAACTAAGTTCTAAGAACGTTGGCCGCGGCAACATTTTTTGACAAAAATTGAAGAAAATCTATAGCTCCCATCTAGAGGTCTCCCCACCCAAGCATACCAGGGTTCAAAGCAATCTGATCATAAATGTGCCCTGTAGGGTGTGCCAAAGGGAAATATTGAGGTTTGACTAAACTAAGTTCTACGAACGTTGGCCATGGCAACATTTTTTGCCAGAAATTAAAGAAAATCGATAGCTCCCATTTAGAGGTCACCCTAAATAAGCATACCAGGTTTCAAAGCAATCAAATCATAAATGTGCCCTGTAGGGTGTGCCAAAGGGAAATATTGTGGTTTGACTAAACTAAGTTCTAAGAATGTTGGCCACGGCAACATTTTTTCGACGGAAATTGAAGAAAATCGATAGCTCCCATCTAGAGGTCACCCCAAACAAGCATGCCAGGTTTCAAAGCAATCCAATCATAAATGTACCCTGTAGGGTGTGCCAAAGGGAAACATTGAGTCTTCTGACTAAACTAAGTTCTAAGAACGTTGGCCGCGGCAACATCTTTTGACAGAAATTGAAGAAAATCGATAGCTCCCATCTAGAGGTCTCCCCAAACAAGCATACCAGGTTTCAAAGCAATCTGATCATAAATGTGCCCTGTAGGGTGTGCCAAAGGGAAATATTGAGGTTTGACTAAACTAAGTTCTACGAACGTTGGCCGTGGCAACATTTTTTGCCGGAAATTAAAGAAAATCGATAGCTCCCATCTAGAGGTCACCCTAAATAAGCCTACCAGGTTTCAAAGCAATCAAATCATAAATGTGCCCTGTAGGGTGTGCCAAAGGGAAATATTGAGGTTTGACTAAACTAAGTTCTACGAACGTTGGCCGTGGCAACATTTTTTGCCAGAAATTAAAGAAAATCGATAGCTCCCATCTAGAGGTCACCCTAAATAAGCATACCAGGTTTCAAAGTAATCTGATCATAAATGCGACCTGTGAGGTGTGCCAAAGGAAATTGTGGACGTACGTACTAACGTACGTACGTATGCCCATACATACGTACGTACGCCGAAGGACGAGAAGTGATGGCAACAGCTCAGCTTGACTTTGTCAAGTTGAGCTAAAAATGTTACTAAGGTAACATATGCCCCCCCCCCCCCCCCCCCTGTGACCTACACCTTGCATATGTGGTGGAAACTATTATATGCGACACACCTTCTAACTGTCCTTAACATTTGTAAAAAGATTAACAATTGTTCTATGATTCGTTTTTGAGTTATGGCCGAGACATGAATATTGAACGATTTTTAGTGTGTCCTTGAAATGTGACCTTGACCCTGAAGGTACGAACAGGCTATGGTGTGTGACATATCCTCAAATGGTCCTTTATAATTGTGTGAAGTTTGATGAATGTGGCCCTAACCGTGTTCAGTGTGACCTTGAAATGTGACCTTGACCTTACATACCTGGCTGTGGTGTGCGACACATCCACCCATTGTCCTTTATAATTAAGCGATGTTGGATGATTGTAGCCCTAATAGTTTTGGAGTTATACTCGAGACACGATTTGTGACCCTGAACATATGAAGGTCAATTGTGACCTCCACCTTGCAGATGCGACAGAAACTATTATACGCGACACACCTTCTGACTGTCCTTGACATTTGTAAAAAGTTTAACAATTGTTCTATGATACGTTTCTGAGTTATGGCTGAGACACAAATATTGACCGATTTTTAGTGTGTCCTTGAAATGTGACCTTGACCTTGAAGGTACAAACAGGCTATGGCGTGTGACATATCCTCAAATGGTCCTTTATAACTGTGTGAAGTTTGATGACTGTGACCTTGACCTTACAGACCTGGCTGTGGTGTGCGACACATCCACCCATTGTCCTTAATAATTGAGCGATGTTGGATGATTGTAGCCCTAATAGTTTTGGAGTTATGCTTGAGACACGATTTGTGACCCTGAACATATGAAGGTCAAGTGTGACCTCCACCTTGCAGATGTGGCAGAAACTATTATATGCGACACACCTTCTGATTGTCCTTAACATTTGTAAAAGGTTTAACAATTGTACTATGATTCGTTTCTGAGTTGTGGCGGAGACACAAATATTGACCAATTTTTAGTGTGACCTTGAAATGTGACCTTGACCTTGAAGGTACAAACTCGGCTATGGTGGGTGACACATCCTCCCATGGTCCTTTATAATTTGTGAAGTTTGATGACTGTCGCCCTAACCGGTTTCGAGTTATTGGCTCGGACACACACACACACACATGGACACACAGATGGACACACGCACATTTCAATCACTATATGCCACCCGACTCAAGTCGGGGGGCATAATTAAGTCTGTTGGCATAAAAATATTGTCACTTTTCCCTCTCACAAACCCAACGATAGTGGGTCAAATTCTCTTTTATGCCCAAATTAGACCAGTCTAAAGGCTAAATTGTTTTCAAGGACCTTTGGGAATCAGAAATGGTTTTCAAGTACTTTCTATAAAGCAGGGTTCCCACAACTCAAAATTACTCAAAATCAAGGCTATTCAAGGCCATTTCTCGACAATTTTCAACATTTTTAAAGGCCACAAAGATTAAAATTCAAGGCTTTTTCAAGGCCCAATGATGTTAAATATACCATGTCTTGAAACATGTTGAAATGTGAACACACATAATGGAACTGGAGAAACAGGCATCGCTCAGAGAGGGCTATTTTAGCGGGAACAGACTGCTGTAAAATTTGTGTAAATTATTTGTGCGCTATAAGACAGATTAAATAAACAGCTGTGCTATGATCGCATGATACACGCGTTAATAATTACAAGAGGGAAGCACACAATATGAGTATACTTGCCACCAAAAAATCATGAATATTGTTTAAAGTCTGACATGTGGAAAATTGCCTATATTTTGACAAATAAAGTCGAATAACTCTGGAATGACAAATTGGACAATGACACAAATCGAAAGGGAGATTCCTTCTATCAACATATACTTGCAACCAAAAAATCATGAAAATTGCTCTAAGCATTTTCAAGTTATTATTCGACATGTGGAAAATTGCTTAAATTTTGACGAATAAAGCCCCATAACTCTAGAACGACATATCGGATGATGACACAAATAGAAAGGGAGATTCCTGCCATCAACATATACTTGCCACCCAAAAATCATGAAAATTGCTCGAAGTATTTTCAAGATATTGTCCGACATGTGGAAAATTGCCTATATTTTGATGAATAAAGTCCCATAACTCTGGAATGACAAATCAGACAGTGACACAAATCGAAAGGAAGCTTCCTTCCATCAACATATACTTGCCACCAAAAAATCATGAAAATTGCTCAAGGCATTTTAAAGTTATTGTCCGACGTGGAAAATTGCCTACATTTTGACGAATAAAGTCCCATAACTCTGGAAAAACAAATCAGACACCGACACAAATTGAAAAGGAGCTTCCTTCCATCAACATATCCTTTCCACCAAAAAATCACAAAAATTGCTCGAAGTGTTTTCGAGTTATTGTACGACATGTGGACGGACAGACCGCGGTATACCATAGTACAACCGTTTTTTTCAAAATGGGAGTATAAAAAAATGGCCATTTTCAGGGACATTAAAGGCTCTTCCTGAAAATTCAAGGTCTTTCAAGGCCTTGGAAGGCCATTTTCGAATTCAAGGCATTCAAGGCCCTGCAGGAACCCTGTACAGTAGCCGCTGTGGACTGGTCATAAACAATGTGTGGGCAGTGATGTCCACACATGTATTTACCAGGTAATAAAAATCATCAACAAAATTTTAATTAATGAAGCACCAGGTTGTACCTGGTGCTTCATAAATTAAATTTTTGATGATTACTCCTGTAATTAATGTTTGGAATCTTATATTATTGCGTCTGTGGAAATATTGCCCACTCTTGGAAAGAGACCAGTCCACGGCGGCCATATTGTACCTTGAAAATATATTTCTAAATCCAAGGTCTTTCTATGATTTCAAGCACCCACTTCATCATGCAAGGATCCAAGTGTTCCATGTTCAGAAGCTGTAGACCACCCAGTCCCTCTCTGTCATTTCTTTGTGTTACTTTGCTCACCTGTACTTCTCTAACTACTTCCTGGTCATCAGCTTCAGCTAACACCTTAACATCCTGCTTACTGATTACATTACTGAAATCTAAGAAAAACAATATCTCAAATAATATAACCAGACACATGTACTTAAAGTTTTTTGTTTTTCCTTGTAGATAGAAACCTTTCTTTGAAACTGATTCTTATATTGTAAGGCATTTGAAGTGTGAATAGATTTGAATGGAAAAAAAGTTAACACATAAGGGCTTAATTCTGACTTTAACCCTTTGAACTCTAGTGGTATCTTCCAAACCAATGCAATGGCAGCAATTAGAAGAGTCCAAATTCATTATTTGGAGTTGACCAATCAATATTTTAAACATGCAGCCCCGAGGCTGCACATAGAAAATATTGATTAATCTACCACACACATTCACTGAACAGCCATCCTATTTAATGGCGTTATGACATATATCATGTTGCTGGCCAAAAAAACAGCCGCTAGGGTTCAAAGGGTTAATCACTTTTACTGCAGCAACAAACGTACCCTAATATGCAGTCTCTGGTTAAATTTTAAGTTACCGTCTATATCCCTTGGCAGTTCTTACTAGGCAAATTCTGTCTGCCCACATATCTCGTGGTTTTTAAATAGAATATGTAAGATAATGCTGGAAGAGTATTGACTGAAACTTTCCAGGTTGTATTTTTTGTAGATTTTAAAACAATATGACCTATAAGAGAGAGGAAGATTTTTGCTAAATCCATCAATCAGAATCAGAGAATGTCTCTGGTGGCCATATTTTTCAACAGGACCAAAGAAGATGATAGATTGTAGAGGGCCTCCTATAGATCATTCCTGCAAAGTTTGGTTCATGTTGGCTCAGTAGTTCCAGAGAAGATGAAAATGTGATTTCCAATAGGGTTTCTATAGTAACTATGAAAGTGTCAATGACACTGCAGTTCAACTTGACAAACTTGAACTTGGTAAATTATATGTGAAATGGCAAAATTGAAGATCATTGGTACCAATGTTATTTGGTGAAATTTCAACATAACAGCATTGTGTGTGCACAACGTCAAGAGTAATCCACACATTTTTAAATGTAAACTGTAAGACTGGTTAAAGGAAGAATGTTGATACACAAAAGCAAAGGAAGTTCAGAGGTTATTGTAAATGGCAATTTTTTTTCACAGAAATGAATGCTAATCATTAGCTCTTATCTAAAGGTCTTGCCTAATGAGCACACCAAGTTCAAAAACAATCCTATGAAAAATGTGGCCTGTTGGCCATGTCAAAGAACGTTAATGCACAAATGCAATCAATTCGAAGATTGTTGCTAACAGCAACAGTTTTTGATGGAAATGAAAAGAAAATCAATAGCTCCTACCTTTGTCATCCTGCATAAGCATACAAGTTTCAAAACAACCTGATAATGAATGTGCCCTCTGAGGCATGTCAAAGGAAGATGTTAATGCACAAATGCACAAAGTAGAAGGTCGGTGCTTGTGGCAATGGGTTTTTTTTAAGGAAATTCATAAATATACTCTGCGTAAAACGTCTGAAGGAACTGTGGTTGGAAGAGGCACTCTGGATAGAGTGGGGTGCCTTCGGAAGGCTATTCGCAGCCCGGACCGAACAACATCTAACACCCAAGGATCGGATGTGATGGTGGCCCTACGGTCTGTGAACTCTGTTATCCTTCTTCCAACCTGGGATGAATCAAGATGAGGACCTTCAGTTCGAGCCCCGACGAAGCCCGCGAGAGGAGAAACCACCTCCTCTACTGAATGAAGAATCCTCTGAGACTTTCCTCCAGCCTGCTGACGCTTACCCTTACCCTGTTGAGTAAGAAGTAGAAGCAGTGGCAGAAGGATCAGCCATTTGCTTCGCAGAGGAAGCAGAAGGGTACTTGTTAGGCTTTGAACGGTCCCTGCCTCCCCTAGAAGGCTGATCAAGCTGACGAAGCAGCAGCTGATCTTTGGAATGAAGGACGTCATCCCGGACCGTCGACACAGAATCCATGGAACAGTAGCAGACCTGCCTAAGAAGCAGATCGAAGAGCAGTGCGCTGCCCCTCAGGAAAGGATAGCCCTGTTTTCAGCACAGAGTCCCTTCAAACTAGTTCCAAAATAGCCGTGTCACAGGCATGCGTGTGAGTAAGGTGCATGAGCGCCTTGGACAGCACACGCAAAGGAGTCTGTACATCGTCAAACCTATCTGGAGGAAGCTAAGGCAGAGACGTGATCGGAGAGAGAAAGCATACCCAGCATTTCTCTCAATAAGCCCATCATGGACTCCAGAGTCGTCATAGGAATGATGGCAGACTTTGGGGTCCTGATCCAAAGTCTGGCAGACTGACGGATTGGTGAAATCGTAATAACGATAATGCACCGGAGGCAAAAAGGTGTCAATCCTGGTGAAGAACGGAGCCTTCATAGCCTTGGAACTCAGTGGAGAGTCCTAGGCTGAAAATGCTTCAACCACCTGTACTGACTGGCACGTTCGAAGACGCCCAGAAGCATGTTGCTCCACAGGATGTAGGCGCGCGACCGATGAACGCGGCCTGGCTGACACTGTCGGCTGGTTTGATGGTTTGAGATCCGGAAGGAACCCAAACACAAAGTCAAGAGCTGCCCACAAGTCAGAAAACTGCTGGCTCTCAACATCAAGGATGTCGGACTCCTCCCTGGAATTGGAATACACATAGCCCATCGTGGGCAAACCAATCCCGGGAGGTGGAGCCATAGGGGGCGCCTGGAAACCACTCGCTGTCTCACTGAAAGCAACGGTAAGGCTCTTGGACAGAACCTGAGTGAGTAAGGAGAGGGCTTCCCTAAGATCACTGCCCATACTGGCCGGTGCAACATGGGGACGAACCAGCAAAGTGGCTTTACACCTGACCCACATAACCAGCAATGGGTCACGATCCTCCAATACACTCGAAGCGGGGCGACGGGTGGCAGCCGAAACATCTCAGGGCAGATGTGTATAGAGGTAGGACACACCCCGAGGATCAACATAGCGGGAACTCAGGAGAGTTGCCTCGGACCTCTGCGGGGCAGAAGGTCCAGGCTGCACAGAAGGCATTGGTCCTGCAAAATTGGATGTGTGACCAGAATGAGAGGATGGAAAACGCCAATGACAAAACTGTGGTACTCAATGGTGCAGAGACCAGAGTAGAGGGTTCGGCCGGCAGCCACTTTCAACTTCGCCGAGTTGAAGAGAAGGCTGGGGCCGTTACCCCACGTCTACACTACCAGACACCGCTGCAGACCACTGCAGGTATAAAACTGCTGTGCTCAACAGCTGAGAGGACACAGCAGGGAGTTCAGTCAGAAGCCACTTCTGACTTTGCCAAGTTGAAGTCAGGGAAGGCTGAGGCCGATACCCCAGAACCACACTACAGACAGCCCTGCAGACCCTTGCAGGGCTAAGCCGAGGCCAGCTAAAAATGGTGCCCGATGACTTTGTAGACGGAACAGCAGTAGCAGCAGATACGATGGAAGCTGTTGGAACTGGCGGAAAAAGGGAGAGAGCCACCTAGCTCGGCCTCCAAAGGAGGAGTCACAATCCTTGTGCCAGCCTCAGATGTCGACTGGAGAGGGCGCATAGTCCCGGAACCAGGCATCTCTTCACCAGAAATCCAACAGCTCCCGCAGTATCCACCACTGTCCAGGCAGTCCCTCATTGACACCTAACTCCAATAACAATTTAAATTTATCAACCGAAAAATTTCATTGTCGAACCACGTTGACACGATGTCAAAAAAACATTCGCGAAAACGGAATATATAAATAATAAACAATGAGAATGTGGTTGAATATATTAACGAGAATATATCAAAACACAGTCCTGTTATTATACGATCTTCAGATCCATAATCCAGTCACAGGAAAACCATTATCGAGTTGAATTGTCACTGTATCAAAATGCAAAGATGGCAACACGTCAACCATGTTGCATGGACAAAAGAAGAATGGTTTTGAGGACTGCTAGCGCACTGGTTAATGGAAGTCGTGGAATTGTACTAAGAGAAGAGCATCCCTTACTGGGTGTGCGCCGATGGCGCTCGACCCAGTTTTGGCTTATTTTTTCGTGGTGTTTTTACACCACTTTTCTTTCCCAAATCTCTTGGGAAAGATTAAAATAGAGAGTATTTTATCCAAGTTAGGTTCTTCCACTGTAGTGCAAGCCTGTAGTAAACAATTGTAAGGCAGGTTGATAAAAAATCAATAGCTCCCATCTAGAGGTCACCCCAAACAAGCATGCTAAGTTTCAAAGCAATCCCATCATAAATGTGCTCTGTAGGGTGTGCCAAAGGGAAATATTGAGGTTTGACTAAACTAAGTTCTAAGAACATTGGCCGTGGCAACATTTTTTGACAGAAATGGAAGAAAATCGTTAGCCCCCATCTAGAGGTAACCCCAAACAAACATACCAAGTTTCAAACCATTCTGATCATAAATGTGCCCTGTAGGGTGTGCCAAAGGAAAATATTGAGGTCTGACTAAACAAAGTTCTAAGAACGTTGGCCGTAGCTACATTTTTTGATGAAAATTGAAGAAAATGCTGCTCAGGATCACCGATCCAATGTCGAGTTGTGACAACAGTTCCTCGCACCAAGGCCAACACACCTATGAAGTTTCATGACTCTAGGTTGAACCACTATCAAGTTCTCATCCGGAAACCAATTGTTGCGATATACTATGTTCAAGGTCACTGTGACCTTGACCTTTGACCTGGTGAGTCCAACATCAATAGGGTTCTTCCTCGTACCAAGGCCAACATGCCTGTAAAGTTTCATGACTCTAGGTTGAACCACTATCAAGTTATCATCCGGAAACCAATTGTTGCGATATACTATGTTCAAGGTCACTGTGACCTTGACCTTTGACCTGGTGAGTCCAAGATCAACAGGGTTCTTCCTCGCACCAAGGCCAACACACCTATGAAGTTTCATGACTCTAGGTTGAACCACTATCAAGTTATCATCCGGAAACCAATTGTTGCGATATACTATGTTAAAGGTCACAGTGACCTTGACCTTTGATCTGGTGAGTCCAAGATCAATAGAGTTCTTCCTCGCACCAAGGCCAACCCACCTATGAAGTTTCATGAATGTAGGTTGAGTTACTATCGACGTAGCATGTCCAAAATCAATAGGGTTCTTCCTCCCACCAAGACCAACCTACGTATGAAGTTTAATGAATGTGAGTTGAACCACTATCAAGTTATCATCCGGAAACCAATTGTTTACGCCCGCCCGCCCGCCCGCCAGACATTCACCAAACTATAAGTCGAGTTTGACTTCGTCACAACTCGACTAAAAATACATAGCTTCCATCTAGAGGTCACCCCAAACAAGCATACCAAGTTTCAAAGCGATCTGATTATAAATGCGACGTGTGAGGTGTGCCAAAGAAAATTATGGACGTACATACTAATGTACATACATACGTACGTACGCCGACGGATGAGAAGTGATGGCAATAGCTCAGCTTGACTTTGTCAAGTTGAGCTAAAATGAAAGTGTCAATGACACTGTAGCTCAACTTGTCCAGACATGTACATGTATAGTACATGTATAGTATGTGACACAGCAATGACAAACAACTAGGTAATGACCTGATAACAAAGGTACATATAACGTATTGTAACGGTCTGTACATAAATACTGACCATAGCCTGTAACAAATGTATAGGTAAAGTATTGTAAAGGTGGGTGACAGTCAGATGCTAAACTAGAAAAGAAATCTTTGAGTCCCAGAGTGGGTCTGACTGAACCCCAAAATATTTGTTCTCATAGCACAGTGATAGAGTCCCAGAGTGGGTCTGACTGAACCCCAAAATATTTGATCTCATAGCACAGTGATAACAAAGGCACCCCAAAACACACTCGTTTCTGAACCAAGGTGAAAACAAAGGTACCCAAGAAGTTTCGTGAAGATCAGTTCATAAATACGAGCTGTATAGAAGTTGTGACAAAAAACTGATTGGACCTAATTTTGGTACAAAATGGCCACTGGCAGCCATCTTGAATTTTGAACCGCACTCAGAAACACTCGTTATCATCCCAAGATGGTAACAAAGGTACCCAAGAAGTTTTGTGAAGATCGGTTGATAAATACAGCCTCTAGCCGGAGCCGTATGGATATGTGCAGTTACAGTGTATAAGTAGCACTAAATAAATCAAAATTCATCTAATTTGCATAATTTCTGCACGAGAAAAAAACCCGTACTGTATGTGATGTATTCCATTTTACTAAACATTCATACAAAAATTTATTCAAATCAGAACTTTCATACAGAAGTTCTGTACAAAAGACTGATTGCACTAATTTTGGTACAAAATGGCTGCTGGTGGCCATCTTGAATTTCGGACCACACCCAAAAACACCCACTCTCATCCCACGGTGATAACAAAGGTACCAAAGAAATTTCGTAAAGATCGGTTCATAAATAAGGCCTCTAGCCTGAGCCGTATAGAAGTTGTGTACAAAAAACTGATTAGACCTAATTTCAGTACAAAATGGCCACTAGCAGCCATCTTGAATTTTGGACTGCACTTAGAAACACTCGTTCTCGTCCCAAGGTGATAACAGAGGTACCCAAGAAGTTTCGTGAAGATCGGTTGATAAATACAGCCTCTAGCCCGAGCCGTATTGACATGTGTACTTACTGTGTGTAAGTAGCACTGAAAAAATCAAAGGTCATCTAATTTGCATGATTTCTACACGTGAAAAAAACCCGCATTATATGTGATGTATCCCATGGTACTAAACATTCACACACAAAAATTTTCAAATCAGCGCTTTCATATGGAAGTTCAGTGCAAAAATCTGATTGCACCTAATTTTGTACAATATGGCTGCCATCGGACATCTTGAATTTCGGACCGCACCCAAAAACACTCGTTCTCGTCCCACGGTGATACCAAAGGTACCCAAGAAGTTTCGTAAAGATCGGTTTATAAATACGGCCTCTAGCATGAGCCGTATTGGCATTTGCACTTACAGTTTTGAAAGTAACACTAAACACATCAAAGTTAGTCTAATTTGCATAATTTACGTACGAGAAAAAAACCTGTATTATATGTGATGTATGCCATGGTACTAAACATTCCTACAAAAAATTATTCAAATCAGCGCTTTCATATGGAAGTTCTGCGCAAAAATCTGATTTCACCTAAGACTGTACAAAATGGCCACAGCGGCCAACTTGAATTTCGGATCAGACCCCAAAACACTCGTTCTCGTCCCACGGTCATAACAAAGGTACCCAAGAAGTTTCGTAAAGATCGGTTCATAAATACGGCCTCTAGCCCGACAGACAGACGACGGACGACTGGCCATGGCATAAGTTCAAATTTGGCTTCGCCAAAGTTGTGCTAAAAATCAATAGCTCACATCCAGAGGTCACCCCGAACACACATACCAAGCTTCAAAGTGATCTGATCATAAATGTGCCCTGAATGGTGTACCAAAGGGAAATATTGAAGCCTGACTAAACTAAGTTCAAGGGTTGTTGCCAGCGGCAACATTTTTTGACAGAAATGGAAGAAAATCGATAACTCCCATATAGATATCACCCCACACATATAGATATTACCCCACACAAGCACACCAAGTTTCCAAGTGATCCAATTATAAATGTGCCCTGCAGGGTGTGTCAAAGGGAAATATTGACGAATAACTGCACTAAGTTTTATATTGATGCCTGACTAAACAAGTTCAAAGGTCGTTGCCAGTGGCAACATTTTGGTCACTTCAAACAAGCATGCCAGATTTCAAAGCAATCCGATCATAAATGTGCCCTGTTGGGTGTGCCAAAGGGAAATATTGAGGTCTGACTAAACTAAGTTCTAAGAACATGGTCAGCGGCAACATTTTTTGATGGAAAAGGAAGAAAATCGATAGCTCACATCTAGAGGTCGCCTCAAACAAGCATACCAAGTTTCAAAGCGATCCAATAATAAATGTGCCCTGCAGGGTGTGCCAAATGGAAATTTTGATGCACAACTGCACTAAGTTCATCAAAGGTCATTGCCAGCGGCAACATTTCTTGGTGGAAATCGAAGAAAATCGATAGCTCCTATCTACAGGTAACCCCAAACAAGCAGACTAAGTTTCAAACCGATCTGATCAAAAATGTGCCTGTATGGCATGCCAAAGGAATATATTGATGCCTGACTAAACTAAGTTCAAAGGTCATTGCCAGCAGCAACATTTTTTGACGGAAATGGAATAAAATCAATAGCTCTCATTTAGAGGTCACCCCAAATAAGCATGCCAGGTTTCAAAGTAATCCCATCATAAATGTGCCCTGTAGGATGTGCCAAAGGGAAATATTGAGATCTGACTTAACTAAGTTCCAAGAACGTTGCCAGCGGCAACATTTTTTGACGGACATTGAAGAAAATCGATAGCTCCCATCTAGAGTTCAACCCAAACAAGCATACCAAGTTTCAAAGCGATCTGATCATAAATGCGACCTTTGAGGTGTGCCAAAGGAAATTGTGGATGTACGTACGTACACCGACGGACGAGAAGTGATGGCAATAGCTCAGCTTGACTTTTTCAGCCATGTTTGCAACACGATCAACATTAAATGAGAATCGTTGGTAGAGAGTGTCCCAGTCATCAACCATGCAAAGTTTCAAAATATTTGGCCCTGTGGTTTGAGAGGAGAGGATTTTTCAAAAGCCACCAATCAGAATCAAAAAATGCTTCTGGCAGCCATGTTTTTCGATGCACGGTAACAAAATGAGGAGCGTTTGTAGAGGACCTACCATAGACTACCCCAGCCAGGTTTGGTTCACATCAGCTGAGTAGTTCCAGAGAAGATGAAAATGTGATTTTCCATAGGGTTTCTATAGTAACTATAAGCCACAATTGCAGCCATGTTTGCAACCTGATCAATCAACATTAAATGAGAATTGTTGGAAGAGGGTGTCTCAGTTATCAACCATGCAAAGTTTCAAAACATTTGGCCCTGTGGTTTCAGAGAAGATTTTTCAACATTTACCAATCAGAAACAAAAAATGCTTCTGGCAGCCATGTTTTTTTCAATGCAAGGTAACAAAAATGAGGAGCATTTGTAGAAGACCTCCAATAGACTATCCCTGCCAGGTTTGGTTCATGTCGGCTCAGTAGTTCCAAAGAAGAAGATGAAAATGTGATTTCCCATAGGGTTTCTGTAGTAACTATAAGCCTCGATTGCAGCCATGTTTACAACCCGATCAACATCAAATGAGGATCGTTGGTAAAGGGTGTCCCAGTCATCATTTATGTGAAGTATCAAAACATTTGGCCTGGCAGTTTCAGAAAATCAAAGAATGCCTCTGGCAGCCATGTTTTTCAACTCACGGGAACAAAATGAGGATCATATGTAGATGACCTCCCATAGACCATCCTTACCAAGTTTGGTTCATGTCGGCTCAGAAGCTCGAGAGAAGAAGATAAAAATGTGATTTTCCATAGGGTTTCTATAGTAACCATAAGCCACAATTGAAGCCATGTTTGCAACCCGATCAACATTACATGAAGATCATTAGTAGAGGGGGTCCCAGTTATCAACCATGCAAAGTTTCAAAAACATTTGGTCCTGTGGTCTCAGAGGGAAAATTTTTTCAAAATCCACCTATCAGGATCAAAGAATGCCTCTGGCGGCCATGTTCCCAAAACCATGGGAACAAAATGAGGCTTGTTTGTAGAGGACCTTCCAAAGACTATCCCTGCCAGGTTTGGTTCATGTCGATTCCAGAGAAGATGAAAGTGTGATTTTCCACATGCTTTCTATAGTAACTGTAAGCCGCAATTGCAGCCATGTTTTAACCTGATGATCATTAAATTAGGATCATTAGTTACGGGGGTCCCAGTCATCATTTATGTGAAGTTTCAAAACATTTGGCCTGGTGGTTCAGAGGAGAAGATTTTTGAAAATCCACCAACCAGAACCACAGATTGCCTTTGGAAGCCATGTTTTTCATCCGATGTGAACAAAATGAGAATTGTTTGTAATGGTCCTCCCATAGACCATTCTGCCAAGTTTGGTCGCACCAGTTAATCGGTTACAGAGAAGAAGATGAAAATGTGAAAACTTTATGTACACCAGACGACGGATGCCAAGTGATGTGAAAAGCTCATGTGGCCTTTTTCCTTTTTAAATTACAAAGGAAAAAGAATGATTAAAAATAGGAAAGGAGTGTGAGTAGGTGCATTTTCCTTCAATGGAGTCATTCAAGAGTGGTTTTGATGGCACATGATGCACAATATGGGTTATATAATAAACCTATTACCATTCCAGTGAACTTGAGTGAAGTGATATGGTTGTAGTATCATGTCTCAGTGTTAGGTTGCAGTATCACATCTCATTGATGGGGATATGGTTGTAGTATCATGTCTTGTTGTTGGTTGCAATATCACATCGCAATGACGAGGGTCAAATAGATACATCAAACTCACTGCCTGTGGCAGCTCATTCAATATTACAATCTGACGTGATACTACAAGCATATCACTTCACTAAAGCGATAATATGTATGTGCCGCAACTTAAAGTCTTCATATTTTGAGGATGTGCTTCTTATTATTTTATCAATACAATAAAGCTTCAAAAACTGTATCCTTTGCAACTATCTTTTTTATCTATGGTGTTAAATGGTTTAAATGAATCATTACCCTTTTACTAGTAGTGAGCTTATCAATTTTAGGTCATCAAAATTTGTTTACATGCCTTTGCCTTTTTATAATTTATGGCTGAGAGCCTTATGGTACTCTCCCATAAATTGTTGCAAGACTATTAGTTACACAGTGTTTCAGCAGGGTCCTATACGCCATGCTGAAACACAGTGTGACAAATTTGTTATCCTTCCCCCACAGTGTGTCGAGTTTTCTTTTATTATATAATTCCCAAACGGTATTTCAGTGTCAAAAATCTTGATTAAAGTAATAATTGAACTGAAAGAAACATATCTTTCTTTTTATTATTGAACAAGAACAATTTGGAGTTATTTCCCTTTGACTTAACAACTCAAACATTTGGGAGACTTCAATTCAAGAACATTGGAAAATGATGTGTCATTATTATTATAATTATAATAATTTCGTAAAATAATTATAAGTTACAGCCCTGAACATTTGTATCCACTGTTTTTTTCTCTCCACCTCCTATTTCCACCATATATCCACCAATTCTCTCATAATTATGCGTCTGGCATCTTAAAACTGAGATTTACAAGCACAAATAACAGTGAAGTGTAACTGTATTGAGGGCCAAACAAAGAATGACTTTTGGCGGCAATTTCTAGACCTCCTTGACATTGTGCATGCGCAGTGGAGTAAAAGTATGGAGGACCATATAGGACATGTAATTTTCGGTTTTAGATGCAAATTTGGGGGATTGGGGGGTAAAATTTGTGTTTGGCCCTAGATATTTTAGAGTTAGCACCAACTAAGTCTGGGTCATTGGTACAGTATAAAAATATGATGTGTCATTATTATTATAGGATACAAGTTGACTTTATAAGTGTGTGATTCGATACAGTGGTATACTGTGTGTCTTTTAGAATCAGAGACACTATATTCAAACTTGCACAAGTGCTTTATGATTTGTGATAAAATTTCTGAACCTTGTTCACTAAAACTGATCTAAGCCCCAGTAAACCTTGGCCCATGTCGATTTTAGTGAACACTGTTCATGAATTCCATATTAAACGTGACTAGATCTTCTAATCTCAAAACTGGAGTTTATACAGCAACTTACATATATAATACAATCCATATCGAGGATTCCTCAGTTCTTGAGAAAGTAATTCTATATTTTCCTTGGTAGGTCTGAGGAAGCAGATACACTTCAGGTGTTTCATATTCTCTCTGTTGGCTGAATCTATTCTCTCAAACAAATACACCTCCTTTTGAAGTATTTCAGACTGGGCATATACCATACTGACAATGCTGGTCTGCAATAATGTGAAAATAAAAACAATTGCGATTTTATCAAATATATATTTTGACACAAATTTTTAACATATATTTATAACAAGAGGCCCCAAGTGGCCTGAAGAGAAGACCAGGCACTATTTATAAAGGAATTTACGGATTTTAAGAAAATAATTAGTCACATATTATTTACTTTTATTTTTTCTAACGGACTGAGGAAGTGGTTTGAGGGAACAAGCACTGCCAAACTCTGCGAGTTCCCACTTAGAAATCACTTTATTACAAATACTTCATATGGACCTGAAGTTGCCAATTTCCACAAAATATAGAAAAATAAATATGAAAGGGTTAAAAAGACTGAAGGCCTGGTTGGTAGTAGTCCAAACACCCCCTTCCCCGTTGCAAAACTTATCGGTTTCTTTTTATCTGGGGGTGTGATCAGTGGGCTGTAGTTACAGCAAATACGTGCCATTTTGAGCAAACAGCTGGCACCGCTGACACTTGACTCTGTTACCCTATTCAAATGAATCCAGTTCAACCTTCTTAGATTTAGTCTCACTCCATCAAGAATGGTTGCGAAGCTTATAGGGTTCTTTTCGTTTAGAGATGTGAGCTTTGGGCGATAGATACAGTAAGCACTTGCCATCCAGAGCCAACAGCTGACACCACCAAAACATGGCTCTGTTACCCTATTCTCATAAAAGTATTTCAACTATTTTAGCTTAGTTTATCCCTGCCCCCTGTCCCATCACCACCCCACCCCAACACACACATATCAAGTATGGTTGATTATGTTTAAGGCAATATGTTCACACTTGATCTCACGATGTCACTAATAATATATGAATTGTGGTCCACAACTGCCCCAAATTCCCCCGACAACATAAACTATTGATAATCTCCTGTATATAAATCCTTTGTGAATCAACCTTCCGGAACTCCAATGACTTTGTAGCACTTGTAAATATAAATATTCCAAATGCCAGATATTCTCAGGTCTTCTCTTCTGTTGAATACTGTTTGCCAAATATGTACATATGTTGATGTACTTTCCTCTTTAAATTATCTTTCAGTTATTATTCAATTGGAACACCTTTGTTATTATCTAAGTCTACATTTCCTAGCCAACTTGAACCAATACAATATCTACTATCCCTCAAATTCAAAATTGCTAAAGGTGTAATAACGACTTGTACCATGTTTGTATTGGAAAATTCAATGCTGCTGTTTATGTACGTTGTTTAAAACAAAGACTGTCACGTCATCTTTCATTGTGTACTCTGACTTACACTCTTTTAAGACTGAGTGGTGTGGAACTGGGTAAAAGCTTTTCTTGTATGGTTGCTCTGTCTTTCTATATCAAGCTGGAATATCCCTCTGATAGCCCACTGGCGAATCCTATCAGTATCGTCGAGATGATTCACAATCCCATTGCCCGGATCTTTAACTGATGTGTGCTCATCCAAATCTAAATGTGATGTTATCCATAGTACTACCCTTAGTCCTCTCTTGCTGTATGTGCTTCTTTATCCTCGTTTTCCTACTCAATTTGTTGGGAGATATTGAAACAAATCCAGGCCCGTGTCCCACCAAACAAGTAAACAATCCTATTACCCAGAGAGTTCTGCTTCAGAATATCCAGAGTTTAAAGCCTAAACTTTATCATATTCAATGTGAATTTTCTGATAATGAAATTCTAGCTTTTACTGAGATGTGGCTACAAAAAGCTGATCCTTCCTCTGATAATATTATGACGCATGGCTTCCAGGAACCTTTGAGATTTAACCGCTCAACTAGAGGAGGTGGGGTTGCCATTTACTTCAAAGATAATATTTGCGCTCGCCATAGACAAGATCTGGAAACTCTGAACTCTGAATGCCTGTGGGCAGAAATCTCTACAAAATATCGAAGACCATTGCTTCTATCGCCCACCAAATATTGTTCCTGAAATTTGGGAGAATATGCAAGCATCAATTGATAAAGCTAAAGATACTGCAATTGACGATATTATCATCACAGATGATTTCAATGATAACCAGTTAACATCTCCAAACAGCCAATTTTCCAATATAATTAGGCGTTATAACCTCTGTCAGCTTGTAAGTGAACCAACAGGCTTTACTGAGTCGTCTGCTTCGCTGATTGATCTCTTTGCAGTCAGCAATTCAGTCAACGTACTAGTCTGTGAAGTTCTTGAGCCACTTATACCCGAAATGATCTGATACCACTGTCCAGTTTCCATTGATATTGAATTCACTAAGCCATGCCAAGTCAACATTAAAGACATATATGGTTATATTCAGAAGGAAATTCTGAAATGTTAAATGCTGCGTACAGTGATGAGAGATGGGACATCCTATTCGACGACCCATGCCTCGATACGATTGTGACTAATGTCACCAGTAAGATACTTGATATTGCATCCAAGCATATACCAGCTAAATTAATTACATTTAGGGTATCCCAGCCCAAACGGATGCATAATGAAATTCGTGTCTTGATTAGACAGCGTAAACTTTTATACCGTATTGCAAAATGCAATGCCCCCCCCCCCCCCCCCCCAAGCATGGGAGAAATACAAAATAAAAAGGCATGAAGTTGTAGCGGCCTTTAGGAGGGCAAAAAATTCATACCTTTTAAAAGTCCAACCAACATTAGATAGCCACAAAACAGTCCAGTCTCACTGGTGGAAAACCCTCATGTCATTCTTAAATAATAATGTACCTGCAATTCCCCTCTCTGTCTTTCTCATATTCTCTACTCCTCTAATACTGAGAAGGCTGAGTTGTTCAATGATTATTTCTGCTCAATCTCAACTATTGATGATTCAAATGCCCATATTCCGACCCCTGCCCCTACTCCCGTACAAACCCTTGATAGCATAACCCTTAATTATAGCGAGGTGTATGAAGCGATCAAATCTGTTAAAGCCTCCAAGGCATGCGGACCTGACCTTGTAAGCCTTCAACTGCTTAAAGAATGTAAGTTGTCCCTGTGTTTTCCTTCTGAGTGGAAAAAGGCAAATGTGTCCCCAGTTCTGAAAAAGAACCCTGCCAATTTGGTAACTAATTACCGTCCACTATTTCTAATTAGCTGTGTTGGCAAGATATTCGAGAAATGTGAGTTTAGACGCTTATGGAAACTTTTAGCTGACAACAATATTTTAAGTAATTTCCAGTCTGGTTTTACTCCTGGAGACTTGACTGTTCTCCAGTTGACTTACTTATACGATGAGTTCTGTCGAGATCTAGCCGAAGGTAAAGAAGTTCGAGTAGTATTTTGCGACATCAGTAAAGCCTTCGACAAGGTGTGGCATGTTGGGCTTATTCACAAGTTTAAGAGAATCGGAGTTTCCATTGATCTCCTATTGTTTCTTAAATCATATCTGTCGCACTGGTCCCAACGAGTCGTCCTAGGTTCTGAATCATCTTCCTGGAAACCCATTAACACAGGGGTCCTTCAAGGATCTATACTTGGGCCTTTACTGTTTTTAATATACATCAACGATATCACCAAAAATTTACTTAGCTCTATACGTCTCTTTGCAGATGATACGTTGTTATATCTCATTGTTGAAAATCCGGACGAAACATCAATTTTAAGGAATCGCGACTTTACATCAATAGATAACTGGGCGAAAATGTGGCTAGTAAAGTTCAATCCCCAGAAAACAGAATGCATGTTGCTATCACATAAAAAAAAATCAGCTAATTCACCCTCCACTAATGTTTTGTGGTACTCGGATTTCTCAAGCATTTGGGATTGACCATAAATAATACTGGCTCGTGGGATGATCATACTAACCATGTCTGTAACAAGGCATGGACACGTAAAGATTTACTGAGGAAATATAAATTCATACTAGATCGCAAGATTCCAGAGAAAAGTTACTTTGCATTTATCAGACCTCTCTTAGAATATGCAGATACCGTATGGAACAATTGTTCTGCATTCAAGGCAGCAGACTTAGAGAAAATTCAAATAGCCCGCTGCGAGAATCATAACTGGTGCAACTGTGAGTGCAAGCAAGACATTACTATACACTGAAACATGTTGGGAACCTCTCCAAGAAAGACGACGAAAACATAAACTTGTGCAATTTTTTAAGATGTATCATAATATTACTCCACCCTACATTGCAACCAAAGTCCCGCCGCCTATTTCGTCTACCGGTGTTCGTCACAGTCTGCGATCTTCCCAGAACAACCAAATTCTGTTCTGCCACACTAATTTGTACCAAAGGTCATTCATTCCTAGTACTACTAGTCAATGGAATAACTTGCCTCTATCTATCCATAACAATCCATCTATTAGCAACTTTAAATGTTTCCTTAATAGCGGCAACACACATCCACCTCATTTCTATAGTAGAAATAGATTTCATTTAGCCGAAGTTTACCACTGAAGGATGCGTCTGCGTTGTAGTAACCTAAATGCTCATTTATTCGATAACCATTTATCAATCACCCATTTCTGCAAATGTGGAGAACTTAAGACAACTGATCACTTTCTCTTATATTGTCTCCGCCACCTGAATGCTCGCATTCACTCAATTAGTGCTCTGCCATTTGTATTTGATTCTCCAACTCTTCTGTTCAGCTCGAACTTACGTGGCAATACCGAGAACCGTCATATTTTTGAAGAAGTGCAGAAATTTACTTTTCTAAGTGGGTGCTTCGGGTAGTACAGGACCCTAGTGATCTATGTTGCTTAAGTTACTATCGGCGACGCTCTCTCAAATATAATAAAGGTATCCAGTCCTTATAATTTTAGCATATTGCTTGCTGGTATCCGTGTTGGTCCAATTGGACACCGGGTCACTCTGGGTTGTGCTTCACTGCACCAGGTTGGCCAAATATCACTATGAAGTGATTTATTGTTCCTAAATGGGGTTGTATACACCAAGGACATCTGGGTGTGGCATGGCGCCGCTTGGTGTGCCCGCGGCTTATCCGGACCCTTCTGTATTGTCCATATATTATTATTATTCAAGTTGGCTTACTACTGTAACCCCCTCCACTTTTATTCATTTTTTAAAAAATTTTCTTCCTTTTTTACCACCTCTCTTCTGAAATGTGGGACTATAAGTTCGTAGACTTTACTACGAAGAAACCCATTGTCTGAAAGTAAGGCAAAACTCCATGGATTGGATGGATATAGAAAGGACATACTATTTCATCCATGCCGGCTTCTATCCCAATGTAGATTTTTGCATGGATGAAATGGTGTGATGTATGTGTACTGACGTTACGTGTGTACGATGTGCAAGTGATCTGCATGACGTGTTTCTCTCTATCCCATCTTTCGACAGTTGTTAGTTCTTGTTATCTCTCCCCTTTCTCTTGCTCTCTCTCTCTCTCTCTTCTGTTCACTTTAGTTTGAACAATTTCCTTTTATAGCTGATATACTGCCAAAGCCTCATTTATATACATATTTCATTGATTGGGAAATGACCATCAATAAGCTTTAAGCTTTCTGTCGAATCCCATCCTTAATTTGTGTCCTAGTCTTGTGTTATATTGTATAGCCATTATTATGTGTATTGTTTTTTATATCTCATATCTCAAATTTTGTATACATATAACGTGTTAACTTGAATAAAACTACTGTTTAAACTAAACATGGCCTGAAAGTCTGTAATATAATTTTGGTAAAGGTGTAGAATAGGGGACTTTTCAGTTTTTTTTTAAAAATAACGATTTTCACGCTTTTTTTTCCCGTTTTCTTAAAGTAAACTATATTTTGAACAAAACGACACAAAATTAGATACCTCTATCATGTTTTAATATGTAAGAGAATAGATTTTAAAGCCCGTTGAATTGCGAGTTTCTCAATTGCCATTTGTTTCATCCGCTGCACATTTCGCAGCATCTGTTGTTTTCATTCGTTGTTACGAGTGATGTCACAGGGGAGAAATCATTCTATATGATAGCAGGTGTGCTTCGCTTGTGTGCTTGTTAGCAGGTGAGCTTCACCTGTGTGCGTGTTCCTCGATTTAAGGTCAGTTTAGCTCCAATTTGGAGCCCAGGTGCTCTGATTTTTATAATCGGATATTTATTTGTCGCACACTGGGCTCCACATCTGGACCTTGTATTCATTATATACCACGAAACGAGAAACAAGTTTAGATAATTGGTCCTTGTTAAATACATGCTGGTCGTTCGGTCCAAACAAAACATTGCATGTGCTCGCTAAACAACACTGAAAAAGAATCGGATATTTATTGACATGGATAACACCTACCGCATTAAAAAAATGTTTTTCTTCCCGTTCATGCGACAATCAGTGCATGTTTCAGGGGAACACTTTTTGGGTAATTGAAAATTGGCAAATGACACTCAGCCGAAACGAAGTCAAGTAACAAGTTTTAAAGAAGATTCTTCAACAAAAACGCTGATACAAGCTGATACGAGCGTCTTAATATCAAAACATTTAACAGTTTTCCTGGAACACGTTCTAAAACAAAATAAAAACTGTGGTTCAAATAAAATCGCCAACGAGCATTCTACTCTTATTTTCGAATAAAACGGAAATTATATTGATAATAACGAATGATCGATCCCATCAGTGCAGGGCCATCGAGGAATATCCAGGCCCCGATCCAGAGAAAAAAGGGGCTCGTGTAGTCCAAACTTGGACCTGAAGTTTGTAATATAATTTTTGGTGTGATATGCCCCAAAGGACTTATAACACCAAAATAATATATAAAGGACTTTGGGTCCAAGTTTGGACTAGGCCCCGTGTTAATGTCTAGCCGCGAGGCGGTGCACATCATACCCAGTCGTATGGCGACGAGTGGAGGCTAGTACGAAAGGGGCATCCTTTTCTCGTAGGTGGGGGAAGGGAAAAAACAAAATCGTTTTTATGGATGTCAAAAGATGAGGTTTCCTTAATTTTGACACATGACCATGAATTCTTGCGTGAGGGAGTGGGGGAACGCGGAATTCGCGAAATATTGAAATAACCACCAGAAAACATGGTTTCAACTGCATAGGAGTGCTTGAGGTTGTACTCCAGCAGTGACGCGAGTGGGGCCCATTAACGTCTGCCTCTTGTTACTACATCCCCACCCCTCCTACCTCCTGTCGACGGCCTGCACCACTGGTAGTGCCGGGTCACTGATATAGGCCTAGGCCCCCTCACCAGGGAAATACAGCAATCCAGCTTCATCCCCCCCCCCAACATTTGCCCGTCTATATATGATGTGGCACCCAGACATTCGCCACCAGGAAATAAGGCCCTTAGTTCAGCTCCTGTCCGGGTGGTAAATATTCAGGTGATAACTTCCGGTTGGACAGGTCTCCTGGTGGTGGGGAATGACCGACATTCATTTATAAAAGATAACATTAAATATGTTTGGTAATACTTTTATTCAATTTTAGCTCTGAGTTATCAATCGGTTGTTTAAGTATGGGTATAGCACACTACTATCTACCCCCCCCCCCCCCCCCCCCCCCCCACACACACACCGCGGCGCGTGCGCATTGTCCCACGCGCGTATAGAGGCAAGGTGATGACTAAAACGAAAAGGGGTCTACCTCGTCGTCGGGATTCTGAAGCTTCAAACGGGAAAAAAATTGGAAATAGGCACTTGTGGAAGTTCAGTGTGGCCCATCGGGGGCTTTTTACACATGACCACACTATATTCCGGTTGGTAACCGATGTAGTAACACTGGAGCCCACCGTTAATGGGGGGCGGCTCATGTCCAGGTGGCAAATGTCAAGGGGGCACTCGTCCGGGAGGGGTGGGGGGCACATATCCGGCATTCAAATGTTTTTTGTTGAAAATATTTCATATGATGCAGTTGTGTACAAACATTTGATACATGAAAATAAAAAAATAATAAAAAAAAAAAATTCCAAGTGTTGTTAACCTATGTCACGATACAATATAAGGTTTTGTTCGTCCACACATGGGAAAATGTCCTTTCTGTTAATGTATGGAGTTTTGTACACCCATGCATGCGTTATTGACCCATGCATGTGTTATTGGCCCTTGTGGTGTGTTGTGTATATATGGTGATGTGTCCAGCATTCAGTTACAAAGATATTTACATATTTTGATCAGTTAGGCGAAAGCGGTGGAAAGGAGGGGGGGGGGGGGGTATGTCGGGGGCTAGCTCAAAAACATAATTGGCAACTTTATACCCTTGTCTACCAGGAAGGAATTGGAGACGAGCCCCTAAAAATGGCTTTTTTATCGAATCTTGTGTGTGTGGGGAGGGGGTGGGGGGGGGGGGGGGGGGGGGGGAGGGGGACTTGCTAAAAAATGGTTGTCCCCCAAATGTGACTGATTTCCTCCCAAATTACAAGGTGGGAAAGGCAGCCGTTGTGTGTGTGGGCGGGGGGTCTAAATTCGATCTCAGGCCATCATATTTTTCAAAATTTCTCGGCAGAGATTCCCAGGCCACATGCAGGCAGTAAGAAGGGGGAAGAGGGGCTGCCAATTTTCACACACCCACCTTGGTGTTACGAGCCTCGATAATGCACGCGGAATCATTTTTTGAGCAAAATCCCCCCCTCCCCCCCCACACACACACATACACCGGTTGCCTTTCCGACATTGTAATTGGGGAGGAAATCTGCCCCCCCCCCCCCCAAAAAAAGAAGAATGAAGTGGAACAAGAGAGTACCCCAACTTTCAATTTGTTCATATACTTCACAGTTTAAATATGAATTGAGCACTCGGACTCAAAACACATTACTGAATCAAGGAATCGGACTCGGACTCAAGTTAAGTGCTTAGTTTTTTGTTGAATTACCAGTGATTTACCGCGTTATAGCGATCTTTATTAATCATTGTGCCGAAAATAAAAATTAACCATCCCTGTGAGGTCAGTCCAGACTGTTTAACACGTCAAACTGCCGTGACATTTTGCCGGGTGGTTGCCGCACTTGGGGGAGTGCCCTGGAGTTTGTTAAGTAATTATTAGAATTAATAGATTTCATAAGAACTATCTATCGACGCCTTTATCCACGTTGTTTCATTTAACCATTTGTGCGTGGTATCTGTTTAAACGTCCATCCACTGTCCACACCATGTATATCTGTCAATTCGACAATCTGAGCGACCACTATTTCCTCAAGCGTTTCGCTTTCCGTACAAAATACCGAAGTATGAACTCCCTAACTCTGTTACCGTTGTGTACATTACGTATCACTATAAATAAATTTACCAAATCCAAAAAAAATTATATTGCGGACTTTGGGTCCAAGTTTGAACTAACTGTGAGGGTAATTAGCTCGCCTCCTTTAAACAATCTGAGCGACCACTATTTCCTCAAGCGTTTCGCTTTCCGTACAAAATACCGAAGTATGAACTCCCTAACTCTGTTACCGTTGTGTACATTACGTATCACTATAAATAAATTTACCAAATCCAAAAAAATTATATTGCGGACTTTGGGTCCAAGTTTGAACTAACTGTGAGGGTAATTAGCTCGCCTCCTTTAAACAATGCTGGATCCCGCCTCTGCTTTATGAAGTTGACAGTTTCATAACGCTAGGTTCGACGACAGCACCGATTATACGTTTTCATATAATATATTTCTCAGTACGTACCCTCGTCCTCAGTACGTTTTCATATAATATATTTCTGGTCCATTCACCTGTGTGTGTGGGGGGGGGGGGAGGGGGGGGGGAGGGGGGAGTGGGGGGGATGGGGGGGGGTGGAATGTAGAAAACAAATGTAGCCAGTTTACAAATAGTTTATTCAGTTGTTAATAAACGGTTAAATTGCCAAGCACTTGGGGCCTCCGATTTCTATTTTTGTAGCAGGTTAAGGTATCTTAGTTTAGTTAGTCCATAATAGCGTTTATATTTTATGCAAGGAGAAAATAAATTGTTTTTTAGACTGAATTTTGGATATTTAATGCCGCATGAATGCTGAAACGCAAGAAAATCGGTTGCCGAAATATATCAGTAAAGTGGGAGTGGCCTATTCCATGCAATTATTTCATTGGTTAAACGCAAAAAGCTTGAACCATTTAGTAAGAAAAACTCAACTGATAATTTATTTCAGAGCGAAATTAATACAATACACCCTTTAATATGTAGCAAATCAATTATTAAGGGACATCAGACAAAATACATGTAACTTCGCAACACTTCGTGTTTGTACAAAGTATTCTAATTATTCTAATTCTTCAATTTTGCATATTTTGAATATTTTATTAAAACATGAAAAGTGTTGCAAATTTATTTTGTTTGATGTCCTGGCTTTGTTTTGGACATCCAACACATCTTTAGCCGTAGATAGTTTTTATAACTTCTCAACATGTCCAGTAATGAACTTATAATGGAAGCACAGTAGCCGATTTTCAGGAACCACTGGAACCCATTTCTGCCAGTGTAGTCGTGATATACATTTATTCATGTTCTATGCAACAAAACCTTAATTTTTATGTACGGTATGCCTATGTTCAGATACCGGTTGCATTTTTATAACAAGACGTTTTGCCAAAAATATACTGGATATAGCAGCTGGGTGTAGCCTTAAGTGAAGTCACAAGTGTTTCAGAAGGACGACCGCCCATTTGCTAGTCTTTTAAACTATTAATTGTGTGAGTACTATGGTATACTATATACATTTTTGATAAAAATCACTTGCTGTCTGTTTGCGTCCAGTGGTCTGGGGCAGGAGGGAGGGGGGGGGGAGCCAAAAGATTTTGCTCGAAAAGTGATTCCGCGGGCATCATCGAGGCACGTAATATCGTGGTGGGCGTGGGAGAATGTGGACGCCCCCCCCCCCCCCCCCCCCCCCCCCCCCCCCCCCCCCCACCCCCCCCCCCCCCCCCCCCCCCCCCCCCCCCTGCACTGGTGGGGGAAAGTTTGAAAAAAATTATGATCAATCTATATAGAGTCCCACACGCCAGCTGCCTTTCCAACCTTGTAATTGAGGAGGAAATTGGTTCGCGTTTCGGGTGTACCTGGCTGAATGGATGGGCGCGTTTGTGACAGGGAGGAGGCAAAGTCTACGCTTATGGGGAAAATCTGCCACCCATGGATCACGGAATACCGTACCGCCGTACCGAATACACCAGGATATACACGTTTTAAATTGGAAACACATTTTCAACACTAAATCCATGTGGCTTGCATTGGGCCCACAGGATATTCCACACCAAAATAATATTAGGCCTACGGCCTTTGGTTCCAAGTTTGGAGAAGCATTGAATGGATATTTTGAGTATCGACTTGGTCGAGTTTGCAGTTAGTCGCAGAAAAATGGTTAAATGAAGCCATGGAGATGGAAGGGAGTCGATCGATAGTTCACAAAAAGTCAGCTTATCCCAACTAAATAAATGAATGATAGTCTTTATATAAAACTATAGGGGTATTCCCCAAAGTACGATGGCTATTGGGAATATGTTACGGCAGTTTAACAGTTAAATGATTTTTGCTGATCATCACAACGACAAGATCGCTGTTATGTGTGGTTAATCACTGGTAATTCAACAAAAAATCTGAACACTAAAGTTGAGTCCGAGTCCTTGATTCAGTATGTGTTTTGAGTCTGAGTCAGAGTCCTCAATTCAGTGTCCATCTACTTCACACACAGGGTCACGTTACACACGATTTTTATGTCCCAAATAATATTTATTCGAAAATCATACTGGTCACCCCAATGATCATAGTATATTATAAATAGCGGCATATTATACTATTATCATGTGGGTGTCGATTATGATTTTCTAATAAATATTATTTGGGAATTAAAAAAATAGTTTGTAACGTGCCACTGTGCTTCACACTTTTGCGAGTTCATTATTCATTGTTTTCTTCTGAGTTTGATTGAGGTCGCTTGCTCTGACAGCTCAAACCGATGTCGGGAGTGCCAAATAAAAAAAAATATTGTTTGTCTGAAGGATTTATGTGAAAAATAGGCCAATTCACATTTTTGTATTACGTTGCCTTTTAGTTCCCTCCCAATTCAAATGTCGTTCTTAAATTGGCCCGCTTTGTGGCTCCCGAGTTTAGGATTTGACTGTGACATCACGGTGTGATGGTAAATCCCAATGTGAAATTAGGAAATCTTGTTGAATTTTGCTAGGGCTATGTCGAATATCGAACATTTTTGGAATAACAAACATCGAACTGGGCAATATTTTTGTGCAGAATTGTTTAAGAGGTGACCAACTTGAACTGCAAACTGGAATAAGCTTGTGAAAGAAGGTAATTCAGTCATTTTTATACACCCAAACCGTTCGTACCGAAAAACCGTTACGAACGCCCAATTGAAAAATCGTCTATAAATTTCTACCTGAGAAAGAGCACATAAAATATCAAAATCATAAAATAAGCTTGTTCGAGGCTAGAAATCTAGCTAAGGTCAGTTCAGTTAGGACCAGGGTGAGCTCATCGGTAAGCTAACCCTGGCCCTCACTAGACTGACCCTAAAATTTGATCTAGGGTCAGTTTAGTGAGGGGGCAGGGTTTGTCAGCACAAAATTCAATTACTAACCCCCCCCCCCCCCCCCCCCCCATGATGGCAATAATGAAGGAAAGGAGCGATTGCAGTGTGTTCGACGGCACTGTCGCAATAAAATCGTTAATAGTGCGCGCAAAAGCAGCCCAAAGGGCTGCTTTGAAGCAAGCCTAATAGAGAACGTGTATGTGAAATTGGAAAAACCAAGGAATGCTATGCCATCCAATCTAAACCGGAAACCAGAAGTAAAAACATGGGGAACCCCAGCTCTCGTTTTCAGAAGCAAACAAATCGAATGAAGCCTCCTAAAAAGCGAACGGTGTAATGCAAGATTTCTCCTTAGATCATTCCATGCAGACTGTGAATAATTTATTGAACATGCTTTTCAAAATTAAAGTTTTTCCAAACAAACTCAACTGTCGTTTGCTTTGCTGACTAAATGACAGAAATTGTCGAAAAGCTAAATGTTCCCATATATGCACATTGGATTTCATCGTCTGCTGGCTGGCTGTTGGGATCCCGCTGTTGTTCGATTCTGCAGAGTATTCTGTCACGTGATTTATCTGTTTTGCATTTGCAAGTGCAAAACGCTGTTCACTTCAAACCAACACTGCATGTTCTTGGAACAAAGTTACCAAATGTACAAAGCATCAACAACACGTCCGTTTGTTGTAACTTAAAAGTACACACAGGTCGGATTGTGGCAAAGGTCGTTTTCATTCAGTTATTACAAACCAAAGATGTCGAAGTGACATACTGTCTGACAAACGTCCACGAATTACCATTTCCAAAACAGAAGTTCCGTTCCACAGTGTGTGCACCCCAGCGAAACAAAAACAATAAATTTTCGACAATACGTTTCGAGGCCAATTTTCAAGCGAAGACGCTTTTCCCATCACAATGACTGCATGCATTCTCGTTTCTGACAATTGTAATGTTTTTTCTGTGCGCACAATTTATTGTGCTCGACCATTACTAAAGCTATCCAACTTGTGAAATTTAAAAACGCCTATTCCCCCCTACACCACCCCCCCCCCCCCCCAAAAAAAAAACAATAAAAATAAATGTTGCAGTGAAACTCTTTTTTTCTTTAAATTCGCACCAGATGAAAATATAAAAAAAAAAACAGATAACCTGAAATATTTCTCCATTGTCCAAATAGCGCATATTTAATTCATAATATTGCTGAAAATTTTCGAAAGATATTGAAAAAATAAAGCTTCCATTTCTTCCAGAAAAATGGATAGGGTTTGGGTTCACTGCAATCCATTGTTTCTTGACAAAGCCCACAATCAACCTGAAGCCTATTTCTTAATCATTACCAAAAATATTCAAGGGGTTTGTTTTTGTACTTTTGGATCAGTGAATGTTCAGACTTGATCTAAATAAAAGTCATCGCTGTCAATGTTGTGTATCATGTACAAAAAAATATTTCAACCTTTTTCTTTGAAAAACACTGTGAGTTGCGCGCGCTTCTTGGTTTTATTACCAAAGTTCATATTATTTCTTGGAAAAAAACGATAAAACTATGTGATTTTGTGCCATTTTGTTCAAAATATAGTTTACTTTAAGAACATAGAGAAAAAATAGCGAGAAAAGCGTTATTTAAAAAAAAAGAAAAAAAGTTCCCTATTCTACACCTCAACCATAATTTTTCGATTAGGCCAATTTGGGGACTTTCAGCAAATTCAGGCTATGTTTGGACTAAGGATGACCGTATTCCGGATAATCAATTTATCTGAACATCTCTTACTGTCTCCTTATCCATAAGAAGAACTTTCATGCCGGGTCCGCTATCGTCAATCATTTTAGAAATATACTGTTTAATTGCCAGTATAACATTCATCTTGGATTCCCTTGCTGTAATCGACGAGAATGAAAATAAACAGGACTTTCAAAACATCGCGTTATCACGTTACTAATTGTCACCCAATTTCCGCAAGTTATGGTTCTTGGAACCTGTCACTTGTTGTAGCTGTTCCTTTCAGAGGTTCATGTATGAGAATAAGAGGGGGAAAGGTCGAAACTTCCAGTGTTGATTTTCACCACCGTCTATTTGCCCCATTGGACAGTACATGCGCAGGGAACGGGTCGAGTCTACCTTGACTTGATTCAACCTCGAGTCGATTCGGCCCCAAGGTAAGTTGAATGGGATTTTACTTTTGACCATATTGGGACAAAAAACAACAGACACTTGAACTTTTATCTGTAATTTATTCCATATCGTACACATATACAAAGACAAGTTCAAAAGCAGTGATAAAAGCAACAACTTCTATTAACATACTTTCATTTTCTTACTATTCCGACCTGGTAATTGTCTATTAGCTTCGATTTTAATACATTTTCTGATAACCGATTGGAAACAAGAAGATGTATTACCGGTACCTGAATGAACTTGGTTTGTTGCTGTCATAACACACACCTAATAACACTTTGGCCAGCCGCTGATTTGTCTACCTGAATGTACTTGGTTTGTTGCTATCAAAATAAAACATTCTTCATGATTGTATTGTAACTAATAACACGTGAATAATTCAGAATGAATTTTTTTCACCTGTTATTACTTATGATACGATCATAATAATAAATACGCGTCGGGATGTAAGGGACAACCTGACTGTCATTTGAATTATGATTGTATTGTAAGTAATAAGACGTGAATAATTCAGAATGAATTTTTCACCTGTTAATACATATGATACGATCATAATAATAAATACGCGCCGGGGTATAAGGAACAACCTGGTATAATTCAAAGAGAAGCAACATGATGATATGATGAGATCATCTCCCCAATTCTTTTTTAAAATAGCATACAAAAATCGGATCAATGTGGATTGTGGATAATTTTCGATTAAATTTGGTAATTTTCGAATGGCATTATCGCTCTGAAAACAACTCAACATAAGATCAATTTCACCGCGGTTATGAATCGGAAATTAGCAAAAATAATTTGAAAAGCAATCAGTTCTGGTTTATTTTGTCTGGTGTGTCAGTGAATTCTTTCTTCCCTCATATAAGGGATTTTAATTTATTTCACCCGGCCTCGGATCCGGTGGATTTTTTATTCATGGCATAAAAGGTAAATATTATTATTCGTATCAAATAAAAAAGTGAAGAAATTCCATTTTTTTATCAATTGTTACTTATTTTATAGAAATACACTTTTAAACAGTTTATAAGTTTTGTCTAAAAGTCAGTCGATTCGGCCTAAAAAGTGAGTCGATTCGGCCTAAACTTAGGTCGAATCGACTCGGCCGAATCGACTCAGGTCGATTTGACACCGAACCCATGTGCATGGTTCGGTCGATTTGCACCACACTTCTGGTTCCGCTCTAAATTTCGCAATATTGCACGCGTAAAATTCTAAACTAAGTAAGGGCGAATCTTGGTCGATTGGTACCACGGTCGATTGGTACCATCTCGAAAGTCGATTAGTACCGTCCAAAAAGTCGATTGGTACCGTCCAAAAAGTCGATTGTACCGTCGGTTCGGTCGATTCGCACCAACCGTAAGTCGATTGGTACCACTACAAATGTATGACAATTTTCCCCCAAAATGTTGCGTTTGAAATGTAGAAAAATATTTTCAAAGGTTGTTTTCTCTGGGATTATTATGTGATATTATGTGAATGAATGAAATGAAAGGTTTTAGCGCGCCAAAGGCGCGCAGGGACGATGTGGGATTTATAAATCCCCTGCGACCCGGTTAACCTTATTTTATTTCACTTGGATCACACTAGCTTTCCTATTGCCTCAAATGGGGTCTGAGGGGGTATGCACGCGGTTAGAATTTCCTGGTAGTTTACGTTCGAGTGGTAGATTGTCAATAAATGTAGAAAATATAATCAAAGGTTGTTTTCTCTTGGAAAGTATTATTATTATGAAAACAGCGACGTTTGTAGTTGACATCACTCACTCCTGAAGAGCCTTATTAATTGAAACTAATAGGATTTGTGTTGACAACAACCTCTGGAAATCATTATTATTACAAGTTTTTTTTTTCTTCTTGCCGACGCCACTATGTGTACATTGGTAAAATCACATCTACCTGTACTCTAAAGACACTGCAATTGTCAGAGTAAGTTTCCAGTAATTAATGATCTCCTTCAAAGACCACCGCATATCGTTATAACGGCTTTTATGTTCTTGTCGACGTCAATTTGTGTCCATTGGTAAAATCACATCTACCTGTGCTCTAAAGCCGAGTATGTTTCCAGTAATTTCTTATCTTCTTCAAAGACTACCGCCGAACCAAGCCAACAATATTCTATATAAGACGTCAAATTTTCTGGAATTTCATCACTTGAAGATGGATATTCTCATTGAATACTCATGCTCAGGTTGTACCAAAGAGGTTCGACGTCGGCAAGATGCTTTGCAATGCTATTCCTGTAATCAATGGAGACACAGGCTTTGTGGCACTGGAATAACCAGAGATGTCTACAGGAGAATGATGAAACAACAACGAGATGGTGACACAATAACATGGCTCTGCCCAGAATGTCACTAGTCTAGTAACAACACAGTAGAGTCGGATATGGAGACGGATGCTATACCAGAAGAAGGATCGTTTGATGTATTGCTTCCCGTTGATGACATACAACCAGCAGCAGAGCAGTCACTTGAGGAAGAAACGATTCCAGAAAATATAATCGACGACCGACCAACCACATACGAAATCGTCAAAGGAGGTTCAAAGAGAGGAGCAGACATTTTAATTGATTCTCAGGGTTACACATATGCATTGAAACGTAAAACGGTTGTTGCAGCTACGTGGATATGCAGCAGTAGGTCTTCTAAAAAGTGTTATGCTACAGTTACGCAACAAGGTGTTAATAGTTTCTGTCGTGGGCCGAACCCCCACATTCATCCGGGTAATCTGTCTTCTTCAGTCACATGCTCAGCGAGAGCCATTGTCAAGGATGTAGCAAGAGGTGACGTTTTTTATCTTCAGGTATACTCGCAAGACAGGCTTTGAGCAAAGTAGCAAATGAAAATGTGTCACTTCCCAAACTAGATCAGCTTGCTCGATCAGCAAATAGAGCTAGGGAAAAGCTCCGACCAAAACATCCTAAAGACCTTAACTTTATCTTGGACGAATCATTCATACCAAATGGGTTTCTTAAAAAGGACATTGTTGTTGATGGGCAGCGACACATAATTCTTGCTACTGATTTACAATTAGAACATTTGGGGAGATCAAAAATTTGGTTTATGGATGGTACATTCAAGGTAGCTCGTGAGCCATTTGTGCAGCTTTTTAGTCTTCATGGTTTTATTAAGAGTGGTGAGACAATGAAACAAGTCCCGTTGTGCTATATTTACATGTCACGTCGTAAAACAAAAGACTATACAGCAGTATTACAAACAATTGTTAATTTAGTGTCGGAAGTAAAAGTGAAGGAATGTGTATTGGATTTTGAAAAAGCGATGTGGGCCTCTATACGTGCTGTGTTACCTGAGGTTGCTATTCATGGCTGTTGGTTTCATTGGAGCCAGGCAGTCTACAGGAAAGTCAAAGAACTGGGGCTACAATCTGCATATGTCCACCAGATACAAGTTAGAGACTATGTGCGTCAGTCGATGGCTCTCCCACACCTACCACCCAGTCACAAAGTCGAGGCATTTACTTTCTTGAAAGCCCGATGCCCAGGATCTGCAGATAAACTTGAAAAGTTGGTTAAGTACATTGAAAAATCTTGGGTGTCTTCTCAAAAATGTCCTCCTGAATCATGGTCAACTTTCCGACGGCCTGTACGCACAAATAATGATGCAGAGGGATGGCACCATTCCATCAATACACAGGCTAAAACAAACTCCTTAAATATGTATAAGCTATTTAGTCTGCTTCACAGAGAGTCAGAAATGCTCCCTCTTCAAGTTCGCTTGGTTTCCCAAAAGAAACTCTATCGTCATCAAAAAAAAGAACACGCAAATTAAACACCAAACACTTATGAGACTGTGGGATGCTTATGGGAGTGAACAAAGGGAGATGAGTACGTCAGAATATCTCCGTCAGTGTGCTCAATTAGTGGACCACTCCGAGGATCCACTTAATTAAAAAAAGATGTCATGATTACTTTTCTGAAGCAATTTTATTACTTTATTACTGTTGTTGAGTGAACATTATCGTTGAGTGACGAGCCCACAAAGCCCACTAGGCAAAATTAATTGAGTTTTTATCGCATTCTTCTGTATTGAAAACACTAAAACCTGGCATAATTTCATGGGAAACACGCGGGGAGAAAGCTTCCCAAGAAATTATGTCAAGTGTTAGTTTTTTCAATACAGGAAAATGCGATAAAAACTTCTTGTTGATTGCATTATTTTTCTGATGCAATTTTATCATTGAGTTTCATCACATTTATAAACGTAACCTGACATTTTTAGGAGATCGATGAAACGGCTACACTGCCCCTCCCACACCTCCGGGCCTGTTAGCGGCACCAAATAAGATGAACAAAGCCCACTAGGCAGAATTCATTGAGTTTTTATCGCATTCTTCTGTATTGAAAAAACTAAAACCTGGCATAATTTCATGGGAAACACGCGGGGAGAAAGCTTCCCAAGAAATTATGTCAAGTGTTAGTTTTTTTCAATACAGGAAAATGCGATAAAAACTTCTTGTTGATTTATGGAGAGCTAATCGCTCCCCTAGGCCCTGAAAGGGTAGCAGCAAAGTTTATCCCTCCTGCAGGCCTTAATGTTAATGAACTTCATTCTTCAGCATCAATGTGCTATTCTATATTATTGTTATGTGTACTTTTATTGTTTTATGTTCTATTGATATTTTCTTATTGTTCTGCTATGATGTAGTTTAACCATGATGAGTATAGAATAAAATATTAATAAAGATAAACATGACAAGTGTCTTCTTATTTTTTTTTCACACAACAATGCTTAGCCCTGTACCCGAGTCCACCCCGTTCCCCATCCACCCACCCCTCCCACTCCCGCCACGACCAGATGAAACACATATTGTTCACGGTTTTTATCCAACCTAGGCACCATCGAATGCACTATATTCCATCATTATTTAATTTATTATGATCGACTATACAGAGTATTCGATGGTGCTGCATTCGACTGTTTTGATAATAATCCCACTTACCCAGAGAAAACAACCTTTAAAAATATTTTCTAAATTTCAAACGCAACATTTTGGGGGAAAATTGTCATACATTTGTAGTGGTACCAATCGACTTACGGTTGGTGCGAATCGACCGAACCGACGGTACCAATCGACTTTTTGGACGGTACCAATCGACTTTCGAGATAGTACCAATCGACTTTCGAAATGGTACCAATCGACCGCCCGATGGTACCAATCGACCGTGGTACCAATCGACCGCTCCCCGTAAGGGCATAATAGACCTTTTTTTACATAGCGCCATCTTACATCCGGGACTCGATACGCCCCCTTGAAACCAGCCATTCAGATTTGTTATTAAAATGGCACCCACGTCTGCTGTACTGTACTGAAAGCTGCATTGATATAATTTGTTTCCACTTTATAAATATTTTTTGTCATTGCTGTTGTTCTTTTGAAACAACTTTCGATTGTGTGCTTGCCTGCCGTTCTTCGAGCGAAACATTTGAGCTTTAAAGAAGCCGAAGGTACATTGTAGGAATTACACCCAAACCGGCCTCCACAATTTTGCCCAAACCGGCCACCACAAATACACCCAAACCGGCCCCCACCAGATTTTTTTTTTTTTATTTTTTTACAATTTTATTCATACCCATTTCCTTGTAATCTGAGATATATGAGTTAAGTTAATTATTAAAGCTATTATTTCGAAACTAAACTGTCGGAGCTTTCTCCACTCCTTTTTTGTAATCGCTATGGCCATATACCGGGGCCGCTACCAAACCGGCGTTGCTGTTTGGTTTTCTTTTCTCTTCTTCCCTTAAATTTGCCTTCTTCCCTTTAAAAAAAAACACTGATGAATGAATGAATGAATGAATGAATGGTTTTAGCGCGCCGAAGGCGCTCGGGGACGACGTGGGATGTACAAATCCCTTGCGACCCGGTTAATCTTATTTTATTTCACATGGAACATAGAGGCCTAGCTTTCCCATTGCCTCAGATGGGGTCTGAGGTGGTATGCACGCGGTTAGAATTTCCGGCAGTTTACGTTGGAGTGATAGATTGTCAATACTCAAGCCCTCAACGCCATTAAGACTATTGGAGAGTGGGCTGTATTTGGTTCCAGCTCGGCGATGGTAGAGGTTTGAGTCCCACCATGGTGGCAAGCCAGAATATAATGTTGTGCGATGGCAAATTTAAGGGAGGAAGAGAAAAGAAAACCAAACAGCAACGCCGGTTTGGTAGCGGCCCAATAACACCGTTCATTTCTAGTTTAGTTAGTGTAAACATATTTTATTTGCAAAAATAGCAAAGTGGATTAGAGGACAAGTGCTTAACACTTAGTATCCCATCTTCATTTCTTCTTGTTCTTCCAGAGAATTTATAGCCAGCATGGATCAAAAAGTGACCACCTCTACCATTTTCTAAACAATTAACATCTATCTGTGCCGTAGCCATGATTAATTTATGATTATGAATGAAAGGTTTGAGCGCGCCGAAGGCGCGCTGGGACGATGTGGGATTTACAAATCCCTTGCGACCCGGTTAACCTTATTTTATTTCACTTGGATCACACAGGCCTAGCTTTCCTATTGCCTCAAATGGGTCTGCGGGGGTATGCACGCGGTTAGAATTCCCGGCAGTTTTCGTTGGCGTGATAGATTACGCGACAAATCAGCGGCTGGCCAAAGTGTTATTAGATTGTCAATAATCAATCCCTCAACGCCATTAAGACTGTTAGAGAGTACCTTGATGGCACCTTTGGGGGGGGGGGGGGGTCACTGTTGTTCAAGCTGAGGTCGCGGTCCCTGGAGCTGAGGGGAAAAATTGGGAAAAACAGCGAAAAGGAGTGCCAGATGTGTAACTTGGGCGTGGTGGAGACCCTGGAACACTTTCTTCTAGAATGCCCAAAGTATCAGTCTAAAAGAATGAGATTCACTGGGAGTATAATGGGGAAGTGGGATGGGAGAATGAAGGACATGTGGTTAGGGGGAGACTCAAAGGAGAGGGTTGATATGCTAATCGGTGAGATTGGGAAGAATGGGGCAAGGGATGTCATCAAGCAGTTCGTCTCCGAGTGTTGGGAGGAGAGGAGAAGCGTGGGAATAGGGAGGCAGTTGGGAGTTCAGGGGTAACCATGGCCTTCTCGTCCGAGAACCGCGACAAAACAGCGGCTGGCCAAAGTGTTATTATTAGTATTAGAGTGGGCTCTATTCGGTTCTAGCTTGGCAATGGTAGAGGTTTGAGTCCCATCATGGCGGCGAGCCAGAACATAATGTTGTGCGATGGCAAATTTAATGGAAGAAGAAAAGAGAAAACCAAACAGCAACGCCGGTTTGGTAGCGGCCCCGGTATATGACCATAGCGGTTAAAAAAAGGAATGGAGAAAGCTTCAACAGTTTAGTTTGAAAAACCGGGAGTCATCCATCAAGCCTTCTGGGAGATAGGATGCCGTATGTGATTATGAGGTATCTGGTTATCCTTCGGGAATTCCAAATGACCCCCCCCCCCCTCTCCCCCCACAAAAAAAAGAAAAGAAAAAAAAAACCCTCTCACAGACACACACCCTCAAGCCCTTAAACGGGGCTGTTGAATCTTTATTCAAATGCTTATTTACACTCGTCCCCAGCCAGACAAGCTTGTTTCAATCCTTGCCTGGTGTTTGGTGGTTTCTTGTGAATGTTAACAGAAAGGTAGGTTGCACCAATTCCTCCGACGCTTTGTCTACCATTTCCATGCGTCTTCTTGATAAGAGTGTTGCAAGAAAATTTGAGAATGTTATTAGAAAAGTTATAGGTAGAGAGAAAGATAGGTATCCGCTATTGTGTATTGTGACTATTGTGTGATTGTTGCTATGGGTGGGGTAAGGGGTGTGTTTCTTCGGAGCCCACTTCCCACACGCAGAGATGCGAGGCAATCCTCACAGACTCAGTCCTAAAGATCTCAATGAGTAGCGAGGCAATCCTCACTGACCCCACGCGTATCAATAGTTTCTATTTTTGCTAGCTCGTGAAGTTCCTTTATCGGTGTCCATTTGGGGTTTGCATAGTGCCACACGCATGCAGGGATAGGGAGAAACAGTTTCAATAAGGTTTTCGTGGGGAAAACCATTTGGGAAATGGTTTGTCTGCCAAGTATAACATACGGTACGGAAATTGTACCCCTAAACCAGACAGCCGTTAAGAGCTTGGAAATCCTGCAGAACGATGCAGGCCGATGGATAACAGGCTCGAGTAATGCCGCAGCGCCAGAAGCAATCAGGGGTGAGCTTGGGTGGATGAGGATCAAGGACAGGATAGACCTGTTGAAACTCGGTTATCTTAATTATTTGGTAAATCTCCCCGATAGCCGATGGTGTAACGTAATGTTCCTGAGAACTTTCAACTCAAATATCAAGACGGGGTGGATGGTCCAAGTGAGGGAGCTAGTAGAAAACTACTCATTGGAGATCTCGGACCTTGACGTTGGGGCAAACCAGGACAAAAAGATCGTCAGAGAAAGGTCATGGAGGATTGTAACCGTAATTGGCGAGAGGGGGTCAAATCAAAGAGATCTTTGGGTGGCCTGCGTGATAAAGAGAAGCCTGGTTTTGAAGAGTACCTTGATGGCACCTTTGGGGGGGGGGGGTCACTGTTGTTCAAGCTGAGGTCGCGGTCCCTGGAGCTGAGGGGAAAAATTGGGGAAAACAGTGAAAAGGGGTGCCAGATGTGTAACTTGGGCGTGGTGGAGACCTTGGAACACTTTCTTATAGAATGCCTAGAATACCAGTCAAAAATCATTTCTGCAATTACGAATGTCAATTTCCGCCATGCGCAAACATGTCAGCGTCCTTGTGTACCACATCCGTTGAAAAATTTTGAAGTTGTTGCCTTTGAGATTGGCTTTGAGTTCATACAAACGGTACATACGTGTTGCCTAATAGCTCGCTTTCGCTCCCTATTAATCCTTTCTAAAGTGGACGAATCAAAATTTTAATTAATGGTTTGAAAGTCAAAATATATTTAACCAATCAGCTGATCAGCCCTATTTAAGGGCCAATATAAGTAATGGAATTTTGTTTATTTTGAAATTCTCACCTCTCATATTCCTTAAATTCAGATTAAATATACACAAATTATACATCAAAATGAAGGTTGGGATGTATAGAATACGAAACACATATGTAATCAACTCAGAGAGTCGACTGTAGGCACCACTCGTTCCTGGAAGTCTGCTACCGGATTCGCACCAGAACTGATAATAAAATAATATTTCATCTGAACAACTTGTGGCCAAGTGTGCTTCATATATCCAAGAACAAACCTAGGCATTCAAAACACTTTCGAATACAGAGATAGGACTGTATTTTGGAAAAGGACAACACTGTCTGCATTTTTGTATTGAAGATGGTTTCCATGCTCGACAGACATGCGCAAATCACTCGTTACCACGAATTTCCATCGAAAAACAAAATCGTAATTCTAAGAAATTTCAACAGGTATCATGATACCTTGCATTGAATATGGCAACTGTGCAATCTCTATCTAATAACAGTATACTGTATGAAGGCGATCTTTTTCATTATTTGATTTTAGACAGCGCTGTTTTTACATGCTTTTTCTGTCCGATGACGTCGACCGGAAATCGAAAGTATACTCATACGTAAACAAAAACAAAGGCTTTGGAATTTTCCCCAATGCAGCTCTGTCGCCGTATTTTGAAGAATTTTTATCCCCTAGCTTTGTTCTTGGATATGTAAAGCACATTTGGCCACAAGTTGTTTTCGTGAAATATTATTAAATTATCAGTTCTGGTGCGAATACGACAGCAGACTTCCAGGAACCAGTGGTGCCTACAGTCGACTCTATGAGTTGATTACACATGTGTTTCGTGTTCTATACATCCTAACCTTCATTTTGATGTACATTTTGTGTACATTTAATTTGAATTGAAGGAATATCAGAGGTGAGAATTTAAAAAAAAAAAAAAAATTTCATTACTTATATAGGCCCTTAATCCTACTCACAACTTATTAAGTGGTTCATAACCAGAAATAAATCGTGCAATTTCAGCTAGTGTTTATATTTTGAAGAGTTGTGGACAACAATCAGCCCACGCTTTGTCCAGATACAACACCGCCATGTCAACTGCTTATTTGCAGAGCAAAATTAAGGGTCTATATTAGTAATGAAATTTTGTTTATTTTGATATATCTCACCTTTGATATTCCTTCATTTCAAATTAAATATACAAACAATGTACATTAAAATGAAGGTTGTGATGCATAGAACACGAAACACGTATGTAATCAACTCATAGCGTTGAGTGTAGGCACCACTGGTTCTTGGAAATCTGCTGCCGTATTCGCACCAGAACTGATAATTTAATAATATTTCACGAAAACAACTTGTGGCCAAATGTGCTTTCCATATCCAAGAACAAAGCCAGGGGATCAAAATTCTTCAAGACACGGCGACAGAGTTGCATGGAGAAAATTCAAAAGCCTTTGTTTTTGTTTAAGTATGAGTATGCTTTCGATTTCTGGTCGACATCATCATACAGAAAAAGCATGTAAAACAACGCCGTCTAAAATTTAATTGTGAAAAAGATCGCCTTCATACAGTATACTGTTATTAGATAGAAATGGCACAGTTGCCATATTCATTGCGAGGTATCATGATACCTGTTGAAATTTTTTAGAATTACGATTTTGTTTTTTGATGGAAATTCGTGGTATCGAGTGATTTGCGTATGTCTGTCGAGCATGGAAACCATCTTCAATAAAAAATGCAGACAGTGTTGTCCTTTTCCAAAATGCAGTCCTGTTGCTCCACTCGTAAGTGTTTTGAATGCCTAGCTCTGTTGCTGAATATCTGAAGCACATTCGGCCACGAGTTGTTCTTGCGCAATATTTTATTACTCAGTTCTGGTACGAATACGATAGTAGACTTCCAGGAACCAGTGGTGCCTGCTGCCGATTACATATGTGTTTCGTGTTCCATACATCCCAATCTTCATTTCGATGTATAATTTGTATATATTTAATCTGAATTTAAGGAATATGAGAGGTGAGAATTTCAAAATAAACAGAATTCTATTACTTATATAGCCCTTAAACACCGACGATGGGGCTCATTTTTAGATTTTTAACCCACTAACCGGGCTCGTTGTGACAAACGGGATGACCCCGTTTGTAGAGACATACCAGCACCTAAGGCTAAAAGTGGTAACCAAACAAATTTACCATCATATAACTGCAATTTTCTTAGGCAAATGAAATTAGCAGACCGCTTTGGAAACTCAAGCGGTCGGAAACTTCCTTTTACAGAATCATCTAGTTGGTCACCTCCAGATAGTGAAGTAGATCCCGAAATTATTGAGGCTAGCAAACGAATCATCCAAAAGGTGTTCAGCATGAACATACTCTCCGATCAAGACAATTTAACAGCTGGTGAACGGAGAGCCCTCACGAAACTTCGAAAAAATAAGAAATTAGTAATTAAACCAGCCGACAAAGGTGGGTCGGTAGTTGTTCTATCTCGGAATGATTATATAAAGGAAGCCATGAGACAACTCAGCAATACTAAACATTATAAGAAAATAGATTAACTTATTTAGCCTAGTAATGTCGAAAAATTCAATAAGATCTTAAAATTTCTCCTCGATGAAGGTCACATTACGAAAAAACAATTGAAATATTTAACAGTTAAGCTCAGTGCTCAAACAAGACAATTGTGCATCTTACCAAAGATCCACAAGGACCGCTCTTCATGGACGGAAGACGTAACTCCACCCGGGAGGCCAATTGTATGAATAATAATAAATACGAACATTGAAACTGATAAAGGTGTTAATTCAGTGAAAAATGCATTTGAAAAATATCCGGATGCAAAACGCTCGGATGAACAAATTTTAGATCTTTTAGAGCTGAGCTTAAAAAGGTAATGACTTCCAATTCAATGGAGAATATTTTCTACAAATAATGGGTTGTCCTGTGGGCAAAAGATTCAGTCCTAATTTTGCAAGCATTTATGTAGCGGAATGGGAGAAAAATGCCTTAAGCAAATGTGCAAAGCATCCTCTCGTATATCTCAGGTATTTAGATCACATTTTTATTATTTGGGAACATTCAAAAGAAGATTTTGATGATTTTTTTAGAAATTTTGAACAATCATGATCCAAACATTAAATTAAAAGCTACTATCAGTGAAAGTTCTGTTGATTTCCTCGATATGACCGTGTATAAAGGCAAGCAATTTCAGGCGTCCGGTCAGTTAGATTATAAAGTATATTTTAAACCAACTGATTCACATCAATTGTTGCACACAAAATCATTTCATCCTCAACATACATTTTAAGGTATCATCAAATCACAGCTCATTCGTTTCCACCACAATTCAAGTGATAAGGTAAATTTCAATGAGGCTTGTTCTACTCTATTTAGTGCCCTCAGATCGAGAGGGTACTCACTGCGCTTTTTGCGTGGCCTGAAATCCCAAACCCTGAAAAAGCTCGAAAGTCCAGCTGAAACTACTGATTTCGAACCATTGAGGATTGAACACAACAGACCGTTGCAAAACGGTAGTGGTGCGGTATTTAATTGCAAAAGCCTCGTTGTAGACTGCATACTTTTATGCCTGATCAGAAAGAGGAATTTTCCTCCGAACAAACGAAAAATCATTATCAGATCCGTAACCTCCTCCATTGTGATTCACCAAACATTATTTACCTTATCACATGTTAGCGATGTCGGAAACAGTATGCTGGTCAAAGTCAAAATCCTTTCCGAGAACGTGCTACTAGACACAAACAGGATATAAAACATAATGCTGATGAACCCAGTAGCACATTTTAACCTTCCTGGACATTCTTTGTTTGATTTCGAAATCCATCCTATTGAACAACCACCAATTAAAGACACATTAGAAGAAACGGATGAATTTAGAAAAAAAACGTGAAGCATTTTGGATCAATACGCTTCAAACCCTCTGACCATTTGGTATGAACATATCAGAGGGGGAAAGCGAAAGGAGGTCCATCATTCCTTTCACTTTAACATACAACAGAATGAATATCGAAATAGCAAAAATGTTAAAAGATGAATTCAATTTTACCAATGCTAAATTAAAAGAACCATGGAATCTTCGACCTGTCATCGCCTATCAGAAAAACAAAAGCTGGCGTAACATCCTTGTAAGGACTACTAAGGACCAGTCAGTTTAATCAGTTCCTAAGCTCATCACTTAGTTTAAATCAATTGTATGTATTTTTGTCATGTTTGAAACCCATCAGGGTTCAGTAAATGAAAACAATTTTTCATCGGCATGTTAAAAGAAAAAAAAAACATTTCAGTAGGAAATGTTTGTGCCTGTGCTCGAAAGTCCAGCTGAAACTACTGATTTCGAACCATTGAGGATTGAACACAACAGACCGTTGCAAAACGGTAGTGGTGCGGTATTTAATTGCAAAAGCCTCGTTGTAGACTGCATACTTTTATGCCTGATCAGAAAGAGGAATTTTCCTCCGAACAAACGAAAAATCATTATCAGATCCGTAACCTCCTCCATTGTGATTCACCAAACATTATTTACCTTATCACATGTTAGCGATGTCGGAAACAGTATGCTGGTCAAAGTCAAAATCCTTTCCGAGAACGTGCTACTAGACACAAACAGGATATAAAACATAATGCTGATGAACCCAGTAGCACATTTTAACCTTCCTGGACATTCTTTGTTTGATTTCGAAATCCATCCTATTGAACAACCACCAATTAAAGACACATTAGAAGAAACGGATGAATTTAGAAAAAAAACGTGAAGCATTTTGGATCAATACGCTTCAAACCCTCTGACCATTTGGTATGAACATATCAGAGGGGGAAAGCGAAAGGAGGTCCATCATTCCTTTCACTTTAACATACAACAGAATGAATATCGAAATAGCAAAAATGTTAAAAGATGAATTCAATTTTACCAATGCTAAATTAAAAGAACCATGGAATCTTCGACCTGTCATCGCCTATCAGAAAAACAAAAGCTGGCGTAACATCCTTGTAAGGACTACTAAGGACCAGTCAGTTTAATCAGTTCCTAAGCTCATCACTTAGTTTAAATCAATTGTATGTATTTTTGTCATGTTTGAAACCCATCAGGGTTCAGTAAATGAAAACAATTTTTCATCGGCATGTTAAAAGAAAAAAAAACATTTCAGTAGGAAATGTTTGTGCCTGTGCGATTTTTCTAACCTCAAACACACTCACTCACGCACGCACGCACCACGCACACACTCACTCACTCCCAGACACACACCCAAAGCTCTTAAAAGGGCTGTTAAATCTTTATTCAAATATTCATTTATTTAAAATCTACTCTGGTCCCAGCCAGTCAAGCCTGTTTCAATCCTTGCTTGGTGTTTGGTGGTTTCGTGTGTGTTTCGTGTGTAAGTTAGCAGAAAGAAGGTAGGTTGTTCCAATTCCTCAAAACTGTGTGATACTGGTTACGCTTTTCAAACAAGCTTTCCCAAATCAAACTGGTATTATTCAGATTGAATGCTGATTGGTTACTCTTTTTCAAAAACGCATTCCCAAAATCTTGATGTGATCTGCCGCCGCAGATTATCAAAACAACATGTTATGCACGAATCAAATGGAAATGGAACAAACATTTGTTTTTACATGATTTAGCGGCTTTTTAAGCGTTCTCTGTGATTAACCTAAGGATGCTTTGTAGAAAACCACTGAAATCATATCTTCTGCCACAAACAATAGATCAAACATATGTTAAAAGTTCTAACTGTCTATTCATGTGTACATACTGCACGGTTTATAGTAATTGATAATTGAAATTATATGTATATATATATGCACGTGTGCGTGCGTGCGTGCGTGCGTGCGTGCGTGTGTGTGTATGTGAGGGTGTGTGTGAGGGTACATGGGTGTGTGTATGCGTGCGTGCGTGCGTGCGTTCGTGCGTGCGTGCGTGCGTGCGTGCGTGCGTGCGTGCGTGCGTGCGTGCGTGCGTGCGTGCGTGCGTGCGTGCGTGCGTGCGTGCGTGCGTGCGTGCGTGCGTGTGTATTTAGTTTAAACAATATTTTATTCATGAGAAAATATGATGCATACATACAGTATAATAAAAAAAAACAAGATGATTGTCATACAGAGTGCACAATACAATGGTATGCATTAAAGTAGCGAGTCAAGGACGAGATTTGTTGAAAGAATTCAGCTGTAAGCTTTTAGCTTGTATAAGCCGTCTCCTTTGAGTATGTATTTACGAGGGAGTGTGTTTGACGGTGCGAGGGTGTGTGTGTGTGTGTGTGTGTGAGAGGGATTGTGTGTGGTTGTGAGGGTGCGAGGGTGTGTGTGTGAGGGGTAGTGAGTGTGTACATATCTACATGCATGTATGTGTGTGGGCGGCTATTACACATGTGGCCTGACATCTAGATATAATGCTTGACTACTAGAAACCTATGTTGAAAATTATAGCCGCCCATTCACCTACTGATATGGAGAAGTTTAAATTTGAAATCTCCAGTGCCCATCTACCTGTCCCGGAATCTTGCCTTATAATCTACCCAGATTGAGATATATGCTGTACACTATGTCTCATAACATATTGCCTTGCTAGACATCATTTCACAAATATGCCATAGTAATGCCAGGACATTGCCCCTTAATGAAAATTATTACTGCAAAGTGTCAGTGAAGGGTCAATTGTCTGGCACTCACAGGCTATGTTGGCTTCTTTGACTGCTCAATCTTCTGTGCCATTGTTCTATCTTTGTAGTCATTCCAGTCCCAGTTTTTGTAATCATTCCAGTCCCAGCTTCAGATTTATATTTGGAATCTCACAACACAATTGGCCAGTGCTCTGTCATTGTTTTACAGTACGTATGAGATTATCCAGCTGTAGAAAGTGTCACGAAAACCCAGAAAATAACAAAAATGTTTACTTTCAGAAATAGATCAAGCACGTTCTGCATGGCTCGTAATTGATTCAAACTGGTCTCTGGGCTTTATCAGTTATGATATCCGAGCAATCAACGCCGTCTGTTCCCTCCGACCTGTTAATCACTTTGTTTTATTTAACTTGCTTTGTCCACAGTAACTAGAACGATTGCAATAATAGTTGTATTCGAACAGAACTAAGCTAAGCTCGGACTTTAACAAATCATAACCAAACTAACACCGATTGAATCACTTTAGTATAAACAATTTTAACCCTATACTTACAGAGTCCAATCTTAGTTCCCAATTATTGTTGTAGATAGTGTTTAGATAAGTCTGGGCTCCGTAATCGCGAGAAGATAAATCAACAGTAACTTATTGTCGGCTGTACCACAACCTATAATAATTTAAGTATTCTAATATGTCAAATATTACCCCCACCCCCACCCCCACCCCCAATACAAAAATACTCAAATAAAAGTACATGTAATGACGCATACTAGCTGACACTGCCCCTGCTCAAGTGAGATGATCAATTAGACATTTCCCTGCTTTTCATATCAACTGATAGTCCACACCAATAGTTCCATGACTAGTCCAGTAATGCTTTAAAATGTTGAATTGTTCGCGCATAGCTCCCAAATACCTCTCTCAACTAAGTTAGTTAAATTCCATTAATTTTGTTGAGTTTAATTTTTTAACAACACCTTTTGCTGTTTATCTGTATATATATTTTTGTTTTTCAGGTTTGTTCATATCTAAATTTTCTCTATTTGACAGCTTGAATATATTCTGGCATCCGTACTCTTATCTGATTGCACATTAAATGTGTTCTCTTGAGTTATATCGTGCCCGAATAGGCACTTTTAACTGTAAGGTTTGCTATAATGGCCTCAAACGATGTTCATGGAATAAGAGTAACATGTGTATTACTCATTATTTGTTACAATATCTCTGTGGAGTTGACCTCCACCCTAGTCTGAAAGTACTGATCACAGGATTCTCTATCTTGTTGTTCTACTTGGCCTTAAATCTACTATTGTCTGGTGACATTGAACTTAATCCTGGCCCAAACTCTTTTAACTCGAGCCATAGTCAGAATACACTAAAAATCGTCCATCTTAATATACAGAGTTTAAAACCTAAAGTAGATACAATTCAGTATGAATTTGCATCATACGATATTGTGGCCCTGACTGAAACATGGTTGAGTAGCGGCGATCTCACTTCTGAAGTTCTTCTTCAACTGTTCCATGAACCACTAAGATATGACCGTTCATCAAGGGGAGGTGGAGTCGCCATTTACATCAAAGACGGTATTTCGTTCCGACCGAGACCGGATCTACATACATTGAACATAGAGTGCATATGGACTGAAGTTTTCACAAAACGGACTAGATCTTTACTTCTAGGAGTATTCTACCGCCCACCCCACAGTCCTCATGGGAAGCCATATCAGCATCTATTGAAACCGCAAGAGAAACGCAAATCGCGGACCTAATTGTCACAGGCGACTTCAATGATAACCAAGTGGCTCTTGCAAGAAGTGTTTTTTCACAAAAATCAAACTATTTTAATCTAAGACAGGTCGTCAATGAGCCGACTTGTTTTACAGAATCGTCTGCCTCATTACTGGATCTCTTTGCTCTCAGTGATACAATTAACATGAAAGCTTGTGACGTCTTAGAACCGATTATCCCAGACATGATCCGATATCACTGCCCAATTTCACTCGAAGTTGAGTTTTTAAAATATCCACCCCTCTCATTTAAAAGAAGAATGTGGCTTTACTCCCAAGGTAATTATGAACTGTTGAACGTGGCTTTTAGGAACGTCGACTGGAGTTCTCTTTTTGATAATCCCTGTCCTGATACCATAGTTTCTAATATTACAGATAAAATAATTGACACGGCATCTATTCACATACCTAACAAATTTGTCACCATAAGAGGAAACCAACCTAAATGGATGCATAACGAAATAAGATTATTGATCAGACAGAGAAAAAGCTTACCGCAATGCTAAACGCACCAACATTCCACAGGCCTGGCACAATTATAAACTGAAACGCAATGAAGTTGTATCAGCCATTAGGAAGGCAAAAGCGTCATTCTTGTCTAAAGTTCGGTCCACTCTGAATAGAAACCCCACTAGCCCAGTGGTGGAAGACCCTGAAAACATTTATTGGCAACAGTAACCACGCAGCGATTCCTACTCTCATTCATTCGAACAAAACAATTTGCTCAAATGCAGAGAAAGCTGAAGTGTTGAATGAGTACTTCAGTTCTATCCCATTCGTCAATGACTCGAATGCTTCCCTACCAACCGCACAACCCCAAGCTTCTGAAGGTATTGATTCTATTACTTTGCACTGCAGCGAAGTATATACCGCACTTAAGTCGCTGAAGGCGTCCAAAGCGTCAGGGTCAGATCTAGTAAGTCCGCGTCTTCTCAAAGCATGTAAGTCATCTTTGTGTGAGCCCCTTTCGATTTTGTTTAACATATTAATGAATAATTCATACTTTCCATCACAGTGGAAAAAAGCCAATGTATATCCAATTTTGAAAAAAACAACCCTCCAATTTGGTTTCAAATTATCGCCCAATATCACTGATCAGTGTAACTGTAAATATGATCCCCCTGGAAAATGTATCCAGCGGACTAGATTTCCTAGGAAATACCATCCGGGAGAATGGATTTCCTAGGACATTCATACCCAAAATAGGAAAGAAAATCCTGGTACAAATGTAAACACTGATTACATAAACAAAAACACTCAAGGAGGTAAATATCATGACTTGGATATTATTTCTTGGTGATTTCAGTGGTGGAAATTTTTCCTCTAAGGAAATTCAGTAATATATCCATGAAAAAAATGAACAGTTTCCTGAAAATAAACCCTTCAACTCATGTTAGTATTTTTACCATAAAATAATTTTTCGCCTGAAATAATGTTTATTGAAAGGTGACGTTGTTTACTCTTTATTCTTATGCCCTTTCTCTGTTACCTATATTGGATTAAAATACACATGATCTAATTTCTGACGTCATTTTTGGCATTCTCTGGTTAGCTGTCAACAAAAAATAAAGAACAGTGTTACTGTATTGTTTCCTTGGACAAAATCATGTGGATGAAATACATAAGAAAATCGATAGTTTGTTCCATTTTAATGGTCATGGCACTGAAAAACGGGAATGAAAATCCCACCTCTAGTTGAGATGGGTGGGGTAGCATCTTGCTCATTCATGTTAAGACTAATCAGACCCTCTCATTGAAGCCACATTATTTACCCATTGTTGCAAGTATAAACTACAAAGAACACACACCAATACCAGCACAAAATTTTCATGGAGGGTAATGCCCATTTTCACCTTAATTTGTTGGTGTTAAAACTAAACAATAATAACAACAACAATACAGGATAAGATTATCTGTGTAGAGAAGCCTCTCTGTGAATTCTATCCCACTCCACATTATTATATGTTTGTTGTCTTAGAGAATATCAATATTTATATGGGAGTATTGACAAGCATTGCATTAATATTAACATTTTTGGAGGATATTTTGTTCTATTTTGAGATAGGATTTCCTAAGGAAATCCTATCTGAGTGGATAGTATTTTGGGGGGATAGAATCTACTCTCACATCAGTTGTGTCGGCAAAATACTTGAAAAATGTGTATTCAAACGTCTGTGGGCGTTTTTAGTAGACAATGATGCACTAAGTCAATTCCAATCAGGATTCTCACCGGGTGACTCAACCGTCCTTCAACTGACAGACATATATGATGAATTTTGCCGTGCTCTTGATGAAGGCAAAGAGGTTAGGGTCGTGTTCTGTGATGAAAGCAAGGCTTTTGACAAGGCACGGCACGCCGGTCTTATTTACAAGCTAGAGAGCATAGGTGTTTCTGGTGAGCTTCTGTTGTTCATAAAATCATATCTGGCAGATAGAATGCAAAGAGTGGTGATATCGCCAGAGGTATCATCGTGGAGAACCATCAATGCCGGTGTTCCACAAGGGTCGATCCTTGGTCCCTTATTGTTTCTTATTTATATTAACGATATTACCAAAGACCTTCAGAGTAGTATACGTTTCTTTGCAGACGACACGTCTTTATATCTAATTGTTGAAAATCCCATACAAGCCTCGAATTTAATCAACCATGACCTAGCCAACAATTGAAAATTGTTGGGCTAGAACATGGCTGGTAGAATTCAATTCAAATTATTTATTTATTTATTATTTATTTATTGGTGTTTAAGGTCACATATTTCTGCACAATGGCTAACCATGACCGTGACAGTTTTACGGGTGGAGGAAGCCTGAGTATCCGGAGAGAACCACCGAGCAACGGCGAGCAACGGCGAGCAACTGCCAGCTCTCCAACATACCAACTCCACACAAGCAGGGTTAGCATTGGTTGAAGACAGGTGCACCATCGACGTGCAGTACGCCTTAGTACACAGCGTCACCGTGCCCCCACGTGGGCAATGGGGGTGAAGTGTCTTGCCCAAGGACACAACGCGATTGCCGCAGGTGGGATTCGAACCGAGGACCTCTCGGCTTGCAGCCTGCACCTCTACCAACTGAGCCACCGCGCCCCCATTCAATTCAAATAAAACTGAGACTATGCTAATATCGCGTAAAAGCATTCCCATTTCACACCCCCCACTATTTTTAGGTGGCTCTCAGATAACTGAGGCCTCCGAGCACAAACATTTAGGAGTAATACTTAATAGTACCTGTACGTGGAATGATCATATTGATCACATTTGCGCCAAAGCCTGGTCTCGTTTAAATTTATTGAGGAAGCACAAATTCATATCAGATCGCAGTGTATTAGAAAAAAATATATTTTGCTTTTATTAGACCCCTCCTTGAATATGCGGATACTGTCTGGGATAATTGTTCGGCAACGAAAGCAGCAGACTTAGAAAGAATACAAATTGCAGCAGCGAGGATTTTTACGGGAGCAACCGTCAGCGCTTGTAAGTCCTCTCTCTTTACTCTGAAAAGCAATGGGACCCACTACAAGATCGACGTCGCAAACATAAGTTAATTCAGTATTTTAAAATGTATCATCGGATGACGCCCCCATATCTCTCCTGTAAAGTTCCTCCACCTGCCTATTCGACAGGGCTGCCAGTTAGTCTTCGATCAAGTCAGAACCATCGTATCCCCTTTTGCCGTACCGAACTGTACAAGCAATCCTTTATCCCAAGTGTTAGCGACCAATGGAATAATTTGCCACTGTCTGTCCGCGAGAACTCGTCCCTGGTTAATTTCAAGATCTTCTTAAACAAGGGTAACCTACGACCCCCAAAATTTTACATTAAGGCGAAATCTCGCACTGTTCAAATATATCACTGTAGATTGCGATTGGAATGTAGCAATCTCAATTCCCATTTACATGCCAACCATTTATCACCAAGCCCCTCATGTCAGTGTGGTGAAAAAGAAACTTCCGAACATTTCCTTTTGCATAGTCCAATTTTTACCGATGCTCGTAATCAAACAATTAACATTCTCCCGTTCGCAGTTGACACATTAGTACTACTCTTTGGATCAGAATTCTTGAACTATGACGAGAACTGTCTCGTCTTTGAGGTTGTACAAGACTATATATTATTAAGTAAGAGATTTCATTAACCAATTGCCAATATTATAGAATACTTGTCAATGTGTATCTGTGGGCGTGTGTTTGTGCGTGTGTGCATGTATATGCTTGTATGTGTGTACCTATCTGGGTATATATGCATGTACACATGCATATATGCATGTGTTAGTACATGCAAATAGCTCAACGTTTCACTCCATTTACCCATCGTCCATCAATTTGGTGCGAATATACATGACTATAAAATTACTGCGAGTCTCGCCATATTGTTCACATGTTCCTTACCTTGTGTGAAGATAATGTACCTTATATTCTAGCTGTCAAATATATTCTGGCTTTACAAATTTAATTATGTATTTTTTGATTCTTGTCATTGTCTTCAAGTTGACTCTGTAATCTTGCTGAAACGGCCTTCCATAAGCTTATAGCTTTCTGTCGAATCCACATCAATGTACTATGTAATTATTGTTATAACGTCGCATTTACGAAATAAATAATGTTTAAATCAAAAATTTCTTGTCTGTTTTTGTTCTTGTGGCTTTTTACGATACTATGGTGAAAAAACTCCAAGGCAAACTCTGTCAGCTGTCACAGTTTGAATTAACAAAAATTAGATTGGTCATTGCAGATGAATTATTGTGTTAATAAATGTATGTCCATAATTTTAAAAAAAGTCTGTTATTTTCTGTGTATCTTTTAATAAATGTATGTCCATAATTTTAAAAAAGTCTGTTATTTTCTGTGTATCTTTTCATATCGCTGCAAGTGCTTACCTTAGTTCTCTCCCTATTTCTATCTGTATTTTCCGCTTAAAACTATAATCGTTACATCTCAACCAGGCATTTTTATTAACTCAAATTAAATTTACAATTCTTTACATCTAAACATGGATAGCCAGAGTCATTCTAAAATGAACAAGTCTTTTCTCAATTCTGGCAATGTCAACAATGGTGGAAATTCCACTAGCACTGTCCAAACCACTACAGGAGTGGACTCGACAGCGATGATGTCGATGGGTATCTGGATTCCAGAGGGAAATTGCCAGATTAAATGACACGATAGGTTTGCGGTCGGAGTTGCGGGCCCAAAAGGAACAGGCCGATAAAGAAAAGCTCAAGTTAATAAAAACAACTGGAAAGCGGTCGGCTCATTTTAAGTTCTTGAATTGCAGAAAGTAACTTTGCGGAAGTTCATCGGTGTGCGCGAACGTGTAATTAATTCCTTGTCTTGTTGGTACTTAATTAAATTACAGTGTTGTCACCTACATTAGTCTGTTGTTAATAATTGATTGGTTTTTGGTTGCATCCATTAATTTTGTGTGGGATTTCCCTTGCGACGTGAATAATTTATTTGTATTAATTCTTACAGGGGATTTGCTTTTGAATTCACGAGGGTCGGATGTGAGGGTCAAAAATCTTATTTGAATGGATGAAAAGTTTCAGCGCGCCGAAGGCGCACAGGGACGATATGGGATTGAAATCCCTTGCGACCCCAATAACTTAATTTGCTTTTGAATCTACAGATATGAATGAAAGGTTTCAGAGCGCCGAAGGCGCACAAGGACGATGCGGGGCTGAAACCCCTTGCGACTCGAATAACATCATTTGCTTATGAATCTACGAGAATCTGAAGCGAGGGCCAGTAATCTTATCTGTTTTGAGAATGCGCACTGGCAGTAGGGTATTGGGTTCAGATACCCGAGAACCTCGAACTGGAAGGTGACTAGGAGTTGTGCATAACTATAAGAATTCTGCTTATGTTTGCTTGGAGACGTGGGCATATTTATGGTAATTTTGAAACCGTAGTTTAATGGTAGTTTTTAAAAAAGAAAAAAAAAGAACCCCAAACAGTCGCTGTTTTAGGATCAGCCCTAGCATATTATCCGTAACGGTTGCGGTTACAAAAAGGAAAAAAATCCACCAATATGTGTTTTTGAAAGCTGGGAGTCATCCATTAGCCTATAAGGCTGTGGACGCTGAGCCTTGGCCATCTGGTCTGCCTTCGGGTGGCGGGTGGGTGCAGATGATGGGAGTGAAAAAAACCTCCGATACACACCCAAAAGCTCTTAAAAGGGCTGTTAAATCTTTATTCATATGTTTATTTATTTAAAATGTACACTGGTCCCAGCCAGGTAAACTTGTTTCAATCCTTGCTTGGAATTAACATAGGATTTTTCTATAGTAAATTCAAGTAGGGCCCCCATGCCGCCCTACACTACTAACGCTTGTATCAGTCCATCCCCATCCCCCACTCCCACCAACCGTTCCGTTTTCAATCCAACGGGCTTATGTAATGGGCAGTATTGGGTAAATCTACGCACTTTGGAATGACCGCCTCACCAAGCAAAAAAGGATAAATACAGGAAATGAAAATATTTCACCCAAAACTAAAATACTGTGCAAGTGTATTTTAGAGGGGAGGGGGTTCTGTCTGGCTCTGGTATTTTGGAGAACGCCCCGTGGATTCATAAGCAAATAAAGTTAATCGGATCCCGATGTCCAGCTTTCTGTCCGGTAGGGGAGTTAACTCGAAATACTGGGGTGAACGAATGCAGAAAACATCAACGAGCGAGAGAATTAACCGAATGGTTTGTGATTGCCGAAAAACAATCAGATGTACAATGGGATCTTCATTATTGCTTAGATCATATATGGCAATATTGGTAACACCTGAGCCCACCTCTAATCTGTTGCTGTTAACAGAGGATCTGGTTTATATATTTTATCCATTGTTCTCCGAGGCTTCATGTCTTAGAATTATAAGTACTTGGATTAATCCATTGCAAGTGTAAGGAAAGGTAGCATGAGAGATATCCAGTGTAATTTTCTGAACTGTGATTGTATTCTTTATCATCAACTTAATAAAAATATACTCAACGGGAGATTTTTGTGAACAAAAATCACATAGCACATGAATATTCCACTTTATCCGAAGTAAAGAGAAATACTCTGCCTCTTGAAAGACGAGTCTCAGTTCACGCGTAATCTGACGCTCACTTGAAATATTCTGAAAAATGCTCTTTTTTCAGCCAACCAAAAAAGGAAGCAAAAACAAAATATCGTACACTCATTATATTTATATTACTGTTTTCTGTATTTATTGCAGTTTACTAAAATAACGCGTAAAAATTTCACCTAACATATTCAAAGGTCAAAAAATACATTTAAACACACTTGGGGTCGGCTTTTTTCGTAAAATTTACTGAGGTTCTACACGATGTTCAGGACCAATTTTCAAATTAAAAAGGAAGCAAAAAATAATTGCACTATAATCAACATAAACATAATAAACATATTACATTAAACTAGAATAATGGAACTAAATGGAAATAACGCGTAAAATATTGTCTTTCAACGGGTTATTTGTGTAATTAATGTTTAAAATATTTTGTCCATAGGCAAGAGTGTTAAGATTTAGACCCACTTTTTCCTCGAAAGTGACGCATGCGCAGTAAACACCGGACCGAAAGCTGTGTATGGCGGCAACCCAGACACTCGGCACAAGCTGAGAAATCGAAAAAAAAATCCGATAGCCTAGCATTTATGGATCGACTGATGCTGTCGTGCCCCCATAATGGAATATAAATATTAACGTTAATATTTATATTCCAATTTTGTAGATCCAAAAATGCAAGTCAGAAATAATTTTATTTCGATTTCCCAGCTTGTGCGGAGTTCTGTGGCTGACAAGGGAAGTGCCATATCGTTACTGTGCGCGCTGAAACTGTCCTTTCAAACAATTGATGGATGCAATCAATAAATGAAATGTCAATGACACTGTAACTCAACTTGACAATCTTGAACTTGGTAAGTTATTGTATAAGTTATAAGTGCAATGGCAAAACCTCAGTTTGAATGCTTTGGGGCTGGCCTTTGGAAGGAGGGAGGAACAGTCCAGGGCTTTGGTGGGGAGGGACTGGGCTTTTGGAAGGGGAGCCCACATACAGGGAAAACCAAAACAATTTGGAGAAAGCCTAAATAGGTTATTCATAGCCCGGGTCCTAAAATGGGCTTTGGGGAGGGATAGCCTAAAAGTAGGGTACATACAGGGCGGGTAGGGTGAGGGACGCCTAAAAACAACCCAGGCCTAGTGTGGAGAGCGGAGGGGAGAGGCCTAATGGATTTGGGCACCGAGATCATGGTCTGACCCCCGGGGTCCTGGTAAAGAGGGCCGATCTCTGCATCCTATACTACTAACGTTGCCAGCGGCAACATTTTTTGACGGGAATGGAAGAAAATCGATAGCTCCCACCTGGAGGTCACACCCCAAACAGCATACCAAGTTTCAAAGCGATCCGATAATAAATGTGCCCTGCAGGGTGTTCCAAATGGAACTTTTGATGCATAACTGCACTAAATTCAGCAAAGGTCGTTGCCTGCGGCAATATTTCTTTGCAAAGATCGATTGTCTGATTACCTGATTACCACAAGTAAATCACTAACCAGTCAAATGCAAGACATATTTGCAGGGGGCGATGATCTAGGCAGTGATCACCTATCGGTTCATGCCACTTTGAAATGTAATATAGGTCCCACAAGGTAGACCCCCATGAACAGGAGGAACCTATCAAAAATCGTCTGGAACCTCTCCAGAAGCATTATCAAAGTTAAAATAAATCAAGCCATCAACAGTACACTAGATGAAATCTATTCCAAGCAAACAGTAAAGCTGTGGATAAACAGAATAACTCAAACAACACTTGAAATAAGTAAACAAAAAAGAAAAACCTTCCAGGCATACCAATCGGAGAATAATCAAATTAAAAAAGCAGAACTTAAAACCGCGTATAATCACCTTCACTGAGAAGTAAAAAAGGCCATAGCTAACGACAATCGCGTGAGATGGGAAAAGGCGACAGTAAACCTCAATGGGTTGAGAGAACCTAAGAGGTTCTGAGATACATTTAAAACTCTTATAATAACAATAATAACACTTTGGCCAGCCGCTGATTTGTCGCAGTTCTCGGACGAGAAGGCCTTGGTTATCCCTGTACTCCCAACTGCCTCACTATTCCCATGCTTCTCCTCTCCTCCCAACACTCGGAGACGAACTGCTTGATGACACCCCTTGCCCCATTCTTCCCAATCCCTCTCCTTTGAGTCCCCCCCCCACCCCTAGCCACATGTCCTCCATTCTCCCACCCCACTTTCCGATTATACTCCCAGTTCCCAGTGAATCTTATTCTTTTAGACTGGCACTTTGGGCATTCTAGAAGGAAGTGTCCCAGGGTCTCCACCATGCCCAAATTACACATCAGGCACTCCCTTTCACTGTCTTTCCCAATTTTTTCCCTCAGCTCCAGGGATCGCGACCTCATCTTGAACAATAGTGACCCCCTAAAGGTGCCATCAAGGTACTCTTCAAAACCAGGCTTCTTTTTATCACACAGGCCACCCAAAGACCTCTTTGATTTGACCCCCTCTCGCCAATTACGGTTACAATCCTCCATGACCCTTTCTCTGGCGATTTTTTTACCCTGGTTTGCCCCAACGTCCAGGTCCGAGATCTCCAATGAGTAGTTCTCTACTAGCTCTCTCACTTGGACCATCCACCCCGTCTTGATATTTGAGTTGAAAATTCCCAGGAACATTACTTTACACCATCGGCTGTCGGGGGAGATTTACCAAATAATTAAGATAACCGAGTTTCAACAGGTCTATCCTGTCCTTGATCCTCACCCAAGCTCACCCCTGATTGCTTCTAGCGCTGCGGCATTACTGGGCCCCGTTATCCATCGGCCTGCACCGTTCTGCAGGATTTCCAAGCTCTTTACGGCCGTCTGTTTTAGGGGTACCACTTCCATACCGTATGTTATACTTGGCAGACCCATCATTTCCCAAATGGTTTTCCCCACGAAAATCTTATTGAAACTGTTTCTCCCTATAAGTTTCATTTGGTTAAGGATTCGCTTCCCCTCCTGAATCAATTTATTTGTGTGGTTTCGGTAGATGCCTCTTCCTGTAATGTTTATATTTACCCCCCAAATACTCGTAATCACCTGTCTCCCCTACACTGAGAAGTTTGCTGTTACCTTCCGGAATGCAGAACTCACCCACTGTCCACCTTCGAGTGGGGTCCACTTTGCGACCCACATGTATAACTTTGCTCTTGCTTTCATTAAGTTCGAGTCTCAATTTGCTCCCATATTTCCCAACAATTCCCAGCATTTTCGTTAGCCCCTCTTCGCTTTCTGACACCAGTACCATATCGTCTGCAAAAAATAGCCCTGGGATCTTCAAGTCCCCAACTGCTACCCTCTCCTCGCTATGCAGGAGTTCATCTCCTAAATCTTTGATGTACAATGCAAACAGGATTGGCGAAAGGATACACCCCTGTTTTAGGCCTATCTCCCTAGGCACACGTTTTGTTGTAATGTTTCCCAGGCTAACAAACTCGCCTCCTAAGCCCAGAGCCTACAGCTTGCGTCACATACCCTCCCTCCATACTCTATCGTATGTCTTTTTGACATCCAAAAAGGCCATAAACAGCTTTTTCTTTTTTGCTTTTTCGGATTCTATCATTTGGGATAGCGTGAAAAGATGGTCAGTAACTCGCCTTCCCTTCCTGAAGCCATTCTGGATTTCTCCCCAAAAAACCCTTCTCTTCAATCACCTCCTCTTCCTCTAGTCTCCCATACAGGACTTTACAGAAAACTTTTCCAATGTTGCTACTGACAGAGATTCCTCGATAGTTATCCAAAACGTCTTTTTTCCCCTTTTTGTGAATAAATGTCACTTTGCTTTCTCTCCACTCCTTTGGGACTTCTTGAATTTCTACGGCTAGATTGAATAGGGCAGTTCGGCTTTCCACGAATTCCTCTCCCCCTTTTTTGATGAACTCGTTTGGAATTTCATCCACTTCTCCCGCTTTTCCATCCCTTAATTTTGAGATCACATTTCGCACCTCCTCCGTTTTAATTTCGCTACACACGAAGTTCGATAGGTTTTCCTCGACCTGATTCGGACACTCCCCATGCCCCATCGCTTATCGTTTACCTTTTCCCAGCACTTGACTAGTTCTGATGCGACTTGATCTTGGTCGTCTGTAACTCTGCCATCTACTTTAATACCCTGTGGGTTACTTCCTTTTCTAAAATACGTTCGAACTCGACCCCCCCCCCCCCCCCTGTCGTTCTTATTTTCCTAATAAGACTGCTATTTCGCACTCTCCGATTATCGTCTTTAATCTTATTTACTTTATTTCGTGCTTGTTGGTATTCTTCCTTTTCTAATGTGGCCTCATTGCTTTCCGCCCCGCTTAAGTTTTCTAATTCTCCTGTAATCAGCCCATTTAGCTTTTCTTCCCTTTATGGCCCTTTTCAGTTCTTCATTCACTCTGTACCCAAGTTCCCGTGTTGGCACCCTGATCTTTCCTACACTTTCCTTCCCTGCCTCCACTAGGCTCGAAACTATGGCGTCGTCCATCTTCTGGACATTGCCCCCCCCCCCCCTCCTTTGGGTACGGTTGCAAGCTTTGGTTTCAGTTTTTCATTGAACCTCGCCCAGCCAGCATCCTTTTTGAGTTCCCAAATCTCCTTAAAGCTTCCTTTGCTTTTTACTAGATTTCTGGCCCTGATCGTCACTGTAATCAAGTTGTGATCACCATCCACCTCCATTTTACCTTCATCATCCACTTCTACCCCCATTACTTCCTTCCATAAATTAATATATGAGAATGTAGTCGATTACTGGTTTTCTGTCGTTCCTCTCCCAGGTCCATTTCCCCTTACACCTCGCGTCCCTGTTCAGAATCTTCAGACCGAGCTAGTTTGTGAAGTTCAACACCTTCCTTCCATTCCTGTTGACTTTCTTGTCCCCACCCTCTATGCCTTCTTCCTCATCGCCCATCTGGCCATTAAAATCACCCATCAGAATTATACCGTGCCCCTTGTTTTGTAGCTCTGTGATATTGGCCCTTAGTGTTGAGTATATCGAGTCATTCCACTCGGGTTTACTTCCGCCCACCGCACAGTACACAACCCCAAGGGCAATACTTTTGTTTCTCAGATTGATCCTTACCCGTCCAATTTCTTTCGATACATCAGTCGAGGAGCTGACCTCTTCCAGGTCTGTGATCAGCGACGGTTTTAAATCCTCTTTAATGTACATGCCTACCCCTCCGTAAGGGACATTCTCATCTAGACATGACCTCGAACTTGCATATGGAATTTGGTGATGATCGGACAATAACTACGGGTGTAGACTGTGCTGAAGAAAATGTTAATAGACTGACAGACATCCGCGCGCGTGATGGCAATAGCTTATCTTGACCAAAGTCAAGTTAAGCTAATAAAAACCAAAATGTTTGCAAAAATGTGAAATTTCTGAAGTCGAAAAGGGGCATAACTCTGGGGTTCTACTAAATACCGAGGTGAATGAAAATAATTTAGTAAGAGTTGTTTAAAAGGTTTATATATGTGTGCAGACCTATAATTTAGTCCATTGACGCAAAATATGTGACATAACCGTTGATTTATTCCAGTAAATGCAAGATATACAGACGATGTCGCCGATAACTGTCCCTCGGTATTTAGGAGGCATCTTTGTAATTAACAGTCCACTTCGGTGTCTGGACGATCTCAAAACTGTCCGACGAAGTAACGGGTTCCATCGGCGCTCTATTGTCTTCTTCCTAGAATTCACCCCAATAAACAATTTCTTGACGTTTTTTATTAATTGGGTGTTAATTGGGTGTTAATTGGATTTAATTGGGTGTAATTGGGCGTTAACTGGGTGTAATTGGGTGAAACGACGGACCGTGGATGAAGTGCGTTAGTGCTAATTGTGTATCACAAGACAGATCACTGTAATATTCGATAAAAAGTAAAACTCCCATCAGCTTTGATCTCGGTTTTGGATAGGCAGAACTTTTGGCAATTGCCATTTCTGGCTTCATGCCGTTACCGGTATAAGGGTTTTGTGGCGTACTGTGATAAGAATCGTTCGGCTATGTCCGATACACTCAAAGCTGCGGGTCCTACTATTTAACGAACACAAACGAACATAAACGAACATAAACGAACAGAAGAGAAAATAATAGGAAATACAAGGTAAAAATGATTGAGGGTGCATATGCAGGTATATGTGGGTATATATTATTCGTTTGTAAAATTTTATTCTCTTCTGATGAGTATTTTGATGATTAATAAGGTTTATAAAATCTGCGACGGCGAGAAATTCTTGTGTTCGTTAAGTAGTAGCCTGCTTGAAGCTGTCGACAAGATGCGACAAAGGTGTGAAATCAATTAGCTGTCTATCTGAGGAAGAATGTCGCTGAGGAAAACAGCGAAATTTAGGTTTAAGAGGATGGCAAGTGCCTATTTTAATCGTGTGTAAAATTGTATCCACGTCTGATGAGTATTTTAGTGATAAATAAAGATTATAGCCATTATTTGGATTGACAAACATGCATCAAACTCTCGCTTTGGATTCCGAGGATGCATCACGGCGAGTCGGGGACAAACCGTGATCTACCCTTAGAAAGCGGAGAAAGACTCGGATACATGTAGCCTATTGTACACCCACATAATGATAATAATCTGAAGATCTTAAAATATCTTGGGGATAAGTCATGCATTGAAGTCCAGTTTAAGCTTTCCTGGACACTTTCCCGAACAGGCTTTAAATTAAAAAAAAAAAAAATTAGAAATAAATTTTAAACTCCCCTCATCCTTTGCCCGGGCTTAGCACCGGTGGACTTAACAAAGTCAAATCAGGCGGATTTTGAGTTTTTATGTTTTCCAAACAATTATTATATTTACTTCTTTGGTAGATATATTCTGATTTTCTTTTCAATTCACGTGCGCACCGACAAAGACATTTTGGAAAAAACAACAACTCTGAATCCGACTAACTTGACTCTGTTAAGTCTGCCGGTGGGGAGGGTTATGTTTTCCAAACAATTATTATATTTACTTCTTTGGTAGATATATTCTGATTTTCTTTTCAATTCACGTGCGCACCGACAAAGGCATTTTGGAAAAAACAACAACTCTAAATCCGCCTGACTTGACTCTGTTAAGTCTGCCGGTCCCAAGCCCGGGCAAAGGATGAGGGGAGTTTAACATTTATCTAGTCCAATACTATTAGCCTTCGCCCGTGCTCCGAATTTATTATTTTTTTATTTTTTAATATGTTGCACCGGTGCGACATATTAAAAAAAATAATAATAATAAATTCGGAGCACAGGCGAAGGCTAATATTATTGGGCTAACATTCATCGCGAAGCGGTTAGGCCTACTGTATCACGGAACGCGTATCCTGGAAAGAACTGGGGGTGGATGGGGCTCGTTGGTGAGAGTCTGTGGGTGGAGGTGTCCCGGGATTTGTCGTTGCCACAGGGGGCAGGTGCCCCCTCCCCAAAATGTAGCTGTACCCCCTTCCAAATGTTTCCCGCCAGTAGTTAGACTTAGATTTTAAAATTTTCCTGGGAAATTTTCCCCATACGCCCCCCCCCCCAAAAAAAAAATCCTGGGGAAGGACCCCCAGGCCCCCCCCCCCACCCACCCCCGCCTTTCGCGCATCTGATGGCTATACCCCCCCCCCCCCCGCCAGTTATCCCCCCCCCCCCCCCCCCAGGAAACTTTTTCCTGGCTACGCGCCTGGTTGTCCTCTCAGGTTAGTGGGAGCCCGCGTTGGTGGAGGGTGAGCTTGTTCGGGGAAAGTTTTCAGGAAAGCTTAAACTGGGCTTTAATGACTTATCCCCAAGATATTGTAAGATCTTTAGATTATTACCATTATGTTGGTGTACAATATGCTACATGTATCCGAGTCTTGCTCCGCTTTCTAAGGGTAGATGGCGGTTTGTCTCCGACTCGCCGTGATGCGTCCTCGGAATCCAAAGCGAGAGTTTGATGCATGTTTGTCAATCCAAATAATGGCTATAATCTTTATTTATCACTAAAATACTCATCAGACGTGGATACAATTTTACACACGATTAAAATAGGCGCTTGCCATCCTCTTAAACCTAAATTTCGCTGTTTTCCTCAGCGACATTCTTCCTCAGATAGACAGCTAATTGATTTCACACCTTTGTCGTATCTTGTCGACAGCTTCAAGCAGGCTACTACTTAACGAACACAAGAATTTCGCGCCGTCGCACATTTTATAAACCTTATTAATCATCAAAATACTCATCAGAAGTGAATAAAATTGTACAAACGAATAATATATACCCACATATACCTGCATATGCACCCTCAACCATTTTTAACTTGTATTTCCTATTATTTTCTCTTCTGTTCGTTTATGTTCGTTTATGTTCGTTTGTGTTCGTTAAATAGTAGGACCGAAAGCTGCAGCTTGTATTTGACCACGTATTTTGTCTTACGGCAAGTTTTATATATTATTTTTTGCATCGTTGGAGAATGAATGAAAGTGTCGTCAATGACACCGTAGCTTAACTTGTGTGTTGTGTTTGATGAAAAGGATAATGTTCAATATTTATGAAAGGATTATGAAATAAGACAAGAATTGTGATAATTAGGAATATGTTATTTCTGTTCCCTGTATGCTATGTTTATGATAAAAATATTATGAGGTGTACACTGTATTAAGGAGCTGAGGGGTGGGTTAATATGCCCTCACTGTTAATGTATGTGGCCCTCACAGTTAACGTATATCAACAAACGTTACCAAGTTACAGTGAAATTATTCCAAAACGAGTCATCCTATCAAGTTACATTAAAATCCCTTCATAAATGTGGCCTGTAAACTGTGCTAAAGGTTTTCGGGCTTCGGGCCCCTGTAGCCGTCAGTTTCCCAATTGCGTCCAAAGGGGACGTTCTCATCTAGACATTATATGAAGTCAACCAACCAAGTTGCAATGAAATCCCTTTATAAATATGACCTGTAGACTGTGCTAAAGGTTTTGGGGCTTTGGGCTCTGGCAGCCATCATGGTTGAATGATCGCAACCAAAAGGGGACATTCTCATCTGGGCATCATCTGGAGTGATCCTACGAAGTCACAATGAAATCCCTTCATAAATATTACCTGTAGACTGTGCTCAAGGTTTTTGGGCATCGGGCACCTGAAGCCGTCACAGTTGACCAATCACGACCAAAAGGGGATGCCATCATCTAGGCATTATGTGGAGTCAAACTTACGGGTTACAATGAAGTCCTTCCATAAATATCACCAATAGACTATGCTAAAGGTTTTGGGGGTTTGGGCTCGGGCAGCCATCAAGGCTGAATGATCGCCACCAAAAGGGGACGTTCTCATCTAGACATTATTTAGAGTCAACCTACCAAGGTACAATGAAATCCCTTCATAAATATCACCTGTAGACTGTGCTAAAGGTTTTCGGGCTTTGGGCCCCTGTAGCCATCACAGTTGCCTAATGGTGTCCAAAACGGGCTGTTCTCATCTAGACATATATGAAGTCAACCTACCAAGTTGCAATGAAATCCCTTCATAAATATGACCTGAAGACTGTGCTAAATGTTTTTGGGCTTTAGGCTCGGGCAGTGGCGGATACAGGAATTCGCAAAGGGGGGGCGAATTGTAAAGGCATCTGCTGCGAGTGCCGAAGGCACGAGCTTTTGTAGGGGGTCCATTTTTTGGAAATGAGCGACCAAATGGGGCATTCTGGTGGCTTCTGGGGGTGGAAATCCTCTTGAATTTTTGAACGGCTAATTAACACTTTTTAAACAGCATGTTTCAGAATTTCAAATTCTGTCATACGTTCAAGACAGAATTAGAAAATTTGAAATATGCTCTTCAGATCAGGACACACTGTTTACAGTCATAACCGACTTAACCTCAGGAGAACATTGCGATCTGCCAGCGTTTGAAAGTTTTCAGCAGTCAGCCCTCTAGGCTTAGGTACCCAATGACTATGCCAATTAAAATCCTGACCCATAATTGGCATAGCCATGGGGTACCTGAGGCTAGGGGCATTTAACACCTCAAAATCATGCTGTGTCGACGCAATAAATGAACGCGACCAGTAGATATATTTTGCATAATTTCAACGGTATATTTGTTTTCCATAGCGAAAGGTGATGGAGGAAATAAATGTCGTTGTATGTTTTACTTCAATTCATGTATTGTCCCCAAATGAAAATCCTGGCTACGCCCTACATGCGAGACAAACACGAGCTAAGGGGGGGGGGGGGGGGGGCGACCGCCCCCCCCCCCCCCCCTGTATCCGCCATTGGGCTCGGGCAGCCATCATGGTTGAATGATCACAACCAAAAGGGGACATTTTCATCTGGAGTGATCCTACGAAGTTAAATGAAATCTCTTCATAAATATGACCTGTAGACTGTGCTCGAGATTTTCGGGCTTCGGGGCACCTGTAGCCATCACAGTTGACCAACCACGACCAAAAGGGGATGTCATCATCTAGGCATTATATGGAGTCAACCTAATAAGTTACAATGAAATCCTTCCATAAATACGACCTACAGACACGCTAAAGGTTTTTGGGCTTGGACAGCCATCAAGGCTGAATGATCGCGACCAAAAGGGGACGTTCTCATCTAGACATTATTTGGAGTTATCCTACCAAGCAACAATGAAACACCCCCTTCATAATTATGACCTGTAGACTGTTCTAAAGGTTTCCGGGCTTTGGGCCCCTGTAGCCGTCACAGTTGCCCAATCGTGTCCAAAAGGAGACGTTCTCATCTAGACATTATATGAAGTCAACCTACCAAGTTACAATGAAATCCCTTCATAAATATGACCCGTAGACTGTGCTAAAGGCTTTCGGGCTTCGGGCACCTGTAGCCATCACAGTTGACCAATCACGACCAAAAGGGGATGTCATCATCTAGGCATTATATGGAGTCAACCTAACAGGTTACAATGAAATCCTTCTATAAATATTTATTTATTTATTTATTGATGTTTAAGGTCACATATTTATGCACAATGGCTAATCATGACCGTGACAGTTTTACGGGTGGAGGAAGCCGGAGTACCCGGAGAGAACCACCGAGCAACGACGAGCAGCTGCCAGCTCCCCAACATTGTAACTCTGCACTGCAGCACAGGCAGTGTTAGATTGGTTGAAGACATGCGTACCATCGACGTGCAGTACGCCTTAGTACACGGCGTCATCGTGCCCCCACGCGGGCAATGGAGATGAAGTGTCTTGCCCAAGGACACAACGCGGTTGCCGCAGGTGGGATTTGAACCGAGGACCTCTCGGCTTGCAGCTTGCACCTCTATCTTCTGAGCCACCGCGCTCCCTTCTATAAATATAACCTTTTGTCTATGCTAAAGGTTTTTGGGCTCGGGCACCCATCAAGGCTGAATGATCACGACCAAAATGGGACGTTCTCATCTAGACATTATTTGGAGTCATCCTACCAAGTTACAATGAAATCCTTTCATAAATATGACCTGTAGACTGTGCTAAAGGCTTTCGGGCTTCGGGCAGCCATCATGGTTGAATGATCGCAACCAAAGGGGACAATCCCATCTGGGCATCATCTGGAGTGATCCTACGAAGTTACAATGAAATCCCTTCATAAATATGACCTGTAGACTGTGCTCAAGGTTTTCGGGCTTCGGGCACTTGTAGCCATCACAGCTGACCAATCACTACCAAAAGGGGATGTCATCATCTAGGCATTATATGGAGTCAACCTAATAGGTTACAATGAAATCCTTCCATAAATATGACCTTTTGTCTATGCTAAAGGTTTTTGGGCTCGGGCACCCATCAAGGCTGAATGATCACGACCAAAATGGGACGTTCTCATCTAGACATTATTTTGAGTCATCCTACCAAGTTACAATGAAATCCCTTCATAAATATGACCTGTACATTGTGCTAAAGGTTTTCGGGCTTCGGGCACCTTTAGCCGTCACAGTTGCCCAATCAAGTCCCAAAGGGGACGTTCTCATCTAGACATTATATGAAGTCAACCTACCAAGTTACAATGAAATCCCTTTATAAGTATGACCTGTAGACTGTGCTAAAGGCTTTCGGGCTTCGGGCATCCATCATGGTTGAATGATCGCAACCAAAGGGGACAATCTCATCTGGGCATCATCTGGAGTGATCCTACGAAGTTATAATGAACTCCCTTAATAAATATGACCTGTTGACTGTGCTCAAGGTTTTCGGGCTTCGGGCACTTGTAGCCATCACAGCTGACCAATCACGACCAAAAGCGGATGTCATCATCTAGGCATTATATGGAGTCAACCTAACAGGTTACAATGAAATCCTTCCATAAATACGAACTTTTGCCTATGCTAAAGGTTCTCATATAGACATTATTTGGAGTCATCCTGTCAAGTTACAATGAAATCCCTTCATAAATATGACCTCTAGACTGTGATAAAGGTTTTCGGGCTTCGGGCCCCTGTAGCCGTCACAGTTGCCCAATCACGTCCAAAAGGGGACTTTCTCATCTAGACATTATACGAAGTCAACCCACCAAGTTACAACGAAATTCCTCAATAAATATGACCTGTAGACTGTGCTAAAGGTTTTCAGGTTTTGGGCTCGGGCAGTTGTCACGATTGGAAGATCATGCCCAAATGGGGAAATTCTAATCTAGACATCATAAGGAGTCATCCTACCAAGTTACAATGAAATCCTTCCACATTAAACATGACCTGCAGACTGTGCTAAAAGTTTTTGGGTTTCGGGCTTGGGCAGCCATCACGGTTGATAGATCATGCCCAAAAGGGGACGTTCTCATCTAGGCATTATACAGAGGCATTCTACCAAGTTACAATGAAATCCCTTCATAAATACGACCTGTAGACTGTGCTAATGGTTTTCGGGTTTTGGGCTCGGGCAGCCATACCGGTTGCCCGATCGCGACCAAAAGGGGGCGTTCTCATCTAGACATGACACCAAACCTGCATATGAAATTTCGTGACGATCAGATAAGAACTGCGGGGTGTAGCCCGTGCTAAAGGAAAATGTGAACAGACTCACAGACTCAGACTTCCGCACGCGTGATGGCAATAGCTTATCTTGACTATGTCAAGTTAAGCTAAAAATCACTTCCGAAAATATCATTTCCTAATGTAATGATATTGGTCCATAACAATGTCTTCAAGTCTGTTAAGTCAAATCAGGCAATTTCAAAATTCTCCATTCATTTTCCAATTTTTATAATATTAAACATACTCTCACATTTGTTATTTGTCCATAATTTTGGGATGTCAGTATGTGTCTGTCTTGGTTCGAATACTTTGGATTTTAGTTTAGTTTTAGGTAGAAATGTCGATGCCAAATATTTGCAGTCTCCGTAAATTGTCAATACGTCAGTTGAAATTTCTTCGTATACAACAGGGTCCTCAGTCGTGAGAAGCCATGCATCTGAATCGGCACGTCGATTTACCCAATAATACCCCAAACTACCCAATAACACCCAATAATACCGGCCGTCACGTCTACCACCCCCCCCCCCCCCCCACACACACACATGCACAACCATGTCGACAATGCCGACGATTGCAAAACAAGTTTGTGTGTGTGAGGGTGTGTGTTCATTTATTTTCGAATAACAAAATATGAAATCTGATTCAATTGTTACTTATGTATTTCATATTTCCCAAACTGCAAAATAGTCCACATGGATGACCTTTGTATCATAAATACACACGTGTCGTTACTTGCACATTGCTATTTTTCTCACTCAGCTGTTACTAACTCCTGGGTTGCCCGTGTTCATCAAAATTAGCCACGACTATCAGTAGTATCGTGCATGGTAAAACCCATCGTAGAGTGATTGACTAATTCCTGGGGTGGGCCCCGTGTTCACCAAAATTAGGCACGACAATCGACAGTATCACAGTAACACCCAAGGTAGAGTGTCGCCATTTTTCCCACTTACATTGCTGATCGCCGTCGCAGTGGCCAATTGACTAATTCCCGTGGTACCTAAATCTAAAATCTAAAAGAAAGGTTTTAGCGCGGCGAAGGCGCGCTGGGACGTTATGGGACAAGCCCTTTCGACCCTCGATTACTGTATAATATTGTTCCTTTTGCTTTTGTCATTCACCATGTCCGAGCGTGTTAAGGGAGGAGAGAGAGAGAGAGTTAGCGGCGTTTGTGTCTTGCTTCTTTTCTTGGAGGGAGGAGGCTGTGACGGTGATGTTGTGCTTATATCGGATGATGGTTGGAGGTGGGGGGGGGGGGGATGGGGGTCTTCCTTTGCTAGGACCCCTGGACTTCTGGATTTTTCATTCTCCCCATTCTTTCGCGGAGCAGTTGAACTTGTCTGAATCAGTAACCTGAACACAATTATAAAGTAACTTGACAATCCAAGCAAAACTTTTCAAGTTATCGAATGCGAAAGGGATTGGAGGAATTTTCAATTTGAAAGATAAAGGGTTAATATCTCAGGATTAAATTATCAGATTTACACCAAAAACTATACAGCTCAGCACATCAGTAACCTGAACACAAATATAAAGTAACTTGATAATCCAAGCAATATTTTTCAAGTTATCGAATGCCAAAGGGATTGAAGGAATTTTCAATTTGAAGGATAAAGGGTTAATATCTCGGGATCAAATCATCAGATTTACACCAAAAACTATACAGCTCGGCACATCAGTAACCTGAACACAAATAACAAGTAACTAGACAATCCAAGCAATATTTTTCAAGTTATCGAATGCCAAAGGGATTGGAGGAATTTTCAATTTGAAGGATAAAGGGTTAATATCTCAGGATCAAATTATCCGATTTACACCAAAAACTATACAGCTCGGCACATCGGTAACCTGAACACAAATATAAAGTAACTTGACAATCCAAGCAATATTTTTCAAAATATCGAATGCCAAAGGGATTGGAGAAATTTTCAATTTGAAGGATAAAGGGTTAATATCTCGGGATCAAATCATCAGATTTACACCAAAAACTATACAGCTCGGCACATCAGTAACTTGAACACAAATAAAAGTAACTTGACAATCCAAGCAATATTTTTCAAGTTATCGAATGCCAAAGAGATTGGAGGAATTTTCAATTTGAAGGATAAAGGGTTAATATCTAAGGGTCAAAACAACAGATTTACACCAAAAACTATACAACTCGGCAAATCAGTAACCTGAACACAAATATAAAGTAACTATACAATCCAAGCAATATTTTTCAAGTTATCGAATGCCAAAGGGATTGGAGGAATTTTCAAGTTGAAGGATAAAGGGTTAATATCTCAGGATCAAATTATCCGACTTACACCAAAAACTATACAGCTCGGCACATCAGTAACCTGAACACAAATATAAAGTAACTTGACAATCCAAGCAATATTTTTCAAGTTATCGAATGACAAAGAAATGGATACGGACACAGGACGGACAGACGGACGGACAAAGGATGGTCACCCCGGATGCCGGCATTATGTGTACCACACATAGTATGGGTACACATAAAAAGGGACTTGGCTTTAACAAACTTGAATCTCATCCCCCTTAAGGATGCTACACACCACATATCAAAACATTCCGACTGCTGGATCTGAAGAAGAATATTTTTAAAGAAAATTCCTCATTTCGAACTAAGTTACAATTCAAGCTCCCACAGTGAGCCCAAATATGGACCTAGGGATATGGCTTGAACAAACTTGAAGCCAAGTTATCGAATGCCAAAGAGATTGGACCTAGGGATATGGCTTGAACAAACTTGAATCCTCCAAAGTTCGAATTCGGGCTTCTATAGTGAGCCCAAATATGAATCCAGGGGGCCGATTTGAACAAACTTGAATCAGATTCACCCCACAATGTTGCATATCAAATATCAAAAGATTCTGCCTGCTGGATCTGGAGAAGAAGATTTTTTAAGAAATTTGCCTGAAATGCACTAAGTTCGAATTTAGGCTTCTATAGTGAGCCCAAATATGAATCCTGGGGGCCGATTTGAACAAACTTGAATCACACCCATACCAAGATGCTGCATACCAAGTATCAAAAGATTCTGCCCACTGGTTCTGGAGAAGAAGATTTTTTAATAATTTTTCTATAATTCATACGGTGCTATCAGAGTTATGCCCCATACAGAGCCCCCCCCATGGGACGTGGCCATTTCATTTGAACAAACATGAATTGCCATATAGTAATGAACATCCACATGACGTTTCGTGAAAATTGGACCAGTGGTTTCAGAGGAGAAGTTGTTTGAAAAATGTTCACGACAACGGACGGCTGGTGATAAGTTAAGCTCCCTTCGGTGAGCTAAAAATTGAGGCCATTTTGACCAAAAATTGGGGCCGTTTTGTCCAGCACCCCTTCACACCAGCACAAAGACAAAACACTGTGGCGATCTTCTTGTTTGAAGCTGTCAGCTGTGCAGGGTATTTGTGCATATAATTACATTCTCTTTTGGCATAATTACAGTTGTTTCTCCAATGACTGACAAATAGTTTTACTACACCACAATAACCATTATTTTTTACAATAGTTCCCAGTCAAGTCTAGGCCCCCTAAGTGACCAATTGAGGAAATGGGAATTACGCTTACAAGCCAACTTGGACGTTTTGGACGCATAAATTTAAGATTCAGGAGCCAAATCAGAATTTAAGGAGTCAAATTCACATTGATTACTTGCTTGGTTGGTCCGTGCACACTTTGCTAAAAGACTAGTTTTGATACTTGGACTTGAGTCACACACACGCACCCTCACAGTTGGTCAAACAAATGGAGGTCTGTAGTACCGATTCGGAGTGTTGGGGATCCGGCATGACCAATTTGAAATTTGAAGTACAAGTATAGTACCTATTATGTTTCTTCACAACTGCACATATATTTTTTATACAAAAACAGATTTGAACAAGTGCAATAGCAAGGGTGGCTATGCCCCACCCCTCTACTGCCAAGCATGAGTTTCTAGTCATTTATCTTTGTTGATATTGAATAAATAAATATCTTATTCCATTCTCCATTAAACCATAGCACCAATACAGGCCACCAAATGTGTCCATTGGACACTAATGCTCCTGCTTAAAAGGGCCATAACTCTGCCAAAAAATAGTGGACCACGCCCACTGTCAATCCCAACCTGTATTATGTGGTTATAAACCTATGTATAAAATCTTGTTTTCATTTCGTTCAGACAAACTAAAGTTATCATTCGGAAACCATACTTGGGATGGACAGACACAGCTAACACTTAATGCTCCTTTGCCAGTTTGGTGGGGACAGAAAAAAAGACTTTAACTATAATGCAAACTGGCTAATGTTCCAACTATATCACCAAGGCATGCCTTCATTGAAGGCAAGCCTTGATGATGTAGTTGGAATATTTTATCCATCAGGACTTGAGCCATCAGTCATGACAAACCCTTTTACACACCTACAAACGGTCATCTTCACAACTCTTCTGGTGATATAATGACAAAATCAATGATAGCAGGAAAAATAACACCTGAGATTCAAAGTTGTTACCTTACTTGGTACTTTTTAATTGGTGAGACAGTGTTGTTGTGAGGAAAGCCCCGTCAAATTTCTGTCTGCTTTCATAAAAACAGAATGAGTGGGTTGCTGCATAAAATACCTGTTACTGGTCTTTCAAAGGAAAAACAAACAAAATCATAATTCTTTTTTCCATTTTTTATATTTACAAAGTCTGAGAAAAGTACAAAATGTGTTCTCACAGCACTAATAGGTGATGCACATGATATATTGTGAAAGTTATAATGTTGTGTAGATATGAAACCAACCTTCTTGTCATTTTGTCAAAATAGACAACTTTTAAGATTTGTTTATTATTCAAAATATGTTAACCCTTTACCCAATGCAGACAATTCAAAATTTATTTTTACTAATTGTTTTTTTTAAAAACAAAAAATTTCAACAAAACAATATCATGTGACCCCCCTTATTGGGATCACAAGATATGGTTTTGTTGAAATTTAAAAAAAATAAATATATTTTTCAGCTGCTTGATTTGTAAACCATGTGAGTGGATGCAAACAATTCGTTTGGGAAAGGGTTAAAGTTTCATTAGGAGAGTGGCAAAATATAAGTGATAAAAATAAAAAAAAAAAACAGTCATACCTTACAATTAAAATCCTAATAAAATATGCAAATGAGTATGTCACGTGGGGTGGGATAGAAATATCCCACCCGGCTGTCTCACCTGGGACATGTGTATGTTTCACGTATAGTGGGGAGAGAATATTATTATTCCTGGTGGGTGAGGGTGTGAGACGGGGAAATCTCACCCGAGAGCAAGATATTTTGGCCAGATAGGAGGCTTGATTAGCCAGTTGGCATTATAGTTAAAGGCTTTTTTATGCCCCTGCCAAATTGACAAAGGAGCATTAAGTGTTAGCTATGTCCGTCCATCCCCAAATATGGTTTCCAGACGATAACTAGTTTGTCTGATCGAAATGAAACAAGAGTTTATACATAGATAATACTGGTTGGGATTGATAGTGGGTGTGGTCCGATATTTTTTTGCAGAGTTATGGCCCTTTTAAGTGGGGGCATTAGTGTCCAATGGACACATTTGGTGGTCTGTATTGGTGCTATGGTTTAATGGAGATAAGAATAAGATGTTTATTAATTCAATATCAACAAAGCGATATCCTTGGCATTGTAAAAGAAAATGTTCCAGGGTCTCCGTATCTCCTGATCTACGCATTTTACATGCATCTTTCCTCAACCTTAACGATTTCCCCACACAACTCTGGTGACTTGGATCTCAGCTTGAACAGTAGTGACCACCCAAACGACCCATTTAGGTACTCCTCAAATGCTGGCCTTTCCTTATTTTTCAGCCTGTTCAACGATCTTTTGGTCCTAACTCCAGCCCTCCAGTTTCGGTTACAGTCTTCCAGTACCCTCCGTTCGAGAAGAGTTTTTCCATGTTTTACCCCCTTCTTGGTCTCCAATATCAATTGAATTGTTCTCCATCAACTCCCTTGTCTGCCATGCCCATCTGGTGGGAATACTAGAGCCACCCACCCTGCTTTACCCCCCAAAAAGGCTAAATTACCTGCAGAATATTCTGCATGCACATCTCTGTGCACTTTACACTTAAATGCAGTCCATCCTGACCATACAGATTCTGCTTACTTGAAAAGGCCCACCCCTAGTTATCAATAAATGGTATCACTGGAAAACACAGGGTTGTCCGATACATGTGATATTTAATAATTTATAATAAACCATACTGATATAGATGCCACACCACATCAGTTTGTAAAATATTAAACCTCCGAGAGTGACCCCTGATATCTGTAGATATTAGCACGATCTACAAAAGTTTAATTTATAATAAACCATGCAGATATGGATATCAGTGTAAAGATAAATGTTTAATAATCCATAAGGTTTTCACAAGTAAACTTCAACTTATAACTTTATTTTGCAGTTGGCTGTTCAGAGAGTATTTTTATCAAGGATGGATACAGAAATTGGAAGAAAGCTACTAGGAAAGATGGCAACTTCGAAAAACACGGTAAGTCACGAATGCACCAACTCAGTCGTGAAATATTCAACTACAGGAAGACATCAGTCCCAATCAGTGGACAACTGTCTGAAGTTGAAGCTGCCAACTTATCTCGAAAGGAGACGTTAAGAAAGGAAAACAGAGACATTGCCAAAGTTATATTCGATGTTGTCCAACACATTGCTCTTCAAAATGAAGCATTCCATGGCAAGATGAGCGGGACACTTCGCAAAAACAAGGCAAATTCTTAGAAGAAATCAAATTTGTCGCTAAGTTCCACACACCATTACCAAAGTGGTTGGACAATCACCCCAAAAACGTGACCTGGCTAAGTCCCGAGATGCTGCAAATAATATCAAGATGTGTTCTAGAGACAATAAAAGGTCCGGTTCAGGAGGCCAAATATTATTCTGTGAAGTGACTAGTCATCTTCACTCATATATTTTAATTGTGCTGCGTTATGTGCATAAGTGTGCAATATATGAGGGAGTTGTAGGTTTTAAACACATAATGAGTCTGAACAGCAAATCTTTAACTGGCGTACTTATATTTGAGCTACATCTTAAGGTACCAGTTAGCAACATGATCAGGAAAGGATTTGATGGTGTCAGTAACATGTCAGGAAAAGACAAAGGCATGCAAAAACAACTAACTGATGCTGGAGCTACACATTCTCTATACTTCCACTGTTTTGCACATTGTTTGAATCTTGTTCTGGAAAAATGTACAGAAACCTTGTCATCCATGAGAGACATATTCAAAACACAACTGGTGCCATCTATAACCTCTTGGAAGGTTCTCAATAAAATTCCATGTATGAAGAACAGTTAAAAAGACATTCAATTAAAGGTGGTAGAAGAGCACTACACTCTTTCTCTGACACAAGATGGACGGCAAAATCAGACAATTTGACTGCTTTTATCAATATGTTACCTGCTATAATTGTAACACTAGACATCTTGGAAGAAAAAAAGACTGCATGTACAGGTATTTTGCTGAGAATAAAAAGTTTTGAACTCTTGTTGAAAGTGCATATTCTCAACTATTTCTTTGAACATTCAAGATATGCATCAGTATATTTACAGAGAAAGGACGTGGTGACTGCAGTGCATGCAGTGACAAACTTAAAGAATCTGCTGGCGTCATTACGCAATGAAAAGAGTTTCAATTCATTCGTGGATAAAGCAATTCCAGCTTTTCAGAAAGAAGTATCAAACAGCAACGTGTTTACCAGCTAGATTTTATGATGGTCAAACAATCTTAGATGACGCAACTGTAAGTTGCAGACTAGCAAGCGACATTTTTCTGGAGGTGCATGTTAAGTGATGATGCAACTGCCGGCATTTGAACTGGATAAGTGGGATGAAGAGAATTCCATGGAACACATATACAAGCTTGCTGCACGACTGAATCCTATTTTACCACTGAGCTTGTTTACTACGGTAAACAAGCAATGCATCACTTCCCAATGTTTCCATGGGAACGCTTACTGTTGAAAGTGCCACAAAGCCCCTATAAACACACAGGCATGGAGAGTGGAATCCCACCAAATACAATAGAACCTGTCTTGAGAGACCACCCTTTTTGCCATGCAAAAGTGGTCACCCAAAAGGGTGGTCTCTCATGACAGGTCCATTACAGTGTAAAACAACCAAATGGGACAAAGTCAGAGTGGTCTCTGAAGACAAGTTGTCTCTCATGACAGTGGTCTCTCAAAACAGGTTTTACTGTACATACATAAAGAAGAGTTTCAACCCAGGCACTTATTATTTATATTCTGTTGGCAAGCAAAATCAAAAGTTTCAGCCAATGGACCTCAGGGTACAACCCCGAGACCTACAAGGTTTGGATAGTACATTCATCTTTGGAACATCATGAAAATAATAAATATTACAACCCATTTTATTATATGACAGAAAACATCGGGTAAATTAATTGGCTAAAACACTTGCCACAAGTGTTGATATATTCCAGTATTCCTGATCTATTCTATTTTTTATCGAAATCAAGAGGATATTTCACCACTTTGTCATTGTTGTCTATAAATAGTGCAGGTAGGTTTTATATAATGATTCCAAGTACCTGCTTGCAGTAAAAATAGAAATGGTATTTCAACTTGCTCCTTCCTTTAGTTTCCCTGTTCCGATGTTCAGGAAGTGTTCAAATATAACAATTAACTACAACATGAACAAACTAGAGAATTGTAATTTGTTGGACAAATTACGGGCTTCTCTACTTTCCAATGTGAAAATGCAGACTAAAGTTGGCTATTATTGGCATTCTATAACAACATTTTTATTCTCACCCTCCTTGTGCTTGAGGGTTAAATCTCGAGATTAAAAAGTAAACAGTAACTTTCTTCTGCAATCATTGTTACATCTATCCATACCAAAATAACTGCTACAACAACCTTGCAATTAGAGGAAATGAGTACAGATGTTTGGAAAATTCACTGAAAATCATTTTTTGTCAGCCAATACTATTCTTTATGTGGCCAAAGCATATGTTGGGTTAAGCCCCAAAGCATAACTTACAGTAGCAGATTTGTTCATTAAGCATCTCTACCCATAGCAAAACAACAAAGTATCTAAAATTAACCCTTTCCAAAATGACAGGAAAATATAACCAAATTTAGCTAATTTTAGCATTTATGAATGAAAATCTTACCTTCATTGTGCTCGAGGGTTAAAGATGAGATTAAAAACTAAACAGTAACCTTTTTCTGAAGCATTGTTGCATCTATGCATACAAAAATAATTGTAACAACAACGTTGCAATTAGAGAAATTAGCGCTTGAAGTTAGTCAATCTCGAAGATAAAATGCTATATTCCTATTATTTGTGGCCAATAGGGGTTAATTTTAAAATATTTGTGTGGTGATTTTAGTGTATCATATTATGCTCTAAATGTGTGAACATTATTCATAGACTGAGTGTCTGATAAGAGACATGGTTGAATCTTTGGTATTTGAATGAACATGTACAAGTTGAGGGTACTCCAAGTCAAGGCACGCCATCTGGGTGAGGGTTAAAACTTGGAATAAAACATATAACAGCAAGATTGTTCTTGGATGAATGTCCTATCTTCTCATGGAAGACGTTTTGAGAAAATATGGCTCCAGTGCTGAGAAATTGCATGTAAATTTGGACGAAAATAACAATTATTCTCACAGTACCCTTATAGGAAGTCTCAAATCTGCCAAGGATTAACTATTTAATAATAACATATAGAACAAAATTTGTCACACTTGGACTGCAGCATGCAGCTATAGAAAACATTCAGAGCTCAATCAATTAAAAATGGAGTAAATCGTCACCTAAACTTACCAAATCCTGAAATGAAAATTGAGTATTTTTGGACGATACCTACTTTTAAGCAACCAGAATGGGATAGGGTTAAACTTTACAACCAAACATACAACAGCAAATATGCTTACACTACCTCAAACAAAATAGGCATGGCATACACAAATTAAACGACATCAAGTCAAACATTTGATACAGATTCCAGATTGATAATCAGATTAAAATAAATGATTGGCTAAACTTGTATTCAGGCAAATAGACGGGTTGTTAGTCTCACATAGCCGGTCGGGCGAAGGTAATTAACTACAAACACTGTTAAGTAAACTTGCTATAGTCCGTATCAATGAATTGTCTCACTCAGCCTGTTTGGATTAATTTAATGATAACTGATCATTAATGTTTGGGAATATTGTTAACACTTAAGGTGGTGCTTTTATTTCTGCGATAAATATATATTATGAGATATGCTCACTCTCTCTCTCACATGGTATAAACTCCAGGTAAGGGTTAGCACTTAAACATGGCCAGTGCTCAAGTGAATGTTGAATTTATCCCCAATAACCGTGGGGGACGTTACCTCATATTTGATGGGTATAAGTACAGCATAAAGTCACGAAGTGTTAGTGATGTGTGGTGGTCTGTTCTAGAAGAAGCACCAGAGGGTACAAACATTGAACAGTTCACTGATTATGTTACTGCATACTGGGTCGAAGGTGACCATGGACGTTGTATGTGGAACCATTTTGACACGGTTGGACCCCGTACCACTAACCACATCGAAGGGTGGCACAGAAAGCTGAGTCTTTTTATTTGCATGATTGACTTCATTAAGAAGGAACAAGCTTACCAGGAAGCAATGGTATTACAACTGAATGCTGGTGGGAGACTTCAACCATGGAAGAAAAAGTACAGGAAAATTGACAATTCCATTGGTTGGTTTGGTTGGTTTGTTGGTGGCTAACGTCACATATTTATGCACCATGGCTAATCGTGACACAACATGGAGATGAAGTCAAGTTTAGTCAATCGTTGATCAACATGTTGCCCATTTTAGAGGACTTTCACCCCAAGCATTGGTGACTGGGTCCTATTTGACAATTCCATTGATCACTTCAAGAGAAAGTTTCTCAGTGGTGATATAGGACTACTACGCTATTTAGATTCTGTGTCACATCTAACTGGATATTGAAGTGGTATGTACTATATTTATTATTATTGTATTTATTATACGGCAGTAGAAAAGTTAATATCAATCAATAAATTTGTCAATTTTACAAGTAAACCTTGTACTTTATTAGATAATGACTATAGTCGGCAACTCTTTGATCACAAGGTAGTTCACACCTTACTCCGAAACAATGCCAACCGTCTAAGTGAGATGACCCCAAATAGCCAGGTATCTAAATGAGGTGGTGGGGGGCAGAAAGTTTTGGGGTTTCTTTTGGGGGGGGAGGGGCACCACCGCCATGCCACTGTTAGTTTTGATACTCGTTACGGGTATGATATAGCCATTTATTTATTTATGTAGTGACATAATGTCAAGACTGACCAATTACTGCACATTTTAGAGAACTTCCACCAAAGGCATTGGTAACTGGGTCCAAATTTATCTGTAAAACATAACTTGTTCTGCACAGTAAACATACACTGCTGAACTTTTCATTTGAAGATAAAAACTGGTACAATTCTAAGGAGGGAACAATGGACTCCCTTCCACTAGGGCAAGTAAACTCTCTAATTCCGGGACATAACACTTGAACTGCTGTGACTTGATTTCATAACTTCCTGATCATAAGTTCTTGTGTTGCCAAAGTGTTTCTGTAGAGAATTTAACAGTTTTAGGGCCAAGGCTGAAGTGTTTGTGTGGGTAATTTAACAGTTTTATGACCAAAGCTAATCTGAATAGCCCACAATATCAGTCATCATTCCTAGAGTCTCACTTGTCAAACTTATGGCTAGCATTTATGTGAAAACACTCAAAGAACCTTTTTACAGCATTTCACACAACAGTTCATCAGCAAGAACAAGAATGCAAAATCCATGCCATTATTCCCTCACTCTGTGAACAAAAATCAAGTACAATATGTGAATTGTCTAATAAAGAAAGGGGAATAGCTGTTGGATGATGCCCTCCTCCAAAATGTTTCAAGAAAACAAAAGGGAGTAACTTTTGGGCGATATCCTCTGGCATTGTAATTTTGCACTGTGAGCACATGCAGGGTTCCTGCAGGCAGGGACTAAAAAAATTCAAAGCTATTACAGGCCGTTTCACGACATATTTCAGAATTTTTCATGGCTATTTAACTGTCAAAGTCAATGATTTTCAACACTTGCCTTCACTAGTCCTAACTAGGACCCTCCGGTCATTACCTGCCCCTCTCACTTCCCTTTCAGGGAAGTGGGAGGAGGGGGTAATAACCTGAGAGTCCTTGACAGGACTACATCTTCAAAAACTCTGGCATATAAAACTATATAGTTATGATCACATACTTCATTAGCACTTTTATTTCATGAGTATCCCAAGGATTTTCAAGGCCTTCTGGCCCATTTTCCATGATTTAAAGACCTTGATCAAATTCAAGGCCATTATTTGAATCCATGCCCCTGCAGGAACTCTTGATATGGCATATGATATGGAAGATACACATTAATTTCATAACAATCTGCTACTGATGAAGATGTACCAACATATACATTTTTTTCAATAAACCTTGGGGCATAACTCTAGACAGAATCCTTGGGCCACATTATTTTGAAATCATGGAAGTATTTAGCAAATCATGGTGAAGATATATGATAAATTTCATCACAATTATGCCGACTACTAGCGATAGTTATTCTATGTTTATAACTGTGTGTGAACAGGTGGATGGCAAAATGGCAGATAGATGTAATCCAGTATACAGCCGAATCTCTTTGAGAGTGGAGGTATAACAAAATAAATTAAATAACACTCTTTTGGAAAGTGGAAATACAATAAAGATACACGGGGGCGGAGTGGCTCAGTTGGTAGAGGTGCAGGCTGCAAGCTGTGCGGTCCTTGGTTCGAATACCACCTGTGGCAACTGTGTTGTGTCCTTGGGCAAGACACTTCACCCCCACTGCCCACATGGGGGCACAGTGACATTGAGTACTAAGGCATACTGCACGTCGCTGGTGCACCTGTTTTCAACCAGTGCCAACCCTGCATGTCTGGAGTTACTATGCCATGGAGCTGACAGTTGCTTTCCATTGCTCAGTGGTTCTCTCTTGGTACTCCGGCTTCCTCCACCCGTAAAACAGTCGTGGTCATGATTAGCTTTTGTGCAGAAATATGTGACCTTAAACACCAATAAATAAGTAAATAAATAAATAAATAAATAAATAAATAAATAAATAAATAAATAAATAAAGATGTTGAGCCTTATTCTGAAATAGACTTTATTTTTTTTATTGCTGGTTAAGGTTACTTTCAGCATGTATGGCTATCTCATGACCTCATTATCACAACACAAGTTTTAAGTCAAGTTTAATCAATCATTTATATATGTGCTGCCTACTTTAGAGGACTTCAAACACACTATTAATTGAAAATAGAATATGTTTTCATTTTTGGAATTCACTTTAAAAAATTTCCACAATCCTTGATAAGTATTTTCAATAGTTCCTTGAATCCAGCACCCTATGTAACAACATGTAACAAACTTAACCAAAGCATTTTTACGGCCTTAGTCATTATATATTTTTATGTAGCATGTGATATGGCAGTTACCAGTTTTTTTATAGCCAGAAAGTGTGACTAACCCTGTGCACTACACAAGGCTAGTTAAACTCTGGTTATAAAAACAATTCATTTCTAACTGAATAACTAACCCTGTGCACTGTACAGCCTTGGTGTAACTGTCATCTATATCAACTCTTTACCCAATGTAATGGTCAAAACCAGCCAGTACTATTCAAACTCAGCTTAAGAACTCTTGTTGGGTTTGTTTTTAGTGAATTCCAAAAATGAAAACATATTCTATTTTCAATTAATAGCTTGTTTTCAATCCTAAGCACTGACAACAACGTCCTTTCCACTAGTAAAACAACCTTTTTTATCACAATAAACAAGAGCTTCTCCACTTTCCAAGGTTCCTACAGCAGCAATAATTGTGGCTTAAGGTCACTTTCAGCAAAACGGGACTACACTGATAACGCAACAAAAGTATTAACCCTTTACCTAATGAATCGGCCATACCCACCCATGAAATATACAGATTCAGCCACTGCCCAAAAAAATAGGCCGATGAAATCGTCAGATGTGTACCCATACGCGCAACTAGTAGAAAGCTGTATGACGGAGGGCCACCACGGATGCCGACATTATGTACACCATACATGGTATGGGTACATATAGAAATGGATTGGAGGAGTGTCTAATTTGATGGATAAAGGGTTAATATCTCCGGATCAAATTATCAGATTTACATAAAAAACTAAACAGCACAGCACACCAGTAACCTGAATAAATATATAAAGTAACATGACAATCAGATTGATATTTTTTGAGTTATCTCATGCCAAAGGGATTGGAGGAATTTTCAATTTGAAGGATAAAGGTTAATATCTCGGGATCAAATTATCAGATTAACACCAAAAACTATACAGCTCAGCACATCAGTAACCTCAACACAATTATAAAGTAACTTGACAATCCAAGCAATATTTTTCAAGTTATCAAATGCCAAAGGGATTGGAGGAATTTTCAATTTGAAGGATAAAGGGTTAATATCTCAGGATTAAAATAACAGATTTACACCAAAAACTATATATCTCGGTACATCAGTAACCTGAACACAAATATAAAGTAACTTGACAATCCAAGCAATATTTTTCAAGTTATTGAATGCCAAAGGGATTGGAGGAATTTTCAATTTGAAGGATAAAGGGTTAATATCTCGGGATTAAATTATCAGATTTACACTAAAAACTATACTGCTCGGCACATCAGTAACCTGAACACAAATATAAAGTAACTTGACAATCCAAGCAATATTTTTCAAGTTATCGAATGCCAAAGGGATTGGAGGAATTTTCAATTTGAAGGATAAAGGGTTAATATCTCAGGATCAAAATAACAGATTATTTACACCACAAACGATACAGCTTGGCACATCAGTAACCTGAACACAAATATAAAGTAACTTGACAATCCAAGTAATATTTTTCAAGTTATCGAATGCCAAAGGGATTGGAGAAATTTTCAATTTGAAGGATAAAGGGTTAATATCTTGAGGTCAAATCATCAGATTTATACTAAAGGGATTGGAGGAATTTTCAATTTGAAGGATAAAGGGTTGATATCTCAGGATCAAATTATCCGATTTACACCAAAAACTATACAGCTCGGCCCATCAGTAACCTGAACGCAAATATAAAGTAACTTGACAATCCAAGCAATATTTTTCAAGTTATCGAATGCCAAAGGGATTGGAGGAATTTTCAATTTGAAGGATAAAGGGTTAATATCTCAGGATTAAATTATCAGATTTACACCAAAAACTATACAGCTCGGCACATCAGTAACCTGAACACAAATATCAAGTAACTTGACAATCCAAGCAATATTTTTCAAGTTATCGAATGCCAAAGGGATTGGAGAAATTTTCAATTTGAAAGATAAAGGGTTAATATCTTGGGGTCAAATCATCAGATTTACACTAAAAACTATACAGCTCGGCACATCAGTAACCTGAACACAAATATAAAGTAACTAGACAATCCAAGCAATATTTTTCAAGTTATCGAATGCCAAAGGGATTGGAGGAATTTTCAATTTGAAGGATAAAGGGTTAATATCTCAGGATCAAATTATCCGATTTACACCCAAAACTATACAGCTTGGCACATCAGTAACCTGAACACAAATATAAAGTAACTTGACAATCCAAGCAATATTTTTCAAGTTATCAAATGCCAAAGGGATTGGAGAAATTTTCAATTTGAAGGATAAAGGGTTAATATCTCAGGATCAAATTATCAGATTTACATCAAAAACTATACAGCTCGGCAAATCAGTAACCTGAACACAAATATAAAGTAACTTGACAATTCAAGCAATATTTTTCAAGTTATCGAATGCCAAAGAAATGGATACGGACGCCGGATGGACGGACAGACGGAGGGACAGATGGACAAAGGATGGACGAACGACGGATGGTCACCCCGGATGCTGGCATTATGTGTACCATACATAGTATGGGTACACATAAAAATGCATTTGATTGAAGGGTACATGATATGGTTTTTATGAAATTTTGAAAGAAATAATAATTAAAATAACAAAATTTTGCTGTCATGTGCATTGGTTAAAAGATTAAATGACTTATAATCTTGTTGACACACTCCATATATTGATTACCGAATCATATATCTGTACAGCAGAATATGTCACATTAAAAAACTTGTGCTGAAATGGTGATCAAATTTCCCAACCTGCAACTTGTTTAAATTGGTCCAATGAACAAGTCAACTGCCAACTTTCAACAATTATAGAATATTCTGAATCGAGTGTGTTATCCAACTTAAATCCCACTTTACATTAAATTCCTAATTTGATGAGAAAACAAGACTATAGCTGGCTGCCAGAGGAGGATAATTCTGCCTCCCCCCCCCCCCCCCCCCCCCCCAAAAAAAAAAAATGCCACGATACATTAGCCCCACAGATCTTTAGATAGTGGAAGCTAGGAAAATGTTTTAGTTAAAGGCCCTGTGACCCCCGAATTATCATTTGGGATAATTCATTGAAGACAATAAATAGCAGATTTTTCAATACACTGGAACTCTGTTATTTGAATAGCCACTTTGCCAATGAAAATTATTCAAATAACAGGAGTATTCAATTGACAGGGATTGTGCCACTTTCCTGTATTTTAGAGATAAACTTAATTCCCAGAGCTCTGTCAAACAACATATAATAAATTAAATGCCAGCATTGGATGTACCAAGGCCAAATAGGTCTATAAATAAAGGAAAACTGGGGAGAGTTATGGTAATTTCTTGACAGGTTACAAGATTTTTTATTCAATTAACAGGAGTTTACTCTATTACCTTTTTTTCCATTTACAGATCCAATTTGTACTGGAGGTACGGTTTTGTGTTGGGAAATTACTGGGTATATTCAATTAACATGGTTATTCAGTTAAGCGATATCCAATTAAGTGGGCTCCACTGTAATAAGTCATGACAACAAGAGGTCCCAGGGGGCCTGAGGGCACTCACCTGACATGGTAGTCTAAATATAAACCAGAGACTTGACTTGAATAAGCTGCATATGCCCCTTCTAAGAAAAGCATATACCAACTAGATGAAGCGATTGTACCCGCACAATACACAGGATTTTCCTTCGATTTTCAGTATCTACACTTTTATGTCCCAAAATTGAGATAAATGCATAAAAAATAAATTTTTTTCCCAAACAAAATATTTTCAGCCTAAATTTTTTTTTCTTCTTAAAACGCATAAAAAACCAAACAACTAATTTCCGGATTTTGGTCCAAAATTTTCTAAGTCCCACCCGGACCCCAAATTTTCAGTGTAAAAAAAATAAATTTTTGTCTTATAATTGATTGAAACGCATAAAAAACAAAAAAAAAATTCCGGATTTTGGTCCAAAATTTCTAAGTCCGGAACGGGGCCCCAAATTTTCAGCCTAAATATGAACCCAGGGACTTGGCTTGAACAAACTTGAATCTCACCCACCTAAGGATGCTGCATACCAAATATCAAAAGATTCTTATTGGTAGATATGAAGAAGAAGATTTTTAAAGAATATTCCTCATACTGCACTAATTTAAATATTTGGGCTTCCATAGAGAGCCCAAATGTGGACCCAGGGAATTGATTTCAATAAACATGTGAAACAATCTTCCAAAGATGTTATATGTGAAATTTGAAAGCTTTTAGAGCAGTGGTTTGGGAGAAACGAAGTCTTACATGTTTTTCCAATTATCCACACTGTTAAAAAATGCGGACTCAGCACTTTTTCAAAAGTCCCCAAAAAGTACCTCATGATAAAACCGATAGCAATTTTTTTTACCATTCCATTCTGTTGGTCCTAAGGAAGCGTCACACCAAATAAGAATTCTCAGTGCCGTGTAGTTTTGGAGATATGGGCGTTTTAATTTTTTTTCTATTTTTAGCTCCCACGGTTCCCATGGGGCGATGGGAAAAAAAAAAATTGGGCATAAATTAAGTACTTATGACCCAATAAGCCTTCATATCAAATTTGGTTCAAATCTGCCTCTCGGTTTGGAAAACGGAAATTTTGGGACTGGCAAAAATTCTTGCCCCCTCCCATAACGAAGGTAAATAATGCCAGACAAACTTCTCTTAAACAAACGTGATTCTAAACCTTAAAGATTTTCAAAAAATATGGCCATTTTTTCCCCACACCTAATTTGCATAAAAATCAAAATGCCCCTATATAACCACTACTTACATGAAATTTACCAATGGTTTAGGAGAAAGAGGCTCAAACACCACCTTCACACAGGACGACGGACGAAGAGTGATAAGAAAAGCTCACCCTGACTTTCAGTCAGGTGAGTTAAAAACTCACTCTGGTCAGCTTGAATGTTTGTATTTATTTATTTAATGGTAATTTAGGTTACTTTCAACATTTCTGGTGAAGCTTTTTTGGCTATATCATGACTGAACATAGCTATTAAATCAAATGTAGCCAATTGCTTATACTTATGCTAGCCACTTTAGAGGACTTCAACTCCAGGCATTGGTTCCGGTGTCACACGTCATCTCCCCCCCCTGGATATCTTCCCCCATGGTGAAGATATCCTAGGATATCTTCCCCTCTGGGGGGGGGGGGGGGAGATATCCTAGTATATCTTCCCCCCACCCTGAATATCTTCCCCCCACCACGAAAATTTTTTTTTGATTAATTTAACATTATTTGATGATGAAATGGCGAGAAAAATTTTTTTTTGGGGGCAAAATGTTGTTTTTTTCAGGTTCAACCTGGATATCTTGCTCTCATCCAGTTGAAAACCTGTGACAAAAAATCATTTCAATATTTTCTCAACTATTCTGGTTCATGTTGTCATGTGACATGAAGTGTAACTGTTTTGGGTCGAGAAATTGGTTTTGGATATAAACACTGAGTTAGGGTTGGTTGGAATGGGAGGTGGGGGGGGGGGGGGAAAGATATCCAGGCCTGGATATCTTCCCCCCCACCATGACAAAAAAATTTTTGTCGAACATTTGACACTAATTGATAATGAAATGGTGAGAGAAATAGATTTGGGACTTTAAAAATGGTTTTGGATAAGCACTGAGTTAGGATTGGTTGGAATGGGAGGTGGGGGGGAAGATATCCAGGCCTGGATATCTTCCCCCCCCCCCCCCCACCATGACAAAAAAATTTTTGTCGAACATTTGACACTAATTGATAATGAAATGGTGAGTGAAATAGATTTGGGACTTTAAAAATTGTTTCGGATAAGCACTGAGTTAGGATTGGTTGGAATGGGAGGTGGGGGGGGGGGAAGGTATCCAGGCTGGATATCTTCCCCCCCACCATGACAAAAAAATTTTTGTCGAACATTTGACACTAATTGATAATGAAATGGTGAGAGAAATAGATTTGGGACTTTAAAAATGGTTTTGGATAAACACTGTGTTCTCTTGCACTCTGCATGCATTCATAAACCATGCTTTACCTGATAACTGATAGCAAGCCAAATACAATCTATATGGTTATACATTTATATGGTAACATAGAAGCATTTGTGGTGATAGGAAATGGAGAAAGCAAATGGCAAGGTGCTGGCGTATTTTTTTAGTACAAAATTGTCGTCCCACAATGTCAGCAAATGTCACCATTTAAAATATTAAAGGCATGAGCAACTGCAAATAGTCCACAGTCTGAGTTGTTTGTCTGCCTAATTGTTTCTGGAAAAACAACTTTCACTCTGCTGGTTCTCATGAGGTCTCTCAGAAGTTTTTTCATTGAAGTGGGGAGTGATCTACATAAACTGTCGTAAATTTCAACAGTCCCTGAAGCGCAACCAATGGTGCTCACAGTAACCCAATGGTTGCCACCAGTATTTAAAATCTGAACAAATTCATGTGTAGGAATGTCAAATGAAGTTGAGGAGAAGATGGAACAGTTCTTGAGTCAAATTAATCCAAAAAATGTTTTTATGGGTGGGGGGGGAGGGGGGGTATCCAGGGGGGGGGGGGAGATATCCTGTTACACCGGGTCCTATTTTACCAGTAACACAGAACTTATTTAATGCAGTAAACAAGCAGTGGGAATGTTTGTATTACGACAATAACTGTGTATTAGTTAAGTCACTCTTAAAAATAATGCACACTTAATGTTCAAGACTGTAATTCTTTTGACTAACAGAGAAGGTAAAACTAAGGTTGTTAGCATTAGGTTTTGTGTCAAATAAGTCGAGTTGTCAGAAGCTGGTTTAATTGTGTCTAATAATTCTTTCTATACATAAATACTGTCAAAGTGCCAGTCGCAAATGAATTGATGTATTTCAGTAAAGGCTGCATAAGTATAAATGGGTTAGGGTACATTTGTTATAACAAGTGGAAGTCTGTTGCAACAATTATGTTACTTGTATGTGTTTACTATTTTTACTGTGTTTACCATTTACAAATCTACAAATGGTTCTGAGCTAAATTATTTTTCAAAGTGAATTTGCGACTAGAGTATTGTTTCTATGACACCATTCAACCAGTAAGAGAAGCCTCAGTTTAACAAGATTTTATTCATAAATGACTGTTTTATTACAATTTATTGGAGAGTGCCATAAAGGCACTCTCCAATAAATTGTATCAAAATAATTTCGTAAAACAGTTTTTTTCTGCGGCTGAGCAAAGACAAATTAATACAGTTTAAAGCCACTAATGTGGGTTTGAGAACATTTCAATAGTGCCATGATAGTGGCTACTTGTACTCAACCCACGAAATTCCTTTGAAACTGTTTTAGAAACATAATTTGGGAAATAACTGATTGCAGAATTAACTGATTTCTGAAATTAAATTTCCTCTTTGGGTTCAATTCTGTATCACAAGAAGACACAAAACAACTGTCCATGAGTCTCTGTGAATTGAAAGAAAGCCCCATGAATATGAGCATAGATTCCCCCAAATCATCTCCTGTGTGGATACTGGTTGTCAATAAGAAGAAAGTGAACAGTGACAAGTATTATCCACCCACTATCACATGCACCAATCAAGATGTAGTATGAATTGATCAATGGCAACAGTTTCTGTTCAGTGACCAGATGAACAATGTGCCAACTTGGCGATGTTCTTACGACAACACTTCTCTGAGTGATCAATTCGGACTCCCATATTGTCCTTGAGCAAGGCACTTAACCCTGATTGCCCACATGGGGGGGCACAATGACGCCATGTACTAAGGCATACAGCACGGCGATGGTGTGCATGTCTTCAACCAATCTAACCCTGCCTGTGCTGCAGTGCAGAGGTACGATGTTGGGGAGCTGGCAGCTGCTCGTCGTTGCTCGGTGGTTCTCTCCGGGTACTCTGGCTTCCTCTACCTGTAAAAATGTCACGGTCATGATTAGCCATTGTGCATAAGTATATGACCTTAAACACCAATAAATAAATACGACAACACTTACGATTTTTGAGACATTATATCAGAAACTCTAATATAGTATTCGTACATCAATGCCCTTAATGACATTTAAATGGTAGAGTGCTGGAAGCCTTTGGGGCACTCTCCCATAAATTTTAATAAGGCAAAGATATGATGACAAATTTTGATGACCAAAAATAATTTAACCCTCTACCAGTTAATGTACAAAAGAAAAAAAACAAGTTGTAATCAGCATTGAGCTCACACCCAGCATATGTTTACAGCAATACATGGCAGTTGATGAGGATAGAAAATTTCTACTTGTGCTCATCAATACAAATAGTCAACTCTTTATCTGATGTAAAATGCATATCCTACAAGAACTATTCAAAAAATTTGCAGTCTATGCTGTGGCCCATTGGCTAGAACTTTTTACATTCCTATCCTGACATGCGTCATCTGTGTGGTGACACTTGATCCCCAATAACCTATGTGGGGGAATGGTGGAACTGTGTACTAAAGCACAGTGCCAGTAGTTATCTTCAACAGATACCAACCCTAGTTGTGCCGAGTTAGTCAAAGTTCCACAGTTACTGGCTATTGCTCGGTGGTTCTCTCCAGATAATCTGGCTTCCTTCACCCATAAAACTGTCCATTAAAATATGACCCTGCTGTTGAAAGTGTAAATAAACTCCAATAAACAAACAATTCATGAAAATTGCATTCAAATTTTATTATTTTCTCAATTCTTCCTCCATAACATATCTTAAGACCTCTAATTTGAAAAGCTTGTCATACTCATTATAATAAGAGGTACAGTATGTGAAGAGTGTATTATCACTAAATTACCCATAGAGTGGAGATTCCACCCAATTAATAATTGCAAATTTGTTGCAGAACACAACATACAAAGTTCCAGCCAATGCACCTCGGGTTAAACACGGAGGTCCATTGGCGGAAACACTGCTTGTGTTTTTTGTCCATACCCAGTATGTACAGAATTTGAAAGTGATACTTTGGGTGATAACTCCATGGGTGATTTAACTACAATCCACTCTCCACACACTGTAAGCAAGCTATCTTTTTAAGTCCAAAAAACCAAAACATTTTTTCCTAAATTATTATCAACAAAAATGATTGTTTCTCAGACATTTTTCTCTGAATTATTCGGTTGAGACAAGATACTTTTTCTTTCTTTTTTTTTAACACTTGAAGGTCTTGAGATTTTTTATACACTTCAACTAAACTTTGACATTCTGCTGCCACTGGAAGCAGAGAATTATGTTCTCGCCTGCATCTCATTTCAGTGGCATCAGAAAAGTTGTTCCCTCTGTTTCATTTCACCTTGTGTTAGGTCACGAATGTGTATCTCCCATATGTGAAGATTCAGGGCCTTCCCTGGGAAAAAAAACCTTCCCTTTCATCTCATCTGAAGCACCTTTAGTACTTTTTAAAAGTGAAGGAATAACTTAAGCAAAATGACACAGGAAATGTGTGGATGAGAGTAGTTTTGGGGTTCAGGTATTTTCAAGGAAAAATGAGTGTGTGTGTGTATGTGTGTGGGGGTCCATACCACCCCCCCCCCCACACATGCCCGCCCCACCCCACCCCCTCCTGTTGGTATGCTGCTGTCATATTTAAGGTTGTTTCTAGAAAAGTCTTGGCTGCCAAGCCAAGACTTGCCTAGAAACAACTGGCAGTCATTGGAATATAAGTTGTGAGTTTACCCATCATATTTATTACACATTAAAGTTGGAAAAAAAATGGCTTTCATCACTGCAGATTTTGATTTGTTAAAAATACAAGAGGCCCCAAGGAGCCTTAATCGCTCACCAGCCAAAGTGGTTCAAAGAAGAATTTGGGGGTCACATTCAGTTAGACATGGTTCATCAACACTACAAAGGAATGAAGTCATGAGAGACAAATTGTATGGAACTAGGGCTGTGGCTTGAACAAATTTGAATCTTACCCCCTAAGGATGTTGCATGCCAAATATCAAAAGCATTCATCTGCTGGATCTGAAGAAGATTTTTAAAGAAAATTCCTCATTTTGAACTAAGTTATCATTCGGGCTCCCACACTGAGCACAAATATGAACCCAAGGACTTGGCTTGAACAAACTTGAATCTCACCCCCTAAGGATGCTGCATGCCAAATATCAAAACATTCTGAATGCTGAATCTGAAGAAGATTTTTAAAGAAAAATTCCTCATATTGACTAAGGTATAATTCGGGCTCCCACAGGGAGCCCAAATATAGACCCAGGGACTTGACTTTAACAAACTTGAATCTCACCCCCTAAGGACGCTACACACCACATATCAAAACATTCCGACTCCTGGATCTGAAGAAGAAGATTTTTAAAGAAAATTCCTCATTTTGAACTAAGTTACAATTCAAGCTCCCACAGTGAGCCCAAATATGGAACTAGGGACATGGCTTGATCAAACTTGAATCTCACCCCCCTAAGGATGCTGCATACCAAATATCAAAACATCCCGTCTGCTGGATCTGAAGAAGAAGATTTTTAAAGAGAATTCCTCATTTTGAACTAAGTTATAATTCGGGCTACCACAGTGAGCCCAAATATGAACCCAGGGACTTGGCTTGAACAAACTTGAATCTCACCCCCCTAAGCATGCTGCATACCCAATATCAAAAGATTCTGCCTGCTGGATCTTGAGAAGAAGATTTTTAAAGAAATTTGCCTGAAATGCATCAAGTTCAAATCGGGATCCTATACTGAGCCCAAATATGAACCCAGGGGGCCGATTTGAACAAACTTGAATCAGATACACCCCAGAATGTTGCATACCAAATATCAAAAGATTCTGCCTGCTGGATCTGGAGAAGAAGATTTTTTAAGAAATTTGCCTGAAATGCACTAAGTTCGAATTCGTGCTTCTATGCTGAACCCAAATGTGAATACAGGGGGTCGATTTGAACAAACTTGAATCAGATTCACCCCAAAATGTTGCATACCAAATATCAAAAGATTCTGCCTGCTGAATCTGGAGAAGAAGATTTTTTAAGAAATTTGCCTGAAATGCACAAAGTTCGAATTTGGGCTTCTATAGTGAGCCCCAATATTGGTTGAGGGACTCGATTTGAACAAACTTGAATCAGACCCATACCAAGATGCTGCATACAAAGTATCAAAAGATTCTGCCTACTGGTTCTGGAGAAGAAGATTTTTTAAAAATTTTTCTATAATTCATACGGTGATATCAGAGTTATGCTCAATGCAGAGACTCCAAGGGACGTGGCCATTTCATTTGAACAAATATAAATTAACATATAGTAATGAACATCCACATGAAGTTTTGTGAAAATCGGACCAGTGGTTTCAGAGGAGAAGTCGTTTGAAAAATGTTCACGACGCTGGGCGGACGACGACGGACAGCAAGTGATAAGTTTAGCTCCCTTCGGTGAGCTAAAAACTGGAAACAATTTTTTTCTTTTGCAAAATTTTAACTAGTTTTCAAACAAAATTTTAATGACAAGGGAGGTGCTTGGAAAACAATATTTTTTCACTAGCCATATTCAAGAAACTTTTGCAGGAGTTGTTTTTCTTCAAGTTGTGTTAGGTAAAGGGTTAACAAAACACAAATGCATCTTTAATCCAGGTTTCACTGGCTAAAAGCACACTGTCAATATGCCCTCAACTGAGTAACCCAAGTGGAAAGGGTCAAACGTAAACCCTCATACCACTTAGCAAATGCCACCCATAATAAAGCTACAACAATACCCTCCACCTCCAATACATACTTTTCTTTACAACCTTGGAAATCTTTTACATCAGTTCTCATGTTGTCTCATCATTATTTCAACACTTTCTACTCAACATGAAAATGTCTTCATAGCTGACAGTCTGGCCATGTAATTAGATCAGGGTGCCTCCATGGTTCCATGAACAGAATTTGGGGACCTGTGAGGTTTAATTAACTGATAGAGCACCAAATTATTTTTAGTCATCACAATTTGTTCACACCTTCGCCTTGTTACAATTTATGGGACAGTGCCTACAGACTCTCTCCCATAAATTATAATAAGGCAAATCCATACAGACTAAATAACTTTCTTTCAAAGATAATACAAAACACATCCATATAATATGAAGCTTCTAAGTTGCGACAGCTGACCTTCACAATAAAGCTCAAATGTGGGGTTCATGCACTCTACCAATCAAGTCATTGAGTACCAGAAGTGCATATCTGAACCCTTCTGAAAGGTTCTGGTGCCTCAAAAAGCCTTCATTTTCCATGGATGCACTTCACCTTCTCTTCAGAGTAAAAAAAAAAATGTTCATATCTATTTGTCTTGTCATAATTTATTGGAGAGTGCCTATAGAAAACTGCAAAGTCGATATTACTCCCTCAGGCACTGTAGACCATATTGCTTTCCTCTGGAACTGTAAACCAAGTTTCCTTTTTTCTAGCATACTTTGCATGTCTCATTTTATTTTTTCAAAGATTTTACATCTGAACAAAAAATCCTGTGCACATCACTGTTTAAACCAGCATAATAAAAGGTTATAAAAGACTTGGACATTCTGTAGAGAGATTTCTCGGTATCACAAAAGTAGCGGTTCAGGGTTCCTGCAGGTAAGGGCTGATAAAATTCAAGGCTATTCAAGGCCGTTTCTTTTTTTAAAACTCTACAAAGGCCAAATTCAAGGATTTTCAAGGCCCTGCTTTCACTAGTTCAAACTAGGACCCTTTAGTCATTATCCCTTCCTCCCACTTTCCTCAAAGAAAAGTGGGAGAAGGGGAGTAATGACCAGAGGGTCCAAGTTAGTACTATGCCTTCACAAACTCTGGCATAGAACGACACACGTGTGAATGGGTTAATCGATATGGCACGAGTGCCAGCGCAGAAGGATACAAGAGGCCACAGGCCTCAAGTTTTATCCTTCCGCGATGACACAAGTGCCATATCGATTAACCCATTCACATGCCAGTAGGCACATAGAATACATTGAAACTCAGTGGACGAACTATCAACTAAAAGAACACATTTTATCATCAACCAAATTTGCAAGGGAACCCATGTTACTATTTTTAGCTATCGCTAGTCATTCCAATTGTAATTGCGGTGCACCATTTGTATAAAATTCCAGTGAAATTCATCCTGTATTCAAAAATAGTCTGGGTCAATGATTTCCAGATTTTCAATTCCCGCATGCTTTAGTGTTACTGTAGATGGATATTTCACAGAACAGACAGGTGTGTAATAAAATTCTATAAGTAAGATTATATGCTTCACCAGAAATTTTTGGGTGAATATTCAAGGCTGTTCCCTGCACCGAAGGCCCCGCAGGAACCCAGTGGTTTCCAGTCAGGTCCTGGCTGCATTTCGTTGATGCCACAACTTGATTGAAAAGCACAAGAAAGTCACTACTTCTTTTGTTGACATGATTATTAGGATCTGCACCTGCAAAAGTGTTTCTTACATTACAATAATAATCAAATGAGACTTATACATATTTTTTTAAAAAAGTAACAAATATATTTTGATGACATGTTCCTATGTTTATTAAAAAGGTTTCGATTGAAATGCATTATAAACAGAAAAATGTTCTCCTTAACAATACACACCTGAAATAAATGCTGCTGCAAAAAAATGTTTAAAATTGACCCGTGTAAATAGTTTTAAGATTCTAAGCGACGCCTCCTTCTTAAAAATTTGCTTAGTTTCCATTCTGTATGATTTAGCATCTGACTCCCATTATAGACGTTTAACATGGTGACATTGTCATCATATTCCAAATCTGGCAGAAGCTGAAAGTGGAAAAAAAAAAAAAAAAGTATGAGTTTAACTCTCAACCTTTTACCCAAGGAATTGGCTGAATCCGCCCGCGTAAATTTACAAATAAACGGGTTGAAAAACATATATTTTTTTATAAATGTGAACAAACTTATATCATGTGAGCCCCTCATTGGAACAAGCTCATCAAGCTCATTCCAATGAGGGGTCACAAGATATGGTTTTGTAGAAATATTTTGAAAATTCTTAATAACAATAATTAATTTTAAATAATAAATTTTAAAAGTATAAAATGGCTGCTGGTGGCCATCTTGAATTTTGGACCGCACCCAAAACCACTCGTTCTTGTCCCACGGCGATAACAAAGGTACCCAAGAAGTTTCGTAAAGATCGGTTCATAAATACGGCCTCTAGCATGAGCCGTATTGGCATTTGCAGTTACAGTGCTGAAAGTAACACCAAAAAACATCAAAGTTAGTCTAATTTGCATAATTTACGCACGAGAAAAAAACTTGTATTATATGTGATGTATTGATGGTAACATGTATCGATCAATCAGTTGCATGTATGAATTCTCCCAGTCATGTGTAAAAGTAAATAACAACACCACTGATATGTTCTTATGTCGGTCAGGCGTGAAACAAGGGGATAATCTCTCGCCAACAATGTTTACACTATTTATAGACGATCTGGCACGGACTATAAATGCTGCAAACAAAGGGGTCAATATCGGAGATACTAGCGTGTCGATTTTGATGTATGCAGATGACATTGTACTTTTAAGCGAAAATGAAAATGATCTACAGTTGTTGCTTGATATAGTGAATAATTGGTGTAAAAAATGGCGTATGTCAATAAATAAAAACAAAACTAAAGTTATGCATTTCAGGGACGCTAAAATAAAACAAAGTAAATTTAAATTCAAAATTGGGGATAATGAATTAGAGATAGTCGGAACATATAAATATCTTGGGGTGGTTTTAAATGAACAAAAAAATTATACGGATACTGCTAACGTATTGGCAAAAGCCGGGGGTAGAGCTCTCGGAGCTATGATCTCAAAAATATATGGCTATAAAGATATAGGTTTTCAAACATATAAAAAGTTATTTGATAACTGTGTGACTCCTATACTTGACTATGGCTCTGCGGTATGGGGGTTTAAAAAATACTCATGTATAAATTCTGTACACAATAAAGTAGCACGCTTCTATTTAGGGGTTCATCGGTATACGCCCACATTGGCTGTAAATGGGGAAATTGGTTTTACTCCATCGATAGATAGGAGATGGGTTAACATGCTTCGACTGTGGAATTGTCATTAGATGCACATGTCACGTGAAATAAAGAATATCTATCTATCTATCTATCTACAGGGCTGAAAGTAACATTAAATAGATCAAATAGATACTAAACATTCACACAAAAAATTATTCAAATCAGCACTTTCATATGGAAGTTCTGCGCAAAAATCTGATTGCACCTAATTTTGTATAAAATGGCTGCCAGTGGCCATCTTGAATTTCAGACCAGACTCCAAAATACTCATTCTCGTCTCACGATGATAACAAAGGTACCCAAGAAGTTTCGTAAAGATCGGTTCTTAAATACGGCTTCTAGCCCGAGCCGTGTGTACGGCACGAAGGACGGACAGACGGCCAGATGGACGACAGGCCATGACAATACCTCAAATTTGGCTTTGCTAAAGTTGAGCTAAAAATGCGAAAATAAAGCGGATGCTGGAATGAAAAGAAAAAAATGGATATCAATTTCACTGACGGACAGTTAAAAAATGCAGAAAAAAGCTGATGTTGGACTGAAACAAAAAAAACGCAAATCCATCAAAAAATGGAAAACTTACATCCCTGAAAGAAATGTAATGTGGCTAAAGACCAAGCTGATATTACATGTGCAACAGCACAAAACGAGTCTCCAGAGATTTATATAAATGTCACAGTTAGTTGGGATGACATTTCTTATTCTAAGCACAAAAGTCAAAGCAAATCTATAGATATTATGGACTTTACTACTGACTATCAGGGCTGTCATTTTCAGGTGGGCAATCGCCTCGGGCCGCAGTCTCCTGCCTGAAATCAAAATTCTGCGGATGGTAAACATCCGCCAAACCCTGATTTCTGTGGACCATTATTAATTCAATCAAAGGCACTGCAAAATAGGCTGCCTCAAATGACAATCTTTGCAGATAGAAGGGGGCAACAAAGCACAATTCCTCCTGGACTGGAGGTAATTCATTAACTGAAAAAAATGAAAACAAAAGAAATAATTCTGTAAAAAAAACGAACCTCTACAGTCGAAATTAGGAGAGATGTTGGTGAAACATTGGAGTGAGTAATTAACAAAAGTGATTCAAATGTCATGACTTCCTTCAATAAATGTTAAAAAAAATCACAATAAATATGATTTGTGTTGTGTTTCTTTTATTTCACTGGCATTTGAAGCTGGAAATATAAAAACGTTTTTGTATTCATGGAGAGATGTCTAATTACCAAAATGAACACAACAATTGGAATTTATCCCTGAAAACCATCGTACTCCTAAAACATGAGGCCCCACGGGGCCTGAAGCGCTCATCTTGTACAGAACACAATTTAAACAGAGTCCAAGAATGAGTCTACATTAAGCAAGCCATCTCCATAGGCTACACTGTCAATCCTTGAGTCCCTCAGGAGTGACAAAAATAATCTGGGCATCGTGCCTTTTCTTCAGTTGATCATAAGTAAAATGTAGAGCTCCCCTATGAAGCCCCTTGATACAACCTATGTGGATTAATCTTAGTACCTCTAGAGGGTACTGAATACAAAATTTTTAATTCTTCAGCAAAATGGTCAATTCCGGCTCCCATAGAGAGCCCAGATATTAACCCAGGCTCTTGATTTGAACACAGTTAAATCTGACTTCCCTAGAGATGTTGTGTACCGAATATGAAAGCATTCTGACTGTTGGATCTGAAGAAGAGAAATTGTAAAGAAATTTCTTCGAATTGCACTAAGTTCAAATTTGGGCTACCATAGCGAGCCCAAATATTGACCTATGGATCCGATTTGAACAAACTTGAATCTGACCCCCCTAGAGATGTTGTATACCAAATGTGAAAGCATTCTGACAAGTGAATCTGAAGAAGAATATTTTTGAAGAAATTCCCTCATATTGTACTAAGTTAAATTTCATGTTCCCATATGGAGCCCAAATATTAACCTAGGCACTCGAATTGAACAACCTGGAATCTGACCCCCCTAGAGATGTTGTATACCAAATATAAAAGCATTCTGACTGGTGGATCTGAAGAAGAAGACTTTTAAAGAAATTTTCTCATATTGCACCAAGTAAAAATTTGGGCTACCATAGTGAACCCAAATATATACCTAGGGATTTGATTTGAACAAACTTGAATCTGACCCCCATAGAGATGTTGCATACCAAATATCAAAGCATTCTGACTGATGGATCTGAAGAAGAAGATTTTTTTAAATTACCCTCCATATTGAACAAAGATAAAATTTGGGCTTCCGTAGGAAGCCCAAATATTAACCTAGGGACTTGGTTTGAACAATCTAGAATCTGACCCTCATAACAATGATGTATACCAAATATTAAAAGATTCTGACTGGTGGTTCTGAAGAAGATTTTTAAAGAATATTCCCCATATTACCCTATGTTAAAACTTCGGGCTCCTGTAGAGAGCCCAAATATGAACCAATGAGCTTTATTTCAACAAACTTTTATCTGACCCCCTATGAATGCTGTATACCAAATATCAAAAGATTCTGATGATTGGTTCTGGAGAAAAGATTTTTAAAAATTTTTGCAAATATGCTGACTCAGCATTTTTTCGATGCCCATTACAGAACACCCTAACATAACCGATGGCAATTTTTTTTTACCATTCAATTCTACTGGTCATAAGGATACTTCATACCAAATAAAAGCTCTCTGTTCCGTGGGGTTTGGGAAATATGGGCGTTTGAAAATATTTCTATTTTTAGCTCCCAGGGTTCCCATGGGGATGCGGGAATTTTTTTTTTGCATGGGTCAAGTACTTATGACCCAATACTACCAGAAACCAAATTTGGTTCATACCGGACCATCGGTTCTGAAAATAGAAATTTTGGGCGGGGCCAAAAATCTTACCCCTCCTATTACAAAGCCAAATATTACTTTACGAACTTCGTTTGAACAAACTTGATTCTACACCTCATATGGAAGCTCCATAGCAAATATCAAGTCATTGTACACACTGGTTCTTGAGAAGAAGATTTTAAAAATATTTTGGAGCATTTTCCCCCCACTCCCTCCCTATGGGGCTGGGCATACTGAGTTAAACAAAAATGAAATGCCCCTTTGGGACCATCACTCACACAAACTTTCACTTGAATTGGCCCAGTGGCTTTGGAGGAGAAGACCAAAACATGGTGTTGACGGACGACGGATGGGAAGCGATTAGATTAGCTCAGCTTGACTTTGTCAAGATGAGCTAAAAACAAAGAAATGTTGATTTTTGTTAAAATGTAGCTTTTCTTATTAAATTGTGCATCTTGACAAAGCCCCCCCCCCCCCCCCCCCCCCCCAAATCTGACAGTACAAGGCTGATTTCACCACTGGTGGGGTCATGGCATTGTCTGAAATCCTGGGAGGGAAGGGGGGATCCTAGTTAAGAGTGGGGAGGAGGTGGATTCTGACTTTTAGGGATCTGTACTTATATTAAGGAAAGGAAATCAAAACAATTATTTTCCAATTTGGGGATGGGAGAAGCCAACTGGTGGAATGGGGGGGGGGGGGGGGGGGGGGGAGGTCAGGGTGCTGAGGCACTATCTTGATTTTTTGATTTTCAGTGTTTGACAGGTCTATTTATTTATTTATCTATTTATTGATGTTTAAGGTCACATATTGATGCACAGTGGCTAATCATGACCGTGACAGTTTTACGGGTGGAGGAAGCCGGAGTACCCAGAGAGAACCACCAAGCAACGACGTGACAGGTCTATAGACAAATATTAGGCCAGTGTATATCTCCTTAGCATGGTGGTCCTTTAACTGAAACTGAATCTACGCTACTCCCTGAATTCAATGCATTCCCGTAGTTTTCAGCTTTCTTATTGCTTGTGTGGGTAAACTTGTGCTACTGGAAATATATCACTCTTGTAAAACTATGTCTCGCAGACTACTGTTGTGTCATGCACACCCAAACTTTCACTCATGGCCTCCTTAAACCAAAAATGGCTCTCGTAAATAAAACAAGAGGCCTTAATCGCTCACCGGCCAAAGTGGTTCAAAGAAGTATTTGGGGTCACATTCAGTTAGACATGGTTCATCAACACTACAAAGGAATGAAGTCATGAGAGGCAAATTTTATGGAAAAACACTGAGGAATGAATTTGAACAAACCTGAACATAACATGCCCCCCCCCCCCCACCCCTGCCCATAGAGCCCAAATATTAAGCCAAGGAATGAAATTGAACAAACTTGAATCTGATCCCCCTTGAGATGTCATATACCAAATAGGAAAGAATTCTGATTGGTGGATATGAAGAAGGTTTTTAAAGAAATTACCTCACATTGCACTAAGTTAAACTTTGGGCTCAAGTAGGGAGCCAAAATATTAACCCAGGGTCCTGATTTGAACAATCTTGAATCTGACCCACCTAGAGATGTTGTATACCAAATATGAAAGGATTCTGATTGGTGGATCTGAAGAAGAAGATTTTAAAAGAAATTCCCAAATATTGCACTTAGTTAAAATTCAGGCTCCCATAGGTAGCCCAAATTAATAACCACGGGACCAGGTTTGAACAAACTTGAGTCTTACCTTCCAAGAGGTGTTGTATACCAAATATGAAAGGATTCTGACTGGTGGATCTGAAGAAGATTTTTATTATATTGTACTAAGTTTAAATTCAGGCTCCCATAGGGAACCCAAATATTAACCGATAAGCTCTATTTGAACAAACTTAACTTAAACTTAAATCTGACCCCCCTATAGATGTTGTATACCAAACGTGAAAGGATTCTAAGTGGTCGATCTGAAGAAGAAGATTTTTAAAGAAATTTCCTCAAATTGCATCAAGTTTTATAAACTTTGGGCTCCAATAGAGGGACCAAATACTAACTCTGGGACCCGATTTGAACAAACTTCAATCTGACCCCCCTAGAGATGTTGTATACCAAATATCAAAGCATTCTGACTGGTGGATCTGAAGAAAAAGATTTTTAAAGAAATTTTCTCATACTGCACAAAGTTAAAATTCAGGCTCCCACAGGGAACCTAAATATTAATCGAGAAACTCAATTTGAATAGACTTGAATCTGGCCCCCTTAGAGATGATGCATACCAATATGAGAGGATTCTGACTTGTGAATCTAAAGAAGAAGATTTTTAAAGAATATTCCACGCATTGCACAAAGTTAAAATTAACCAAGCCACCCAATTTGAACAAACTTGAATCTGACACCTCTATAGATGTTGTAGACCAGACATGAAAAAGATTCTCAGTGGCCGATCTGAAGAAGAAGATTTTTAAAGAAATTTCCTCAAATTGCACAAAGTTAAAATTTGGGCTCCAATAGAGAGCCCAAATACTAATTCAGGGACCCGGTTTGAACAAACTTGAATCTGACCCCTCTAGAGATGTTGTATACCAAATATGAAAATATTCTCATTGGTGAAATTGAAGAAAAAGATTTTTAAAGAAATTTCCTCATATTTCAGTAAGTTAAAATTTGGGCTCCTACAGGGAGCCCAATTATTAACCCAGGGACTGGATTTGAACAAACTTGAATCTGACCCTCCTACAGATGGTGTATACCAGGATTCTGACTGGTGGATCTGAAGAAGACTTTTAAAGAAATTTCCACAAATTGCATCAAGTTAAACTTTGGGCCCTAATAGAGAGCCCAAATCTTAATCCAGGGACTCGATTTGAACAAACTTGAATCTGACCCCCTAGAGATGTTGTATAACAAATATGAAAAGATTCAGACTGGTGGATCTGAAGAAGATTTTTTGAATTTCTGAAAAAGTTATGCACCTTCTGGTGCCCTCTGTGGGCGCAGCAAGTTTATTTGTACAAACTTGAATTGACATATGATAAGGAACATGCACACAAAATTTGGTTCAATTTGGTCGAGTAGTTTGTGAGAAGTCGATAATGTAAAGTTCACCACGGACAAGGCCAGCAAGTGATAATTTAAGCTCCCTTCGGTGAGCTAAAAAATGGCCCACCTGGGGTCATTTGAGGCGAACCAAAAACGGCCATCCTGGAGTCGTTTAAGGAGAACCATAATGGCCCTCCTTGAATTTTGAAAATGAAAGGCCTGGACTACTCCTCAGGAGGTACAAACGAGTGGCCGATAATGGTAGAAGAGGTCATCGATAAGACAAAGTCAACTCTGTTTCCAGATGTAGATCCAGTTCTCAAGACTTCAATATAACCGCTGTGCAGTTTGAACAGTGGAATAAGAGTTCTGAATCTCTTCTATGGAATGATGTAGACTTTTAAGGGCATTCAAGGTTCAGACCTTCTGAGAATGTTCATAGTGCCGAGTCTAAGCCATTTTCACTTCATAGATACACTCAGAATTTCATTTTTATGTCACACCTAATATGGGATCACTTTACTATAAACCAAATTCACATAGTGACACTTTGACAAAGGTCATAGACATAGCAGGGAATGGCAACATCATGAGTCTAAACCTAATCTTGATAGCAGTTCTACTGAGATACGAAAGTAATGTTTCAGGAATCAAAGTCGTTCTTACTACCAACTCTTGTTCAGTATCCTTCCAGTTGTTGGATTACCGTTCTCTCATATCTTGAGGACATAGTCCACCCGTGGATCGGAAGACTCTAATTCTCTGCTGGCGTAGGTTATTACTACCCTTAGAGAGGCTTTTCTCCCAGTTAAGTGCACTCACTCAAGATGATCGCCCACCTTCACTAGGCACAAATGGGGTAGAGAGGATTTTTCTTCCTATTCTCATCATGCTTCTCCTTTACATAGCACTAAATTTGACCATATCACTACTGAAAGGGATGACAAAGCTACTGCTAACAACCAGTTTGATTATTCTCAGTCTCTATGCATCATCTTTGAATATCTTCCCAAAGTTAAACCTGATGGTACTCCTGTCATCATCTAGACTCTTATCTGATGTAAAGCGGAGAGCTGCAAATACCATTTTACAGTCTATTTCTCTACTTATACTTCCTGGCCTGGCATTCTTTAGAAGTGCAGGAGTGCTACACGCCTACTGTACACCTAAACAAAATTGAGGAGAGCAATTTTTTGCACCCCTTGATTTTCTGGAATCCCAGATCTGTTTGGGACTGCCTTTAAAATCTATTAATATTTCGTCCCCTGAGTTCCAATACTCCCAGAATACATTGGAACTCAGGGGACGATTTGTCAATGTTGCATTGATTCGCAATAATTCATGACCCATTCTGTGTCACATTTTGATAGATTTTGAGTGCAGAAGACAGTCACAAAAGAATCGAATGCAACATTTTGAATAGTGAGAAGATGTGTGTGCCAATTTTTCCACTATGTACCTGAATGTAGTACAATTGTTCAGTCACAATATTAATACCTTGAAGTGAATATAACCAAAATAGCATACAAGTTTTTGCATTGAAAATTTTAGATGCAATTGCACTACAAAGCAATCTGTGGGAGGGGGGAGGGCAACTGTTTTGCACCCCATGATTTTCTAGATTGCCAGGCCTGGACCTCTACAATCTACTTTAGTAGATGAAGTATTTACAGCTCTAAATGAGAAACTTCCTTTTAGAGCTTTGCATTCCAACTTTTTGGGGCGAAATGAGACCTCTCTCACCTCAAAGGATTAAAAAGATATGATAGTTCAAGCATCAATGCATCGCCTTTCTCTTTTTGCTGCATTGCTGAAAATTTCTATCCCTAAATCCATTACGGTGTCTACACATCTCATTGATACCACGGTCGCTGTTTCTAGGGCAATTGTTCAAATACTTTGTTTTCAGATCACCTCATAGCAGTCTTAGCAATTAGGGTCTCCGAATTAGAAAACTGTACCTGGCAGCTCCATTCAATATACATTCAAGATGTACACTGAATACTATCAATGCTCAAACTACTATAGTTGTCAATCTTGAGCTTAGCAGAAGAGATGGTACTTTACATTTCAATTCATTTCTTCCAGATGTACAACGTCGACAACTCATCTTCCCTTTCTGGATCATTATTGTTCAATGGCCTGATTCAAGCTGCTCATGAAGGTGTCTTGAAATACTCCCAGGAGCAGCTTCTTCTATTCCAGCTAGATGATGCATCTCATATGGTGCCATCCAGAGGTAGAGAATCATGTTATCCTTATTCGTCTTGACGTTCCTCTAACTATTCTTGATTTCCAGCAGTTCCAAGCTCCCTTGGTTTCACTCAGTTTGGAAACCTCCTGGCAACGCTAGAAGTGGAAGATGTATTTTCTCATCCATTAGGCTTCAACAGACCACGAAGGGAAGTTTGTCACTTTGCATTGCTTCCAGTTGGGTGGAGTGGGGAGGAGGAAAATTACATCAGACCACTGGATTAGTCAGCTTCAGTGTGGGTTTCTCCTTTCTTTCAGACAACCCACCTCTTACTAGCAATCCTATTTTAACTAGGATCTCCACAGATCTAACATGAGCTTCTATCTTAGATACTGAGGTAACTACGCTTTTAGACAAAGAAGTGATTGAGGTCATTCACAATATACAATTTTACAGCAGACTCTTTCTTGTGCCAAAGAAGAATGGCCAACTCAGACTAGTAAAGGATCTGAGGTATCTGAGCATTTTTATTAAAGCTCCAAAATTATCTATGGAAATGTTCAGATCTCTAAGAAGCATAATTCACAAGAAAGATTTTGCCACAAGTATCGACCTCAAAGATGCATGCTTCAATTTTCTAGTTCATTCACCCTCATTCTTCGAAATGTCTTTGGTTCTCGTCCAGGGCAGCACTTATCAGTTCAAAGGAATGCCATTTGGGTTAAACCTAGCTCTGTGGGTGTTCACATGACTGATCAAGTGATAGCTTATCAAAGGGCACATTCATCAGTAACATCTTCGACATATCTTGACGACACCCTCGACAAACACGAATTCTACCTTACAGGAAAGCGATGTTGATCTACTGTTGCAACTACTTCAGTTCCTTCCCAGGCATTCACTCACCTGGATATGGAGATTCTTACTCACAGGAATACTGTTGTTCCAATTGCAAAAGCAAAGATCCTTAGTGCGTTTGCAATTAGCTTCTTCAAAGCGACACAGGTCTCAGTCAGGAAGTTCCTTTGCCTAAGAGGTCTCTGTATTTCCACAAGTGATCTTATTCTTCTGGGAAGGCTCTTTCTTCATGCTTTCCTTCACTGCCTTTGGAGACAGAATGCTGACTATGCTAACTTGTTAGATTGGCTCAATCCTGTGAACGAGTCTGAATATCACAGACCCCAATATGGATGGATGTCTATTGGATAACACAGGTGATTCTTCTGGACTCTCCGAATCCAGATTGCAATCTCTGAGCAGAAGCCAGTGACTTAGGTTTGGGAGCCACTATGAATCCGCCGAACATTCACTCAGGGGATCATGAAGTTTCACATATCAACCAGGAGTTGTTAGCAATCCTTATAGCTGTCAGACACCGACATCTATCCTGTCGTCTTCTAGGACATCAGAATCTCATGCAGATGCCAGTAAGATATATACCAGGTCATCTAAATGTGTTAGCCAATTCTCAGTCTCAGAAGGACAAGTTTCTCCCATCAAAATAGACTCTAGGCCTGGAAATCTTCAGGTCGATATGGCTCAAGTGGGGCACTCCTCACATCAACCTGTTTACAACAAGGCTGAACAATCATCTAGACATTTTAATTACACCTTGTAAAGACCCTCTTACTTAAGCAGTCAATGTCCAGTTGGTCAAATGAAACAGGATAGATGGCTATGCTTTTCTTGTGACACCAATTATACAGTGTATTCTCAACAAAATTCACAAGTCACACTGCCAGATCATTCAGATTGTTCCCATCACACCACAGAAAATTTGGATCAATCAGATCAGAGAGTGGACATTCTGCTATGCCTTCCTCTTTGCAAAGATCTTCTTCATTAAGGTCAACCCTGCAGATTTCTCCTCATTATCAGAAAATTGTAACTTCATGCCTGTCTTTTTTTCAAGTCCGGTCTCAAGCACAGAGGTTTTTCCAGAAGAGCAGTGGAGTGCATTTCTGCACCCAGAAGGCTTTACACTGGTTTAGCTTATAATGCTAAGTGGAATGTTTTTACTTGTTGTTATCAGGTGAATAATGTTAGTTTTGAGCATCTGTCCTTGGCTCAATTATGTATGCAGCTTACTGGAGGAATCACAATGGAGACATTTATTTATAAGGTCCTATAGTTACTGCACGAACAGTCACTGTGCCCGATACTTGTAGGTACCTCAGAAATTCTTTTGCATTATTTTTTTCTGTTTTGTCTTCAGGCAGTGGTTTATTTGTATGTTATGGAAGACAAGTTTACTCCAATTCACTCCAGGTATATTTTTGTGTGTGTGGTAGTTAACATCGGATGGATGGTGGTGGAGCTCGCATTCATATAATTTTCTGTTTCTGAAAATGACAATACACCTGATTGATTGATAGTTTGATTTTATTCAGTAGTGCAACATGTATAAAATCAAAAACGAAAATACACATAGAGGTAACATTATTCACTACATGAATGCACCACAGTCAGATGGTGTAGCCACTAATGGCCGTCTTCCCACCATGTTTAAAAGAAAGTGTCATTGACACTGTAGTTTAACTTGACTGTGTGTTGTGTTTGATGAAAAGGAAAATATTCAATCTTTATGAAAGGATTATAAAATATGACAAGAATTGTGATAATTGAGAATATGTTAATTTCTGTTCCCTGTATAATATGTTTTCAATTTACTTATTTATTTATTTATTGCTGTTTAAGGTCACATGTTTTTGCTCAATGGCTAATCATGACCGCAACATAAGTATCAACTCAAGACCAGGGGTGAGCGTTAATAAGCCATGTTGCCCATTTTAGAGAGGGTTTGCACCTCCCAGGCATTGGCACCTGGGTCCTATTTTACCAGTAAAACAAAGACTGCTTACCACAGTGAACAGGCACTGCTTCATTTCCCGGGGTTCCCACGAGGATATGTTTTCAATAAAAATAATTTGAGGTGTAGACTGTACTAAAGAATTGAGGGGAGGTGGGTTAATGTAGCCCTCAGAGTTAATGTATGTCAACCAAAGTTACCAACTTAGAGTGAAATTATTCCAAATCGAGTCATCCTATCACGTTACAATGAAATCCCTTCCTATATGTAACACATAGACTTTGCTAAAGGAATCTTGGTCACATGACCATTTGGCAGTCACGATTGACTGATCATGACCAAAATAGGACTGTCTCATCTAGATAATATACCAAGTTATCCTACCAAGTTACAATTATATCCTTTAATAACAAAAATCAGTAGGCAGTACTAATGAATCGAGGTCGTGTGACCAGGTGTGGTAACGGATGATCGTGACCAAAATAGGAATGTCTCATCTAGACATCATATTGAGTTATTCTTCTAAGTTACAGTGAAATCACTTCATAAATATGAACTGAAAACTGTGCTAAACAAATCTAGGTCATTGGCCTGAGCAGCCATCACGGATGACTGATCACGACCAAAATACGACGTTCTCATCTAGCCGTTATACTGAGTCATCATACAAAGTTACAATGAAATCCCTTCATAAATACGACCTGTAGATTGTGCTAAAAGTTTTCAGGTTTCGGGCTCAGGCAGCCATCACGGTTGACAGATTGCGACTAAAGGGGGAAGTTCTCATCTAGACTTTATATGGAGTCATTGTACCAAGTTACAATGAAATCCCTTCATAAATATGACCTGTAGATTGTGCTAAAGGTTTTCAGGCTTCGGACCCCTGTCGTTATCACAGTTGGCCGATTGCGACAAAGAGGATGTTCTCATCAGACATTATACAGAATCATTGTACCAAGTTACAATGAAATCTCCTCATAAATACAGCCTGTAGACTGTGCTAAAGGTTTTTGGGCTTCTCGCCTGTGTTGCCATCACAGTTGACCAATCACAACAAAAGGGGATGTCCTCATCTAGACATTATGCTGAGTCATCCTACCAAGTTACAATGAAATAAGACCTGTAGTCTGTGCTAAAGGTTTTTGGGTTCAGAAGCCTGTCATCATATATCAGTTGCATGTAATCTGCTACAGATAAACAATTTTTGGTCACAGTCTGTCTGCAAATCCAAGGGAGGTAACAGGTAGACAGCCAATCTGGCTATGTCATCTCCCTCAGTATACACATCAATACTACTTGTACTATATAACTGTAACTGTTTTTTAACCATACTGTAAATAAAGAATCTAACATCCAGATATCAGAAATCCTTAAACACAACTTATGAAAAGGAGTTCTGTCCTTTCACCACCCAATAGACTCTTTGGATCAATCCACCTCCCCCCCCCCCCCCCCCCCCCCCTGCACCACATGCGACAATCCAAACTGTCTCATATGCAACAATCTCCTAGAAAACAGGTCTCACCAAACGAGCTCACCAAGTTCAAAAATAATCCTATGATAAATGTGCCCTGTAGGCCATGTCAAAGATGAATGTTGATGCACAAATGCAATAAATTCAAAGATTGTTGCTAACAGTTTTTGATGGAAATGAAAAGAAAATCAATAGCTCCTACCTTTGTCACCCAGCATAAGCATACAAAGTTTCAAAACAACCTGATAGTAAATTCACCCCTCGGGGCATGCCAAAGGACGATGTTAATGAACAAATGCAATAAGTTTGAAGGTCATTGCTTGTAGCAATGTATTTTTTCCTTTTTTATGAAAATTCATAAATATACCATGCAGAAAGTGCAAAAGAGATAAGTCGCTACACAAACACAGTAAATTCAAAGGCTGGTGATAACGATAATAAGTTTTAAATGAAAGTGTCAATGACACTGTAGCTCAACTTGACAAACTTGAACTTGGTAAGTTATAAATGAAATGGCAAAATTGAAGATCATTGGTACCAATGTTATTTGGTGAAATTTCAACATAACAGCATTGTGTGTGTACAATGTCAAGAGTAATCCTTGAATTTATAATTGTAAACTGTAAGACTGGCTAAAGGAAGAATGTTGATACACAAATGCAGTAAGTTCAGAGGTTATTGTAAATGGCAACTTTTTTCACAGGAATGTATGCTAACCGATAGCTGTTATCTAAAGGTCTCGCCCAATGAGCACACCAAGTTAAAAAAAAAATCCTGATAAATGTGGCCTGTAGGCCATGTCAAAGAGGAATGTTGATGCACAAATGCAATAAATTCAAAGACTGTTGCGAACAGCAACAGTTTTTGATGGAAAGGAAAAGAAAATCGATAGCTCCTATCTTTGTCATCCTGCATAAGCATACAAAGTTTCAAAACAATCTGATAATGAATGCACCCGCAGAGGCATGCCAAAGGAAGATGTTAATGCACAAATGCACTAAGTTTGAATGTCATTGCTTGTGGCAATGTTTTTTTCTCTTTTTTATGGAAATTCATAAATATACCCCGCAGAGAGTGCAAAAGGGATAAGTTGCTACACAAATGCAGTAAGTTCAAGGGCTGGTGAAAACGACAATAATTTTTTAAAGGAAATGAAAATAAATGCGACCTGTGAGGTGTGCCAAATGAAATTGTGGATGTACGTACATACGTACGCCTATGGACGAGAAGTGATCGCAATAGCTCAGCTTGACTTTGTCAAGTTGAGCTAATAAATGTGCCCTGTAGGGTGTGCCAAAGGGAAATATTGTGGTCTGACTAAACTAAGTTCTAAGAACGTTGGCAGCAGCAACATTTTTCGACGGAAATTGAAGAAAATCGATAGCTCCCATCTAGAGGTCACCCCAAACAAGCATACCAGGTTTCAAATCAATCCGATCATAAATGTGCCCTGTAGGGTGTGCCAAAGGGAAATATTGAGGTCTGACTAAACTAAGTTCTAAGAATGTTGGCCGTGGCAACATTTTTTGACGGAAATTGAAAAAAATCGATAGCTCCCATCTAGAGGTCACCCTAAACAAGCATACCAGGTTTCAAAGCAATCCAATCATAAATGTGCCCTGTAGGGTGTGCCAAAGGGAAATATTGTGGGAAATATAAACTAAGTTCTAAGAACATTGGCCATGGCAACATTTTTTGACGGAAATGGAAGAAAATCGATAGCACCCATCTAAAGGTCACCCCAAACAAGCATGCCAGGTTTCAAAGCAATCCAATCATAAATGTGCCCTGTAGGGTGTGCCAAAGGGAAATATTGAGGTCTTCTGACTAAACTAAGTTCTAAGAACGTTGCCCGTGGCAACATTTTTGACGGAAAAGGAAAAAATCAATAGCTCCAATCTAGAGGTCACCCCAAACAAGCATACCAGGTTTCAAAGCAATCTAATCATAAATGTGCCCTGTAGGTTGTGCCAAAGGGAAATATTGAGGTCTGACTAAACTATGTTCTAAGAATGGTGGCCGTGGCAACATTTTTTGTCGGAAATGGAAGAAAATCGATAGCTCCCATCTAGAGGTCACCCTAAACAAGTATACCAGATTTCAAAACAATCCAATCATAAATGTGCCCTGTAGGGTGTGCCAAAGAGAAATATTGTGGTCTGACTAAACTAAGTTCTAAAAACATTGGCCGCGGCAACATTTTTAGACGGAAATTGAAGAAAATCGATAGCTCCCATCTAGAAGTCACCCCAAACAAGCATGCCAGGTTTCAAAGAAATCCGATCATGAATGTGCCCTGTAGAGTGTGCCAAAGGGAATTATTGAGGTCATCTGACTAAACTAAGTTCTAAGAATGTTGGCTGCGGCAACATTTTTTGACGAAAATTGAAGAAAATTGATAGCTTCCATCTAGGGGTCTCCCTAAACAAGCATACCAAGTTTCAAAGCAATCCGATCATAAATGTGCCCTGTAGGGTGTGCCAAAGGGAAATATTGAGGTCTGACTAAACTAGAACTATCACTGAAGGTGATTAATACCCCCGCTTTGGGTTTTTAGAGGAATGCACTTCTGATCATGTAGGCGAAGGCCATAAGGAAATGTATACATAAAGATCATTTTTTGTTGTTGAAATTTGTATTTGCATGTGGCCTTCCACAGAACAGCACTGAATACTTAAAGAGCCCACACATATATGGTTTACATTTGGAAAAACACATTTACAATGTGCAACATGTATGCAAAATCGGTTCATTAATGTAGGAGGAGTTGCACACACAAGAATCCCATTTGAAAACCCATAATAAATCCAAGTTAAAGGGAGATAACCTGGTTAAAATTGTCGCAGATCAAAAATCTTGGAATATGCGCATGTTCACTTAGTAGTGATGATGTCTGAAAAGTTTTGTCCAAATTGATTGATAAATGTAGGAGTTGCATGCACAAGAATTTCATGTAGAAACCCATAATAAATCTAAGTTAAAGGGAGATAACCTAGTTAAAATTGCCACAGCTCAAAAATTTTGGAATATGCGCATGTTCACTTAGTAGTGATGATGTCTGTAAACTTTCGTCCAAATTGATTGATAAATGTAGGAGGAGTTGCGCACACAAGAATTTCATGCCGAAACCCATATTAAATCAAAGTTCAAGAGAGATAACCTGGTTAAAATTGTCGCAGATCAAAAAGTTTGGAATATGCACATGTTCACTTAGTAGAGATGATGTTTGAAAGGGTTCATCAAAATCGGTTCATTAATGTAGGAGGAGTTGCGCACACAAGAATTTGTTTGAACGGAAAAACATAATAAATCTAAGTCAAAGGGAGATAACCTGGTTAAAATTGTCACAGATCAAAAATCTTGGAATATGCGCATGTTCAATTAGTAGTGATGATGTCTGAAAAGTTTTGTCCAAATTGATTGATAAATGTAGGAGGAGTTGCGCACACAAGAATTTCATGTAGAAACCCATATTAAATCAAAGTTCAAGAGAGATAACCTGGTTAAAATTGTCGCAGATTAAAAAGTTTGGAATATGCACATGTTCACTTAGTAGAGATGATGTTTGAAAGGTTTCATCAAAATCGGTTCATTAATGTAGGAGGGGTTGCGCACACAAGAATTTGTTCGGATGGAAAGACACAATAAATCTAAGTCAAAGGGAGAAAACCTGGTTAAAATTGTCGCAGATCAAAAATCTTGGAATATGCGCATGTTCACTTAGTAGTGATGATGTCTGAAAAGTTTTGTCCAAATTGATTGATAAATGTAGGAGGAGTTGCACGCACAAGAATTTCATGTAGAAACCCATAATAAATCTAAGTTAAAGGGAGATAACCTAGTTAAAATTGCCACAGCTCAAAAATTTTGGAATATGCGCATGTTCACTTAGTAGTGATGATGTCTGTAAACTTTCGTCCAAATTGATTGATAAATGTAGGAGGAGTTGTGCACACAAGAATTTCATGCCGAAACCCATATTAAATCAAAGTTCAAGAGAGATAACCTGGTTAAAATTGTCACAGATCAAAAAGTTTGGAATATGCACATGTTCACTTAGTAGAGATGATGTTTGAAAGGTTTCATCAAAATCGGTTCATTAATGTAGGAGGAGTTGCGCACACAAGAATTTGTTCGAACGGAAAAACATAATAAATCTAAGTCAAAGGGAGATAACCTGGTTAAAATTGTCACAGATCAAAAATCTTGGAATATGCGCATGTTCAATTAGTAGTGATGATGTCTGAAAAGTTTTGTCCAAATTGATTGATAAATGTAGGAGGAGTTGCGCACACAAGAATTTCATGTAGAAACCCATATTAAATCAAAGTTCAAGAGAGATAACCTGGTTAAAATTGTCGCAGATTAAAAAGTTTGGAATATGCACATGTTCACTTAGTAGAGATGATGTTTGAAAGGTTTCATCAAAATCGGTTCATTAATGTAGGAGGAGTTGCGCACACAAGAATTTGTTCGGATGGAAAGACACAATAAATCTAAGTCAAAGGGAGAAAACCTGGTTAAAATTGTCGCAGATCAAAAATCTTGGAATATGCGCATGTTCACTTAGTAGTGATGATGTCTGAAAAGTTTTGTCCAAATTGATTCATAAATGTAGGAGGAGTTGCGCACACAAGAATTTCATGTCCGGAAAGATGTACGGACGGACGTACGGATGGACGGACAGACGGACGGACGGACGTACGGACGTACAGGGCGATTCCTATATAGCCCCCACTTCTTCGAAGCGGGGGTATAATTAAGTTCTAAGAATGTTGGCCGTGGCAACATTTTTTGACGGAAATTGAAAAAAATCGATAGCTCCCATCTAGAGGTCACCCTAAACAAGCATACCAGGTTTCAAAGCAATCCAATCATAAATGTGCCCTGTAGGGTGTGCCAAGGGGAAATATTGTGGTTTGACTAAACTAAGTTCTAAGAACGTTGGCAGTGGCAACATTTTTTGACAGAAATTGGAAGAAAATCGATAGCTCCCATCTAGAGGTCACCCCAAACAGGCGAACCCAGTTTCAAAGTGATCTGATCATAAATGCGACCTGTGAGGTGTGCCAAAGGAAATTGTGGACGTACGTACTAACATACTAACGTATGTACGTACGTACATACGTACGTACGCCGACGGACGAGAAGTGATGGCAATAGCTCAGCCTGACTTTGTCAAGTTGAGCTAAAAACAAAATCAATAGCTCACATCTAGAGGTCATCCCGTACACACATATCAAGTTTCAAAGTGATCTGATCATAAATGTGCCCTGAAGGGTGTGCCAAAGGGAAGTATTGAGGTCTAATTAAGTTCAAAGGTCGTTGCCAGCTGCAAGAAATTAGATAGCTCCAATAGAGATGTCACCCCACACAAGCACACCAAGTTTCCAAGTGATTCAATCATAAATGTGCCCTGCAGGGTGTGTCAAAGGGAAATATTGATGCATAACGGCACTAAGTTTTTACTAAGTTCATCAAAGGTCGTTGCCAATAGCAACTATTTTTGAGGTAAATGGAAGAAAATCAATAGCTCCCATCTAGAGGTCACCCCAAACAAGCACACCAAGTTTCCAAGCGATTCATAAATGTGCCCTGCAGGGTGTGTCAAAGGAAAATATGGATGCATAACTGCACTAAGTTCATCAAAGGTCGATGCCAATGGCAACGTTTTAGATGGACAAGGAAGAAAATCAATAGTTCCTATCTAGAGGTCACCCTAAACAGGCATACCATGTTTCAAAGTGATCCGATCATAAATGTGCCCTGTAGGGTGCGCCAAAGGGAAATATTGAGGTCTGACTAAACTAAGTACAAAAGTCATTGACAACGGTAACATTTTTTGATGAAAAGTGAAGAAAATCGATAACTCCCATCTGGAGGTAACCCCAAACAAGCATATCAGGTTTCAATGCAATCCAATCATAAATGTTCCCTGTTGGGTATGCCACAGGAAAATACTGAGGTCTGACTAAACGAAGTTCAAAGGTCACTGCCAGTTACAGCAATTTTTCACAGAATTGGAAGAAAATCGATAGCTCCCATCTAGAGGTCACCCCAAAACAAGCACACCAAATTTCAAACCGATTTGATCATAAATGTGCCCTGCAGGGTGTTCGAAAGGGAAATATTGATGCATAACTGCACTGAGTTCATTGAAGGCTGTTTTTTGACAGAAATCAAAGAAAATCAATAGCTCTCATCTAGACGTAACACCAAACAAGTATACCAAGTTTACCGATCTGATCATAAATGTGCCCTGTATATTGATGCCAGACTAAAATAAGTTCAAAGGTCATTGCCAGCGGCAACATTTTTTGACGGAAATGGAAGAAAATCGATAGCTCCTATCTAGAGGTCACCCCAAACAAGCATACCAGGTTTCAAAGCAATCCATTCATAAATGTGCCCTGTAGGGTGTGCCAAAGGGAATATATATAAGGTCTGACTAAACTAAGTTCAAAGAACATTGTCAGCGGCAACATTTTTTGATGGAAATGGAAGAAAATCAATCTGTCCCATTTAGAGGTCACCCCAAACAAGCATACCAAGTTTCAAAGTGATCTGATCATAAATGCGACCTGTGTAGTGAGCCAAAGGAAAGACTATGTACACAGACGGATGACAAGTAATGGCAACAGCTCAGCCTGACTTTGTCAAGTTGAGCTAAAAATGAACAAGAAAAAAGAGCGAAAAAATAAAACAGAGAAAAGAAAAGAAAAACTCGAGATGGTCTGTCGCCTGGTATACCCCCATGGTGCATACCGCCTAGTGTGGGTGACTAAAAAGGGCATTCAATTTTTCTAAGGAAAAAAAAATCCAATATGGCTACCAGTTGGCCATCTTGAAACCGAGCCAGAAAAAAATTATGTCTCTCACTTCCCCTCATCATGTTGATCATTTTTGTGAAGTTTCCTGAAAATGTGGCTGAAACTGTGGAAGCAGTTCGCTTCACAAGTTTACATGTGCAACGGACCAATGACGACAACAGACCGACCAACCGACTGACAAATTACCCCAAGTCTGTATTCCGTAAGCAGATGGCTATGTATTAAGGTGTAGTAGTGTTTTCATGGACCCACGTGGAAGGATTTTTTTTACTTTGTTGAGACTGTAGTTAGCACGAGCTATTTTTGAACATAACTGGGATATGTGGGCTTTGTACGACAAATGTTCATCAATATTTATTCCCAGAAATTTTGTTGATTTTTCTGTTTCGGTTGCTCCAACTTTCTTTATTATTTGATTATTTATTGTTATCTCATTGCCAATATTAGTGTTACTTGTTTTGTTTGGGTTCAGTACTATGTATGTGCTCTTTTTGGCAATCAACAGCAATTGATTTGCAGAGCACCATTCAAATACTTTATGAAGTTCCTCATTAACATATGCTGTTAATAAGTTATTAATGGGGCTGGAGACGTGAGCTGTAGTATCATCAGCAAATGATAAACGATTCAGTGAGGTTGAATTACTAATGTCATTGATATACAACAAAATGAGGACAGGTTCTAAGATCAAGCCCTGAGGAACACCACAGGTTTGTATTGCAGGGTCCGACGTATGATCCTGGTATGTAACATACTGAGACCTGTTGGGCAAGTAGCTTTTGAACCAGCTGTTGGCGAGCCCTCTAATTCCATATTTCTCCATCTTACGTAATAATATTTCGTGATTTATTGAGTCAAATGCCTTGGATAAATCCAAGACCACTGCTAGGGTACTATCTTTCCCTTTTTTATTATTTTCTATTGCAGTGCTTTTTAGGAGCTGTAGAATAGGGTGGATTGTGGCATGTTGTTTTCTGAATCCATATTGGTTGGGGAGAGAATATAAAATCTTTAAGAAGCTTGTGAGTCTTTTCTCCATAACTTTTAAAAACACTGGGAGTATACTAATAGGTCTATAGTCAGTGAAACTGTGTTTATCGCCTGTTTTGAAGATGGGTATTACCTTTGCAACTTTCATCTTATGTGGCACTATGCCACTGGGGAAGAAGTAATTAAGGATAGGTGCAACAGGATCTATAACTTCATTTATCGTTTGTTTAAGAAGACGTGTTGAGATATTATCGGAATCATTTGATGTTTTGGGCTTCATTTTGTTTACTACATAGCCGACTTCTTGGGAAATTAGTGGGAATTGAGCAAAAGTCATTCGTAACGTCAGTGCTCATGTAATCTAGCTAGGACTTGTTGGTTTGCTTAATCTGTTCGGACATTGTCTTCCTAATATTGACAAAGAAGTTATTGAATTCTTTAGCTATGTCTTGCCCTTCGTTTATTTCCTTATTATCCTGAATAAAAAACAAGGGTAGTTTTGATTCTCCTTTATTTTTTATGATTGCTTGGTTTAAAATTTGCCATGTTCGGCACATATTATTCTTATTTTCATTAAGGATATCTCTAAAATAAATTGACTTGCATTGTTTTTAACCTTGTTAAAGATTCTACAATAGTTTTTGTTGTTTAGTTTGTTGATGTTATGGATTGTATGATTGGTCACGAGCAGTAACTTGATCAGGGCTGGCCTGTGATAAGAATTCCCTTTTAAATGCTTCCAATATGGTGGTTGTACTGTAGCGTTGAATTTTGTTAAACTTGATCTTGCATGATTTGTATAAACTGCCCGCTATCTTGGATGAGTACATCTTGTAGACAGGTTTTTGGAATATCAGAGCAGGGGCTACGGGCCTTTGGTATACATGCCCATAGACCGGTTGGTGCTTGGTTGTGTTCTGTACATTTTTGTAGAAACAGGAGCTGAAGTTCCATTTTGAGGAGTTTCAAGCTGAGGTCGGTTTGCCTGTCTATTGTGAGAATTGATAATGGTGTTGGTACTAATAGTTGAGCTCAGGTCTCTCATCAACAGAGGGGCAGCAGATGTAGTTAACGTAATTTGAGGAGCAAGTCAAAAGTGAAGAATATCAAACAAAGAACTACTCAATGGAGTATGAGCGGGCTTGAACCTCAAATTATCCCTTATAATTATATAACTTGTTTAGTCTGTCCAGTTTCATCCTATGTGAACTTCATCAGAGGCGGCAAGCAATTGCTCGATGGCAGTGCCTATATATACTGTTCTGGCTGAGCAAGTTTGGCAGGTGCAGGTTTAGAAGGTGCAGGGGTGCATAACCAATATGTGAGTGGCAGTTAACCTGGTGCTTTTAGGGTTTTGTGTCTGAAAGTTCATCTAGGTGGTTGGTCCGCTTAAAGGTTGGGGGGGGGGGGGGCAAGGTACTGTCTTGGTTGCCAGTAATGTTGAAAATTCTCATGGTGCTGTTTATGTTGTAGGTATACGTAGGGGGAGGTTAAGAATTTAAGAGCAGTTGAAGAATAGGGGCTGGATATCCACAGTGGAAGTAATCCGGCCTGAAAATAAGCATTCTGACATTTGCAGAATGAGGTCCCCAGAGGGTGAATTTGATGATGCTATCCCATACAGTGGGCCAATTTATCCCCTGTGTACCTCTTTCTGTTTAGTTTTGAGACCTGATTCAGATCAAGGTTCACAAAGGGTAAATTTAGTGATGCTACCCTGCTATGCAGGGTAGCATGACTAAATTCACCCTCTGTGGACCTCATTTTGCAGATGACAGTCTATTTATTTTCTGGCTTGGAAGTTCTGCACAATAATCACATACAGTAAAACTTAAAAAGTTTACCTTTGGTGTTAATAGAAAATACTGAGAAGCTGAACGTGTACACACTGTGTTTACAACAAGCTCAAAAACTTTCCTTTCATTTACTGGATCCATACCCTGTAAAATAAATAAAAATCAAAAGACCTAGTATTAAACCTCTGTCCCCAAAAATGACAAACACTTCAATATTTTCAACACTGCATGTTATTAGTTTAACTGGTAGAGTGCTAAAAGCCACTATTATGGCTCTCTTGAAAAGTGATGAAAGCCGCTTCAGTAACTTTACACTCTTTGCAAAAGCTTATTTTTTTTTAGATGCAGAAAATAAATGTTTATATAATATCATTTTGTTACAATTTATTGGAGGGTGCCAAGAGGCAATAAATTATAATAAAATAATTGTTCATGTACAAAATCTTTCTAAAAAGGTAAGGCTTCGCTGGCTGGTTGCATGGCATCTTTGAAAAAAATATTCACATTTTAAATCATTTTTGAAAATAATTTAGCACTCAACCAGTTAAAAAAGATACTCATTTTATCTTTATTCATTTATTGGGGTTTAATGACATTGTGCGATAATTCTTAACACATTCCAATGTATGTTTTGTATATTTCCAAATCGTGATCGATTACAAGTCATGCCCAAGTCAGATTCACTGTGGTTTAAGGTCAATTTCACCATTTTTGAATATATCATCACTCAGATGGAGTTAACCCTTGGAGCCTATTTCAGACATTTATGTCACCAGTACCGGTGCTTTTAACATGCTATCATGACAAATTACCTAGGCAGTGGTTTCTATTCAAGTCTTGGCTAGAAATCACTAAACCACTGGATATGTACAATCTGTGGTCAGGTGTGAATCCAGGATAATTTTTCAGACCATAAGGGTTAAGTTTGGCCAATCATGTATAGCTGTGCTGCCCACTTTAGAGGACTTCACCTCACGAGTTCGTTCCAGCTTCTATTTTACTAATAGAGCAGAACTTGTTTACTGCAGTATATAAGCAAAAGCACCACTTCTCAGGATTCCCACAGGGATCACTCTGGTTAAAAACACTGTACCATCAACAAGCCATTTGATTTAAAAACTGCATCACTGTGTTCCTACATGACCAATTGGGGTTAAAGATCCAGGTCAAGGACACAATGCTATCCCACAATCTAGGCATGCAGATTTCACTATAAAGGTCATTCTATTCTGTACAGGCTCAAGGACAACAAGCAAATTCAGTGAATTCATGTCTCCCGCTGGGCAGCAGTTTCAAGGGGAATTAATGCATCCAGTGGAATATAGTTGAGTTGCAAGTGGAAGTTATTTAGAAGAGACAGAACAGACAGTGCTTCAGACAGTGGTTATCAGATTTATTTTCATGGAGGTCACTGTCAAAGCAAGTAAAGTGATGCGGAGTATAACTGTGAGAATCACTAAAAATTAAGACCGTATTACATTAAACTGATGTGAAAAGTGTTAACCAACCTATAAAGCTTGTGATTGGAAGTTAATGAAACCTTAGAAGTGATGTCCAGATAATATGGTGGTCTGTATATAGTACTGGGAGAGTCTGACTTTGAGTTGTAAAAGAAGTAATGATGAAGACATATTCTGGTTTCACAATGATAACAAAGATACACAAGAAGTTTTGTGAAGATTGGTTCATAAATACGGCTTTTAGTCTGAGGTGCATTGATGCACAGGCAGACAGACAGGTAGATGGACAGATTTTCGGTACAAAATTTTCCACATTCGAACTTGACCTAGGTATTGATAAAAGTAATCCATATATGAAATTTCATTGAAATCGGTTGACTCGAAGGAAAGTTAGAGTCTGGAAACCATCAGCCAATCAAATTTAAGCAACCTAATTAAAGTGGAAAATGCCCATGTTTGAACATGGATGCACAATCGATGAATGTGATCTACTACCCAAATTTCATCGAAATCGACTCACTGTAAGGAAAGTTAGAGTCTGGAAACGAAAAACACGGAAGGTGTGCACTCACTGTGCATTAGTAGTAGCACTGAATAGATCAAAGTTCATCTAATTTGCATAATTTCTGCACGAGAAAAAAACCTGTATTATATGTATATGTATTATATGTTACTAAACATTCATACAAAAATTTATTCAAATCCGAACTTTCACATAGAAGTTCTGTACAAAAAACTGATTACACCCAATTTCGGAACAAAATGGCCACTGGCAGCCATCTTGAATTTTGGACCAAACCCCAAAACACATATTCTGGTCTCACAGTGATAACAAAGATACCCAAGAAGTTTCATGAAGATCGATTCATAAATACGGCTTTTAGTCCGAGGTGCATTGACCACAGGGCAGACAGACAGATTTTCGGTACAAAATTTCCCACATTCGAACTTGACCTAGGTATTGATAAAAGTAATCCATATATGAAATTTCATAAAAATTAGTTGATTTTAAGGGAAGTTAGAGTCTGGAAACTGTCAGCCAAAATCAAATTACAGCAACCTAATTAAAAATGTGCGGAAAATACCCCTATTCGAACTTGGACCCACAATTGATGAAAAAAATCTACTACCCAAATTTCATTGAAATCCGGTCACTGTAAGGAAAGTTAGAGTCTCGAAACGAAAAACACGGAAGGACGGAAGGCCACCCTAAATTTAACATCTCCAGTTTTTTTCAATAAAATGCAGAAACAAAACATGGGTTCTCAGGCCTGGCAATCTAGAAAATCAAACAGTGCAAAACAATTGCCCTCCACAGATTGCTTGGGAGTGCAATTGCACCTGAAATTTTTAATTCAAAAACTTGTATGTTATTTTGGTTATATTCACTGCAAGGTATTAATATTGTGTGACTGAAAAATTGTACTACATTCAGCTACATAGTGGAAAAATTGGCACACACATCTCATTATTAATGAAAGTGTCAATGACATTGTAGCTTAACTTGTCTGTGTGTTGTGTTTGATGAAATGTTCAATGTTTATGAAAGGATTATGAAATGAGACAAGAATTGTGATAATTGGGAATATGTTAATTTTTGTTCCCTGTATGCTATCTTTTCAATAAAAATAATATGAGGTTTCGACTGTACTAAAGAATTGAGGGGTGAGTTAATGTGGCCCTCAGAGTTAATGTATGTCAACGAAAGTTACCAAGTTACAGTGAAATTATTCCAAAATGAGTCACGTATCAAGTTACAATGAAATCCCTTCATAAATATGGCCTGTAGACTGTGCTAAAGGTTTTTGTGCTTCAGGCCTGTGTAGCCATCGCAGTTGACTGAACGCAACCAAAAGGGGACATACTCATATAGACATTATACAGGGTCATCGTACCAAGTTACAATGAAATCCCTTCATAAATACGACCTGTAGTCTGTGTTAAAGTTTTTTGGGTTTTAACCTCGGGCACCCATCATGGTTGAATAATTGCAACCAAATAGGGACGTTCTCATGTAGGCATTATCTGGAGTCATTCCACCAAGTTACAATGAAAGCCCTCCATAAATACGACCTGTAGACTGTGCTAAAGGTTTTCGGGCTTCAGGCCCCTGTAGCCTAAACAGATGACCAATCGCGACAAAAAGGGGACATTCTCATCTAGACATTATATGGAGTCATCCTACCAAGGTACAATGAAATCAATCCATAAATACGACCTATAGACTGTGCTAAAGGTTTTCAGCTCGGGCAACCATCATGGTTGGATGATTGCTACCAAAAGGGGATGTTCTCATGTAGGCATTATCTGGAGTCATCCTACCAAGTTATAATAAAATCCCTTCATAAATATGACCTGTAGACTGTGCTAAAGGTTTTTGGGCTTCAGGCCCCTGTAGCCGTCACAGCTGACCAATTGCAACCAAAAGGGGATGCTCTCATATAGACATTATATGGAGCCAGCGAACCAAGTTACAATGAAATCCCTCAATAAATACGACCTGTAGACTGTGCTAAATGTTTTCAGACTGTTCTAAAGGTTTTTGGGCTTCAGGCCCCTGTAGCCTTGACAGATGATCAATCGCGACCAAAAGTTACAATGAAATCCCTTCATAAATATGACCTGTAGACTGTGCTAAAGGTTTTCGGGCTTCAGGCCCCTGTAGCCATCACAGCTGACCAATTGCAGCCAAAAGGGGATGCTCTCATCTAGACATTATATGGAGTCAACCCAACAAGTTACAATGAAATCCCTCAATAAATACGACCTGCAGACTGTGCTAAAAGTTTTCAGGTTTTGGGCTCGGACAGTCATCACAGTTGACAGATCGTGACCAAATGGAGAAGTTCTCATCTAGATATCAAACTGAGTCATCCTACCAAGTTACAATGAAATCCCTCTATATTAAATATGACCTGTAGAGTGTTAAAAGTTTTTGGGTTTTGGGCTTGGGCAGCCGGCACAGTTGACAGATCATAACCAAAAGGGGACGTTCTCATCTAGATATTATACAGAGGAATGCTACCAAGTTGCAATGAAATCCCTTCATAAATACAACCTGTAGTCTGTGCTAAAGGTTTTCTGGTTTTGGGCTCGGGCAGTCATCACAGTTGACCGATCATGACCAAAAGGGGACATTCTCATCTAGACATGACCTCAAACCTGCATATGAAATTTTGTGATGATCGGACAAGAACTTCGGGGTGTAGCCTGTGCTAAAGGAAAGTGTGAACAGACTCACGGACTACCGCACATGCGATGGAATAGCTTAACTTTGTCAAGTTAAGATAAAAATGTTGCATTCAATTCTTATGTGATTGTCTTCTACACTCAAAAGGTATCGAAATGCGACACAGAATGGGTAATGAATTATTGTGAATCAATGCAACATTGACAAATCGTTCCCTGAGTGCCAATGTGTTCTCTGTGCCAGCAGGGAATGAAATGATAATAGATTTTAAAGGCAGTCCCAAACAGGTCTGGCATTCCAAATGAAAGTGTCAATGACACTGTAGCTTAACTTGTGTGTTGTGTTTGATGAAAAGGATAATGTTCAATGTTTATGAAAGGATTATGAAATAAGACAAGAATTGTGATAATTGGGAATGTGTTCATTTCTGTTCCCTGTGTGCTATGTTTATGATAAAAATAATATGAGGTGTACACTGTACTAAAGAGCTGAGGGATGGGTTAATATGACCTCACAGTTAATGTATGTGGCCCTCACAGTTAACGTATATCAACAAAAGTTACCAAGTTACAGTGAAATTATTCCAAAACGAGTCATCCTATCAAGTTACATTAAAATCCCCTCATAAATATTGCCTGTAGACTGTGCTAAAGGTTTTCGGGCCCCTGTAGCCGTCAGTTTCCCAATTGCGTCCAAAGGGGACGCTCTCATCTAGACATTATATGAAGTCAATCTACCAAGTTACAATGAAATCCCTTAATAAATATGACCTGTAGACTGTGCTAAAGGTTTTTGGGCTTTGGGCTCTGGCAGCCATCATGGTTGAATGATCGCAACCAAAAGGGGACATTCTCATCTGGACACTATTTGGAGTCATCCTACCAAGCTACAATGAAATCCCTTCATAATTATGACCTGTAGACTGTTCTAAAGGTTTTTGGGCTTTGGGCCCCTGAAGCCGTCACAGTTGCCCAATCGTGTCCAAAAGGGGACGTTCTCATCTAGACATTATATGAAGTCAACCTACCAAGTTAAAATGAAATCCCTTGATAAATATGACCTGTAGACTGTGCCAAAGGTTTTTGGGCTTCGGGCTTGGGCAGCCATCATGGTTGAATGATCGCAACCAAAGGGGACAATCTCATCTGGACATCATCTGGAGTGATCCTGCGGAGTTACAATGAAATCCCTTCATAAATATGACCCGTAGACTGTGCTTAAGGTTTTCGGGCTTCGGGTACCTGTAGCCATCACAGTTGACCAATCATGACCAAAAGGGGATGGCGTCATCTAGGCATTATATGGAGTCAACCTTACAGGTTACAATGAAATCCTTCTATAAATATAACCTTTTGCCTATGCTAAAGGTTTTTGGGCTCGGGCACCCATCAAGGCTGAATGATCATGGCCAAAATGGGACGTTCTCATCTAGACATTATTTGGAGTCATCCGACCAAGTTACAATGAAATCCCTTCATAAATATGACCTGTAGACTGTGCTCAAGGTTTTCGGGCTTCGGGCACTAGTAGCCATCACAACTGACCAATCACGACCAAAAGGGGATGTCATCATCTAGGCATTATATGGAGTCAACCTAACAGGTTACAATGAAATCCTTCCATAAATATGAACTTTTGCCTATGCTAAAGGTTTTTGGGCTCGGGCACCCATCAAGGCTGCATGATCGCGATCAAAATGGGACATTCTCATCTAGACATTATTTGGAGTCATCCTACCAAGTTACAATGAAATTCCTTCATAAATATGACCTCTAGACTGTGCTAAAGGTTTTCGGGCTTTGGGCCCCTGTAGGCGCCACAGTTGCCCAAGGTGACTTTCTCATCTAGACATTGTATGAAGTCAACCCACCAAGTTACAATGAAATTCCTCAATAAATATGACCTGTAGACTGTGGTAAAGGTTTTTGGGTTTTGGGCTCGGGCAGTCGTCACAGTTGGCAGATCATGCCCAAATGGGGAAATTCTCATCTAGACATCATAAGGAGTCATCCTACCAAGTTACAATGAAATCCCTCCACATTAAACATGATCTGCAGACTGTGTTAAAAGTTTTTGGGTTTTGGGCTTGGGCAGCCATCACGGTTGATAGATCATGCCCAAAAGGGGACGTTCTCATCTAGGCATTATACAGAGGCATCCTACCAAGTTACAATGAAATCCCTTCATAAATACGACCTGTAGATTGTGCTAATGGTTTTCGGGTTTTGGGCTCGGGCAGCCATACCGGTTGCCCGATCGCGACCAAAAGGGGACGTTCTCATCTAGACATGACCCCAAACCTGCATCTGAAATTTCGTGACGATCAGACAAGAACTGCGGGGTGTAGCCCGTGCTAAAGAAAAATGTGAACAGACGTCACAGACTAACAGACTTCCGCACGCGTGATGGCAATAGCTTATCTTGACTGTGTCAAGTTAAGCTAAAAATCAAGGGGTGCAAAAAATTGGCCTCTTCAATTTTTTCTAGGCGTGCAGCACTCCTGCACTCCTAAAGAATGGCAGGCCTGGGTTCTCACTTGATATCTACAAGGATGAATAAAAATGTTTTTTAATAATTTGAATTATTTATCCTTGATGAAACAATTTAAATTCTTACAGTTTACATGATTTGATGTTTACATGATTTGATGTCATTTGATTTATCAAATATTAGAATGTTTTGAACAGTTTGTGCTCTTTGCTGCTGATGATTACATCTTTTTAGGAAATGTAACAATAATGTCATTATGGAGACAATAGACTGTTTGACTGATACTATTTCAAAAGTTAAAAAATTTATAGTAATTTATATATTTTTTATACTTACCAATGACCCAGACATAGCTGGTGCTAACTCTTAAAATATAGGGCCAAACACAAATTTTGCCCCCCAATCCCCAAAATTTGCATCTAAAACTAAAGAAAACAGGTCCTGAAAGGCCCTCCACACCTCGCCCCCACTGTGCATGCGCAGTGTCAGGGACGTTCCGAAATTGGCGCCATTTATCATTCTAATAACCAGTGCCTGGTAAGCGCTATGTACTCAGCGGGGAGGCAAGAGTTCCCAACTCCTGGGAGGGCCATCCCCGTCTGGGTCATTGGTAAGTATAAAAAATATATAAATTACTATAAATTTTTTAACATTTTTATACTGTACCAATGACCCAGACATAGCTGAATAGTAAAAAGGCTGGAGGGCCAAGGACATAGAGCACAATGGAATACGCTCAATAAAATAAAATAGAGTCATCCCCTGTAGGGAAAAGAAGTAATAGGCCTTACATGTATCTTTCTTATTTATGATAAATTGGAAAGATACAACACCTTCCAAAATTGAGCTACATACATCCATGTACTCTATTAATATCCAATATAATCCTTATACTAATAATTTTTAAAGTAAGCCAATAATAAAGTAAGTCTAGAGAATAGAGACTCTTATACTCCTAAAAGTGTCTGAGAATTGCATAATCATGTCCGTTGACATATGCAATATTCCAAAGCTATACTTTAAAAACTAAGACTTGAATGAATTTTAACTTCTCACTAAACAACCATCCCAATAACAGCTCAGAATTACTAACTCCGGAGGAGGTATCCCCTTGTTTTCATAGTAAAACAGGTGACCCAAGGGAACACCCTCCCCCCCCCCCCCCTTTTTCTTGCCCTGGGTCAAATAGCCCAGAGCGAAGAGGGCAGCCGAACGGAGACACTGCCGAAACAGACAGCCTACCTAGCTATAGTAGCAACTGTTAAGTGAATGACATTCTGAGCAGTAGATAATAGACCTAACAAAAGAGGCCTCCAGAAATTGACTCGATATTTCTAAGATAAAAATTCATGAATGTGGATGGCTGAGCGCAATGAGCGGCCTTCAAAAATCTATAATAGCGACACTATTAATGTAAGCCCAAGAAGTAGAAGAACTCTTACTTCATGAGCCGAAATCTTAAGCACAACTGCTAAGTCAATGATATACCATAAGCAGTACCGATAGTTAATAGAATCCATTAACAATAAAATGGAGCGTAACGTCCTTCTACTAGACATCAAAGACAGAAGAAGCTTACGCCCTTGTAATAAACAGATATCTGTTTATAAATACATCAACTGTACCCGGAAAGAGTAAAGGCCTATGCCCATACGAAGACGGAAGGACCTTAAAATAATAGGTTCCGGATAATAGGAGCCTAACTCTTATGCAACAATCCAACCTAAATAGTAACGGAAGTATTGATTCCGAAACTATGAAAGTGAAAATCATCCATCGATAGTGCATGAAACTCACTGACTCTACAGTAAAAGAGAAACCAACAGAATTACTGTCTAAAAGGTCAGAATTTGAAAACTACTGTTTCCAGAGGCTCAAATGATTACTTAGCTAAATAAGAACCGAAGTTAAAATCCGTATAGGAATTTAATCTAAAGATTCTAAGTCTATTTATCAAAAAGTTACTAACTGACTTAGATAAAGAGACAAAAGACTCAATTGTAAACTATCGTAGAGTGCATAGGTATGAGGTAACATAAACCTATAACCTAAATAATAACAGGCTGCAGTAGATCTTGTGAAACAAGTATACTAAAAAATAGCAATGAGTAGTATGGAGGGATCAAGAATATGATCATAATGATCCCCACACCACGACGGAAGAGCCTCCACTTTAGTCGCATAGAATAGCGAAGAAGAGGATCTCCTATAGTAAGAAATCGCGTCCAAAGCTCGTCCAGTACAGTGCTTACAATGCAATACGGACCACACAACGGAATACATGAAGGTTGCGACCTTGCTGGTTGTGATAAAGATGACACGATTTACCCAGTGAAAAAAGATCCTCACATAGAGGAAGATTTCACGTTAAGACCCACAGTAGACAAGAGAGTAAATTACTCATAATCTCTGTGAAGATAGAGATGCTATCAACAGAAATGTATTGTGGTTGTTTATCTTAGCAATACCTGCTAAAACAACAGCGCCGGAGGATACGCGTATCCTATCATTCCGTCCTATAGATCAATAGAGCGTTAACACTATTAGCTCAGAGATCTGGACAAGCCAACACATACGTCTGCAATTGATTAGCAAGCTGTGTCATAAATAAATCATCATTGGGCGCTCCCATAGATAGCAAATCTGATTGAATACTTGTTTGTTGAGAGTCCATTCTGACAGCAACAAGCGACCCGTAAGAGAACGGGAGTCCGATAAAACAATCAGACGACCCGGAATATGACGGACCAAAACTGAACTTGGTGTACAATAACCAACAGACGGATTCTTTCCATTAAATTGAATAACGGAAACGAAAGAGTGCCTCCCTGGTTCCGGAGATACGCCACTACTGTCGAATTAAAGGACAGGAATTTGGGCATGCGTTTCTGAATAATGTTCATGCAATGACATAAAGCAAGCCTAAAAAACATTATTCCGCGGAAGTTAAACTGATTGCTAAAAGACTGCGGAACCCAAAGACCCTGGCACTTCGAATCCGTAGGGATCAGTATATATCCCAATCTGTTTGACTGGCAACCGTCATAACAGCCACACTCGGGTCCGGCAACTGCGGCGGCACTCTCTGAGTCAACCACCAAATGTTTGCCCCAGTCTGAATCTCTTGTAACACTAGATAGACAAGAGAACGTATAAATCGAGCAATTCATGGATTGCCGGAAAGTTGCCGTCGAAGAGAAGCTCCTCCGAGAACGAAGCGACTCTGAGAGAGTTCTTAACCTTACTATCCACGCGTGTGGATGTAGCTAGGGCTGCGTCACGTCTAACCAACTCCAATCAGCCACTGAAGGGCGGAGTTATACGTGAACAAACTACTGCCCTCAAAAGAAATTACATTGAGAATAATATCCCGTAAATCTTTTCTTGAAGACGTAATGATAACGCCTCAGTAAGGCGGATTACGTATAATAAAGCGTCTAAGTTAAGTCTACTATACATAATGTCGTTCCCAACATTGAAATTGGAAAAGACATAAACGGCGAAAAAGAATATATGCAGTCTTTAATCACACCGTCTAGACGCATATGAACTCTCGGTATGCCCTGCTCTGCCAAAATAAACTATTTGTAAAAATGATAAAATGGCAGAAATGAGCAACGCGGACAAGAAACTAAACTATCATGCTTAGTAGCAGGCTTGTATATATATATATATATAGCGTCGAAAAATAAAACACATGTTGTAATGACAATATTGGACTGCGTCGGTAAGTCAGGGACAATGTCCCTGTACCGATCGAAAAAACCGAGTCCAATGACGCTATAAGTCTCTTATCCAAGATTGCAGCAATGAAGTCCGAACTAATAATCACTGGAAGATAATGCCAGAAGATATGAAAGGCATCTTCCGATACTACTAAAGGGAAAACTCGAAATCTTTCGAATCCCTTTCGCCATCCTGTCGGACCCTATAAAGCGTTCGGTCGTCCGTAGCTGATGCAACCGCGGACCGCACCGACCCAGCGCCGTCGGATAATTCCTGATTCGACCGAGAAACTGTCAATTGCTGGGATGCTGCGAAACAACTGTGCTAATTCGGATAGCACGTCCGTCACTGAGGAGAAGCGGTCTCACGATGCATTGCCGCTGGAAGCTCCGTGATCGTTACCCCGTGCATACTTCCAATATGCGAGCGAACGGAGTGTATAGGCCTCGTGTCCCTTGGCTACCGGATGGCGCGACCTATTCGCCGTGGAATCACTGAATGCCGAAACTGATCGGATATTTGAGGTCACGTAGCCAATGTGCGGTCGTGTGCCCTGCTGTGAGGATGAGGAAGCATTAAAGACAGTCTCTCAGACTGTCTATATAACGGAGCGTCCCGGGCAACGGACATATGCTCCGAATGCAAAATATCTGAACCACAACATGCGGTCCCCTATGTTGTTGGGCGAGAGAGGAACCTCTCTCGCTCACAGCCCGGACGGACCTGGACAAGCCAGGAACCGGACTAACAGGCTTCCTCCGATCTGTCCTCAATCTGCCGTCACTGGGTGAGTACTAAAGTAATTAAAGTGCTCGCATCACCCAAATCTCCTTCCTAGACCGCAACGGACGAACCCGGCAGCCGAACCATTCGATGAATGTACGCTACACCGGGTGAGCTAGCGAATGTCACTCCGTAAGCGATAGACATATTCCATGAGCACTTATTGCCGCTAACTCTTCATTAACTATGACGACAGAGGCACACTTTTGAAAGACATCTCCATAACTCTTCGAACAAGAAACCAGAAATGCTTGGATAGCAAGCATAAAATAATAATATATATAGCGTCGTTCAATAATTCAAAAGTTTGTGTGACATTATTGGACTATGTCGGAACTGAGGGACGATGTCCCTGAACCGAACCAAAAATTTCTAAGTCCACCGACGCTATCAGTTTCTTATCCGGCATCGCAGCATATGTTGTTCCGAAAGGGAAAGCTTGAAATCCTCCGAATCCCTTTCGGTATCCCGTCGGACCGGATGAAACTTTCGGACGTCCGTACCCGCTTCCGCGGAGCGTCCCGACCCAGCATCGTCGGATAAAATATATGCGACAGATTCAGTTGATGCTGGGATGCTGCGATAAACTGTGCTATTAAGGAAAGCACGTCCGTTCCCGAGGCCTGTTCAGTAGCGGACTTACGATGCATTGCCGCCGGAAGCTCCGTGTACGTTGACTCCCGCACACTTCCTATGCGAACGTCCGGAGTCTGCAGGCCTCGTGTCCCCGGCTACCGACCCAGCGCCGTCGGATAATTCTCGATCCGACACCGTTTCTGTCGGCTGCTGGGATGCTGCGATAAGCTGTGCTATGTGCACAAGAATGTCCGGCGTCGAGACCTGCGGAGGCGCAGTCTATCGCTGCTTCGCCGAGGGCAGCTCCGCATCAGATGGCTCCCGCATACTTTTCCTATGCGAACGTCCGGAGTCCATCGGTCTCGAATCCCTGGCTGCCGGATGGTGTGACCTGGTCGCCGAAGAATCCTTGATCGGCGAAGCTGGTAATATATCGGCGGTCACGCAGCCAAGGTGCGGTCGTGTGCGCTGACGAGAAGAGGAAGCCTTAGCAGTCTCAGCGGACTGCCTATACAACGGAGCGTCCCGAGTGACGGACGTATGCTCCGCTAGCGACACATTTTGTACCACAACATCTGGGGCCAGATGTTGTTGAACGAGAGAGGGGCCTCTCTCGCTTGCCGTCCGGATGGACCGGAACGAGCTATGAACCGGACTAAAAGGCTTCCTCCGTTCTCCCTCCGATCCGCCGTCACTGGGTGTGCATTAAGTTAATTTTATAGTGCTCGCATGACCCCAAAATTCCTTCTAGACCGCAACGGACGAACCCGGCTGCCGAACCATTCGGTGAATGGACGCTACACCGGGCGAGCTAGCGGACGTCAAAGGCCGTCGAACCTACTAGGGTCCTCTTAGGCAATTGGCGTATTACATGAGCACTTTTCCGCTAGCCCTTCATTAATTGTGACGACGGAGGCACACTGTTGGAAGACATCACAGATACATCACCCTAATCTTGATCGTCTGAAATAGAAATTGATAAAGTAGAGTGACCCTGCGGGGAAAGGACCGGAGTGTCCAAATCCCCAACAACATACCGTGACATACGCTTCCCATATTGTCATCGAAATCATACGATACAGAACAGGAGTTAATGCGAGTACACTGACCACATATAGAATGATAATAAAGTCAGAGGAAGACTTCCTCTTAAAACAATTGATCAATATCCTTTCAATGTGAAAAGAAAACAAGTCCTGGTACTCGCACTAACCCCTGGCAATCAAAATACATAATAATAATATGATCCATTAATATAGAAAAAATAATTGAAATCAAAATATTTTGAAAAAATATTTTTTCAGAACAGCCCAAGTTTCTGAAAAGTAACGTTGAGCCCCAATGGATCCCAAGCCTAAGTGTGGACAAAAATTTTAAAAATATTTTAAACAATTTATTCAACACTTACGAACAATAATAATGTATCTAGTTATGATTAAAATAACATAAAGATATTATTATTTAGAAATCCCCCCCTCACACAGAGGGCTGTTGTAAATGTAAACAATGAGTGTAAAAACACTAAAATAAGACTCCAGGCACCCAGGCCCGAAATCAGTTACCAAAAATACACCATCTGATGCAAAACAGAGACTTCCAGGGAAGAAACTGCAGAACATCAGATGGTAGATGCAGAACACAACGCCTAACCACCCGTAGGTGAAGACGTAAACATGGGGAAAGAACAGAATTCATTCTGTTATTCAGCTAAAACTCCCAAGAAATTTTAGTAATAATAATTACAGAAACTATGCCAAAAGCATGGGAGAATAGCAAGGGGGACTTAAAGGACAGGGAGAGAGGAAAACACTTGAAAAAAACAGTGTAACTAAATAATCAGAATGACAACAAAATGGCTGCTGCCTTGAAAATAGGTAACTTAACATAATTTCATTAAAAAATTTTAAGTTACAGCCCTGATAATATTCTGTCACACATTCTTTTCCTCTCCTCCTTCTCTCTCCTCCTTAGAATCACCATTTCACTAATATTTATGTGTCTGGCATCATTTAAACTGAGATTTAAAAGCACAAAGATCAGTCAGATGTTAACTGATGAAGGGCCAAACTTAGAATGATAAATGGCGCCAATTTCGGAACGTCCCTGACACTGCGCATGCGCAGTGGGGGCGAGGTGTGGAGGGCCTTTCAGGACATGTTTTCTTTAGTTTTAGATGCAAATTTTGGGGATTGGGGGGCAAAATTTGTGTTTGGCCCTATATTTTAAGAGTTAGCACCAGCTATGTCTGGGTCATTGGTACAGTATAAAAATATGGGTTTTTTCAGATGATTTTATCATTCAGCTGATGCAGGCAATCTTTTCTTGCTCAAATGCAGGGCTTAAAATTTATGTGAGAATCTATTTATTTATTGGGGCTTAGTGACACTTTTGACAGCCAGGGGCACCTCATGTCGGACAAGTGTGGATCAGAATATATTCTTACAAATGATTCCTGCAAAGGAAAACTGCGAGAATCGACTTTGATTCTCGTAAATGTTCATTGATTAATGCTGGAACATCTGTTCCACGTGTAAATTTTAAAACCAAATGAAAGTGTCAATGACACAGTAGCTCAACTTGTCAAGACATGTACATGTATAGTATGTGACACAACAATGACAAACATCTAGGTAATGACCTGATAACAAAGGTACATATAAAGTATTATAACGGTCTGTACATAAATACTGACCGTAGCCTGTAACAAATGTATAGGTAAAGTATTGTAAAGGTTGTTGACAGTCAGATGCTAAACTAGACAAGAAATCTTTGAGTCCCAAAGTGGGTCTGACTGAACTCCAAAATATTTGTTCTCATAGCACAGTGATAACAAAGGCACCCCAAAACACACTCGTTCCTGTCGCAAGGTGAAAATAAAGGTACCCAAGAAGTTTCGTAAAGATCAGTTCATAAATACGAGCTGTATAGATGTTGTGACAAAAAAATGATTGGACCTAATTTTGGTACAAAATGGTCACTGACAGCCATCTTGAATTTTGGACTGCACCCAGAAACACTCGTTCTCGTCCCAAGATGATACCAAAGGTACCCAAGAAGTTTCATGAAGACTGCTTGATAAATACAGCCTCCAGCCCGAGACGTATTGACATGTGCTCTTACAGTGTATAAGTAGCACTGAATAAATCAAAGTTCATCTAATTTGCATAATTTCTGCATGAGAAAAAACCTGTACTATATGTGATGTATTCCATGTTACTAAACATTCATACAAAAATTTCTTCAAATCAGAACTTTCATACATAAGTTCTGTACAAAAGACTGACTGCACTAATTTTGGTACAAAATGGCTGCTGGGGGGGCCATCTTGAATTTCGTACCACACCCAAAAACATTCGTTCTCATCCCACGATGATAACATAGGTACCCAAGAAGTTTCATGAAAATCGGTTCATAAATACAGCCTCTAGCCTGAGCCATATAGAAGTTGTGTACAAAAAACTGATTAGACCTAATTTCGGTACAAAATGGCCACCGGCAGCCATCTTGAATTTTGGACCGCACCCAGAAAGACTCATTCTCGTCTCAAGGTGATAACAAAGGAACCCAAGACGTTTCGTGAAGATCGGTTCATAAATACAGACTCTAGCCTGAGCCGTATTGACATGTGTCCTTACTGTGTATAAGTAGCACTGAAAAAATCAAAGTTCATCTAATTTGCATAATTTCTGCACAAGAAAAACACCCGTATTATGTGTGATGTATCCCATGGTACTAAACATTCACACAAAAAATTATTCAAATCAGCGCTTTCATATGGAAGTTCTGTGCAAAAATCTGATTGCACCAAATTTTGTACAAAATGGCTGCCAGTGGCCATCTTGAATTTTGGACCAGACCCAAAAACATCTTTCTTGTCCCACGGTGATACCAAAGGTACCCAAGAAGTTTTGTAAAGATCGCTTCATAAATATGGCCTCTAGCCCGAGCCGTATTGGCATTTGCACTTACAGTGCTGAAAGTAACACTAAATACATCAAAGTTAGTCTAATCTGCATAATTTACGCACAAGAAAAAAACACGTATTATATGTGATGTATCCTATAGTACTAAACATTCATACAAAAAAAAATTCAAACCAGTGCTTTCATTATGGAAGGTCTGCGCAAAAGTCTGATTGCACCTAATTTAGTACAAAATGGCTGCCAGTGGCCAACTTGAATTTCGGATCCGACAATAACACTTGATCTCGTTCCATGGTCATAACAAAGGTACCCAAGAAGTTTCTTAAAAATCGGTTCATAAATACGGCTTCTATCCCGAGCCATATTGAATTGCTGACGGACAGACAGACATGGCATAAGCTCAAATTTGGCTTCGCCAAAGTTGAGCTAAAAACACACAAAAGTTGAAACTAGGCCCTTAAGGGTTAAACTCCTTCAAGTACAGCTGTTGCCCTCTTAATTGGATATCTCTTAATTGAACAAGAGCTGGACTTTCGTCCGGTGTATACACCCACATGGTGTACCGCCCAGTTTGGGCATACCTATGACCAACAAATATCATTTATGAATATTTTCATATGGACTGAAGGACGGATGCACAGATGGACGGACGCATTCCAGTATACCCTCCCCCCCCCCCTTCCATTTTCTTCGAAAGTTTTCAACAATTTCTAAGTCAAAAGGTATGGTAAATTGTTTGGTGTTTGGAAGTTTTATGCAATGAGGCAGAAGCCTTTGTCATAGGCAAACTGCATGCCATATTTCACTGAAATCCAGTAATCTCAATCCAGTATCCCCCCCCCCCCCTCCCATTTTCTTTGAAAGTTTTCAACAATTTCCAACAATTTCTATGTCAAAAGGTATGGTAAATTGTTTGGTGTTTGGACGTTTTATGCAATGAGGCAGAAGCCTTTGTCATACACAAACTGCATGCCATATTTCACCAAAACCCGATAACCCATACCTGAGATACAGGCTGAACAGACAAATAATGTCTATTTTCTACAATTTCTAAGTCAAAAAAGGGGAGAACTCTGAAAAGGAGAATGTGAGAAATATCGTTGAATACTTTTTTAAAGCCTATACAATAAGCAGTGTTCATGGCAAATTCCATTGCAATAGAACATTCAAGACCCGAGATAGAGGCTGAACAGACAAAATTTGGCTCGGACGGACACAATTTCTAAGTGAACAAGAAATAAAAAAAAAACAATAACAGAAAAAAAAAAACTAGTGTGGGCATACCTATGACCAACAAATATAAAAAACAAGTGTTTGACCACTGAGGTGGTATTAGTCCCCTACGGCACTTTTGTGACATAAGGTGTTTTTGTCACAGAAGACACTAGAGTATATAAGCATCTTGGATTTTTAAAAAAAATATTGAGCGTGCATAATCCCCTCACAACCCTTTATCCATGTACCATATATGAAAGGCGTAGCTTGAACCATGTTGGAGGGAGGGATGGTAACATAAAATAGAGAAAAAAGCTTAAAAAAACACAACAAAAATGGCCGCCATTCTGCCATCTTGGATTTTGAAAAATAAATATTGAATGTGCATCATCCCCTCAGAACCATTTATCCATGTACCAAATATGAAAGGTGCAGCTTGAAGCATATTAGAGGGAGAGGTGGCAAAAACAGACAGACAGACAGATGGACAGACAGACAGACAGATGTTAGATTTTGAAAAAAAAATATTGAGCATGCATAATCCCCTCACAACATCCTTATTCCATGTAAAAGTGCAGCTTGAACCATGTTGGAGGGAGTAGTGGTAACATAAAATAGAGAAAAAAGCTTAAAAAACACAACAGAAATGGTCGCCATGGCGCCATCTTGAATTTTGGAAAAAAAATATTGAACGTGCAACATCCCATTACAACCCTCTATCCATGTGCCAGATATAAAAAGTGTAGCTTGAACCATGTTGGAGTGAGGGGTGGTAACATAAAGTAGAGAAAAAAAGCTTAAAAAACACAACAAAAATGGCCGCCATGCCGCCATCTTGGATTTTGAAGAAAAAATATTGAACGTGCATCATCCCCTCCCAACCCTCTATCCATGTGCCAAATATGCAAAGTGTAGCTTGAACCATGTTGGTGGGAAGGGTGGTAACATGAAAATAGAGAAAAAAAAAGCTTAAAAAACACAACAAGAGGCCACAGGGGGCCTGAGGGCGCTCACCTGACATGGTAGTCTAAATATCAAACCAGGGACTTGACTTGAATAAGCTGCATACGCCCCTCCTACGAAAAGCATATACCAACTAGATGAAGCGATTGTGCCCACACAATACACAGGAATTTTCCTTCTATTTTCAGTTCCTGCACTTTTTACGTCCCAAAATTGAGATAAACACATAAAAAACAGATTTTTTTTTCCCAAACAAAATACTTTCTGCCTAAATTTTTTTCTTCTTCTTAAAACGCATAAAAAACAAAAAAACAAAAATTCCAGATTTTGGTCCAAAATTTTCTAAGACCCACCCGGACCCCAAATTTTCAGGGTAAAAAAAAAATTTTTTTTTGTCTTAAAATTGACAGAAATGCATAAAAAACAAAAAACAATTTCCGGATTTTGGTCCAAAATTTTCCAAGTCCCACCCGGACCCAAATTTTCAGGGGGAAAATTTTTTTTTTTTTGTCTTAAAATTGACAGAAATAAATGAAAAACAAAAAAAAAAATTTCCGGATTTTGGTCCAAAATTTTCGAAGTCCCACCCGGACCCCAAATTTTCAGGGGAAAAATTTTTTTTTTCTCTTTTTCTGTCTTAAAATTGACAGAATTTGGTTCAAAATTTTCTAAGTCCCACCCGGACCCCAAATTTTCAGGGGAAAAAAAAAATTTTTTTTGTCTTAAAATTGACCAAAATGCAGAAAAAACAAAAAAAATTTTTTTTCGCATTTTGGTCCAAAATTTTCTAAGTCCCACCCAGACCCCAAATTTTCAGGGGAAAAATTTTTTTATTTTTTTTTTTTGTCTTAAAATTGACAGAAATGCATAAAAAACAAAAAAAAAAATTTCCGGATGTTGGTCCAAAATTTTCTAAGTCCCACCCGGACCCCAAATTTTCAGGGGAAATTTTTTTTTTTTTTTTTGTCTTAAAATTGACCAAAACGCAGAGAAAACAAAAAATTTTTTTTTGGGATTTTGGTCCAAAATTCTAAGTCCGCAACAGGACCCCAAATTTTCAGCCTAAATATGAACCTAGGGACTTGGCTTCAACAAACTTGAATCTCACCCCCTTAAGGATGCTGCATACCAAATATCAAAACATTCTTATCGCTAGATCTGAAGAAGATTTTTCAAAAATACTCCTCATACTGCACTAATTTAAACATTTGGGCTCCCATAGAGAGCCCAAATATCGACCCAGGCAATTGATTTCAATAAACATGTGAAACAATCTTCCAAAGATGTTATATGTGAAATTTTAAAGCTTTTGGAGCAGTGGTTTGGGAGAAAAGTAGTCTTATATGTTTTTCCCATTAGGCCGGGGAAAAATAATTAATTTGTTCAGGTAACATGCTGAAAAAAAATAGGGTTGGTCGGTCGGGATTTTTTTTTTTTTTTCACAATTATTTTTTACAATGAATGCCTTTCAAGTGTCTCAGAAATCAACCTGTATATCCCTATATATCCCTCATGTCCTATTTGTTTGGTTATTTTATATGATTTGCATCAGTAAATAAAACTATAAACCATTTTTCTATGCGTTTTCATTTCTTAAATTGAAACCCGTAACGAGACTCCAGAATTCGAAGATCACGGCTACGTACGATTGTTCCATTTTTCTTTGTCAGGTCAAGAACGTGATCACACTTTGCGGTCATGTTTTAGGTGTGGAAGATGGAGAGAATTTAGGTGTGAAAATAAAATTCCACGCCCTTTCATAGCCGAACAAACATGTCGGTCAAGCTATATTGCAGTTCTTGGGGAAAATGGGCTATATTGCGAGTCAGGGGAAGAGGGAGGTTACTTGCGTACTGTAAAAAACTGCATGGTTTGACAAACGACCCTGCCAGCGTGCTAGTTGATTCTATATCGGGCAGATGTCGGTGCAACAGAAATCCTGTCATACCGACATCGGTCCAATATGGAATTAAGTAGAATGCTATGTGAGGATATAGTTTATGTTCACATTGGACTCTTTTTGCCGAGTTGTGAGTCGTTTCATCCGGTAACGCCATTTATACGCCCGGTTTTGTGTCGATTGGAAAGGATGAATGTTTAGAAACTCCAGACAATTATCCCTCCCAATTGACGCAAAACACAAAGCAGACTACATATACTAAAACACGCGTTCTGAAACTTGTTGCTATGAGCATCATCGGTCGACATGCACGCGCCCTTTAACATGAGAAACGTTCCAGGGACAGTCGTACCACGCAAAGTTGGTGCTATTATTTCGTTAGGCGATAGCGATTTCGTTATTTTTTCTTTTTCTAAAAATTTTTTTTCTGTGCAAGGTAAAAAATATTTAGGGTCGGCGGCAAATATAGGGTCGGTCGGGTTACTTGAACAAATTAATTATTTTTCCCCGGCCTTACCCACAGTGTTAAAAATGCTGACTCAGCACTTTTTCAAAGTCCCCAAAAAGTACCCCATGATAAAACCGATGGCAATTTTTTTTTACCATTCCATTCTGTTGGTCCTAAGGAAGCTTCACAACAAATAAGAATTCTCAGTGCCGTGTAGTTTTGGAGATATGGTCGTTTTCATTTTTTTCTATTTTTAGCTCCTGCGGTCCCCACGGGGCGACGGGAAAAAATTTTTTGGCATAAATTAAGTACTTATGACCCAATAAGCCCTCATATCAAATTTGGTCAAAATTTGCCTCTCGGTTTGGAAAATAGAAATTTTGGGCGGGGCAAATATTCTTTCCCCTCCCATTACGACACCAAGTATAGCCCCACAAACTTCTCTTGAACAAATCTGAGTCAACACCTCAAAAGGAAGCAGCACACCAAATATCAAGTCTCTGCTACTGCTGGTTCATGAGAAGAAGATTTTTTAAGATTTCAGCATACTTTTTGGGTGTGGCCCTACCCACGGGCGAGGCAACTTGATTTGAACAAAATCAAATTGCGATGTCATAACAAACTATTATCTCAAATATCAATTAAATTGGTTCAGCGGTTTGGGAGGAGAAGACGCAAACACCATGTTCACGGACGACGGTGAGTGATCACTGTTGCTCTCCTGACTGAAAGTCAGGTGAGCTAACAAAAATAGCCGCCATTCCACCATCTTGGATTTTGAAAAAAACATTTTGAGCGTGCATCATCCCCTCAGAACCATTTATCCATTTACCAAACATGAAAGGTGTAGCTTGAACCATGTTGGTGGGAGGGGTGGTAACATCAAAATAGAGAAAAAAAAGCTTAAAAAACACAACAAAAATGGCCGCCATTCCGCCATCTTGGATTTTGAAAAAAAAATTTTGAGCGTGCATCATCAGCTCAGAACCATTTATCCATGTACCAAATATGAAAGGTGTAGCTTGAACCATGTTGGTGGGAGGGGTGGTAACATCAAAATAGAGAAAAAAAGCTTAAATGAAAGTGTCAATGACACTGTAGCTCAACTTGTCAAGACAAAGACATGTACATGTATAGTATGTGACACAGCAATGACAAACATCTAGGTAATGACCTGATAACAAAGGTACATATAAAGTATTGTAACGGTCTGTACATAAATACTGACCGTTGCCTGTAACAAATGTATAGGTAAAGTATTGTAAAGGTGGGTGACAGTCAGATGCTAAACTAGAAAAAAAATCTTTGGAGTCCCAGAGTGGGTCTGACTGAACCCCAAAATATTTGTTCTCATAGCACAGTGATAACAAAGGCACCCCAAAACACACTCATTCCTGTCCCAAGGTGAAAACAAAGGTACCCAAGAAGTTTCGTGAAGATCAGTTCACAAATATGAGCTGTGTAGAAGTTGTGACAAAAAACTGATTGGACCTAATTTCGGTACAAAATGGCCACTGGCAGCCATCTTGAATTCTGGACTGCACCCAGAAACACTCGTTCTCGTCCCAAGAAGATAACAAAGGTACCCAAGAAGTTTTGTGAAGATCGGTTCATAAATACAGCCTCTAGCCCGAGCCGTATTGACATGTGCACTTACAGTATATAAGTAGCACTGAATAAATCAAAGTTCATCTAATTTGCATAATTTCTGCACGAGAAAAAAACACGTACTATATGTGATGTATTCCATGTTACTAAACATTCATACAAAAATATATTCAAATCAGAACTTTCATACAGAAGTTCTGCACAAAAGACTAAATGCACTAATTTTGGTACAAAATGGCTGCTGGTGGCCATCTTGAATTTTGGACCACACCCAAAAACACTCGTTCTAAGAAGTTTCGTAAAGATCGGTTCATAAATACGGCCTCTAGCCTGAGCCGTATATAGAAGTTGTGTACAAAAAACTGATTAGACCTAATTTCGGTACAAAATGGCTACTGGCAGCCATCTTGAATTTTGGACCGCGCCCAGAAACACTCGTTCTCGTCCCAAGGTGATAACAAAGGTACCCAAGACGTTTCGTGAAGATCGGTTCATAAATACAGACTCTAGCCCGAGCCGTATTGACATGTGTACTTACTGTGTGTAAGTAGCACTGAAAAAATCAAAGTTCATCTAATTTGCATAATTTCTGTACGAGAAAAAAACCCGTATTATATGTGATGTATCCCATGGTACTAAACATTCACACAAAAAATTATTCAAATCAGCGCTTTCATATGGAAGTTCTGTGCAAAAATCTGATTGCACCAAATTTTGTACAAAATGGCTGCCATCGGCCATCTTTAATTTCGGACCAGACCCCAAAACACTCGTTCTCGTCCCACGGTGATAACAAAGGTACCCAAGGAATTTCGTAAAGATCGGTTCATAAATACGGCCTCTAGCCCGAGCCGTATTGGCATTTGCACTTACAGTGCTGAAAGTAACACCAAAAAACATCAAAGTTAGTCTAATTTGCATAATTTACGCACGAGAAAAAAACTTGTATTATATGTGATGTATCCCATGGTACTAAACATTCATACAAAAAATTATTCAAATCATAGCTTTCATATGGAAGTTCTGTACAAAAAACAGATTTCTGCATCGTCGGTACAAAATGGTGGCTGGCAGCCATCTTGAATTTCGGACCAAACCCCAAAACACTCATTCTCGTCCCACGGTCATAACAAAGGTACCCAAGAAGTTTCGTAAAGATGGTTCATAAATACGGCCTCTAGCCCGAGCCGTATCCAATTGTTGACGGACAGACGGACGACGGGCCATGGCATAAGCTACGGGCCATGGCATAAGCTCAAATTTGGCTTCGCCAAAGTTGATCTAAAAACACAACAAAAATGGCCGCCATTCTGCCATCTTGGATTTTGAAAAAAATTTTTTGAGCGTGCATCATCCCCTTAGAACCATTTATCCATGTACCAAATATGAAAGGTGTAGCTTGAACCATGTTGGTGCGAGGAGGGGTGGTAACATGAAAATAGAGAAAAAAAAGCTTAAAAGACACAACAAAAATGGCCACCATTCCGCCATCTTGAATTTTGAAAAAAAAATTTTGAGCGTGCATCATCCCCTCAGAACCATTTATCCATGTACCAAATATGAAAGGTGTAGCTTGAACCATGTTGGTGGGAGGGGTGGTAACATGAAAATAGAGAAAAAAAGCTTAAAAAACACAACAAAAATGGCAGCCATTCCGCCATCTTGAATTTTGAAAAAAAAATTTTGAGCGTGCATCATCCCCTCAGAACCATTTATCCATGTACCAAATATGAAAGGTGTAGCTTAAAGCATGTTGGAGGAAGAGGTGGTAACATAAAAAACAGACAGGCGGACGGACGGACGGACGGACGGACGGACGGACGGACAGACAGACGGACGGAGTGCAATCCTATAGTCCCCTTACGGTTCCCGTAGGGGACTAATAATAATTTACTTAAGTTATGAATAGTTTTGAACGGATTCACACACGGACAGACGAATGGGCGGACGGACGGACGCATGTAATCCAGTATACCCCCATTTTCTTCAAAAGTGGGGGTTTTAAAAATGGGGGCATAATAATCCTGTTAACTGAATATAATTTCCCCAACACAAAACTATTTACCATACCTCCAGTACAAATTTGACCTGTTAATTGAATATTGGTTCTACAGTAAACTCCTGTTAATTGAATAAAAAATCTTTTAAACGGATGAGAAATTTAAAATTTATAGTAAATTTCCTTTCTTATTAAACCTACCACAATTGTTTACTACAGGCTTACACTACAATGGAAGTCCCAAACTCAGAAAATATACTCTCTATTTTGATCTTTCCCAAGCAATTGGGGGGAGAAAAGTGATGAAAAAGCACCAAGAAACAAGCAGGCTACGAAATTTCAAAAATTTACGTAACCCATTTTTCGTTCGCATGTTTGGGCTTGCGTAACCCATTTTTTCGTTCACGTTAATTATTTTTGCGCAACCAATTGGTTACGCAAAAGGTTACGATTAAAACAAGATATGAGATGAAATATTCAGTGGTTGACATTAGTTGTACATGTTTACGCTTATACCAATATGGTAAAACCATTAAGAAACAAAATATTTAAAGGGATTAGTATTCATTGTAATAAATTAGAGCAATAATGAATAGTGACGTAGAAGCCATTCCGCAATCAATGAATATTACATGTGACTCGAGCCTTCCTTTGCTGACATCGACAATACCAGCGGCTGGTGTTGTCAGTGTCAGCAAAGGAAGGCTGGAGTCAGTATAAGATTCTTTCGCTAATAAACATCAATGGATGCAAGACCTCACGACTGGGGCTGAGAAAATATTGACAGATCACCGCACCATTCATAAAAGATAAAACAAACACCAGTGCATGCATGTTTACCAAAAAATTGAAGTCTACTAGTGAAACAACCATAGGTGTTCCAGGCCCATGCCATTTCGACCCACATAAATGTTTAACGTTAGATCAAGTTTTTCCTTGAATATGTTTATGCATTTCCATATCAACGCCATGGCAAATACTATTTAAGTCCAAATTCTAAAATTAATGTCTTCAATCTCAACCTTTACAACCCTTTGTTTGATTCATAAGATATGAAAAGAACTGGGGCGAATTCGCACGCAACAATAATGAGGGGGAAAACATGCTAAATCGACACCAATATCAAATAGAACACAACCATGGACAAACCCACAATGGTTGATATGTTTCGTGCTTTCAGTTACTATACTTACATAATGTCCGTGAAAATAAATGTTGAAATGTTGTGTTTAGAATCGCACGAGTAAAATACAGTACTGTATAAGTTCAAGCAACAGGACAAACTACCACTTCTACTTCATACTCATTCGTTGTATTTATCTGACGATCAGGGTACTACGACACACTGACACATCAATAAACAACAAAAAATTCGGACTCAAAAATTTCGTTCATGTCATATTTTGTGTGTGAACGAAACATCGTTCGCGGGTTTTTGGATTTGCGTAACCATCCCGCGAACGAAACGATCGTTCGCGTGAAATTTCGTGGCCTGACAAGAGTCCCCAGGGGGCCTGAGGACGCTCATCTGACATGGTAGTCTAAATATCAACCAGGGACTTGAATTGAATAAGCTGCATACCCTCCTCATGAGAATAGCATATACCAACTAGATGAAGCGAATGTGTCCACACAATACACAGGATTATCCTTTTATTTTCAGTCCCTGCAGTTTTACGTCCCAAAATTGAGATAAATGCATAAAAAACAGATTTGTTTTTATTTCTGTTCGGATATTTTCGACTAAAATTTTCAGACTACAATTCTTTTTTCTTCTTCTTAAAGTTGACCAAAACGCATAAAAATCCAAAAGATTAATTTCCGGATTTTTGTGAAAAATTCCCAATTCCCACCCAGCCCCCAAAGTTTCAGTGTAAAAAAAAATTTTTTTTTGTCTTAAAATTGACCGAAACGCATACCCCCACCCCCCCCCCCAACAAAAAAAAAAAAAAAAATTACGGATTTTGTTCCAAAATTTCTAAGTCTGGAACGGGACCCAAAATTTTCAGCCTCAATATGAACCCAGGGACTTGGCTTGAACAAACTTGAATCCCCCCCTCCCTCCTTCCAAGGAACCCAGGGACTTGGCTTGAACAAACTTGAATCCCCCCCCCCCCCCCCCACCCCCGAAGGATGCTGCATACCAAATATCAAAAGATTCTTATTGGTAGATCTGAAAAAGATTTTTAAAGAATATTCCTCATACTGCACTAATTTAAACATTTGGGCTCCCACAGAGGGCCCAAATATGGACCCAGGGAATTGATTTCAACAAAAGCGCTCGTATTGCTGAAGCAATACAATGTCCACTACTAGACTAATGAGCATTAATAATTATACAAATGTTATAACCTAGATGTGATCAGCATGAATTCCGTTGAAGCATTTCCAAAAAAAGTCCAGAAAACTGATATTTTGGCACTTTTCCATATTTCCAAGAGCCATAACTCACACAAGAATAATGCAATCGGCATGAAACTCAAACTTGATCTGTAAGTCATCATTCTATAGTACGTTACCAAGAATGAAATCATTCGGTTGAAGCATTTCCAAAAAAAGTTCAGAAAACTAAAGTATGACTGACAGACTGACTGACAGACTGACGGATGGACAGAGTACAAATGAAACTTGATCTGTAAGTCATCATTCTATAGTAGGTTACCAAAAATGAAATCAAAACGTTGAAGCATTTCCCAAAAAAGTTCGAAAAACTAAAGTATAACCGACAGACTAACTGACGGATGGATGGACAGAGTGTAAATGAAACTTGATCTGTAAGTCATCATTCTATAGTAGGTTACCAAAAATGAAATCATTCCGTTGAAGCGTTTCCAAAATAAGTCTGGAAAACTAAAGTACGACCGACAGACTGACTGACAGACTGACGGATAGTAGGTTACCAAAAATGAAATCATTCCATTGAAGCGTTTCCAGAAAAAGTCCGGAAAACTGATATTTTGGTGCTTTTCCGTATTTCCAAGGGCAATAACTCACACACGAATAAGGCGATCTGCATGAAACTCAAACTTGATCTGTAAGTCATCCTTTTATAGTAGGTTACAAAAAATGAAATCATTCCGTTGAAGTGTTTCCAAAAAAACTCCGGAAAACTGATATTTTGGTGCTTTTCCATATTTCCAAGGGCCGTAACTCACACAAGAATAATGCAATCAGCATGAAACTCAAACTTGATCTGTAAGTCATCGTTCTATAGTAGTTTACCAAAAATGAAATCATTCCGTTGAAGCGTTTCAAAAAAAAAACTCCGGAAAACTGATATTTTGGTGCTTTATCCCATATTTCCAAGGGCCGTAACTCACACAAGAATAATGCAATCAGCATGAAACTCAAACTTGATCTGTAAGTCATCGTTCTATAGTAGTTTACCAAAAATGAAATCATTCCGTTGAAGCATTTCCAAAACTAGAGGATGGCCACCAAAGGGTGGCTGATTCCTCCGAAAAAAGCCTTGATAGCCATTCCAACCTTATTCGCGACACACCCTCTGGTTGTGGGCAATAATAATACCAAGTATCATTAATATCCTTGAAGGTTGTAAGAAGTTATGGAGCGGACACGAATTCCGTCTACGCCCGGATGGACAGACAGACGACGTCACGGCTAGATTCCCCCGAATTTTTTTCGGGGGAATAAAAACAATGGAAAACTAAAGTGTGACTGACAGACAGACAGACGGATAGTCTGACGGATGGGTGGAGTGCAAACCTATAGTCCCCTCCGGCGATGCTGGTAGGGGACTAATAAACATGTGAAACATTCTTCCAAAGATATTATATGTGAAATTCAAAAGCTTTTGGAGCAGTGGTTTGGGAGAAAAGTAGTCTTAAATGTTTTTCCCATTACCCACAGTGTTAAAAAATGCTGACTTTTTCAAAGTACCCAAAAAGTACCCCATGATAAAACCGATAGCAATTTGTTTTTACCATTCCATTCTGTTGGTCATAAGGAAGCCTGACACCAAACAAAAATTCTCAGTGCCGTGTAGTTTTGTGTTTTAATTTTTTTCTATTTTTAGCTCCTGCGGTTCCCATGGGGCAAGAGGAAAACTTGAGGGAGTCCAAATATGGACCGAGGGACATGGCTTGAACAAGCTTGAATCTCACCCCCTTAAGGATGCTGCATACCAAATATCAAAACATTTCGACTGCTGGATCTGAAGAAGATTTTCAAAGAAAATTCCTCATTTTGAACTAAGTTATCATTCGGGTTCCCACAGAGAGCCCATATATGGACCTTGGGACATGGCTTGAACAAACTTGAATCTCACACCCCTAAGAATGGTGCATACCCAACATCAAAAGATTCTGCCTGCTGGATCTAGAGAAGAAGATTTTCAAAGAAATTTGCCTGAAATGCACTAAGTTCAAATTTGGGCTCCTATATTGAGCCCAAATATAAACCCAAGGGGCCGATTTGAATAACTTGGATCAGATCCACCCCACAATGTTGCATACCAAATATCAAAAGATTCTGCCTGCTGGATCTGGAAAAGAAGATTTTTAAAGAAATTTGCCTGAAATGCACTAAGTTCGAATTCGGGCTTCTATAGTGAGCCCAAATATGAATCCAGGGGGCCGATTTTTGAACAAACTTGAATCAGATCCACCCCACAATGTTGCATACCAAATATCAATAGATTCTGCCACCTGGATCTGGAGAAGATTTTTGAAGAAATTTGCCTGAAATGGTCTAAGTTAGAATTCGAGCGCCTATACTGAGCCCAAATATGAACCCAGGGGGCCAATTTGAACAAACTTGAATCAGATCCACCCTACAATGTTGCATACCAAATATCAAAAGATTCTGCCTAGTGGGTCTGGAGAAGATTTTTTAATGTTTTTCACATTGCTTACAGTGTTAAAATAAGCTGACTGAGCACTTTTTCCAAGTCCTGAAAAAAGTACCTTGTGATCAAACTGATAGGGATTCTTTTTAACCATTCTATTCTACTGGGTAAAAGTAAGTTTTATAGAAAATAAGAATTCTCGGTGGTGTGTAGTTTTGGAGATCTGGCAGTTTTAAGGTTTTTCCTATTTTTAGCTCCCGAGGTTCCCACGGGGCAATGAGAACATTTTTTTTTGCATCAATTAACTACTTATGACCCATTATCATCTCATGTCAAATTTGGTTCAAATCGACCTCACGGTTCTGAAAATAGAAATTTTAGGCGTGGCCAAAAGTTTTGCCCCTGCCATAACAAAGGCAAATAATGCCAGACAAACTTCTCTTGAACAAACTTGATTCTAAACCTCAAAAGGACTCTGTATAGCACATATCAAGTCTCTGCTATTGGTGGTTCATCAGAAGATTTTCAAAAAATTTGGCCATTTTTTCCCCACCCCTCTGATCAATATGAGCCGAAACCTAATTTGCATAAAAATCAAAATGCCCCTATATAACCACTACTTACATGAAATTTAATTAAAATGTGGCCAGTGGTTTAGGAGAAAGAGGCTCAAACACCACCTTCATGCAGGACGACGGACGGACAGATGAAGAGTGATCAGAAAAGGTCACTCTGACTTAGACCTGGGGTGGGGGTCATACACCTACATCGGTGGAATGTTGGGTGCCACCCCTAGATTGCAGCGCATTCCCAAAGTCAAATAACCTGAGAGAACGAAATAAGCAACACTAACGAGGTGTATAAATGGGGGGTAAACTTTATTTAAATTTTTACTTTGAACTAACCGTAACATCAGCTGCACATTTTCTGCACATGCAGATACTGCAGCAGACATGTCCAACTTCTAAGTACTTCCTCTTTCTTATCATAAATAGCATAAAACATACGACTGCCGTCTAAAAATTCATCGACTATCACTGTAAAGCAGATGACAAGAACTTGATCCATTTCAATATTCTGTAATTATTTTTCGATGGTATTTTTAGACATTAGAAACGTTATGTCATCATTGTTGTTCCAATGGCATCCAGTCGTAGGCAAAAATGTCGAACAGAGAGTTTTTTTTATCAAACAAGAGGCCCCAAGTGGCCTTAATCGCTCACCTGCCAAAGTGGTTCAAAGAAGTATTTGGGGTCACATTCAGTTAGACATGGTTCATCAACACTACAAAGGAATGAAGTCATGAAAGGCAAATTTTATGGAAAAACACTAAGGAATGGATTTGAACAAACCTGAACCTAATATGCAGGCCCCGGCCATGCCCTTACCCCACACATAGAAAACACAAATATTAAGCCAGGGACTCAAATTAAACAAAGTTGAATCTCACCCCCCTATGGATGCTGCATACCAAATATCAAAAGATTGGTGGATTGGAAGAAGAAGATTTTTAAAGAATATTCCTCATATTGCACTAATCTGAACATTTGGGCTCCCATAGAGAGCCCAAATATGGACCCAGAGATTTGATTTCAATAAACATGTGAATGAATCTTCCAAAGCTGTTATATGTGAAATATGAAAGCCTTTGGAACAGTGGTATGGGAGAAGAAGATTCTTTAATGTTTTTCCCATTACTCACAGTGTAAAAAAATGATGACTCAGCATTTGTTCAAAGTCCTGGAAAAGTACCCTATGATAAAACCGATAGCAATTTTTGTTTGGACCATTCTTTTCTGCTGTTCCTAAGGAAGATTCACACAAAACTAGAGATGTTGTAAACCAAATATGAAAGAATTCTGCCTGGTGGATCTGAAGAAGAAGATTTTTTTAAGAATAATCCTCATTTTCCACTAAGTTAAAATTCAGGCTCCCATAGGGAGCCCAAATATGAACCCAGGGACTCGATTTTAACAAACCTGAATTTGATCCCCCTAGAGATGTTGTATACCAAATATGAAAGAATTCTGCCTGGTGGATCTGAAGAAGAAGATTTTTAAAGAATAATCCTCATATTGCACTAAGTTAAAATTCGGACTCCCATAGGGAGCCCAAATATGAACCCAGGGACTCGATTTGAACAAACTTGAATCTGACCCCCCTACAGATGTTGTATACCAAATATGAAAGAATTCTGCCTGGTGGATCTGAAGAAGAAGATTTTTTTTGATTTTGGAAAGAAGTTCATGGGTGCTATCACGAGTTATGCCCCCTGTGGTGCCCCCTGTGGGCAAGGCAACTTTATTTGAACAAACTTGAATTGACATATGATAGGGAACATGCACAGCAAATTTTGTCGAATTTGGTCCAGTAGTTTGTGAGGAGAAGTCGATAATGTAAAGTTTATGACGGACGGACGGACGGATGACGGACAGAAAGTGATTAGTAAAGCTCCCCTTGAGCTTTGCTCAGGTGAGCTAATAAAGAAGCCGTAGTATGATGATTTCATTATTAATTTATGATAAACATGAAGTTAAATACCTTGTGGATAGTTGTACAAGAAAACTGTGTTGATGAATCTTGGATCAATGAACGAATTCACAAATGAACTGGGAAGGGGGTATCGGTCAGAGCAAAATAGGCTTTCATTACTTGTCTATATTATATAGACTACTGTATGTGTAACGGGGGTCAGGATTGACGTGGTGCATTCATTGTTATCGGTGAAAAAAGGTGGTTGCAGCCACAACTTCCAGTAACTGTGATTTATCCAGAGAGTGTATATTAGGGCACCTATTCTGTTGAAGTAATGAAAGTGTCAATGACACTGTAGCTTAACGTGTGTTGTGTTTGATGAAAAGGATAATGTTCAACGTTTATGAAAGGATTATGAAATAAGACAAGAATTGTGATAATTGGGAATATGTTCATTTCTGTCCCCTGTATGCTGTTTTTGATAAAAATAATATGAGGTGTACACTGGACTACAGAGCTGAGGGGTGGGTTAATATGACCTCACAGTTAATGTATGTGGCCCTCACAGTTAACGTATATCAACGAAAGTTACCAAGTTACAGTGAAATTATTCCCAAAAGAGTCATCCTATCAAGTTACATTGAAATCCCTTCATCAATATGGCCTGTAGACTGTGCTGTAGACTGTGCCCCTGTAGCCGTCAGTTTCCCAATTGTGTCCAAAGGGGATGTTCTCATCTAGACATTATATGAAGTCAACCTTCCAAGTTACAATGAAATCCCTTCATAAATATGACCTGTAGACTGTGCTAAAGGTTTTTGGGCTTTGGGCTCTGGCAGCCATCATGGTTGAATGATCGCAACCAAAAGGGGACATTCTCATCTGGACATCATCTGGTGTGATCCTACGAAGTTACAATGAAATCCCTTCATAAATATGACCTGTAGACTGTGCTCAAGGTTTTTGTGCTTTGGGCCCCTCAGGCCGTCACAGCTGACCAATCACGACCAAAAGGGGATGTCATCATCTAGGCATTATATGGAGTCAAACTTATGGGTTACAATGAAATTCATCCATAAATATGACCAACAGACTATGCTAAAGGTTTTGGGCTCGGGCAGCCATCAAGGCTGAATGATCGCGACCAAAAGGGGACGTTCTCATCTAGACGTTATTTGGAGTCATCCTACCAAGGTACAATGAAATCCCTTCATAATTATGACCTGTAGACTGTTCTAAAGGTTTTCGGACTTCAGGCCCCTGTAGCTGTCACAGTTGCCCAATCATATCCAAAAGGGGACATTCTCATCTAGACATTATATGAAGTCAAACCTACCAAGTTACAATGAAATCCCATCATAAATATGACCTGTAGACTGTGCTAAAGGTATTCAGGCTTTGGGTCGGGCAGCCATAATGGTTGAATGATTGCAACCAAAAGGGGACATTCTCATCTGCGCATCATCTGGAGTGATCCTACGAAGTTACAATGAAATCCCTTCATAAATATGACCTGTAGACGGCGCTCAAGATTTTCAGGCTTCGGGCACCTGTAGCCATCACAGCTGACCAATCACGACCAAAAGGGGATGTCATCATCTAGGCATTATATGGAGTCAACCTAACAAGTTGCACTGAAATCCTTCCATAAATACGACCTATAGACTATGCTTAAGGTCTTTGGGCTCAGGCAGCCATAAAGGCTGAATGATCGCGACCAAAAGGGGATGTTCTCATCTAGACATTATTTGGAGTAATCCTACCAAGCTACAATGAAATCCATTCATAATTATGACCTGTAGACTTTTCTAAAGGGCTTTGGGCCCCTGCAGCCGTCACAGTTGCCCAATCATGTCCAAAAGGGGACGGTCTCATCTAGATATTATATGAAGTCAACCTACCAAGTTACAATGAAATCCCTTCATAAATATGACCTGTAGACTTTGCTAAAGGTTTTCAGGCTTTGGACTCGGGCAGCCATCATGGTTGAATGATCACAACCTGGGCATCATCTGGAGTGCTCCTACAAAGTTACAATGAAATCCCTTCATAAATATGACCTGTAGACTGTGCTCAAGGTTTTCGGGCTTCGGGCACCTGTAGCCATCACAGTTGACCGATCACGACCAAAAGGGGATGTCATCATCTAGGCATTATATGGAGTCAACCTAACAGGTTACAATGAAATCCTTCTATAAATATGACCTTTTGCCTGTGCTAAAGCTTTTTGGGCTCGGGCACCCATCAAGGCTGAATGATCACGACCAAAATGGGACTTTCTCATCTACACATTATTTGGAGCCATCCTACCAAGTTACAAGTTACAAACACGACCAAAAGGGGATGTCATCATCTAGGCATTATATGGAGTCAACCTAATAGGTTACAATGAAATACTTCCATAAATATGACCTTTTGCCTATGCTGAAGGTTTTTGGGCTCGGGCACCCATCAAGGCTGAATGATCGCGATCAAAATGGGACGTTCTCATATAGACATTATTTGGAGTCATCCTACCAAGTTACAATAAAATCCCTTCATAAATATGACCTCTAGACTGTGCTAAAGGTTTTCGGGCTTCGGACCCTTGTAGCCGTCACAGTTGCCCAATCACGTCCAAAAGGGGACTTTCTCATCTAGACATTATATGAAGTCAACCCACAAAGTTACAATGAAATTCCTCAATAAATATAACCTGTAGACTGTGCTAAAGGTTTTCGGGTTTCGGGCTGAGGCAGTCGTCACGGTTGGCAGATCACGCCCAAATGGGGAAATTCTCATCTAGACATCATAAGGAGTCATCCTACCAAGTTACAATGAAATCCCTTCATATTAAACTTGACCTGCAGACTGTGCTAAAAGTTTTGGGGTTTCAGGCTTGGGCAGCCATCACGGTTGATAGATCATGCCCAAAAGGGGACGTTCTCATCTAGGCATTATACAGAGGCATCCTACCAAGTTACAATGAAATCCCTTCATAAATACGACCTGCAGACTATGCTAATGGTTTTTCGGGTTTTGGGCTCGGGCAGCCATACCGGTTGCACGATCACGACGAAAAGGGGACGTTCTCATCTAGACATGACCCAAACCTGTGTATGAAATTTCATGACGATCAGACAAGAACTGCGAGTGTAGTCCGTGCTAAAGGAAAATGTGAACAGACTTACAGACTCACAGACTAACAGACTCAAAGACTTCCGCACACGTGATGGCAATAGCTTATCTTGACAATGTCAAGTTAAACTAAAAAGTGATCAGTCATAAATAGGCCTTTAAGGGTTAAGGCAAATCTCTTTATATTCGCTATATCTTTCTGACGATGTTGTCTTTTAGTTAATAAATGGACTTGAAAGTGACAATATTCCTGAACATCACTGTGGCACTGTGTACTTCGGCATATTGCACGTTGATGTGCACTTATCTTCAACCATTACTAAGCTTGCTTGTGCATAGTTAATATGTTGGGGAGTCTGACAGTTGTTTACCATTGCTCAGTGGTTCTCTCCAGGTACTCCAGCTTACTCAACCCATAAATCTGTCACTTTTAAGATTATTTATTAATTCCGCTTTGTGATATCTTAATATATATCAGCAACTCTACGTCTCTCTCTCTTTTGCTCTCCCTCTCTCCATGTTTGTTTGTGGGCAAAAAACTCATCCTTGCACATTGCACGGAAAATTTAATTATTTACTTTAAACTGCTCTAATTTTTTTCAAGGTAAATCCAAATATTAATATCACCCATTATTTATTTATTGGTATTTAAAGTCAGATATATCAGCACAATGGATAATCATGACTGTAACATGGAGATAAAGTCATCTGCTCCTCCTAAGAAAAGTTAAAACCAAATATCCAAAGATTCTGACCAGTGGATCTAAAAAAAAATGGATTTTTAAAGAATATTCCTCATATTGAACTAAGTTATCATTTGGGATCCCATAGTGATCCCAAATATGGACCTAGGGGCATGGCTTGAACAAACTTGAATCTCACCCCCCTAAGGATGCTGCAAAACAAAATATCAAAACATTCCGACTACTGGATATGAAGAAGATTTTTAAAGAAAATTCCTCATTTTGAATTAAGTTATAATTTGGACTACCACAGTGGGCCCAAATATGAATCAAGGGACTTGGCTTGAACAAATTTGACCCCCCCCCCCCTCCACCCTCAAGCATGGTGTATACCCAATATCAAAAGATTCTGCCTACTGGATCTTGAGAAGATTTTCAAATTTGGGCTCCTATACTGAGCCCAAATATAGACCCAGGGGGGAGGGGGGGGGGGGCGATTTGAACAAACTTGAATCCACCCCACAATGTTGCAAACCAAATATCAAAAGATTCTGCCTGTTGGATCTGGAGAAGAAAATTTTTAAAGAAATTTGCCTGAAATGCACTAAGTTCCAATTCAAGCTTCTATAGTGAACCCAAATATGAATCCAGGGGGCCGATTTGAACAAACTTGAATCAGATCCACCCACAATGTTGCATACCAAATATCAAAAGATTCTGTCTGCTGGATCTGGAGAAGAAGAGTTTTCAAGAAATTTGCATGAAATGCACTAAGTTCGAAATCGGGATCCTATACTGAGCCCAAATAAGAACCCAGGGGGCCAATTTGAACAAAATTGAATCAGATCCACCCTACAATGTTGCATACCAAATATCAAAAGATTCTGCCTGCTGGATATAGAGTAGAAGATTTTTTAATGTTTTCCCCATTGCCTGCAGTGTTAAAAAGTGTGACTTAGCACTTTTTCAAAGTCCCGAAACTGTATCCTATGATAAAACCGATGGCAATTTTGTTTTTACCAATCCTTTCTGTTGGTCCTAAGGAAGCTTCACACCAAATAAAAATTCTTGGTGTCGTGCAGATTTGGAGATATGGGCGTATGGGCTGCAGGAAAATTTTTTTTGCATAAATCTAGTACTTATAACCCAATAATACCTCATATTAAATTTGGTTCATATCGGCCTCTGGGTTCAGAAAATAAAAATTTTAAGCGGGGCAAAAATTCTTGCCACTCTCGGAACAAAGGCAAATATTGCCCTTCATACTTCTTTTGAACAAACTTGAGTCTACACCTCAAATGGAAGCTGCATACCAAATATCAAGTCTTTTCTATGGCTGGTTCATGAGATTTTTTAAAATTTTGTGCATTTTGGCCCCACCCCACTCCACAATATGAGCAGAAATCCAATTTGAATGAAAACCCAAATGCCCCTATATAACCACTACTTAAATGAAATTTAATTAAAATGTGGCCAGTGGTTTAGGAGAAAGAGGCTCAAACACCATCTTCACGCAGGATGATGGACGGACGGACGAAGAGTGATAAGAAAAGCTCACTCTGACTTTCAGTCAGGTGAGCTAAAAACTGTTTCCTGCCTTTCCTAATGAACTGCATCCGATTGAGATAAAAGCGAATTGCACAAACCCGACAGAGCAAAGGGCAATTACCCTCAGCAGAAGAAGAGCCCTGATAAAGAGTGGTGGAGTCGTTTCTGGTGTCTGATTCTTGGCCAGAAAGTAGCAATCAGTGGTAAACGTAACACTGTTGGGAGAGCTCCTGAAAAAGGCCGGATCAACCGAGAGGGCATGAAGCTCAATAACCCGTCTGGCTGAGGAAAAAGCCATCAGAAAAACCATCTTGTATGTGAGAAAACGCATATCCACCTGGGATAAAGGTTCAAACGACGCCCCCCCCCCAATCAAAGCAACACCCGAGAAAGATTCCATCTTGGGGTAAGCTGCAAAGTCCTAGGCCTTTTCAATGAAAAGTGCTGCACAAGCTTGGAGAGGTATAGAATAATGCCAATACGCCGCTGCCCCACATACGAAAAGGTCTCTGAAAGCATGGACCTCTACCCTTTGATGGTAACAGGCTGGAGATCCTGAGAATCAAACAGATATACCAGAAACTCCTCAATCTGTGAAATCGAAGGATTGGCAGAATCAACAGAGTGATAGGCACACCATCGACAGATAGGCTAAACAGTGGAGTGCTTCCTTGAAAAAGAAATGCACTCCACTGCTCATCTTGAAAAACCTCTATGGAGGAGACAGGACCTGACAAAAGATATGCATGAAGGCACAATGAAGTCAGGTTGACGTGAAATCTCCTTGGGTGACCTTGGCAAAGAAGGTCGTGACATAAAGGCCGGAACCGACGCCAACAGAGAGTGGAGCTGATTGATAAACACCCGCTGAGGCGACAGGGGAGCGATCAGAATGATTCGACAACTGCAGGTTCGTATCTTGGCTAGAACCTGAGGAAGGTGGGAAGGCGTAGCCAACAAGACCATTCCAATCGAGTGACAGAGCGTCCAGGGAGAAAGCCAGAGGATCTGGACACAGGGACACGAAAGTGTCCACCTGATGATTCCAAAGAGATCGATGTGGGGACGACCCCAGAGATCGCAAAGGGACTGGAACACCGCCTTGTGGAAATGACCTTGCCCCGTCGGGACAAGGGGTTGGCAAGGACATTCAGATGACTGGGAATGTGACAAACCACCATTCCGGCGTTGACATCCTGAGCGAGCAGTAGAAGATCCGAAGCCAATTCATACATGGGAACCGAGTACGTGCTGCCCTGGTTCTTAATGTAAGCAACCACTGTTGAATTGTCAGACAACAGAAGGACCTGGCAATTTGAAAGATGGGGATCCACTGCCGGAAACTCAGAGAAGAGTAAGATGCTCCTACTGGTTGATGTGCGGTCAGAACATGATCGGATGTGGACAAGTCCAATGGAACTCACTGCATAATCCACTGAACATCTGTCCAGAGAAGAACGTGACGATGAAGAGACTCCGGTAACTGAAGCACCAGATTCAGAGGATAGACATTCGGCCTCCAATGACTGAGCAGAAAGTGTTGGGAGAGGTCTGACATGCAGCCGACCTAGAGGAATGAGATCCATCACCGAACCACAGAGACCGAGCAGCAGGAGAATACTACAACCCAGCTCGGCTCCAAAGGAGGAGTCACAACCCTAGTGACAGCCTCAGATGTCGATTGGAGAGGGACCACAGTCCCGGAACCAGGCATCAATTCACCAGACAACTAAACAGCTCCCACAGTATCCACCACAGAAAAAGACTGCACATCTGCCATGGAGGGGGTATAACTCTCACCAGACGTGGCCGTGTCGAGAGGCCCCAAATGACGGAGTTCCCCCTCCCTGCAGGTGCGAGAGGAATGACCACGAGAATGCACCATATGCATGGGCAAAAGGCATTGCCCTCAAGGAACAGTCGTGGGCATAATAGAGGTGAGAGCAGTAAAAAGTAGAACATCCCCAACTACGAGAGAAAGGTGGCTGAAAAAGGACCCGCGGGAACACAACTGAACCCAGACGACCCACAGGGAGCCAAAAGACAGAAATTCTGCCCTCAACAGAGAGGAGAAATCCTGTCCATACAGCCCCCCATTGACACCCAACTCTAATAATAATAATAATATCCAAAAGGATAACATAAATTTATCAACCGAAAAATTTTATGTCCGAACCGCACGGTATGCGAAAGTCGCGCGCGAACACGGAGAATATATAAAGTATAATGAAAATGTGGTTGAAAATAATAACGAGAAAGTATAAAATACAGTCCTGTTATTATACGATCCTCAGAACCATATTTCCAGTCACAGGTGACCATTATCAACGAGTTGAATTATCACTGTTCTGAATGCAAATATGGACGTCTCGCCACGCGGGCGGACGAAAAAAGAATGAGTCATTAGCTACATGTCTGCACACTGGACCGGAAGCCACGGATTTGTACTAAGAGAAGAGCATCCCCTACTGGGTGTGCACTGGTAGCACTCGACCCAGTTATAGCTTATTTTTTCTTGGTGCTTTTGCACCACTTTTCTTTCCCAAATCACTTGGGAAAGATCAAAATAGAGACTATATTTTCCGAGTTAGGGCCTTCCACTGTAATGCAAGCCTGTAGTAAACAACTGTAAGGTAGGTTGATATAAAATTACCCTCACTCTCCCTAGTTTTCCATTGTTTATAGACATATTTGGCCTCTGCACATCCAATACAGGTATTTAATCTATTGTATCTTGTTTTACAGAGCTCATGGAGCTCTGTCAAACAAGATATAATAAAATAATTGTTAAGTTTATCTCTAGAATACAAAAAAGTGACACAATCCCTGTTAATTGAATTCTCCTGTTAACTGAATAATTTTCATTGGCAAAGTGGCTATTCAATTAACAGGGTTCCACTGTATATAAATATGCAGTTTTTTTTTTTCCACAAGGGATTACGAACTGGTTGCACTCACAAGCCTCACAAGGGTACAATAACACTCTCAAATTCTAAATTAACAAGAGGCCCCACGTGGCCTTAATCGCTCACCTGACAAAGTGACTCTAAGAAGTATTTTAGGTCACCTTCACCATGTCATGCCTCATCAACATTAACTGGTTGAGTGATAGATTTTGTTTGAAGTTCAACATTTGTTACCTAAAATTAGTTTTATTTAAAATCGTTGGTGTGTGGCCAATCTCCAATGATTTTTAATAAAGCAAATTTATCTCTGCAGACAAACTGGTTTAGCATGAAGCACAAACAAGGAATGTGAAGAGATAGCCTTGGACATCTCTCCCCAACTGTGGATATCTTCCATGTGCTACATGTATATATTTGCATGCAAGAAAACAAAAATTTTCACAAATTTTCCAAAATATTAGTTTTTTTTATCATCATTGGAACAAGCTCAAACAGCTTATTCCAATAGGGGTATGGGAAGATCAGGTATATTTTTGAGACAGAAATGTGAATATATAAATAATGGTGTTTTTTTGTGAATGATGCTGGAGAATTTTGCGTAAAGATATGGTAAATGGTTTGTTCTAGATACAGAATGAAGCAAAAGTATTTAAATTTGATTAGGCAAGTTGTTCCTATAATGCATTTAAAAATTGAAGTAACTGTTTTTTTGCTGACAAACTTTTAGATGTGTGTGTCTGTGTTTGTGTGTGTGTGTTTGTGTGTGTGTGTGTGGGGGGGGGCGGGGGGGTAAGAGTGTTCTTGCAAACAAAATTTCTGAATAAATGGAAAATTTTATTTTTTGTGTGAAAGACATAGTGCGTGAATGTTGATTGGAACAAGCTTAGAGAGCTCATTTTAATGTGAAGTCATAAAGCTGTGTTTTACGTACGAAATTCTGGAATAACTAAAAAAATTGCTTTTTTGACTCAAAAAGCATGGTGTGCGACCTCTCATTGGAATGAGCTCAAAAAGCTCATTCCAATGGGGTATTTACAAGCGATAAGTACATGTATGTTTAAGAGACAAAAATTAAAATTTGAATAGCGATTTTTGCGAAGAATGCTGACAAGTTTTGGCAGTTATGCTGGTAAAAAGGTAAGATATGCAAAGTGGTTGTTTTTTAGAGGCGACATTTAATTAAGGGGAATTAACCCTTGATTACTGAGGTAACTTCTAAAAGTACTGAAATTTCATGAAGCAATGTGAATAACAGACAACAGTTGCCTAAAAATTTCATGAATAACTAAAAATTTTATTCCTTTGTCTCGAAAACATGGCCTATGACCTTTGTTGCAATGAGCTGAATGCATGTGTTCCAATGAGGGGGTCATAAAATTTGAACGGAGATTTGTGTGAATAATGCATTAGTACTGCTAGATTTGGGTCAACGGTTCACCCTGGATACCACCCCTTCTATAGTAGATCTTTTCTGCAAATTTTGTCTAAGATTCTATCAACTTTACAAATAAATACGTTCATGAATCACAATCAGATCCACCCCACAATGTTGCATACCAAATATCAAAAGATTCTGCCTGCTGGATCTGGAGAAGAAGATTTTTTAAGAAATATGCCTGAAATGCACTAAGTTAAAATTTGGGCTCCTATACGGAGCTCAAATATAAACCCAGGGGGCCGATTTGAACAAACTTGAATCAGATCCACCCCACAATGTTGCTTACCAAATATGAAAAGATTCTGAAGCTGGATCTGGAGAAGAAGATTTTTTAAGAAATTTGCCTGAAATGCACTAAGTTCGAATTCGAGCTTCTATAGTGAGCCCAAATATGAAACTAGGAAGCCGATTTGAACAAACTTGAATCAGATCCACCCCACAATGTTGCATACCAAATATCAAAAGATTCTGCCTGCTGGATCTGGAGAAGAAGATTTTTTAATAAATTTGCCCGAAATGCACAAAGTGCGAATTCGGGCTTCTATATTAAGCCCAAATATGAATCCAGGGGGCCGATTTGAACAAACTTGAATCAGATCCACCCCGCAATGTTGCATACCAAATATCAAAAGATTCTGCCTGCTGGATTTGGAGAAGAAGATTTTTGAAGAAATTTGCCCGAAATGCACTAAGTTTGAATTCGAGCTTCTATAGTGAGCCCAAATATGAATCCAGGGGGCCGATTTGAACAAACTTGAATCAGATCCACCCCGCAATGTTGCATACCAAATATCAAAAGATTCTGCCTGCTGGATCTGGAGAAGAAAATTTTTTAAGAAATTTGCCTGAAATGCACTAAGTTCGAATTCGAGCTTCTATAGTGAGCCCAAATATGAATCTAGGAAGCCGATTTGAACAAACTTGAATCAGATCCACCCCACAATGTTGCATACCAAATATCAAAAGATTCTGCCTGCTGGATCTGGAGAAGAAGATTTTTTAATAAATTTGCCCGAAATGCACTAAGTCCGAATTCGGGCTTCTATAGTGAGCCCAAATATGAATCTGGGGAGCCGATTTGAACAAACTTGAATCAGATCTACCCCGCAATGTTGCATACCAAATATCAAAAGATTCTGCCAGCTGGATCTGGAGAAGAAGATTTTTGAAGAAATTTGCCCGAAATGCACTAAGTTTGAATTCGAGCTTCTATAGTGAGCCCAAATATGAATCCAGGGGGCCGATTTGAACAAACTTGAATCAGATCCACCCCGCAATGTTGCATACCAAATATCAAAAGATTCTGCCTGCTGGATCTGAAGAAGATGATTTTTTAAGAAATTTGCCTGAAATGCACTAAGTTCGAATTCAAGCTTCTATAGTAAGCTCAAATATGAATCTAGGGAGCCGATTTAAACAAATTTGCATCAGATCCATCCCACAATGTTGCATACCAAATATCAAAAGATTCTGCCTGCTGGATCTGGAGAAGAAAATTTTTTAAGAAATTTGCCTGAAATGCACTAAGTTCGAATTCGAGCTTCTATAGTGAGCCCAAATATGAATCTAGGAAGCCGATTTGAACAAACTTGAATCAGATCCACCCCACAATGTTGCATACCAAATATCAAAAGATTCTGCCTGCTGGATCTGGAGAAGAAGATTTTTTAATAAATTTGCTTGAAATGCACTAAGTTCAAATTTGGGCTCCTATACTGAGCCCAAATATAAACCCAGGGGGCCGATTTGAACAAACTTGAATCAGATCCACCCTGCAATGTTGCTTACCAAATATGAAAAGATTCTGCCTGCTGGATCTGGAGAAGAAGATTTTTTAAGAAATTTGCATGAAATGCACTAAGTTCAAATTCGAGCTTCTATAGTGAGCCCAAATATGAATCTAGGAAGCCGATTTGAACAAACTTGAATCAGATCCACCCCACAATGTTGCATACCAAATATCAAAAAATTCTGCCTACTGGATCTGGAGAAGAAGATTTTTTAAGAAATTTGCCTAAATGCACTATGTTCGAAATCGGGCTCCTATACTGAGCCCAAATATGAACCCAGGGGGCCGATTTGAACAAACTTGAATCAGATCCACCCTGCAATGTTGCATACCAAATATCAAAAGATTCTGCCTGCTGGATCTGGAGAAGAAGATTTTTTAAGAAATTTGCCTGAAATGCACTAAGTTCGAAATCGGGCTCCTATACTGAGCCCAAATATTAACCCAGGGGGCCGATTTGAACAATCTTGAATCAGATCCACCCCACAATGTTGCTTACCAAATATGAAAAGATTCTGCCTGCTGGATCTGGAGAAGAAGATTTTTGAAGAAATTTGCCTGAAATGCACTAAGTTCGAATTCGGGCTTCTATAGTAAGCCCAAATATGTATCCAGGGGGCCGATTTGAACAAACTTGAATCAGATCTACCCCGCAACGTTGCATACCAAATATCAAAAGATTCTGCCTGCTGGATCTGGAGAAGAAGATTTTTTAAGAAATTTGCCTGAAATGCACTAAATTCGAATTCGAGCTCCTATAGTGAGCCCAAATATGAATCTAGGGAGCCGATTTGAACAAACTTGAATCAGATCCACCCTACAATGTTGCATACCAAATATCAAAAGATTCTGTCTGCTGGATCTGGAGAAGAAGATTTTCAAAGAAATTTGCCTGAAATGCAGTAAGTTCAAATTTGGGCTCCTATACTGAGCCAAATATAAACCCAGGGGGCCGATTTGAACAAACTTGAATCAGATCCACCCCACAATGTTGCATACCAAATATGAAAAGATTCTGCCTGCTGGATCTGGAGAAGAAGATTTTTTAAGAAATTTGCCTGAAATGCACTAAGTTCGAAATCGGGCTCCTATACTGAGCCCAAATATGAACCCAGGGGGCCGATTTGAACAAACTTGAATCAGATCCACCCTACAATGTTGCATACCAAATATCAAAAGATTCTGCCTGCTGGATCTGGAGAAGAAGATTTTTTAATGTTTTTCCCATTGCCTACAGTGTTAAAAAGTGCTGACTCAGCACTTTTTCAAAGTCCCGAAACTGTACCCTATGATAAAACCGATGGCAATTTTTTTTTACCAATCCTTTCTGTTGGTCCTAAGGAAGCTGCACACCAAATAAAAATTCTCAGTGCCGTGCAGTTTTGGAGATATGGGCGTTTTAAATTTTTTCTATTTTTAGCTCCTGCGGTTCCCACGGGGCTGCGGGAAAATTTTTTTTTGCATAAATCAAGTACTCATGACCCAATAAGCCCTCACATAAAATTTGGTTCAAATCAGCCTCTCGGTTTGGAAAATAGAAATTTTGGGCGGGGCAAAAAATTTTGCCCCTCTCATAACAACGCCAAGTATAGCCCCACAAACTTCTCTTGAACAAATCTGAGTCTACACCTCAAAAGGAAGCTGCACACCAAATATCAAGTCTCTGCTACTGCTGGTTCATGAGAAGAAGATTTACAAAGATTTTGGTGCCCATTGGGGGCGTGGCACCACCCAGGAGGAGGGGCAACTTCATTTGAACAAATCTGAATTGGCATTAGGTAATAAACATTTAGCCAACATTTGAATAAAATTGGGCTAGTGGTTTAGGAGGAGAAGTCGATAATGTAAAGTTAACGCCGGACGGACGACGACGGACGACGGACGCCGGACAGAAAGTGATTAGTAAAGCTCCCCTTGAGCTTCGCTCAGGTGAGCTAAAAACTAAAAGGGAAAACTGTTTCTCGTGGTAAGAGTTCATGAGAATCAGAAGTAATACTCACAAACAGGACAAATTTTAAACCCTGCAAATGTAAGATTTGCAATACACAATTTAAAGAACTTTGTGCAGAAACAAGAAGAGACCATTTCAGAATGAGAATGGGTTCAACAGATAGACAAACTGACTGAAGGAAGAATTCTTGATGAAGGGCTCCCAAGGAAAGCTTTTAAAATAACCTCCGGGACTTTTCTAATGAAATGAAAGATATGCAGGGAGCCCTGCTACTTGAAGAGCCGCTTTATCTGTGAAAAATATTAAATTAACAGAAATATACAATTAATTAGCACAAACTTGGCCATTTTCCTATATTCTAGTGTTAAAATGAGCATTTATTATGTTAAATCTTGTTTGACAGAGCTCATGATTTATTTATTTATTGGTGTTTAAGGACACATACTTATGCACAATGGCTAATCATGACCGTGACAGTTTTACAGGTGGAGGAAGCCGGAGTACCCGGAGAGAACCACCGAGCAACAACGAGTAGCTGCCAGCTCCCCAACATCGTAACTCTGCACTGCAGCACAGGCAGGGTTAAACTAGTTGAAGACATGCGCACCATCGACATGCAGTACACCTTAGTACACAGCGTCATCGTGCCCCCATGTGGACAATCGGGGTTAAGTGCCTTACCCAAGGACACAATGCGGGTGTTCGAATCGATCACTCAGATGGTCAGCCATCCGAGGTCTAACCGTGCTCGATGTTGCTTAACTTCGATGATCTGACGAGAACAGGTTACCACAATGCCACCGCGCCCCCGACAGCGCTCATGAAACTCAACAGATAGAATGCATGTACAGAATGTACCGAGGCCAAATAGGTTTATGAATAGATGGAATTCAGTGGCTGTCAGAGTAGTTCTTTTATATATTACAACATTATAGAGTTTTCTCTCTAACTATATGCAATTAATTGACAGGTCAAATCTGAACTCATGGTATGGTAAATGGTTTGCTGTTTAGAAATTATATTCAATTAACAGGGCTATGTGTTAAGAGAAAACAATTAAGTGGGTTTCACTAAACTGAGCTCTGGCAAACAAAATATAATAGAATAAATGAATGCTCAGTTTATCTTCAGAAAACAGGAATTATTCAAATTGGCTATTCAATTAACAAGGTTCCACTGTATTCCAATAAAAAAATAACCCATCCAAATATTAGTAACTTTTTTATGAGAATTCAGATACATAACATACTTATGGAGCAACTCACCTGATTAATTTCATCCACACATCGAAATGGACACCTGGCAAGCTCCTGCATAGCCAACATATACAACACCGTTGACACACTTCTCTCACCTCCACTTTGATGAAATGGTGTTAACTCTCTCAAAGGTTCATTGTCTCGGAACTTCACTTTTATCCTTATCCCATATTTATCATAATCTTCCTAATAAAAAAAGTCTGTTACTTGATTCATGTTTAATTTAAGTTAAACTGATCATTTCAAATGACCTGTGTTTTAAACCCTCAGCACACTAATGTCAAAATTACAACATTTTAAACAGCAATTTCTGTCAAACAAGAGTGGTTAAATTCCTAGTTGCAATATGGGGACAATTTGCAGCTTGAATTTTAGATTTTCCAACATCAGTGTATAAGGGTTAATTTACAGGGGAACACTGTCAACTCAAAGGCACTAATTCCGACTTTTATCACATTTTTTGCAACAGAACAGATGTCCCTACATGCACTCTTCGGGCAAACTCACAAGTTACATTCTAAGCACCTTGGTAGTTGTTTTTAGACAAGTCTTGGCTGCCTATACAGGCAGGCAAGACTTGCCAAAAAACAGCAACAAAGTCTCAGGATGTGGACTGTCAAAGTGTATCAAAAATATGTAAAAATCTCTAGCCCTTAAGGGTTAATTGATCAGAGAAAAGAGTGGGAATAGGGAGGCAATTGGGAGTACAGGGGTAATCAAGGCCTTCTCACCTGAGAAACATGACAAATCAGTGCGCAGCCAAAGTGTTATTATAACAAGAGGCCCTTTGGGGCCTTAATCGCTCATCTGCCAAAGTGGTTTAAAGAAGTATTTGGGGGTCACATTCAGTGACATGATTCATAACACTACAAAGGAATGAAGTCATGAAATTTTATGGAAATACTCTAAGGAATGGATTTGAACAAACCTGAGCCTAACATGTTCCCCCTGCCATCCCCTACCCCAGAGAGACAAAATATTAAGCCAGGGACTCAAATTGAACAAACTTGAATCTGATCCCCCTTGAGATGTTATATACCAAATATGAAAGAATTCTGACTGGTGGATTTGAAGAAAGTTTTTAAAGAAATGTCTTCACATTGCACTAAGTTAAACTTTGGGCCCCAATAGTAAGCCAAAATATTAACCAAGGGACCCGATTTGAACAAACTTGAATCTGCCCCCCCCCCCCCCCCCCCCCCCCTCTGAAGTTGTATACCAAATATGAAAGGATTCTGACTGGTGGATCTGAAGTATTCTTGAACAAGTTGTTCAAAGACGTATTTTAGATCACATTCAGCTCATCATGGCTCATCAACACTTCAGAAGGATGAAGTCATGAAATTATTATAGGGGTCCTTTTTTCCGTAAATTCACTCTTAATTCCTTCAAAACACATTTTTTTCCCCCTGCTTAATTGACCCCTGGGGTGGGGAGTGAGGTTGGTGGTCATAGGTTTTGGGGGTTTTTATTTTTTTTTTTTTTTGGGGGGGGGGGGGGGGGAAGGGGTTGACTAACATCACTCTAAATCATTCACAATATATTTTGCAGCCAAACATTTTGTTACATCTAACTGCCCACCCCCTGATAAGGAAGGGAGGGGAAGACTCAAGGAACTTGATTTTGAAAAGAACCAGTCCAAAAATTTTTCAGGCTAAATTTTTTTTTCGTCTCAAAATTGAACAAAACGCATAAAAAAAATGAAATTTTTTCTCCAAATTTTGGCTCAAAATCCCCAAGTTGGAACCGGACCCAAAATTTTCAGGTTATAAAATTTTTCTTTTTTTTTTGTCACAAAATTGAACAAAACGCATAAAAAATATAAACAACAGGCCTCAGGAAGCTTAGGCGCTCACCGAATGTTCCATACTGTTAAGACACAAATTTTATCAAAAGCTATTCTTAAGGTTCTACAGAGTAAATCTATACTTTCTGTGGATCTAAAACATCAAGAGGACTGAATGGGACAATGCTACTGATCAAATATCAAAAGATTCTGCATGATGGTTCTCGAGAAGATTTTTAAAGAATTTTCCTTGAATTGCACAAGTAAACATTCATGCCCCCATAGTGAGCCCCAATATTGATCAAAAGACTCAATTTGAACAAACCTGAATCCAACCCATACCAAGATGCTGCATACCAAATATCTAAAGATTCTGCCCGCTGGTTCTGGTGAAGAAGATTGTTAAAGTTTTTTCTTAAATAGCACTAAGTAAAAATTCACACCTCCATAGTGATCCCCAATACTGAATGGGGGATTCAATTCGAACAAACTTGAATCAGACCTATACCAAGATGTTGTATGCCAAATATCAAAAGATTCTGCCCATCGGTTCTGGAAAAGAAGATTTTTAAAGAAATTTTCTTAAATTGCACCAAGTAAAAATTCACACCCCTTTAGTAAGCCCCAATATTGATCGAGGGACTCAATTTGAACAAACTTGAATCAGACCCATCCCAAGATGCAGTATTCCAAATATCAAAAGATCCTGCCCATCGGTTCTGGAGAAGAAGATTTTAAAAATTTTTTTGTCTTAAATTGCACTAAGTAAAAATTCAGGTCCCCATAGTGAGCCCCAAAATTGATCAAGGGACTCCATTTGAACAAACTTGAATCAGACCCACACCAACCAAGATGCTGTATAGCAAATAGCAAAAGATTCTGGCCACTGGTTCTGGAGAAGAAGATTTTTCCTTAAATTGCACCAAGTCAAAATTCACGTCCCCATACTGAAGCCCAATATTGGTTGAGAGACTCAATTTGAACAAACTTGAATCAGACCCATACCAAGATGCTGATACCAAGTATCAAAAGATTCTGCCCACTGGTTCTGTAGAAGAAGATTTTTTAATAATTTTTATATAATTCATACGGTGCTATCGGAGTTATACCCCATACAGAGCCCGCAAGGGACGTGGCCATTTCATTTGAACAAACATGAATTGCCATATAGTAATGAACATCCACATGAAGTTTCATGAAAATCGGACCAGTGGTTTCAGAGAAGTCGTCTGAAAAATGTTCACGACGCCGGATGGACAACGACGATGGATGGCAAGTGATAAGTTTAGTTCCCTTCGGTGAGCTAAAAATAATCAAAATTGAATGGTGATTTTTCTAAATAGCACTGACTGGCGGTAACAACACTGTTGGTTCATACCGTTAGATGACTTTTTCCCTTTATAAAAATGAGATACCCTTCAACGAATAAGTGGTTCAAAGACTTCCATGAGAGTTTCGTCCAAAATCTTTCTCCAGCAATTTGAAAACCGGACTAACACCCTTAACCCATTGAATCCTGTTGGTATCTTCCATATCCATTCAATGACAGCAAATGGAAGAATCTGAATCCATTATTAGGATTAGTCCAGTTATTATTTTCAACGTGCAACCCTTATTCCTATAAAACCACGGCTGTCTAAACCCAATTTTATACCCGTCTGCAGTCTTATCGGAGCTACGGAGTGAATAAATGAAAACCAGAAATGCCTGGACTCGTAACTTCCAGTCATTACTCGACTAAATGTTCTGAAAGTGGTGAATTTAATTCTGAAACTCTGGCTATCCAAACTTGACTTCTTGCTCGTTTGTAGGTCTGTTGGGTCAAGGAAGAGGATAATGGGCCCGAATATCAATGAGCAAATATATAAACAGATGTGTTTATATCTGTGTTCACTTATCGACCATGGTTGCTGAAAGTGTCGGTGCACCCCCCCCCCCCCCCGATGCGCCGATAAACCGTAAACAAGAGGCCCCAAGGGGCCTGAGGGTGCTCACCTGACATCGAAGCCTAAATATCAACCCAGAGAATTGATTTGAACAAGTTGCATCTGCTCCTCCTAAGAAAAGCTTATACCAAATATCCAAAGATTCTGACCAGTGGATCTAAAAAAAAAAAAGAAGACTTTTAAAGAATATTTCTCATATTGAACTAAGTTATAATTCGGGCTCCCACAGGGAGCCCATATATGAACCCAGGGACTTGGCTTTAACAAACTTGAATCTCACCCCCCTAAGGATGCTGCACACCAAATATCAAAACATTCCGACCGCTGGATCTGAAAAAGAAGATTTTTAAAGAAAGTTCCTCATTTTGAACTAAGTTACAATTCAAGCTCCCACAGTGAGTCCAAATATGGACCTAGGGACATGGCTTGAACAAACTTGAATCTCACCCCCCTAAGGATGCTGCATATCAAAACATTCCAACTGCTGGATCTGAAGAAGATTTTTAAAGAAAATTCCTCATTTTGAACTAAGTTACAATTCGGGCTACCACAGTGAGCCCAAATATGAACCGAGGGACTTGGCTTGAACAAACTTGAATCTCACCCCCCTAAGCATGGTGCATACCCAATATCAAAAGGTTCTGCCTGCTGGATCTTGAGAAGAAGATTTTCAAAGAAATTTGCCTGAAATGCATTAAGTTCGAATTCGAGCTTCTATAGTGTGCCCAAATATGAATCTAGGGAGCCAATTTGAACAAACTTGAATCAGATCCACCCCACAATGTTGCATACCAAATATCAAAAGATTCTGCCTGCTGGATCTGGAGAAGAAGATTTTTTAAGAAATTTGCCTGAAATGCACTAAGTTCGAATTCAAGCTTCTATAGTGAGCCCAAATATGAATTCAAGGGGCCGATTTGAACAAACTTGAATCAGATCCACCCCTCAATGTTGCATACCAAATATCAAAAGATTCTTCCTGCTGGATCTGGAGAAGATTTTTTAAGAAATTTACCTGAAATGCACTAAGTTCAAATTTGAGCTTCTATAGTGAGCCCAAATATAAACCCAGGGGGGCCGGTTTGAACAAACTTGAATCAGATCCACCCCACAATGTTGCATATCAAATATCAAAAGATTCTGCCTGCTGGATCTGGAGAAGAAGATTTTTGAAGAAATTTGCCTGAGATGCACTAAGTTCGAATTCGAGCTTCTATACTGAGCCCAAATATAAACCCAGGGGGCCGATTTGAACAAACTTGAATCAGATCCACCCCACAATGTTGCATACTAAATATCAAAAGATTCTGCCTGCTGGATCTGGAGAAGAAGATTTTTTAAGAAATTTGCCTGAAATGCACTAAGTTCGAATTTGAGCTTCTATACTGAGCCCAAATATAAGACCCAGGGGGCCGATTTGAACAAACTTGAATCAGATCCACCCCACAATGTTGCATACCAAATATCAAAAGATTCTGCCTGCTCGATCTGGAGAAGAAGATTTTTTAAGAAATTTGCCTGAAATGCATTAAGTTCGAATTCGGGCTTCTATAGTGAGCCCAAATATGAATGCAGGAGGCCGATTTGAACAAACTTGAATCAGATCCACCCCACAATGTTGCATACCAAATATCAAAAGATTCTGCCTGCTGGATCTGGAGAAGAAGATTTTTTAAGAAATTTGCCTGAAATGCACTAAGTTCGAATTCGAGCTTCTATACTGAGCCCAAATATTAACCCAGGGGGCCGATTTGAACAAACTTGAATCAGATCCACCCCACAATGTTGCATACCAAATATCAAAAGATTCTGCCTGCTGGATCTGGAGAAGATGATTTCTTAAGAAATTTGCCTGAAATGCATTAAGTTCGAATTCGGGCTTCTATAGTAAGCCCAAATATAAATCCAGGGGGCCCGATTTGAACAAACTTGAATCAGATCCACCCCACAATGTTGCATACCAAATATCAAAAGATTCTGCCTGCTGGATCTGGAGAAGAAGATTTTTTAAGAAATTTGCCTGAAATGCATTAAGTTCGAAATCGGGCTCCTATACTGAGACCAAATATGAACCCAGGGGGCCGATTTGAACAAACTTGAATCAGATCCACCCCAAAATGTTGCATACCAAATATCAAAAGATTCTGCCTGCTGGATCTGGAGAAGAAGATTTTTTAAGAAATTTGCCTGAAATGCACTAAGTTCGAAATCGGGCTCCTATACTGAGCCAAAATATGAACCCAGGGGGCCGGTTTGAACATACTGGAATCAGATCCACCCTACAATGTTGCATACAAAATATCAAAAGATTCTGCCTGCTGGATCTGGAGAAAAAGATTTTTTAATCTTTTTCCCACTGCCTACAGTGTTAAAAAGTGCTGACTCGGCACTTTTTCAAAGTCCTGAAAAAAGTACCTTGTGATCAATTGGATAGGGATTTTTTTTAACCATTCTATTCTACTGGATAAAAGTAAGCTTTATACAAAATAAGAATACTCTGTGCCGTGTAATTTTGGAGATATGGCAGTTTTAAGGTTTTTCCTACTTTTAGCTCTCGAGGTTCCCACGGGGCAATGAGAACATTTTTTTTTGCATCAATCAACTACTTATGACCCATTATCATCTCATATCAAATTTGGTTCAAATCGACCTGACGGTTCTGAAAATAGAAATTTTAGGCGTGGCCAAAATTTTTGCCCCTCCCATAACGAAGGCAAATAATGCCCGACAAACTTCTCTTGAACAAACTTGATTCTAAACCTCAAAAGGACTCTGTATACCACATATCAAGTCTCTGCTACTGGTGGTTCATTAGAAGAAAATTTTCCAAAAATTTGGCCATTTTTTCCCCACACCTCTGCTCAATATGAGCCGAAACCTATTTTGGATAAAAATCAAAATGCTCCTATATAACCACTATTTACATGAAATTTATTTAAAATGTGGCCAGTGGTTTAGGAGAAAGAGGCTCAAACACCACCTTCACGCAGGACAACGGACGAAGAGTGATAAGAAAAGCTCACCCTGACTTTCAGTGAGGGGAGCTAAAAATCACGTGCCGATAAACCGTAAAAAATCACTTGTATTTATTTTTAATTGATTCACTCAGTCACCCATTCTGTGGATGGATATATGGATACATCGACAGTTGTGGATGAGAGGGTGAATGGGCGAGTGATTGAATGAATTATTGAACGGGTTTCATAAGCAATCATAGAACTTATATCCATCTGTTCATTCCGATGATCTCTATACTAGACAGATATCTCATTGCCTTTACCAAACTATTCTTCTCCTCCAAAGTCTTATATTAGATAATTAATACCATGAAATTTGTATATATGTTCCAGTTTATGTTTTTGTATTTATTTTGTTCTATACATTTAACCATTCCTACACTACTCTTGACTCTGCACAAATCATATAGAATTGTATTTAACATTTGTGTACAATGATCTACAAATGCATTCTCCTACAGATGTGCAACTTCGACTTAGCGAGCCCCCTTGTTGTAATGTCGTCAGATAATATTTCACTGGACGAGATCCAGAAAAATCTGAACTATGATTTAAAATCGATTTTAAATGATAGGGCACGTGAGACACGAGCTAACAATGGTTTGCCCTTAGATGTTCTCACAAACAATTGTAAATACTATCTACCCAATGAAACGCCTCCTAATTTTAATCTCCAGCAAGAAGAGTTCTCGATTCTTCACCTAAACTGTCAAAGTCTCAAGGCTCATTGGGATTCTTTTAATGAGTTGCTGTCCAAAACACAAGGTTCTCAAAATCATTTTGATGTTATAGGCCTGACACAAATTTTCCAAATTCCCCCCCCCCCCCCCCAAATGTCACTACACACTACATGGCTACCATCCCCTTACTAGGACCACAAGACCTGACGGCGGCGATGGACGTGGTGGTATTGGTATGTACATCAAGGAGAATATAGCCTTTAAGACTCGTCGGGATCTCTCAGTCTTTATACCACATGTCATTGAATCCCTGTTCGTTGAAATCAATTACAACAAGTCTAGTAAATTGCTTAGGGTAATATATAGACCCAACACGCAACCTAAAGCAGACATTGATCTGATCCTGGCTAAATTAAACGAAATAATGGACAAAATAAATTATGAGAACAAAAAATCATACATAATGGGGGGGGCTTTAACACTGACCTCTTGAAATTGGGTGTCCATACCAAGACCGACATTTATTTACATACAATGATTAGCCAAGGCTTTTTACCACATATCACTAAGCCGACTAGAGTAACGCAGCACTCCGCTACATTAATCGATCACACATTTACAAACAACATTCTATCAACATCACTGTCCGGCATAATCATCACAGACGTTTCTGATCACTTCGCCACCTTTCACACTGAAAGAGGCCAGAAAACTTATGACACTTCATCAACAACCGCAGAACGTAAATTTAATCCAGACAGTATAGCTAACTTTAAAACAATTTTGACTGAAAATGAAAAATTTATACCAATTTTAATATTTTTAATACTTACCAATGGCCCAGACTAGCTGGTGCAACCCAATTTATTTCCAGGGCCAAACACAAATTTTGAATCCCCCAAACCCCCCAAAATTTGCCAAAAAACGCAAAAACGAGAAGACCAGTATGGTCCTCCATACTTTTGCGCAATGCGCAACTTGTTGTCAAGGACAACAATAGGCTACCGCCATCATGTCATTCTTTATTGTTGTGCCTGTTAAATGTTATTAAGAACTGTAATATATAACTCAGCGGGGAGGAAGGAGTGTCTACTCCAGGGAGGGCCATCCCGGTCTGGGTCATTGGTAAGTATTAAAAATATTAAAATTGGTATAAATTTTTCATATTTTTCCACTATACCAATGGCCCAGACTAGCTGAGAATAGTAAACAGGCAGGCGGGCCCAGTACTTGATATTCATTGCTCTTATTACAGAAAAAACAATGAAATATAGGTGTAACTCTATTTAAGGCCTAACATAACCCATTATGCTAATTTGATAAAGGAAGCCAAAATATAAAGAAGTCCAGAGAAATGAGACTCTTTATAAATCATTAAAAGTGTCCGAGTATTGTATAGTAAAGCTCGTCTTGACACATGACATATACAATAACGCTTCACATCGAGCTACACATTAAAAGCATATAATACATTGAAAATTGCTTCATACCAAGCTACACATTAAAACTACCATAGCACCGACCCCAGGATACTATCACTGAAGGAGGTATGTCCATACTTTTCACTATAAAGCCAGATGACTAATTGGAAATACCATCCCCCCCTTTCCTCTTGTTTTGAAAGTAACTGCACTTCAAAACGAAGAGGGTAGCAGACTGGAGACAGTGCTAGAGCAGAATGAAAATCCTAATTAGAATGGACGACATTCTGAGCTACCGATAACGGTCCTAAAGATCTGAGATCATCCGAAATTGATTCTAAATCTCGAAGATAAAATTTGGTAAAAGTTGTCTGTTGTGTTCAGTAAGCTGCTTGCATCAAATCCTTCAAAGAAGTACTACTAGCATAAGCCCAAGAAGAAGCTAAAGCTCTAACTTCGTGAGCTGAAATCTTATAAGCTATTCTCTGATTCACAGACAAAGCATTATAAGCTGACCGAATAGCTAATTGAATCCATCTAGATATGGAATGAACAGAAATATAATTTCTGTTAGGAAGAAGAAAAAGAAATAACCTCTTCCTATCTCTTCTAATAAAACTAGAACGCTCCTTATAAATCCTAAGCGCTCTTACTGGACACAACAAAGGTCTCTGACCATCTGAAGACGGTAATGCTTTAATCAGAATAGGACTAGGCCGTTTGTCCGGAACCTGATTCTTAGCTAAGAATCCCACTTTCGTAGTGAGGGTAATAGAATTACCAACACTACGATAATGAGAGTCTTCAACAGACAAAGCATGAAGCTCACTAACTCTTCTAGCTGACGCAAATGCTAAGAGAAAAAACGTTTTATAAGTAAGAAATTTAAACTCAACAGTATTTAACGGTTCAAAAGGTGCTTCCTGAAGTTTCAGAAGAACCCAAGCTAAATTCCACTTAGGGACTAGTCTCAAGGTGCGAGGTCTATTCACAGAGAAGTTCCTCATTAATTTATTTAAAGATAAATCTGACCCAGTGTTTAATTTCCCTTGGTGTGCATAGGTGTCAGAAAGCATAGACCTGTAGCCCTTAATAGTGACTGGCTGTAGCTTAACTTCATCAAAAAGATAAATAAAAAAGTTAGCTAATTGAGGAATAGTTGGGTTGAAAAAATCAATCAATTGTGATTCACACCAACGAACAAAAACCTTCCACTTCGCTTCATAATTTAATGAAGAGGAGGTCCTCCTACAGTTAGAAATTGCGTCCATTGCTCGTCTGGAAAACTGTTTTCCGTGCAAGAAGGACCGCACAACGGAAAAACGTGAAGGTTGAAGCCTTCCGGATTGTGATGAAGCCGACGGAGTTTCCCCTGCGTCAGAAGATCCCGGAGAGGTGGTAACTTCCGTGGAACATCCCAAAGAAGTTCCCGGAGAAGATTTATCCATGGTCTGTGAGCCGACAGACTTGCAACCAGAAGAATCTTGCAAGAAGACTGTTTTATCTTTAGCAAGATCTGTTGAATGAGGGGAGCTGGAGGGTAAGCATACCCTATGATCCCGTTCCAAGAAATTGACAGAGCGTCTACTGCATAAGCCTGAGGGTCCGGGCATGGAGACACAAACGTCTGTAACTGATTGTTCAGACTCGTGGCAAAAAGATCGATCATTGGACGTTCCCACTGGAAGCAAATCTGATTGAAGACAGACTTTTTTAACATCCATTCTGAAGGTAGCAGGCGATCCTTTCTCGATAGAGAGTCTGCTATTACATTGAGACGACCTGGAATATGACGAATCGATATCAGAATCTGATTCTCTGGAGAGAAAAGAAGAATCTTTTCGGTAAGATTCATCAGCTGGACGGAATGAGTACCTCCCTGATTCCGAATATAGGCTACTACTGTTGAATTGTCCGACAGAATTTGAACATGTGAGTGTATTACTTGACTGAGCCAAAGATTTAGAGCTAACCAAATTGCCCTCATTTCTTTGTAGTTTATATGGGACACAAGAAACTGACTCTCCCATAAACCGTGACACACTTGATCGCCCGGAATCAGAGAAGCACCCCAACCCTCTTGACTGGCGTCCGTCATGATTATGAATGACGGCTCCTGAATCTGAAGCGGTATTCCCTGGGATAACCACTGGATATCCGCCCAAATTTGAAGATGATGTTTTACTGACTGTGTTAAAACAATCGGACTGTCCAACAACTGACGTTTTACGCTCTAATTTTGAATTAGATAAATTTGAAGTGGACGAGTGCGTAAACGACCTAGCGGAATTAACTTGTTTATCCAACTGAGATCGATGACCGGTCTGTACGAGCCGTCTCGCTTCGGCACAAGAAAAAGATGACTGTAGAATCCCTTTGAATTGGGATTCTCTACGACCTCTACTGCCTCCTTTTGTAGGAGAGAGTCTACTGCTGAAATCAAAGCCTCTCTCTTTGTTATATTTTGTGGAAGGCTCACAAATCGCGGAATCCGCGTTAATGGAGGTTTTCTCCGGAACGAAAGACGTAGACCATTTTTCACAACGTCTCAAACCCAAAGATCCTGAGTTATTTTGTTCCAGTTGCTTGCGAATTTTGAAAAGCCTTCCGCCAACCGGAGAACAGTAGAGGTCGAAATCTTCATTGTAGGACTTACGAGGCTTATATGAGGAGAAACCTCGTGAAGCTCTCACACCCCTCTGTGACGTCGGTGTGGGGTTACGCGTTTCGTTATTATCCAACTGCGCCATCCCCTTTTTGAAATCGGCCCCCTGTTTCGAGCCACCACGCCCACGATTAGCTTTAGAAGCAGCACGGGCTGAGCCTCTCTTGGAGAAATATTTACCTCTCCGAGGAGTACCACTTGTGGAAGGCTGAGGTTGCGAAGCTGAGCGCAACAAAAGCTGACTTGTAGCTTTCTTAGAAGCATCTTCAAAGACAGCTTTTAGCTTATCATTAAATAATGAAGAGCCCGAAACGGGAGCGGCCCTTAGAGAGCTCTTAACACTGTCGTCAATAAATGACGTAGATTTAAGGTCAGCATCACGCCTGACCAACTCTAAATTCGCTACTGAAAGAGCAGAGTGGGATGTTGTATACATTATGGCGCGAGAGAGCACTCTCAAAGGAGATAACAACTCCTGTAAGCTCTCAGATTCCAGATTGCCGGCCAATGCCCTGCAAATATGATCTGCATAAGACATAGCGTCCAAAATACTTCTGCTAGATTCAATGCAAGTATCTATAACAAAAGAACTGACGCTACACGATGACGGAAGAGACATACCCAAGTCCCTAGCTCCGTCATCCAATCGTAGAGGAGCTCTTGGAATCTTATTCTCGCCTACCGTATATAAGAAGGTATTGCCTCTAAACGGTAGGTCAAGCTTCTTTTCCGAAAGGAAAGAATTTTTTCTAGCCTGAGCCAGGTCAGCAATAGCCTCGTCACAACAATCAAACGCATCTGACGCTTGGACTGATTGAGACGGATACAGAAGGATACTTTCCTTTGACTTAATGACCTCCCTGTCTAAAGAAGACAGTCGCTTGGCTCTAGAAGGCACAGAACTCTGACCAGAAGGAATTAATTCAGGTGAAAAATCCTGCAGGAACCTCATAGTTTCCATATGCTGCTCAGCCAAAGATGTAGTGTCAGTCTCGTCTTCATCAAACTCCCTAACACTACCAACTAGAGGTTCCTGATCTGGTCTATTATCGGCATACTGATTATTTGAGGAAACTCTTCTTTCTGCCGATCCAGCACTGTCCGAATCATCCGAAGCGGAGATTGATGACGGCTGCATATTATGCTGCTGGGAGTCTGCAATTAGCTGGGCAATTTGCTCCCGCAATTCCGTATTCGAGGCTATGTTCACCCCTGTTCTACGCCTTTTAGGCTCCGGAAGGTGATTTGACACATCGCCCTGTGTCCGTCTTTTTGAAAAAGATGTTTGCCTCGAAATGCTAGCCGTAGAGAGAGCCGTATCCTGGCTCTGACTCTCTACCTCTGGATCTTGCCGGCTAGCATGCGGTCTACTGTGCTGAGTCCTGGAAACGGACGAAGAAGAGGCTCTTATATCAAAATTACTGCCAGCCACACTGGCAGAGAAAGGTACATCAGAAACAACTGGCTCTGAAGCATTTTCTACCGGAACTGGCAACAAAAGTCGAATCTTTCTGTTTTGTCCCTAAAACAGAAGAATGCTTCGCAACTGATGCACCTTTCAATTTGACTGGCCTCTTCCCCTTACGTGCCGTCGTCTGAACAGAGGACTGTCTTCCATCCTCCGTAACCTGGACCGCTACGGATTTTCCCGGTATTGAAGCACTAATTAAAGGCTCTGTTACACCGGTCGAGCTAGTTGACCGTCTGCTTGCCCGAGGTACCGAGTATTCTGCGATACCTCGTAAGTCAACATGCTCTGTGTCTGAAGACGACGTCAGCACAGAACTTGATGTTATACCATGACCAATACCATGTTCTTGTTCCTCTGAAATGGAAACTAAATTTTGATTAGTTACCTTAGGCGAAAGCACCGAAATCGACGCTTCGCCAACACATACATAAGTAGAGAGAGAATTCTATCGCTTGGAATCCCAAGAACAGCAAGTTGCACAGGTAACATCTTTCGAGCAACGAGTGCAAGCTAAACATGAAGAATGAGAATCAAGAGAGGACTTCTTCCTCTTACATTTCGAACATGAGGACTTCATAATACGCACACGCCCGAGGCAAAAATTTAAACTGAATAGGAGCCGGTAACCAAGTCCAAAACAGGCACAACAAAGGCCAAGGTCAGACAACCGGTATCCCAATAATACCCTTAACAGTAGAGAAGCTTCACAGAAGATTCCCCACAGAGAAGGGTAATGGCAAACAGACACGTCCGACTAAGTCAAAAATAACCGGTACGCGACAAAGGGGGTACGAATAATCCACATTCCGTAAATTATCTAAGATTTTTAAGAAGAATTTTAATTAATAACAAATTCGCTAACAGGAATTAGTTCTTAAAAATCTAATGAGAGGATTCAAGGGGAAAAAGGTGAACATTGAACACACACATATGATAAACAAAGAATGAACAAATCAGGTGCATATCCCGAAAACGGGAAGAACAAGAAATATTATTTTAATTTCAATAAAGTTATAGCCCTGATGTTCAAAAACTCAATGTCTATATTCAGCTGCATTCTGCTGCAATTATTCCACCATTCCACTTCAAAATCGTGTCTGGCTACATTATACTGTAGGGTTTTATAGCACAAAAGTCAGGATACGTGTTGATCTGACATGGGCCAAACAACAGAATGACATGATGGCGGTAGCCTATTGTTGTCCTTGACAACAAGTTGCGCATTGCGCAAAAGTATGGAGGACCATACTGGTCTTCTCGTTTTTGCGTTTTTTGGCAAATTTTGGGGGGTTTGGGGGATTCAAAATTTGTGTTTGGCCCTGGAAATAAATTGGGTTGCACCAGCTAGTCTGGGCCATTGGTATAGTGGAAAAATACGACTTTTCCCCCTTGCTCGAGACTAACTGTCCGAATGTTGCATACAACCTTTTTATGGACATATACCAATCTGCTTTCGAGAAGGCCTTTCCTCTAAAAAATATTCGGTTAAGAAAAAAGTTCGTAAAACAAAATCCCTGGATGATGAAGGGGCTCCTAACCTCATCAAATAATAAATCTAAATTATATAACAAAAAACTGAGATACCCAAATGAGCCGAATATTACAAAATATAAAAACTACTGTAAAATATTTAACAAAATTAAAAAACAAAGTAAAGCAATGTACTACTCTAACATACTATCAGAAAATACAGGTAATTTATGCAGAACGTGGCAAATTATTAATGATGCCCTACTTAGAACAAACCATACAGACACATTGCCTCAATCCTTCGTAATTGAAAATAATAAAGAAATAGATGATCCAACAGAAATAGTACAGGAATTCAACGACTTTTTCACGAGCATAGGGAAACGTACTAGCGAACAAATAAATGTAGCCCAGAAAAATTTTCTGGACTTCATGGACAGTAATGAACGAAACAGTTTTTTCATAATGCCTAATGCCAACAACTGAATACGAGGTATTTTCTGTTATTAATTCACTTAAGCCTAAAAATAGTGAGGATTGTGACGGCATCACCACTAACCTCCTGAAACACTCAATTAATATAATAGCCCCTGCTCTGGCCCACATCATTAATATGTCCTTTATCCACGGTATTGTCCCTGATAGGATGAAGATAGCAAGAGTTATTCTGATTTTTAAAAGTGGAGACGGGCATGTATTTAATAATTATAGACCGATAAGTATTTTACCAGGCTTTTCTAACGTATTAGAAAAGCTCCTGTGCAACAGAATCATGAAATACCTCGAAACGTCGCATATCTTATATCACCATCAATACGGATTTTGGAAAAAGCATTCTACCATACATTTAGTAATGCAATTACTGAAAATTATAGGTTCTGAAAATAACAAGGACAGGAAAAACAACACACTAGAAGCATTTCTGGACCTCTCCAAGGCATTCGACACAATAAACCACAACATATTGATAACAAAAATGGAAAAGTATGGAGTCAGAGGCATCAGTAACAATATATCTTTCGAATAAATCGCAATATGTTCAATATGGCGATCAAAAGTCTGAACTCACTGAATTAGCATGTGGGGTCCCACAGGGTTCAGTACTTGGTCCCACCTTATTCCTATCATATATAAATGACATCAGTAGTTCTACAACTCTTGATCTCTTGTCATTTGCAGATGATACAACTGCCCATGATTCATTTCCTTATACCAAATCCATAGATACCCATTTTAACCATGAACTCAATAATCTATATGAGTGGTGCTCGGCAAATCAACTCGCTCTGAACGCCAACAAAACAAAATACATTATCATTAATCCAAACCATAAAACTAAAAGTTGCATTCACCCTGCTATCTTCATGAATGGTCAAAAATTAAAAAGGGTGGGTTCAAATGAAGAAGATAAATCTCTAAATTGTTTAGGTATTCATATTGATGAACACTTATCTTATCAAACTCATATATCAAAAATCGCGACATCGACGCCGTAGCTGCGACGGGTGGTGCAATCTCACAAAATTCTAAGTTCCTCAAGGGCCATAACTCCAAGAAAAATATTTGGAACAACACATGCATTGAACATTGGATAGACATCAATAAGATACACTTACATGCCAAATATAAAGTCATTCCATCAAGTATTTCAAAAGTCATTGAGTTTTGAAACTCGTTGGTCACAGACAGACTGACCGACATCTCACAAAATTCTAAGTTCATCAAGGGCCATAACTCCAAGAAAAATATTTGGAACAACACATGCATTTAACAGTGGCTAGACATGAATTAGATACACTTACATGCCAAATATAAAGTCATTCCATCAAGTATTTCAAAAGTTATTGAGTTTTGAAACTCGTTAGTCACAGACAGACAGAACGACCGACCGACCAACAGACAGACCGACAGACAGACTGTCATTGCCACGTATAGAGCTTATAGTCGCAACTAAAAATTTGTTCTAAGATTGGATGGGCAAATTATACTTTGAACAGAGCAAAAAAAACTACTACCACAACATGTAATGAAGATGCTCTATTACTCTTTGGTCCACTGCCACTTGAAAAACGGTATTCAAATATGGGGAAACTCAAGAGGAATCAATAAATTACTAAGAACACAGAAACGTTCACTTCGAATATTAAACAACAAAAAGTATAATTCCCATGCAGACCTATTGTTCATAAAAGATAAAATATTGAAGGTCACCGACTTTTACAAATTACATGCCTGTTTATTTATGTTTGATTGGAAAAATGTAAAACTTCCAGAATCTTTCGAACATTATTTTACTTCCCCAATCCCTCAATCACACATGAGTACAAGGCAATCAGGACTGGTACATATCAACAAAACCCGAACAAAGGCTTTAGACAGGCTGCCCTCATATGCCATTCCGAAAATCTGGAACGAACTGGACCCAGAAGTGCGAAACATAGAAAATAGAAAAGAATTTAAAGAGAAGTTAAGAACAAAACTTCTGTCCTCATATCAAGAAAGCTATCAGTGTTACAACCCCTACTGTCCCGACTGTTACACTCCACAGTAAGGGTTGGCACACCGATAACCTAAATAACTTAAGAGTCCCAAACTGTCGACACATAGAGGACTTATTTCGTATAATTGTGTGTCCATTATGTTTATCTTGACTGATGAACAATACTTGAACCGTGCCATATTTGTCTTCTAAAGTTAACCACAACCCAGCTTGATAACCACAATAATATCATATTAGCACATAGGGTTAGGGATACCAACTATCACACATTCACAATTAACCACCTTTTTTAACCTGGAAACTCGTCCATCTACAGAAATAGACTAATGGGGTATGTAGCAGAGTCAAAAATGCAGTTCTACTAGCTGCTCACGAGTATCCATACAAGTAGTTCTTTCTATGAAAGATCAATGTGCAGAGCATGTAGTCAGTGTTAGAGTTAAATGTATTACGGGAGTGACAGGTAGACAGCCAATCTGGCTATGTCATCTCCCAACGGTATAGACTGAATATCATTTTCTAGTTATCTATTTGTATCCTATAGTCCAATATATAATTGTCTGTAAACTATACCGCTAAATAAAAATATCTATCTATCTATCTGGCTTTGGCCATTACATTGGGTAAAGGGTTAAAGGATTCTGACTGGTGGATCTGAGGAAGATTTTTAAAGAAATTTCCTCATGTTACACTAAGTTAAAATTTGGGCTCCAATGGGGAGCCCAAATATTAACCCAGGTACTCGATTTGAACAAACTTAATCTGGCCCACCTAGAGATGATGTATACCAAATATGAAAAGATTCTGATGACTTGATCTGAAGAATTTTTTTTAAGAAATTTCTTCATATTGCACTAAGTTAAAATTCGAGCTCCCACAGGGAGCCCAAATAATAACCCAACGACTTGATTTTAACACACTTGAATCTGACCCCCCACCCCCACCCCCCAGAGATGTTGAGTACCAAATATGAAAAGATTCTGAAAGGTGGATCTGAAGAAGATGATTTTTAAAGAAATTACTTCATATTGCACTAAGTTAAAATTCAGGCTCAAAGGGAGCCCAAATATTATGTAGGTGGGGGAGGGCAGGCACCACAAGCAAGTCGGAAGCAACCGTGGGAGTTCCAACATGGTTACAATGTGCTAAGCATAGAACATGTGGCTGAGTTATGTGTATTTCGCTTGGACTAGTTCTCGTGTTTATCCCAGCACACGACTCATTTCAGAAACTGGAGTCTGATAAGTGCTGTTTGTCTTGTAATTCAGTTTATTTAGATCAAATCGTGATTCAACATGCTAGCTATGTATGATTCATAGCTTCATCCATTAATCTGGGTGAGTCATTGTTGACATTAGAGTGTATCCGTCTGACGACAGGTAATTCAGACTAACATTGGTGATACGATAAATGAGTTAGAATGTATCGGCAACCTTTATACAATTGATGGTCGGTTAACTGTGATATAGGCGTCAAATGCACCTGTGATTTTTAGTGAAGAAAGGAAACACACGTTATTCGGCTGATACGATGTATATCTGGGACATTGATATAATTAGTGGTCCATTACCCGTGGTGTAGGTATTAGATGCGCCTGTGATTTCTTGGGTAATTATTGTATGGGCGTGTTTATTCCACTAAGCGACTCAGCCTATATTATGACGGCATGTAATATGTTTTATTTGAGACATCATATCAGTATTTGGCATGCAAAATAATCGACGGCACTGGTGGAAGGCCAAGGGTGAATGGCTTAGCTACCCGTTTCCTCCATCCACACCTAGCCCTTGCTCTAAGGCACATTTGTATCGTCCATCCGTATCGTCCATCTCCGGAACCGGCAACAAATGGCAACGACGACAGCCAGGAACATCCCTAACCTGAGACGGTTACATCCTCAAACAGTAATCAACCGGCTGAGAGAATATGGCTTACGTCCTCGAAGACCTGCAATTCGTCCGATTTTGACGTTACGTCATCGTCTTGCTCGACTGCAATGGTGTAGACAACATCTCAGGCATCCCTTACACTGGTGGCGACGTGTTTTATTCACAGATGAATGTTGTTTTCATCTTTCATCATCAGATGGCCGCCAGAGAGTGTACAGACGTCAAAACGAATGCTACGCAGATCCATGTGTCGTGGAGCGAAACCGTTATGGGGGAGGGTCTCTCATGGTGTGGGGTGGCATCACTGCCCGCAACAGAACTGAGCTGGTCATTATTGATGGCAATCTCAATGCAGCCAGATATTGTGATGAAGTGCTTACACCAATTGTTGTCCCATTTCTGCAACGTCACGACCCTGGCGTCATTCTACAGCAGGACAACGCCTGACCCCACGCAGCTCGTGTTGTTCAACAGTATCTGCAGCAACAACAAGTGGATGTTCTTCCCTGGCCCGCAAATTCGCCCGATATCGCACCCATTGAGCACGTATGGGACGAAATGAAACGTCAGCTACGCCGGCTTCTCCATGCACCGTCAACGCTTGTGGAACTCCAAAGACAGCTTATCAGAATATGGAACAACATACCACAACACTTCCATGCTAACTTGTTCGCTTCCATGAGGCGTAGATGCACAGCAGTAGTCGATGCAGACGGAGGTCATACCAGATATTGAGTGTGTGACTTTTGTGTTTGACCCTTAGTGTCTTTGACTCTCCATGGCACCAAGAGTATTCGTCGTAGCGTAATGACATTTCTCGTGTTGATCACAAATTGATTCATCTGTGATTGAATAAAATTTCAATGAATGAAAATGATATATATCTTTTTTTTAGTGTTATTTTTTAGCATGCACACTTTCTTTTTTGGGAGAGTATATATAAAATCGTACCAGTTTTCAACATGTGAAGTGGGGGGAGGGCAGGCATTAAAGAGCTTCCGGAAGCAACTGTGGAGTCTTTGCATTACGTACGAGTTATTCTGTGACCGTTAAGTGTGCTTTTTGCAAAGGACCAGTTCTCGTACTCATTCCAGACGATACTTCACTATATGAACTCCGCACATATAATAACAACGTGTAACATGTTTTGTTTGCGACATCGCATCATATAAGGCATGTGTAATAAATTGTTGAATGCATGTACTTTACCGATTGTTGTGAATAACACGACGGCAGGGCTATTATTGCTTTCAATAAGCGGATGCTGCCCTATTATTAGGTCGGTACAATGTTTTGCAAGTTAAGTTGTATAGGTTTACATCATGAAATGTGACCGTTCTAAAAGGCCTATCAGTATGTGCTCGCTGCATTGTTGGAGGTATGCACATTCCAATTATGAGGCCCATATTATTGTCCCGGTAAGTAACCGTCACCAATCAAGGGTTTTTTGTCCCCAAACTGAAAGTCACTGAGCTATATATTTTGTACTTTCTGAGCTTTTGGAGCTTCTAGCTTGAGATAAGAGCTCATTTTAGTGTGGTACATTAAAAGTTGTATTTGCTTTGGTATTGAATGTGTTTGACCTGAAGCCTATAGGTATTTGCCCGGAAGTTAATCTGCTATGTATGCCCATCATATGCAACTGATACAATGTGTGGTTTGTAAATTTCGAGTAACCACTGCATGGGCGTGTGCGTTTTTCACTATGTGAACTCCACCCATATAATAACGGCGTGTAACATGTATTGTTTGCGACATCGCATCATATCAGGCATGCGTAATAGTCGATGACACTGATGGAAGACCAAGGGTGAATGGCTTAGCTACCCGTTTCCTCCATCCATCCCTAGCCCTTGCTCTAAGGCCCATCTATGCATGCATGCTAAATTGTTGAATGCATCGCTTTACTGATTGTTTAGAATAACATGCCGCCAGGGCTATTATTGTTTTCAATAAATTGATGCTGCCCTATTATTAGGTCGGTACAATGTTCATATAAAATCGTATCAGTTTAAGTATGAAATGTGACCGTTCTAAAAGGCCTATCAATACGTGCTCGCTGCATTGTTGGAGGTATGCACATTCTCATGAGGCCCATATCTAGGTAAGTAACTGTCACCAATCAAGGGGATATTATCCCCAAACTGAAAGTCACTGAGCTATACATTTTGTACATTCTGAGCTTTTGGAGCTTCAAGCTCGAGATAAGAGCTCATTTTAGTATGGTACATTAAAATTTGTATTTGCTTCAGTATTGAATATGTTTGACCTGAAGCCTTTTGGTATTTGCCCGGAAGTTAATCTGCTATGTATGACTAGTTTCAACCTTTACGGTTTTATCAAATAAACAAATACTTCAAGACTTCAATTTAAGTCTGAATTTGCCGACTTTTGGTCAGTACGGTATTTTATAATGGTATGTCAGAGTATATCGGTCACTATGTATGAGGACCAATTCACACCAATTCGTTCAATGTTTTACTTCAACACAACAGTAGTATGGATTAAAAGCAAACTATCGCAAGTTTGATGTTTTGTTATGGCAATATTTTATTGATATATGATTGTTGGTTTACTATTACATCGTCAATATGATTTTATGACCGTGAGGAGTTGTTTGGGCACATTTGTTTTATGAATAAAGATCATGATGTAATGGTATTACATTCTTGAGCTATGCATGATGTAATCATCACTTGTACTATAACCGCCAAAGTTTATAGCAGTGTTTCAGCAGAGTTTCTTCATTTTTTCAGCTTCAACGCATTGTTGGCCTACATAAAAATATCATCATGGACAAAATTGATCTAGTCTCATTTATTTTGCTGAGTTTGTGATTTATTTGTCATGTAATTACTGTTATCAAAAGGGTGACCTTGACATGTGTAATCAGTTTTCTATGAGTGGGATGAAAAATGTTCTCTTTCTGAATCAAATGATCACATGCTCGCAGAGTTTGTATTTGTATCAGTCAACACATTTTAGCTTTATCAGGGGAAAACATAATTGAAAATGAGTTACCGAATTTCTGTCACTCCTTCCTTTGTTGCTAATCCCAACCCTTAACATGATTTCTGGGGAAGCTCTGAGAGCTTCAAAAAATGAAAATGTCAATGTCACTGTAGCTCAACTTGACAAACTTGAACTTGGTAAGTTATAAGTGAAATGGCAAAATTGAAGATCATTGTTACCAATGTTATTTGGTGAAATTTCAACATAACAGCATAGTGTGTGCATAACATCAAGAGTAATCCTAATCCTTGAATTTATAAATGTAAACTGCAAGACTGGCTAAAGGAAGAATGTTGATACACAAATGCAGTAAGTTCAGAGGTGATTGTAAATGGCAACTTTTTTCACAGGAATGAATGCTAATCAATAGCTCTTATGTAAAGGTCTCGCCCAATGAGCAAACCAAGTTAAAAAAAAAATCCTGATAAATGTGGCCTGAAGGCCATGTCAAAGAGGAATGTTGATGCACAAATGCAATAAATCCAAAGACTGTTGCTAACAGCAACAGTTTTTGATGGAAATGAAAAGAAAATCGATAGGTCCTATCTTTGTCATCCTGCATAAGCATACAAAATTTCAAAACATCCTGATGATGAATGCACCCTCTGAGGCATGCCAAAGGAAGATGTTAATGCACAAATCCACTAAGTTTGAATGTCATTGCTTGGGGCAATGTTTTTTTTCTCTTTTTTATGGAAATTCATAAATATACCCTGCAGAGAATGTAAAAGGAATAAGTTGCTACACAAATGCAGTAAGTTCAAAGGCTGGTGAAAACGACAATAATTTTTTATGGAAATGAAAATAAATGCGACCTGTGAGGTGTGCCAAAGGAAATTGTGGACGTATGTACCAACGTATGTATGTACGTACGTGTGCCGACGGACGAGAAGTGATAGCAATAGCTCCGCTTGACTTTGTCAAGTTGAGCTAATAAATGTGCCCTGTAGGGTGTGCCAAAGAGAAATATTGAGGTCTGACTAAGTTCTAAGAACGTTGGCCGTGGCAACACTTTTTGACAGAAAAGGAAGAAAATCGATAGCTCCCATCTAGAGGTCACCCCAAACTAGCATGCCAGGTTTCAAAGCAATCTGATCATAAATGTGCCCTGTAGGGTGTGCCAAAGGGAAATATTGAGGCAAAATTGAAGATCACTGGTACCAATGTTATTTAATGAAATTTCAACATAACAGCATTGTGTGTGCACAACGTCAAGAGTAATCCATGCATTTTTAAATGTAAACTGTAAGACTGGCTAAAGGAAGAATGTTGATACACAAATGCAGTATGTTCAGAGGTTATTGTAAATGGTAACTTTTTTCACAGAAATGAATGCTAATCATCAGCTCTTATCTAAAGTTCTTGCCTAATGAGCACACCAAGTTCAAAAATAATCCTACGATAAATGTGGCCTGAAGACCATGTCAAAGAATGTTGATGCACAAATGCAATAAATTCAAAGATTGTTGCTAACAGCAACAGTTTTTGATTGAAATGAAAAGAAAATCAATAGCTGCTATCTTTGTCACCCTGCATAAGCATACAAAGTTTCAAAACAACCTGATAATGAATGTGCCCTCAGAGGCATGCCAAAGGAAAATGTTAATGCACAAATGCACTAAGTAGAAGGTCACTGCTTTGTGGCAATGTTTTTTTTTTCTTTCTTTTTTTATGGAAATTCATAAATATACCCTGCAGAGAGTGCAAAAGGGATAAGTTGATGCACAAATGCATAAGTTCAAAGGCTGGTGATAACGACAATAATTTTTTATGGAAATGAAAAAAAGGCAATAGCTCACATCTAGAGGTCACCCCAAACACACATACCAAGTTTCGAAGTGATCCAATCATAAATGTGCCCTGCAGGGTGTGTCAAATGGAAATAATGATGCTCAACTGCACTAAGTTTTTACTAAGTTCATCGAAGGTCATTGACAGTGGCAACATTTTTTGACAGAAATGGAAGAAAATCGACAGCTCCCATACAGATGTCACCCCACACAAGCACGCCAAGTTTGCAAGTGATCCAATCTTAAATGTGCTCTGCAGGGTGTGTCAAATGGAAATAATGATGCTCAACTGCACTAAGTTTTTACTAAGTTCAACGAAGGTCATTGACAGTGGCAACATTTTTTGACGGAAATCGAAGAAAATCAATAGCTCCCATCTAGAGGTAACCCCAAACAAGCATACAAAGTTTCAAACCGAACTGATCATAAATGTGCCCTGTATGGCATGCCAAAGGAATATATTGATGCCTGACTAAACTAAGTTCAAAGATCGTTGCTGACGGCAACATTTTTTGATGGACAGAATTGGAAGAAAATCGATAACTCCCATCTAGAGGTCACCCCAAACAAGCATGCCAGGTTTCAAAGCAATCCGAACATAAATGTGCCCTGTAGGATGTGCCAAAGGGAAATATTGAGGTCTGACTAAAGAACGTTGGACGCGGCAACATTTTTCGACGGAAATTGAAGAAAATCGATAGCTCCCATCTAGAGGTCACTCCAAACAAGCATGCCAGGTTTCAAAGCAATCCGATCAAAATGTGCCCTGTAGGGTGTGCCAAAGGGAAATACTGAGGTCTTCTGACTAAACTAAGTTCTAAGAACGTTGGCCACTGCAACATTTTTTGACGGAAATTGAAGAAAATCGATAGCTCCCATCTAGAGGTCTCCCCAAACAAGCATTCCAGGTTTCAAAGCAATCCGATCATAAATGTGCCCTGTAGGGTGTGCCAAAGGGAAATATTGAGGTCTGATTGAACTGAGTTCTAAGAACGTTGGCCGTAGTAACAATTTTTGATGGAAATTGAAGAAAATTTATAGCTCCCATCTAGAGGTCACCCCGAACAAGCATACCAAGTTTCAAAGTGATCTGATCATACATGCAACCTGTGAGGTGTGCCAAGGGAAATTGTGGATGTACGTACTAACCTACTAATTTACATACGTACGCCGACGGATGAGAAGTGATGGCAATAGCTCAGCTTGACTTTGTCAAGTTGAGCTAAAAATGATGTAAAGAGGGCTGGTGCCAAAGTTTCCTTCCCAAGTACAAACAAGAGGCCTGCATTGCCATGCACTGTTGCCATGTCCCCCCCCCCCCAGCCCCCCAATTGGGGAGGGGAAGCATAGGTGGGTTTTTTTTGCACAAAACATCACTCTTAATCCGGCCAAACTCATTGTGTGGCAAAAATGAAAGTGTCAATGACACTGTAGCTTAACTTGTGTTTTGTGATTGATGAAAAGGATAATGTTCAATGTTTATGCAAGGATTATGAAATAAGACAAGAATTGTGATAATTGGGAATATGTTCATTTCTGTTCCCTGTGTGCTATGTTTATGATAAAAATGAAAGTGTCAATGACACTGTAGCTCAACTTGTCAAGACAAAGACATGTACATGTATAGTATGTGACACAGCAATGACAAACATCTAGGTAATGACCTGATAACAAAGGTACATATAAAGTATTGTAACGGTCTGTACATAAATACTGACCGTTGCCTGTAACAAATGTATAGGTAAAGAATTGTAAAGGTGGGTGAGTCAGATGCTAAACTAGAAAAGAAATCTTTGAGTCCCAGAGTGGGTCTGACTGAACCCCAAAATATTTGTTCTCATAGCACAGTGATAACAAAGGCACCCCAAAACACACTCATTCCTGTCCCAAGGTGAAAACAAAGGTACAGTAGAACCTGTCTTGAGAGACCGACCTTTGGGCCACACAAAAGTGGTCTCTCAAGACAGGTGGTCTCTCATAACAGGTTTCAGGTTTTCTCAAGTCGGTGAATAACCAACCACAAAATTCAGAAATGGAGAAGAATGGATTTTTGTAATTACTTTGTAGTTGTTCATTTTATGAAGTTTTTTGTAACAAATTGAAATGGACTGTTATAAAAATTATAAAAATAAATTAGTGTTGAAAATCTTCATTGAAGATTTTCAACACAAATTTATTTTTATAATCCTATCTGTCAATTTCAGGTATGTAAGAAATTGTTTATTCAGCAATAATCCTAATCTTTTGACAGGGGTCTTATAAAAACATCTCAATCTTTAATGAGTTATGTAACTGAATAGCAACTGAAACCCAATTAAGAGCATTTAATACTTTTAATTATGTTAGTATAACCACAATGGATTTTCCAATTCCAGTACAGGTAAAAAGTTTTTGTCATAGTTTCAGTTTTCAAAGGGACGGTCTCTCAAGACAGGTCTATTATGGCATAAAAATACAAGTTGGTACCAGGTCACAGTGGTCTCTCAAGACAGGTGGTCTCTCAAGACAGGTGGTCTCCCATAGCAGGTCCATTATAGAGTAAAACCAATCGGTGCCTGGCAGATGTGGTCTCTCAAGACAGGTGGTCTCTCAAGACAGTGGTATCTCAAGACAGGTTTTACTGTACCCAAGAAGTTTCGTGAAGATCAGTTCACAAATATGAGCTGTGTAGAAGTTGTGACAAAAAACTGATTGGAACTAATTTCAGTACAAAATGGACACTGGAAGCCAACTTGAATTTTGGACCGCACCCAGAAACACTCGGTCTTGTCCCAAGGTGATAACAAAGGTACCCAAGAAGTTTTGTGAAGATCGGTTCATAAATACAGCCTCTAGCCCGAGCAGTATTGACATGTGCACTTACAGTGTAAAAGTAGAACTGAATAAATCAAAGTTCATCTAATTTGCATTATTTCTGCACGAGAAAAAAAACAGTACTATATGTGATGTATTCCATGTTACTAAACATTCATACAAAAATTTATTCAAATCAGAACTTTCGTACAGAAGTTCTGTACAAAAGACTGATTGCACTAATTTTGGTACAAAATGGCTGCTGGTGGCCATCTTGAATTTCGGACCACACCCAAAAACACTCGTTCTCATCCCATGGTGATAACAAAGGTACCCAAGAAGTTTCGTAAAGATCGGTTCATAAATACAAACTCTAGCCTGAGCCGTATTGACATGTGTACTTACTGTGTGTAAGTAGCACTGAAAAAATCAAAGTTCATCTAATTTGCATAATTTCTGCACGAGAAAAAAACCTGTATTATATGTGATGAATCCCATGGTACTAAACATTCACACAAAAAGTTATTCAAATCAGCGCTTTCATATGGAAGTTCTGTGCAAAAATCTGATTGCACCAAATTTTGTACAAAATGGCTGCCATCGACCATCTTGAATTTTGGACCGGACCCAAAAACACTTGTTCTCGTCCCACGGTGATAACAAAGGTACCCAAGGAGTTTCGTAAAGATCAGTTCATAAATACGGCCTCTAGCCCGAGCCGTATTGGCATTTGCACTTACAGTGCTGAAAGTAACACCAAAAAACATCAAAGTTAGTCTAATTTGCATAATTTCTGCACGAGGAAAAAACCCGTACTATATGTGATGTATTCCATGTTACTAAACATTCATACAAAAATTTATTCAAATCAGAACTTTCATACAGAAGTTCTGTACAAAAGACTGATTGCACTAATTTTGGAACAAAATGGCTGCTGGTGGCCATCTTGAATTTCGGACCACACCCCAAAACACTCGTTCTCATCCCACGGTGATAACAAAGGTAACCAAGAAGTTTCGTAAAGATCGGTTCATAAATACGGCCTCTAGCCCGAGCGTATTGGCATTTGCACTTACAGTGCTGAAAGTAACACCAAAAAACATCAAAGTTAGTCTAATTTGCATAATTTACGCACGAGAAAAAACCCGTATTATATGTGATGTATCCCATGGTACTAAACATTCATACAAAAAATTATTCAAATCAGAGCTTTCATATGAAAGTGCTGTACAAAAAACTGATCTCTGCATCGTCGGTACAAAAAGGCGGCTGGCAGCCATCTTAAATTTCGGACCGCACCCAAAAACACTCGTTCTCGTCCCACGGTCATAACAAAGGTACCCAAGAAGTTTCGTAAAGATCGGTTCATAAATACAGCCTCTAGCCCGAGCCATAGCAGCTTGGCACTTACAGCTCTGAAAGTAACACTAAATAAATCAAAGTCAGTCTAATTTGCATAATTTACGCACGAGAAAAAAACCTGTATTATATGTGATGTATCCCATGGCACTAAACATTTATACAAAACTTTATTCAAATCAGAACTTTCATACAGAAGTTCTGTACAAAAAACTGATTTTTGCATCATCGGTACAAAATGGCCGCTGGCAGCCATCTTGAATTTCGGACCACACCTAAAAACACTCGTTCCCATCCCAGGGTCATAACAAAGGTACACAAGAAGTTTCGTAAAGATCGGTTCATAAATACGACCTCTAGCCCGAGCCATAGCCAATTGTTGACGTACGGACAGATGGACGACGGGCCATGACAATAGCTCAAATTTGACTTCGTCAAAGTTGAGCTAATAATATGAGGTATACACTGTACTAAAGAGCTGAGGGGTGGGTTAATATGACCTCACAGTTAATGTATGTGGCCCTCAAAGTTAACGTATATCAACAAAAGTTACCAAGTTACGGTGAAATTATTCCAAAATGAGTCATCCTATCAAGTTACATAAAAATCCCCTCATAAATATGGCCTGTAGACTGTGCTAAAGGTTTTCGGGCTTCGGGCCCCTGTAGCCGTCAGTTTCCCAATTGCATCCAAAAGGGACGTTCTCATCTAGGCATTATATGAAGTCAATCTACCAAGTTACAATGAAATCCCTTAATAAATATGACCTGTAGACTGTGCTAAAGGTTTTTGGGCTTTGGGCTCTGGAAGCCATCATGGTTGAATGATCGCAACCATAAGGGGACATTCTCATCTGGACACTATTTGGAGTCATCCTACCAAGCTACAATGAAATCCCTTCATAATTATGACCTGTAGACTGTTCTAAAGGTTTTCGGGCTTTGGGCCCCTGAAGTCGTCACAGTTGCCCAATCGTGTCCAAAAGGGGACGTTCTCATCTAGACATTATATGAAGTCAACCTACCAAGTTACAATGAAATCCCTTGATAAATATGACCTGTAGACTGTGCTAAAGGTTTTCGGGCTTCGGGCTCGGGCAGCCATCATGGTTGAATGATCGCAACCAAAGGGAACAATCTCATCTGGGCATCATCTGGAGTGATCCTGCGAAGTTACAATGAAATCCCTTCATAAATATGACCTGTAGACTGTACTCAAGGTTTTCGGGCTTCAGGCACCTGTAGCCATCACAGTTGACCAATCACGACCAAAAGGTGATGTCATCATCTATGCATTATATGGAGTCAACCTAACAGGTTACAATGAAATCCTTCTATAAATATAACCTTTTGCCTATGCTAAAGGTTTTTGGGCTCGGGCACCCATCAAGGCTGAATGATCACGGCCAAAATGGGACGTTCTCATCTAGACATTATTTGGAGTCATCCTACCAAGTTACAATGAAATCCCTTCATAAATATGACCTGTAGACAGTGCAAAAGGTTTTCGGGCTTTGGGCCCCTGAAGTCGTCACAGTTGCCCAATCGTGTCCAAAAGGGGACGTTCTCATCTAGACATTATATGAAGTCAACCTACCAAGTTACAATGAAATCCCTTCATAAATATGACCTGCCGACTGTGCTTAAGGTTTTCGGGCTTCGGGCTCGGGCAGCCATCATGGCTGAATGATCGCAACCAAAGGGGACAATCTCATCTGGAGTGATCCTATGAAGTTACAATGAAATCCCTTCATAAATATGACCTGTAGACTGTGCTCAAGGTTTTTGGGCTTCGGGCACTTGTAGCCATCACAGCTGACCAATCACGACCAAAAGGGGATGTCATCATCTAGGCATTATATGGAGTCAACCTAATAGGTTACAATGAAATCCTTCCATAAATATGACCTTTTACCTATACTAAATGTTTTTGGGTTCGGGCACCCATCAAGGCTGAATGATCGCGATCAAAATGAGACGTTCTCATCTAGACATTATTTGGAGTCATCCTACCAAGTTACAATGAAATCCCCTCATAAATATGACCTGTAGACTGTGCTAAAGGTTTTTGGGCTCCGGGCACCTTTAGCCGTCACAGTAGCCCAATCATGTCCAAAAGGGGATGTTCTCATCTAGACATTATATGAAGTTAACCTACCAAGATACAATGAAATCCCTTCATAAATATGACCTATAGACTGTGCTAAAGGTTTTCGGGCTTCAGGCTCGGGCAGCCATCATGGTTGAATGATCGCAACCAAAGGGGATAATCTCATCTGGGCATCATCTGGAGTGATCCTGCGAAGTTACAATGAAATCCCTTCATAAATATGACCTGTAGACTGTGCTCAAGGTTTTTGGGCTTCGGGCACCTGTAGCCATCACAGTTGACCAATCACAACCAAAAGGGGATGTCATCATCTAGGCATTATATGGAGTCAACCTTACAGGTTACAATGAAATCCTTCTATAAATATAACCTTTTGCCTTTGCTAAAGATTTTTGGGCTCGGGCACCCATCAAGGCTGAATGATCACGGCCAAAATGGGACGTTCTCATCTAGACATTATTTGGAGTCATCCTACCAAGTTACAATGAAATCACCTCATAAATATGACCTGTAGACTGTGCTAAAGGTTTTCGGGCTTCGGGCACCTTTAGCTGTCACAGTAGACCAATCATGTCCAAAAGGGGACGTTCTCATCTAGACATTATATGAAGTTAACCTACCAAGTTACAATGAAATCCCTTCATAAATATGACCTGTAGACTGTGCTAAAGGTTTTCGGGCTTTGGGCTCGCGCAGCCATCATGGCTGAATGATCGCAACCATAGGGGACAATCTCATCTGGGCATCATCTGGAGTGATCCTAAGAAGTTACAATGAAATCCCTTCATAAATATGACCTGTAGACTGTGCTCAAGGTTTTCGGGCTTCGGGCACTAGTAGCCATCACAACTGACCAACCACGACCAAAAGGGGATGTCATCATCTAGGCATTACATGGAGTCAACCTAACAGGTTACAATGAAATCCTTCCATAAATATGACCTTTTGCCTATGCTAAAGCTTTTTGGGCTCCGGCACCCATCAAGGCTGCATGATCGCGATCAAAATGGGACGTTTTCATCTAGACATTATTTGGAGTCATCCTACCAAGTTACAATGAAATCCCTTCATAAATATGACCTCTAGACTGTGCTAAAGGTTTTCAGGCTTTGGGCCCCTGTAGCCGTCACAGTTGCCCAATCACGCCCAAAAGGTGACTTTCTCATCTAGACATTGTATGAAGTCAACCCACCAAGTTACAATGAAATTCCTCAATAAATATGACCTGTAGACTGTGCTAAAGGTTTTCGGGTTTTGGGCTCGGGCAGTCGTCACGGTTGGCAGATCATGCCCAAAGGGGTAATTCTCATCTAGACATCATAAGGAGTCATCCTACCAAGTTACAATGAAATCCCTCCACATTAAACATGACCTGCAGACTGTGCTAGAAGTTTTTGGGTTTCGGGCTTGGGCAGCCATCACGGTTGATAGATCATGCCCAAAAGGGGACGTTCTCATCTAGGCATTATACAGAGGCATCCTACCAAGTTACAATGAAATCCCTTCATAAATACGACCTGTAGACTGTGCTAATGGTTTTCGGGTTTTGGGCTCGGGCAGCCATACCGGTTGCCTGATGGCGACCAAAAGGGGATGTTCTCATCTAGACATGACCCCAAACCTGCATATGAAATTTCGTGACGATCAGACAAGAACTGCGGGGTGTAGGCCGTGCCAAAGGAAAATGTGAACAGACGTCACAGACTAAGAGACTAACAGACTTCCGCACGCGTGATGGCAATAGCTTATCTTGACTATGTCAAGTTAAGCTAAAAAATAAAATTTGTGGTCTAACAGACTGGACAGGGGAGGGAGTGGGGGGGGGGGGGTTGATGTCATAGGAGTCAATTTTTTTTTCTGCGTGTAATCACTGTAAATCCTTCAAAATGCATTTTTAAGCAAAGACAAAGTGCCTAATTGACATGGGGGGAAAGTAATAATTTTTTTCCCACATGCACACACTCTTAATCCTTCAAAGTGCAGTTTAGAGCAAAGAAAAAAAAGGGGGTGGGGGGGGGGGGGGGGTGGGGGTGGGGGTAGAGAGTTACAGAAGTCAATTTCTTTCCCAAATCCTTCAAAATGTATTTTGGAGCAAAGAAAAAATTGCCTAATTGGCACCTAGGGTGGGGTGGGGATTGGGGTGGAGGCACGGCAATAACTCCCAACAATTTTCATTGAATAATGGTGGTCATTGAACTTGAGGGAGACGTTCCCAAAGAGTTATATTCTCCATAAAATTGATATTTGGTTACCAATGATTAAAGTTATTCCATAAACAAGCATTGGGGGATAACAAGAGCACTGCCTTGTGGGGCAACATATACCCATTATATATTAATTGGGGGGTCCTGGATGTGCTAAATATGCATGTTGGTCTCCTACGTTGACATCTCTGTGTGGCCTTGACCTTGGTGGGATATTTGTGAATTATTTATGTGAAACACCTCCTACTATTTTGTATGCGACACACCTTCTACTGTTGGTACTTACACTGTGTAAGTTTCATTGTGACATCTCCTTCAAGTTTAGCCATTCATTTATACCTATGCTGCCCACTTTAACTGGTAGAGCGCGAAATTATTTTTTAAAGGTGATTTGGAACAAGTATTTTTTTCAAAGATACAATACTGCCAGCAAGGTGAGCCTTAGTTTAGTAATATTTTGTTAATCAAGAATTGTTTTGTTGCTATTTATTGGAGAGAGCTGTTGGCACTCTCCAATATATTGTAACAAAACAATTATATATGGACATTTCTTTATCTACTGCTGCACTAACAATGAGCTAATGTGCGCAATGTAAAGCCACTAAAGAGGCTTTCAGTACTTTTCAGCAGAGCCCTGATAGTGGCTTCTAGCACTCTACCAGTTAAAGGACTTCCATCCTAGGCGTTGGTTCTGGGTCCTATCTTACCAATAAAGCAGAATCTGTTTATTGCAGTAAACAAGCACCACTCCACTTCCTGGGATACCCATGAGAAGCCTCAGTAGATCAGTCATGAAATTCTGAGCTAAACAGAAAAGTAAAAGTAACTAAATAATGTTAACAGAAACGTTTAAAATACACTGGATGAGGGTTAAATAGGGGTAGAATGATAATAAGCACCATATGGAAGCATTATAAAGGCCACGGGATGAAAAGGGTGTCAGCAGTCGATGTAAACAAAAAATCGCGACATCGACGCCGTAGCTGCGACGGGTGGTGCAATTTCACAAAATTCTAAGTTCATCAAGGGCCATAACTCCAAGAAAAATATTTGGAACAACACATGCATTGAACAGTGGCTAGACATCAATAAGATACCCTTACATGCCAAATATAAAGTCATTCCATCGAGTATTTCAAAAGTTATTGAGTTTTGAAACTCGTTGGTCACAGACAAACTCGTTGGTCACAGACAGACCGACCGACCAACAGACAGACAGATAGACAGACTGACATTGTCACTTCTAGAGCTGCTAGTCGCAGCTAAAAATTTAACCCAATGAAAAAGTCAAAGTGTGAGCTAAACAGAAAACTAAACGTTTAAAATTGGAAGAAAAATTTTAACAAATTCTCTGGACAAGGGTTAAACCATGGTAGAATGATAATGCAGAAGATGCACGATGAATAAAGCACCAAGGGAAGAGAAGGAACACAGCAGGTGAGCTAAACACAAAGTTAAACATGAAATTCTGAGATAAACAGAAAAGTAAACACGACTAGACCAAGAGGCCCCAGGGGGCCTGAGGGCGCTCACCTGACATGGTAGTCTAAATATCAAACCAGGGACTTGACTTGAATAAGCTGCATATGCCCCTCCTAAGAAAAGCAACTAGATGAAGCGATTGTGCCCACACAATATACAGGATTTTCCTTCTATTTTCAGTTCCTGCACTTTTACGTCCCAAAATTGAGATAAACGCATAAAAAGATTTTTTTCCCAAACAAAATACTTTCAGCCTAAATTTTTTTTTTCTTCTTAAAACGCATAAAAAACAAAAAAATTTCCGGATTTTGGTCCAAATTTTTCTAAGTCCCACCCGGACCCCAAATTTTCAGTGTAAAAAAAAATAATTTTTTTTGTCTTAAAATTGACTGAAACGCATAAAAAACAAAAAAAAAAATTTACAGATTTTGCTCCAAAATTTTCTAACTCCCACCCGGACCCCAAATTTTCAGGGTAAAAAAAATATTAAAATTTGACGCATAAAAAACAAAAAAAAATTTCAAGATTTTGGTCCAAAATTTCTAAGTTCAGAACGGGGCCCCAAATTTTCAGCCTAAATATGAACCCAGGGACTTGGCTTGGACAAACTTGAATCTCACCCCCCTGAGGATGCTGCATACCAAATATCAAAAGATTCTTATTGGTAGATCTGAAGAAGATTTTTAAAGAATATTCCTCATACTGCACTAATTTAAACATTTGGGCTCCCATAGAGAGCCCAAATATTGACCCAGGCAATTGATTTCAATAAACATGTGAAACGATCTTCCAAAGATGTAATATGTGAAATTTGAAAGCTTTTGGAGCAGTGGTTTGGGAGAAAAGTCGTCTTACATGTTTTTCCCATTACCCAGTGTTAAAAAATGTTGACTCAGCACTTTTTCAAAGTCCCCAAAAAGTACCCCATGATAAAACTGATGGCAATTTTTTTTTACCATTCCATTCTGTTGGTCCTAAGGAACCTTCACACCAAATAACAATTCCCAGTGCTTTGAAGTTTTGGAGATATGGGAGTTTTAATTTTTTTTCTATTTTTAGCTCCTGTGTTTCCCATGGGGCGACGGGAACAAAAAACAAAAATTTGGGCATAAATTAAGTACTTATGACCCAATAAGCCCTTATATCAAATTTGGTTCAAATCTGCCTCTCGGTTTGGAAAATAGAAATTTTGGGAGTGGCAAAAATTCTTGCCCCTCCCATAACGAAGCCAAATAATGCCCGACAAACTTCTCTTGAACAAACTTGATTCTAAACCTCAAAAGGACTCTGTATACCACATATCAAGTCTCTGCGACTGGTGGTTCATTAGAAGATTTTCAAAAAATTTGGCCATTTTTTCCCCACACCTCTGCTCAATACGAGCTGAAACCTAATTTGCATAAAAATCAAAATGCCCCTATATAACCACTACTTACATGAAATTTAATTAAAATGTGGCCAGTGGTTTAGGAGAAAGAGGCTCAAACACCACCTTCACGCAGGACGACGGATGGATGACGGACGAAGAGTGATAAGAAAAGCTCACCCTGACTTTCAGTCAGGTGAGCTAAAAATGCCGCCAAAATCAGTCCTGGCAATGCACACTCTGCAATTGGCAAAGCTGAGGAAAATTCTATGTAGCAATGCACATTGTCAGCAAACAAAATTTCTGAGGGTGTAATGTTGTAAAATTTCAGTGCCCCTCTCCCACACCCCCCCACCCATCCTCCACCCCCCAAAATTATAAATTTTAAGTAATTTGTATATTTTTTATACTTACCAATGGCCCAGACTAGCTGGTGCTAACTCAAAAAATAATCCAGGGCCAAACACAAATTTTGCCCCCAAAGCATATTCCACATATTCTACCAAGTTAAAATGTGGGCTCCCATAGGGAGCCCAAATATTGATCCAGGGACTTGATTTGAACAAACATGAATCTGCCCCCCATCTCCCTAAAAATGTTGTATACCAAATATGAAAAGATTCTTGACTGCCCCCCCCCCCCCCCCCCCCCTCCCTAAAAATGTTGTATACCAAATATGAAAAGATTCTGACTGGTGGATCTGAAGAAGAAGATTTTTAAAGAAAATTCCACATACTGCACTAAGTTAAAATTCGGGCTCCCATAGGGAGTCTAAATATTAAACAAGGGACTCGATTTGAACAAACTTGAATCTGCCCCCCCCCCCCCCCCCCCCCCCCCCCCCCTTAGAGATGTTGTATACCAAAACTGAAATGATTCTGACTGGTGAATCTGAAGGAGAAGATTTTTAAAGAATAGTCCTCATATTGCACTAAGTTAAAATTTGGGCTCCCATAGGGAGCCCAAATATGAACCCACGCACTCAATTTGAACAAACTTGAATCTGACTCCCCTATAGATGTATACCAAACATGAAAGGATTCTGACTGGTGAATCTAAAAAGAAGATTTTTAAAGAAAATTCCACATATTGCACTAAGTTAGGGAGCCCAAATATTAACCCAGAGACTCGATTTGAACAATCTTGAATCTGGTTCCCCTAGATAAGTTGCATACCAAATATGGAAGAATTCTGACTGGTGGATCTGAAGAAGAAAATTTTTAAAGAATAGACCTCATATTGCACTAAGTTGAAATTCGGGCTCCCATAGGGAGTCTAAATATTAAACAAGGGACTCGATTTGAAACAAACTTGAATCTGCCCCCCCCCCCCCCCCCCCCCCCCCCCCCCCCCTTAGAGATGTTGTATACCCAAAACTGAAATGATTCTGACTGGTGAATCTGAAGGAGAAGATTTTTAAAGAATAGTCCTCATATTGCACTAAGTTAAAATTTGGGCTCCAATAGGGAGCCCAAATATGAACCCACGCACTCAATTTGAACAAACTTGAATCTGACTCCCCTATAGATGTATACCAAACATGAAAGGATTCTGACTGGTGAATCTGAAAAAGAAGATTTTTAAAGAAAATTCCACATATTGCACTAAGTTAGGGAGCCCAAATATTAACCCAGAGACTCGATTTGAACAATCTTGAATCTGGTTCCCCTAGATAAGTTGCATACCAAATATGGAAGAATTCTGACTGGTGGATCTGAAGAAGAACATTTTTAAAGAATAGACCTCATATTGCACTAAGTTGAAATTCGGGCTCCCACAGGGAGCTCAAATATGAACCCAGGGACTCGATTTGAATGAACCTGAATCTGACCTCCCTAGAGATGTTTTAAACCAAATATGAAATGTTTCTGACTGGCGGATCTGAAGAAAAAGAAAAGACGACGACAACGACGGACGGACAGACGGAAAGCGATTAGTAAAGCTCCCCTTGAACTTCGCTCAGGTGAGCTAAAAAGGTTTAAAACACACTGGGTGAGGATGAAATAGTGGGAGAATGATAATAAGCACCACATAGAAGCAATATAAAGGCCATGGGATGAAAAAGGTGGCAGCAACTGACCTAAACAGAAACTTCAACACACTGAAAGTGTGTAAGTGTGAGCGTTAAAAATTTGATGAACAATTTGAAGAACTTCAATGGACCAGGGTTAAATGATGCTAGAATGATAATGAGGAACATGTATGAGGAACATAAGCACTATAAGAGAAGGAACACAGCAGGTGACCTGAACACAAAGTTAAACCTAAAATCTGAGCTAAACAGAAAAGTAAATGTTGCTAAAAATGGTAAGAAAAAGGTTTAGAAATTTCTGGGCGATGATTAAATAATGATAGAATGATAATAAGCACCATATAGAAGCAATATAATGGCCATGGAATGAAAAGGGTGTCGACAGCTGAACTAAAAAAAAACTAACAAAAACTTAACGTTCAAAATTTGAAGAAAAATTTGAAGAAATTCATTGAAGAAGGGTTAAATCATGGAGCAATGATTATGAGGAATATGTATGAGGAATATAAGTGCTGTAGGAAGAGAAGGAACACAGCAAATGACCTAAACACTAAGTTGAACATGAAATTCTGAGCTGAACAGAAAACTAAACGCAACTAAAAATGTCAAGATAAATGTTTAAAATGTAGAGTATGAGGGGTTAAATCATGGTAGAATGATAATAATCATCATATAGCAGCATTATAAAGGCCAGGTTATGGAAATCAGGAGAGTAAGTGACCTAAACAGAAACTTTAACATTATTGGACACGTACTCTGACACCGACCGATCGAGCTATGCCATAAACTCACACAACTAAAGTTGGTGAGCTAAAAAGGTTGATATGTATGCTGGTTCCATGTGTTTATCTCTAGCTGTGACCTTGGTAGGTCAGGTGTGAATTTTGTATGCAACCCATCACTTGGTAGTAATCCATAGGTTGTGCAAGTTTCATTGTGATATCTCCATTCACTAAAATATTTCGGCCCGGACACAAAAAGTTGATGTGTATGCCGATTCCATGTGCTGACATCTATCTGTGACCTTAACCTTGGTGAGCCAGTCATGAATTTTGTATGTGGTACACCATCCGTTTGTTGGTGGTACTTATATTATGTAAGTTTCACTACGATATCACCTTCTACGAAAATGTTATGGCTTGGACTCAGTAAGTTGATGTGTATGGTGATTCCACGTGCTGATCTATATCTGATTGACCTATATCTGCGACCTTGAACATGGTGGGTCATTCATGGATTTTGTGATATCTCCTTCCACTAAAAAATTATGGTCCAGACACAAAAAAAGTTTATGTGTATGATAATGCCATGGGTTGACCTCTATCTGTGACAGGTGGGTTGTTCATGAATTTTGTATGTGACACAGTCCATACGAGGTGCAGGTTTCATTGTGATATTGCCTTCTACTAAAAAGCTATGGTATTGACATAAGAAAGTTCATGTGTGTGGTAGGTTGTTCGTGAATTTTGTATGTGAAACTTTCACTGAAAATTTATGCCTGGACACAAAAAGTTTGGGTCCAGGACATTTTCCCCTAGGGCATTTTCCCCTAAAACATTTCCCACCAGGACATTATTATCCCCTAGGGCATTTTCCCTTAGGACATTTTCCCCTAATTATTCATCCCCGGACGTTTTTCCTAGAATGAATACTCCTAGATTTTTCACCCAGGACATGTTCCCTTAGATTTTTTTTAAATTTCTCAGGGAATAAAATAGAGAAAAAATTGGAAGAATAAAAATAGCAAGTAGCACAAATAAAACTATGATAACAAAACAACGATAATACAGCTGAGAATAAATTTACAAGACGACTTACATTAGAACATCCTTGGTGCAAGTCCATAATATAATTTTATGGATTTGTACAGCCTCCATTCATGAAGGAAGTACAATCCATAAAATTATATTACGAGTTGCATCCATATATTATCGTTGTGCCCCCACCTCTCTCTCTCCCTCCCACCCCTCTGTGTTTCTTCACTTTAGTGCAAGTACTTGTTGCCCAACCAAATAGCACTAAACCCAAGTAGCACAAATAAAACTATCGGATAAATCAAACAAGAGGGATATTACATCCCAATGCTCACCTACCTTCGCGCTTGATAATGTCGTTCCAATGTAACATGCCTAATATTTAGTTAATATAAATCATTAATAACTTGGCATCAAATGATTAATGCGGTTTATGTGATAGCTTTGGAAAGTCTTTTTTTCTGCATTTATTATATTTCAATTCAACATAGAATCATTGGATATAAAAGCACTTTTTTCTTTTAGAAATGTTTATGATTAAGAATATGAATCGTGAGGCCAGATATTAAATCATAAATAAGAATTAGGAAAGGCTTTCATAAATTTATTTTAGAAGAAGAAATTGCAGTTAAATTTCTGCATACAGTCGGGTTAATACGTACAGTTGTTATTGAAATATGAAAATCAACAGTAATGAGAAGTTAAAGCAGCACAATCTGCACAAAAGCTGACTTTAACGCAAATTCTTACAACACCTAAACGCAAATTCTTACAACAAGTTTTGGCTGAAAATTGTAGGTGAAATTTGAAAGAAAGTCGTAGTATCAGGGTTAAATAATGTGCTGATAGTCGCCTACAACGTACATATGCAATATGAAAGGCCTGAGGCCAGTGATCTTTGAAAAAATAACCTTAACATTAAATCTTACAATATTGGACACGCCGGACGACGACGCTGATGCCCGAGGTCATCATATAAGCTCACCACTTGTAATAGAAGTAGGTGCGCTAATAAAAATACATCAGATCAAAAAATAAAATAGGAGGTGCAAAATGGCATTATGTAATGAAGAATCACTGAAATTGTAATTGAAGTACATTCATTGGTTAAAGAGGAGTTGCGGAAAAACATTCGTTCAAGAAAGTGACTATAAGTCCCAACAAAAATACATCACATCAACAACTAAAAAAATAAGCCTTAATGTTACTAGTAACAAGTATGGGAAAGTATTAAATAAAAAAAAAAAAGTTAAACAAATTTTTTTTAAAGAAAGTGAATATAAGTCCCAAAAATCCCCCTCAAATTCCTCAAATATGCATGTAAAGAGGGCGCAACGTTACCGCAATGTAGTTCAGTAACCCATGTGTACAATATCAATTGCCTGGAAAGACACATAGAAACAGAACTCACCTTAACACCTCACCTTAACACAAACTTTTAGAACCTAAAATTGAGTAAGTCAGAGAAAAACGTGAACATTGTGACTGAAAAAAAGAAAAGAAATCAGTTAAATTTCTGCATACAGTAGGGTTAATACCTAAAGTAGTTATTGAAATGAGAAAATAAACAGTAATGAGAGGTGAAGGCACCACAATCTGCACAAATTCTTACAACACCTAAACGCTAATTCTTACAACAAGTTTGGGCAGAAAATCAGCCTCAAATTCCTCAAATATGCATGTAATGAGGGTTAAATATTACTGCAATGGAGTTCAGTAACCCAAGTGTAGAATATTAATCGCCTGGAAAGACACATAGAAACACAACTCACCTAAACACAAAGTTTACAAAGTTTTACAACTTAAAATTTACTAAGTCCGAGAAAAACATGAAAATTTTGACTGAAAAAAAAAGAAAATTTCCATTAAATTTCTGCATACAGTAGGGTTAATACCTACAGTTGTTATTGAAATATGAAAATCAACACTAATGAGAAGTTAAAGCTGCACAATCTGCACAAAAGCTGACTTTAATGCAAATTCTTACAACACCTAAACGCAAATACTTACAAGTTTTGGAAGAAAATTTTAGGTGAAATTTGGAAAAAAAGTCATAGTACCAGGGTTAAATACTGTTCTGATAGTCCCCTACAACCTACATATGCAATATCAAAAGCCTGAGCCCACTGATCTTTGAGAAATTAACCTTAACATTAAATCTTGGACACGCCGGATGCTGACGCCCGAGGTCATGACAATAACTCACCACTTCTTTCAGAAGTAGGTGAGCTAACAACCATAATACAGCTGAGAATAAATTTACAAGACGACTTAGATGAGAACACCCTTGGTGCAAGTCTGTAATATAATTTTATGGATTTGTACAGCCTCTATGCATGAAGTACAAACCCATAAAATGATATTACGAGTTGCATCCATATATTATCATTGTATCCCACCCCTCTCTGTTTCTCCCACCCCTCTGTGTTTCTTCACCTTGGTGCAAGTACTTGTTGCCCAATCAATTAGCACTAAACCCAAGTAGCCCATGGCTTTAAATTAGCACCTCTAAGTGCTTATAGTACCATTAAAGTCTTCATCTCACAATATATCCAAGCACATATCATCCAGCTTACAGTTCATACAGCAATACAACTTAATATTGTTATGCCATACAGCACACTGTGTGTGACACATCGACTAGCTTACTGTTAATACAGTAATTCAACTTGATATTGTATGAATTATCTATGCCTATTTTATTTTTATTTAGTACTTTGAAATAGTGTGACATTAAATGGAACAAACTTTTTCTTTTTCTTGTAATAAAATCTTGAAATTCAATTTTTTTAGTTTGGGGAAAATGTCAACCCTTTTCTTCTTGACTAGGGGAAAATGCCCACCCTCTCATTTGAAATTAGAGGAAAATGCCCTAGGTGACACATATTTTAGGGAAAAATGTCCTAGGGGAAAATGTCTGGAACCCCAAAAAGTTATGAATGCTGATTCCATATGTTGACCTCTATCTGTGATCTTGACCATGGTGCATTTTGTACACAAAACATGATCTAGCGATGGTCCATATGTTGTGTAAGTTTCATTGTGATATCTCTTTCCACTAACACAAACAAGAGGCCTCAAGGGGCCTTAATCGCTCACCGGCCAAAGTGGTTGAAAGAAGTATTTGGAGTCAATTCAGTTAGACATAGTTCATCAACACTACAAAGGAATGAAGTCATGAGAGGCAAATTTTATGGAAAAACACTAAGGAATGGATTTGAACAAACCTGAACCTAACACGCCCCCTGACACCCCACCCCTGCCCATACAGCCCAAATATTAAGCCAAGGACTCAAATTGAACAAACTTGAATCTTATCCCCCTTGAGATGTCATATACCAAATAGGAAAGAATTCCGAATGGTGGATATGAAGAAGGTTTTTAAAGAAATCACCTCACATTGCAATATGTTAAACTTTGGGCTCAAATAGGAACCCAAAATATTAACTCAGGGTCCCGATTTGAACAAACTTGAATCTGACCCATCTAGAGATGTTAAAAATAGGCTGATGAAATCGTCAGATGTGTACCCATACGCGCAACTAGTAGAAAGCTGTATGACGGAGGGCCACCACGGATGCCGACATTATGTACACCATACAAGGTATGGTTACATATAGAAATGGATTAGAGGAGTGTCTAATTTGATGGATAAAGGGTTAATATCTCCGGATCAAATTATCAGATTTACATAAAAAACTATACAGCACAGCACATCAGTAACCTGAATAAATATATAAAGTAAAATGACAATCAGATTGATATTTTTTGAGTTATCTCATGCCAAAGGGATTGGAGAAATTTTCAATTTGAAGGATAAAGGGTTAATATCTCCGGATCAAATTATAAGATTAACACCAAAAACTATACAGCTCAGCACATCAGTAACCTGAATACAATTATAAAGTAACTTGACAATCCAAGCAACATTTTTCAAGTTATCAAATGCCAAAGGGATTGGAGAAATTTTCAATTTGAAGGATAAAGGGTTAATATCTCAGGATTAAAATAACAGATTTACACCAAAAACTATACAGCTCGGTACATCAGCAACCTGAACACAAATATAAAGTAACTTGACAATCCATGTAATATTTTTCAAGTTATAGAATGTCAAAGGGATTGGAGGAATTTTCAATTTGAAGGATAAAGGGTTAATATCTCGGGATCAAATCATCAGATTTACACCAAAAACTATACAGCTTGGCACATCAGTAACCTGAACAGAAATATAAAGTAACAAGACAATCCAAGCAATATTTTTCAAGTTATGGAATGCCAAAGGGATTGGAGGAATTTTCAATTTGAAGGATAAAGGGTTAATATCTCAGGATCAAATTATCCAATTTACACCAAAAACTAAACAGCTCGGCACATCAGTAACCTGAACACAAATATAAAGTAACTTGACAATCCAAGCAATATTTTTCAAGTTATCGAATGCCAAGGGGATTGGAGGAATTTTCAATTTGAAGGATAAAGGGTTAATATCTCAGGATTAAATTATCAGATTTACACCAAAAACTATACAGCTCGGCACATCAGTAACCTGAACACAAATATAAAGTAACTTGACAATCCAAGCAATATTTTTCAAGTTATCGAATGCCAAAGGGATTGGAGAAATTTTCAATTGAAGGATAAAGGGTTAATATCTCAGGATCAAAATAAAAGATTTACACCAAAAACTATACAGCTCGGCACATCAGTAACCTGAACACAAATATAAAGTAACTTGACAATCCAAGCAATATTTTTCAAGTTATCGAATGCCAAAGGGATTGGAGGAATTTTCAATTTGAAGGATAAAGGGTTAATATCTCAGGATCAAATCATCAGATTTACACCAAAAACTATACAGCTCGGCAAATCAGTAACCTGAACACCAATATAAAGTAACTAGACAATCCAAGCAATATTTTTCAAGTTATCGAATGCCAAAGGGATTGGAGGAATTTTCAATTTGAAGGATAAAGGGTTAATATCTCAGGATCAAATTATCCGATTTAAACCCAAAACTATACAGCTCGGCACATCTGTAATCTGAACACAAATATAAAGTAACTTGACAATCCAAGCAATATTTTTCAAGTTATCGAGTGCCAAAGAAATGGATACGGATGCCGGACGGACAGACAGACTGATGGACAGACGGACGGACAAAGGATGTACGAACGACGGATGGTCACCCCGGATGCCGGCATTATGTGTACCATACATAGTATGGGTACACATAAAAACCAAATATAAAGGGATTCTGATTGGTGGATCTGAAAAAGAAGATTTTAAAAGAAATTCCCGCATATTGAACTTAGTTAAAATTCAGGCTCCCATATGTAGCCCAAATTAATAACCCAGGGACCAGATTTGAACAAACTTGAGTCTTTCCATCCAAGAGATGTTGTATATCAAATATGAAAGGATTTTGATTGGTGGATCTGAAGAAGATTTTGAAAATTTCTTTATATTGTACTAAGTTAAAGTTTCAGCTTCCATAGGGAGCCCAAATATTAACCCAGGGACTAGGATTGAAGAAACTTGAATCTAACCCTCCTAGAGATGTTGTATGCTAAATATGAAAAGATTCTGACTGGTGGATCTGAAGAAGAAAATTTTTAAACAAAATTCAACATATTGCACTAAGTTAAAATTTGGGCTCCCATAGGGAGCCTAAATATTAAGCAAGGGACTCGATTTGAACAAACTTGAATTTGACCCCCCTAGAGATGTTGTATACCAAAACTGAAATGATTCTGACTGGTGAATCTGAAGGAGAAGATCTTTAAAGAATAGTCCTCATATTGCACTGAGTTAAAATTCGGGCTCCCATAGGGAGCCCAAATATGAACCCATGGACTCTATTTGAACAAACTTGAATCTGCCCCCCTATACATGTTGTATACCAAATATGAAAGGATTCTGACTGGTGAATCTGAAAAAGAAGATTCTTGAATGTTTTTCCCATCGCAAAATGTTAAAAAGTGCTGACTCAGCACTTTTTCAAATATGAAAGCATTCTGACTGCAGGGTCTAAAGAAGAACAGGACCCAAAATTTACAAGCTATAAAAAAAAATTTCCATCTCAAAATTGAACAAAATGCACAAAAATCCCCCCAAAATATCCAAATTTTGGAGTCCGAACCCGACCCAAAATTTTCAGGCTCAAAAATTTTTTTTTTATCTCAAAATTTAACAAAACACATAAAAAACCCCCAATTTTTTTTCCTAAATTTTGGTCAAAATTAAAAAAATTTATAGTAATTTATATATTTTTTATACTTACCAATGACCCAGACTTAGCTGGTGCTAACTCTAAATAATTCAGGGCCAAACACAAATTTTGCCCCCCCCAATCCCCCAAATTCGCATCAAAAACCGAAAATTAGATGTCCTAGTAGGTCCTCCATACTTTTTCTCCACTGTGCATGCGCAGTGTCAAGGAGGTCTCGAAATTGGTGCCAAAATGTCATTCTTACAACCAGTGCCTGGTAAGTGTTATGTACTCAGCGGTGAGGTAAGAGTTCCCAACTCATGGGAGGGCCATCCCCGTCTGGGTCATTGGTAAGGATAAAAAATATATAAATTACTATAAATTTTTTAACATTTTTATACTGTACCAATGACCCAGACTTAGCTGAATAGTAAAAAAGGCTGGAGGGCCTAGGACATAAAGGAAAATCCATTAGGCTCAATCACATAAAACAGAAATATCCCCTCAAGGAGAAAAGGAGAGATAGGATTTACATGTATCTTTCTTATTCTTATCAAAGAAGAAAGACTCAATACCATTCCGTAATTGAGCACAATAACATCAATGATCTCTATTATTATCCAGTATAACCCTTTATACTAATTATTTTTAAAGGTAAGCCAATAAATAAAGGTAGTCCAGAGAAATGAGACTCTTTATACTCATTAAAAGTGTCTGAGGATTGTATATTAACACTCGTTTGACACGTGACATATACAAATGCTTCACACCGAGCTACACTTTAAAAATATTACATGAATGAGTAAACATTAGCTTAACACTTTAAAACCATCCCGGTGTAACAGGATATCTTCCCCCCCGGGAACTTGGAAGTATATCTTCCCCCCCACCCTGGATATCTTCCCCCCACCTCCCATTCCAACCAACCCTAACTCAGTGTTTATTCGAAACCATTTTTAAAGTCCCAAATCTATTTCTCTCACCATTTCATTATCAATTAGTGTCAAATGTTCGACAAAAATTTTTTTGTCATGGTTGGGGGGGAAGATATCCAGGCCTGGATATCTTCCCCCCACCTCCCATTCCAACCAACCCTAACTCAGTGTTTATCCGAAACCATTTTTAAAGTCCCAAATCTATTTCTCTCACCATTTCATTATCAATTAGTGTCAAATGTTCGACAAAAAATTTTTTGTCATGGTGGGGGGGGGGGGGGGGGGGGGGAAGATATCCTGGCCTGGATATCTTCCCCCCCACCTCCCATTCCAACCAACCCTAACTCAATGTTTATATCCGAAACCAATTTCTCTACCCAAAACAGCTACACTTCATGTCACATGACAACATGAACCAGAATAGTTGAGAAAATATTGAAATGAATTTTTGTCACAGGTTTTCAACTGGATGAGAGCAAGATATCCAGGTTGAACCTGAAAAAAAAAACCAACATTCTGCCAAAAAACCCCATTTTTCTCGCCATTTCATCATCAAATAATGTTTAAATTAATCAAAAAAATTTTTTCGTGGTGTGGGGGGAAGATATTCAGGGTGGGTGGAAGATATTCTAGAACCTCCCCCCCCCCCCCCCCCCCCCCGAGGGGAAGATATCCAGGGGGGGGGGGAAGATGACGTGTGACACTGGTACCGATTCGGAATTACTGACTCTAGGGGAGGTATACCCTTGCTTTTCACTATAAAGCAGGTGATCTAAGGGAACTTCTTTTTCTTCTAAGGCGCTTCTTTTAGCTTAAGAAGAACCCATGCTAAATTCCACTTAGGAATTAATCTAAGGGTTCTAGGTCTATTTATCGAAAAGTTTCTTACCAGTTTAGATAAAGAGACATTAGATCCAATCATTAATGTATCATGGTGTGCATAGGTATCAGATAACATAGACCTATAACCCTTGATAGTAACAGGCTGCAGTTTGATCTCATCAAACAAATAAACCACAAAATTTGCAATGTCAGGAATGGACGGATCATAAATATCCACAGAGTGATCCCTACACCACTGACGAAAGACCTTTCATTTAGCAGCATAATTTAGCGAAAAGGAGGTCCTCCTGCAGTTAGAAATCCACTGTTCGTCCTGTAAAAGGTTTGTTGTGCAAGAAGGACCGCACAATGGAAATACGTGAAGGTTGAGACCTTGCAGATTGTGGTGAAGAGTGCGCGATTTCCCCTGCGACAGAAGATCCTCCCGTGGAGGAAGCTTCCGCGGCATGTCCCACAACAGACACCTGAGTAGATTTATCCACGGTCTCTGTGGTGACAGAGATGCTACCAACAGCATCTTGCACTGAGATTGCTTTATCCTGAGCAATATCTGCTGAATCAATGGCGCTGGAGGATACGCGTATCCTATTGACCCGTCCCACGAGATCGATGGAGCGTCTACTGCAAACGCTCAAGGATCCGGATATGGCGACAGATACGTCTGCAACTGATTGTTGAGATGTGTCACAAACAAATCTATCATTGGCCGCTCCCATTGGTAGCAAATCTGATTGAATACCTGTTTATTGAGAGTCCACTCCGACGGCAACAGGCGACCCCTCCGTGAAAGGGAGTCTGCTAACACATTCAGACGACCCGGAATATGACGGACCGATAGGAGAACCTGATGTTCCATTACAAACAGAAGGATTCTTTCCGTTAGCTTGAACAACGGAATGGAATGAGTGCCTCCCTGATTCCGAATATACGTTACCACCGTCGTATTGTCGAATAGAATTTGCACATGTGCTTTCTCAATAACGTCCATCCAATGACGTAATGCAAGCCAAATTGACATCATTTCTTTGATGTTTATGTGCTTGCTTAAAACTGAGGATCCCAAAGACCCTAGCAGCAGCTCGAATCCGAAGGGTACAGTGTCGCGCCCCAACCTGTTTGACTGGCATCCGTCATAATAGTAAAACTCAGATCTGGCAATTGCAGTGGAACTCCCTGAGTTAACCATTGAATGTCTGCCCAAGTCTTGGCTTGACAAGAGGATGTCTGTATCGAGCAAATGAGTCTTCGCCTTCCAATTATGAGTCAGAAAGATTTGGAGAGGACGAGTGCGTAGCCGCCCTATTGGAATGAGATCCGTGGCCGCTCAGCACAGACCTATCAGTCTCATGAATTCTCTTGCTTTAACTTTTTCTGAGTGAAGACAATAGCGAGCGTAACAACTGACTAACTTCGATCTGGTTAACGGCAGACGAACGAGATTGTTGTGCATCTCGAAGCTCATCCCCAGGTGGGTGAACGACTTGGACGGCACCAGATCCGACTTCTGCTTGTTTACTATGAAACTGAGACGTCTGCACATCGTTCTGAAGCGTTAACTCGTTGCCTTTGAAGAATACCGTCCAGGTAGGCCGACGTTACCCCAGATGAATTAGCTCGGAAATAAGTCATTACCGAGTTCATTATTCGAGTGAAGGCCCAGGGCGCTAGATTCAGACCGAAGCACATCGCACAGAACTGATATACAACACCTAGGGCAGCGAAACAAAGATACTTTCTGAATGCCGGATGTACCATGACGTGAAAGTATGCATCCTTGAGATCTATGCTCGTGGCATAGTCGTTCAGGCCCAGGGCGCTAGATTCAGACCGAAGCACATCGCACAGAACTGATATACAACACCTAGGGCAGCGAAACAAAGATACTTTCTGAATGCCGGATGTACCATGACGTGAAAGTATGCATCCTTGAGATCTATGCTCGTGGCATAGTCGTTCACTCGAATGCTCGCTCTGACCGATCGAATGGTCTCCATATAAAATTTTGGAGCCACAATCAGCTTGTTTATCCAGCTCAAATCTATTACTGGACGGAACGAGCCGTCTGGTTTCGGAACCGGAAAAAGATGGCTGTAGAAACCTGGAGATTACTGGTTTTCTACGACCTCTATCGCACCTCCTGGACCTGCGAGGCTTGCGGAAGGAGAAACCACATCCTCCACGGCCCGCACCTCGCCCCGTCGACCTAGGGTCGTCTAACCGGTAATTACTGCCAGCACTACGGCCCCTATTAGAGTCGCTGCCTTGACGGTCTCTAGAGTAAGACCCAGAGGATGTGTATGAACCTCTATAGGAACTTCCCCTGGACGTACTCGTCCCAAAAGTGCCTGGCCTACTCTTCTCCGCTGGCTCCGACTTTTTGGAAGCAGATTTAAATAGCAGAGAGTCTGAAGCTTTCTTAGTTAATTGATCATAAATAGCAGAAAGCTTGCTGTCAAAGAGAAGTTCTCCGGAGACCGGAACGACTCTAAGAGAGTTTTTCACCTTACTGTCCACTCTCGTGGACGTAGCTAGGGCTCCGTCACATCAAACTAACTCCAGATTAGCCACTAAAAGTGTGGAGTTATACTTGGAAAAGGCAATAGCCCTTGTCAGAACTCTTAAGGAAGTTTGTACGTCCTGGAATTCTTGCCCTTCAAGGCTTAATGACAACACTCTGGTAAGGTGATCTGTGTACGAAAGTTCGTCTAAATTAGTTCTATTAGACGATATTGTCATTTCCAATGTCGAGCTTGGAATTGACATAGACGACGGCATGGATAATTCAAGGTCTTCTGACTGGTTGTCTAGACGCAGAGGAACTCTCTGAACGCCCTGTCCTGCCGTTTCAAATCTATTCCTTGGATTGATCAAAGGCAGATTAAGAGCATTTGCCGTAAGTAAGGCTGACTTGCCTGTTTTGGTAGCAAGTTTACTGATAGCGTCATTCAAAAGTTTGAATGTCCGTGAGACATTCCTGGACTGAGACGGAAACTCAGGGACGGAATTCCTAAACCGATTGAAAAATTTGGTGTCCAGTGGCGCTATAAGCCTCCTATCCGGCTGAGCAGCATCCTGGTCCGCTGGAACAATTTCCGGAAGGAAATGCCGGATGAACTCCACGGCGATTTTGTGTTGTTCCGAAAGGGAAAATCCAACTCGTCAGTATCCCTTTCACCATCCTGACGGACCTCCTGAACGTCTCAGTCGTCCGCCTCTGATCCTGCTGCGGAACGAACCGACCCAGCATCATCTGATAATTCTTGTTCCAACAGAGTTTCTGCTGGCTGCTATAATGATCTGTGCTATCTGCGATAGTACGTCCATTAATGAGGCCTGCGGAGCTGCGGTCTTCTGGGATTTAGCCTCCGGAAGCTCCGTGGACGTTGACTCCTGCATACTCCTTTTACGCGAACATCTGGATGAAGAAGGCCTCGTATCCTTGGCTACCGGCTGATGTGACCTGGCTGTCGTGGAATCTCTGGACGGCGTTGCTGGCTGGATATCGGCGGTCACGTAGCCAAGGTGCAGTCGTGTGCGCTGTCGAGAGGACGAAGAAGCCAAACTAGCAGTCTCGCCGGACTGTCTATACACCGGAGCATCCCGAGGGGTTGACTTAAGCTCCGACTGAGGAACGTTATGTACGACAACATCCGGACCGCAATGTGGTTGTACGAGAGAGGGACCTCTCTTGCTCGCAGCCCCTGCGGAGCTGGACGAGCTAGGAACCGAACTCAAAGGCTTCTTCCATCCTATCCTCTGTTCCGCCGCCACTGGGTGTGCATGTGGAAAGTTTATAGTGCTCGCAACACCCGAATCTCCTTCCTGGACCGCAACGGACGAACCCGGGTGCTGAGCCATTCGGTGAATGGTCGCGACACAGGGCGAGCCGTCGACCCTACTTGGGGCCTCCTAGGCAATTGACGAATATTCATGAGCACTTTAGCCACTAGCTCTTCTCTAGACTGTGACGAAGTTACTGTTGTCAACCCAAACAAAAAATGTAAACAAACCATAAACATGACTCCAGGCACTGGTAAAAATGGCCCAAAATCAGCATCCAATTTAAACACTATCTGATGCAAAACAGAGCCTTCCCAAGAAGAAACTGCAGAGCATCAGATGGTAGATGCAGACCAAAATGCCTAAACACCCTAGGGTGAGGACGTAAACATGGGGAAAAAACATATAATAATTCTGTTTCCAAGCCAAAACTCCCATGAAATTTTAGTAATAAACATTACAAAAAATAAGCCTAAAGCATGGGAGAATAGCTAGGGGGGAATAAAGGAAAGGGAGAGAGGAAACACTGATCAAACAATGGAACATTCATAGTAAGAATGACAACAACAGGGCCATGCCTCGAAAATAGGCAACATGGAATATGAAATAATTTCGTAAAATAATTATAAGTTACAGCCCTGAACATTTGAATCCTCCTCTCCTCCTATTATTTCCTCTTCCTATACATCATTTCTCTCATAATTATGTGTCTGGCATCATTAAAACTAAGATTTACAACACAAATATCAGTGAGGTGTTACCCGGTACTGATTTCAGGGCCAAACAAAGAATGACATTTTTGCGCCAATTTCGAGACTTCCCTGACACTGCGCATACACAGTGGATAAAAAGTATGGAGGACCTACTAGGACATCTAATTTTCGGTTTTTGATGCAAATTTTGAGGATTGGGTGGAAAAATTTGTGTTTGGCCCTGAATTATTTAGAGTTAGCACCATCTAAGTCTGGGTCATTGGTACAGTATAAAAATATTTCCAAGTCGGAACCGATGTCCCATGGTATCTACCCCCCCAGGGGGGGACTGCCCCCCCCCCCCCCCCCCCCCCCACACACACTCACACACAGGGGAAGATGCACTCTGGATATCTTCCCCCTCTAAATTTTGTTCAACATGGATTTGAGTACCCTAACCACATTTATTAATTTTATGTCATTCAGTGGAAGATTCACAGAGTGGGGGGGCGGGGGGGGGGGGGGGGGGGGGGGGAGATACCAAAGTGTTGATATAGGGCGCTGGGGGGAATCCCTAGATTTGAGTACTCTAACCACATTTATTTTTTATGACATTCAGTGAAAGATACAGAGTGGGGGAGAGGGGGAAGATACCCTACTGCATCTTACCCCACCCCCAGGAGAGTAGATACCCAGAGGGAGGATACCCTGTTACAATGACATCCATTGGTAGCAGTGGGGGAGATACCCTAGTGCATCTTCCATACCCCCCATCCACCCTGTTACAACGATATCTTCCCCCTCCCTCCCACCCTGACTATCTTACTCCTCCAATCTTTTTTCAATATGGATAACATCAGGTATGTGTTGATATAGGGTGCTGAGGGGGAATTCCTAGATTTGAGTACCCTAACCACATTTATTATTTTTTATGACATATGAATGTTGAAGATTGAATGAATGAATGAATGAATGAATGAATGAATGAATGAATGAATGAATGAATGAATGAATGAATGAATGAAAGGTTTTAGCGCAACAAAGGCGTGCAGGGACGATGTGAGATTTACAAATCCCTTGCGAACCGGTTAACCTTATTTTATTTCACTTGTATCACACAGGCCTAGCTTTCCTATTGCCTCAAATGGGGTCTGAGGGGGTATGCATGCGGTTAGAATTCTTGGCAGTTTGCGTTGGAGTGACAGATTGTCAAAACCCAATCCCTCAATGCCATTAAGACTATTAGAGAGTAGGCTCTATTCGGTTCCAGCTTGGTGATGGTAGAGGTTTGAGTCCCATCATGGTGGCAAGCCAGAATATAATGGTGTGCGATAGCAAATTTATGGGAAGAGAAAAGAAAACCAAACAGCAATTCCAGTCTGGTAGCGGCCCTGGTATATGACCATAGCTGTTACAAAAAAGGAGTGGAGAAAGCTCCAACAGTTTAGTTTTTAAAAACCAGGAGTCATCCATCAAACCTTCTGGGATATAGGATGCCGTATGAGATTATGAGTTATCTGGTTATCATTCGGGATTTCCAAATGACCTCCTCCACCTCCACCCCACCCCCCAAAAAACCACACCCTCTCAGACACACACCCTCAAGCCCTTAAAAGGGCTGTTAAATCTTTATTCAAATGTTTATTTATATAAAATGTACACTCGTCCCCAGCCAGACAAGCTTGTTTCAATTCTTGCCTGGTGTTTGGTGGTTTCTTGTGTTTGTTGCAGAAAGGTAGGTTGCACCAATTCCTCCCACGCTTTGTCTACCATTTCCATGCGTCTTCTTTATAAGAGTGTTGCAAGAAAATCTGAGAATGTTCAATTAGAAAAGTTATAGGTAGAGAGAGAGAGAGATAGGTATCCACTATTGTATATTGTGCCTGTTGTGCGATTGTTGCTATGGCTTGGGTAAGGGGTGTGTTTCTTCGGAGCCCAATCCTCACACGCAGAGTTGCGAGGCAATCCTCACAGACTCAATCCTAAAGATCTCACTGAGTAGCGAGGCAACCCTCACTGGCTCCACGCAGTTTAATTCTATTGATTAATTTTAATTTACTGTGAATAATTTTGTTTTTCTGTTAAGGGTTCAATGTTCATTCAGCTTCACCACTGATTCACTATCCTGGAGTATGTGGAGGGTTTTGTTATATAGATCTTATTAAACGCATTTCAATCTCGTTTCAGCAGAGTTGCGAGGCAGTCCTCACAGACTCTATCCTAAAGTTCTCAATGAGTAGTGAGGCAATCCTCACTGACTCCATGCGATTTAGTCATATTGTATAATTTTTTTTTTATTTTATTTTTTTTTTTCCGGAAACTTATTTTGTTTTTTCTGTTAAGGGATCGGTGTTCGTTCAGCTCAACCATTAATTCACTATCTTGGAGTCTGTTGAGGGTTTTGTTTTGTAGGTCTTTTAATCGCGTATCAATAGTTTCTATTTTTGCTAGCTCTTGAAGTTCCTTTATCGGTGTCCATTTTGGTTTGCATGGTGCCACTCGCAGGGCATAATTTTGAACCCTCTGTAGCTTCTGAATGTTGGTTTTGCTCAGATCACTCGTTATTATGGCACTGTATTCTAGTACCGGACGTATAAATGTTTTGTAGAGCTTGAGAAGCACATCTTTGTTTGCTCCCCAATTTCTACCTCTGATCATCTTCAGAAACTTCTAGTAATTTATATTTTTTATACTTACCAATGACCCAGACTTAGCTGGTGCTAACTCTAATATATTTAGGGCCAAACTCAAATTTTACCCCCAATCCCCAAAATTTGCATCTAAAACCGAAAATTACATGTCCTATATGGTCTTCCATACTTTTACTTCACTGCGCATGCGCAGTGTCAAGGAGGTCTCGAAACTGCCGCCAAAAGTCATTTTTACAACCAGAGCCTGGTAAGCGATATGTACGCCGCGGGGAGGCAACAGTTCCTAACTCCTGGGACGGCCATCCCTGTCTGGGTCATTGGTAAGTGTAAAAAATATATAAATTACTATAAATTTTTTAAGATTTTTATACTGTACCAATTACCCAGACTTAGCTGAATAGTAAAAAGGTTGGAGGGCCTAGGACATAAGGAAAATCCAATGGACTCAATTACCTTTAACAAACCTATCCCCTCAATGAGAAAAGTAGAGATAGGCTAAGTGTATCTTTCTTATTTGTATCAAAAAAGAAAGACACAACACCAATCTGTAATTGAGCACAATAACATCTAGTATAACCCTTTATACTAATATTTTTTAAAGGAAAGCCAATAAATACGGGAGTCTAGCGAAATGAGACTCTATATACTCATTTAAAAGTGTTAGAAGAATGTATATTAACGCCCAATTAATCACGTGATATATACAGATACTTCTCACCAATCAACACTCAAAAAATATTACACAGATGAGTAAACATAAGCTTTACCCTTTAAAATCATCTTGGAACTGACTCGGAATAACTGACTCCAAGGGAGATATTCCCTTGCTTTACACTATAAAGCACGTGATCCAAGGGAACACCCCCCCCCCCCCCCCCCTTCCCCTTGCCCTGGATCAAATACGCCAGAGCAAAGAGGGTAGCAGGACAAAGTCACTGCCGGAACCGAAAGCCTATACACATATAGTTGCCACTGTTTAGTAGACGACATTCTGAGTAATAGATCTACAGAAAGGACTCAATATTCTCAGAAACAAAATCGTGAAAATGGAGGGCTAAGACCAATTATGTAGCCCTCATTAGATCTGTAATATCAACATTATTAGCTTAAGCCTATGATGCAGAAGAACTCTTATCTCATGAGCTTAAAACCAACGCACAGACTGCTGAATGAAGATATAATCATTAGCAGAACTGATAGTAGATTGAATCCCTCTGACCATAGAATGGACCGCAATGTGGAGGAAGCTTCCACGGCATGTCCACAACAGATGCCTGAGTAAATTAATCCTCAGTCTTTGTGGATATAGAGAAACTACCAACAGAATTTGCATTGAAATAATTACATTGAGCAATATCTGCTAAATCAACGGCATTGGAAGATACATATATCTTATTATTCCGTTTCACAAGATCGATAGAGCGTTTACTGCAAACGCTCGAAAATCCAAACATTGTGACATCTACATCTGCAAATGATTGTTGAGATGCATCGCGAAAAAGTCGATCATTGGCCGCTCTCCTTGGTAGCAATCTGATTGAATACTGGTTTGTTGAAAGTCCATTCTGGTGGCAACAAACAGCCCCTCCGTGAAGGGAGTCCGCTAATTCATTCAGACGAATCGGAATATGACGGACGAATAGAAGAACTTGATGTTCTTGTACCAACCGAAAGATTCCTTCCGTTAACATGAATAACAGGATGGAATGATAGCCTCCATAATTCCGAAAATACGCTAATACCGTCGAGTTGTCGGACATAATCAGCATATGAGCATTCTGAATAACGTTCATCAATAACGTAGCGCAAGCCAAAATGACATCATTCTTGATGTTTGTGTGCTTGATAAGGAACTACGGAAACAAAAGACCCTGGCACTTCAAATCCATTGGGTTTAATGAAACTACCCAAAGTGTTTGACTGACATCCGTCAAAACTGTAAAACTCGGATCCGGCAATTGCAGTGGAACTACTTGAGTTACGCACTGAAAACTTGCCCAAGTCTGAATCTCTTATTCACTTGATTTGACAAGAAGATGTCCGTATTGAGCGAAATAATCTTCACCCTCCAATTCTGAATTAAAAGAAATTTGGAGAGGACAAATGCATAACCGCTCCATTGGAATAAAATCACGGCAGTTCCGCACAACATATCAGTCACATGAGATCTCTCGCTGAGACCTTGTCTGAGCGAAGACAACAGCGAATATAACAACTGATTAATTTCGCTCTGGTTAACGTTAGACGAACGAGAATGTTATGCATCTTGAAACTCATCCCCCGGTGGGTAAATGACTTGGATGAAACCAGATCCGACTTCTCCTCATTTACATATGAAACCGAGACGTCGGATCAATAGAAGCAGAATCTGCACATCGTTCTGCGCACTGGTTAACGGCAGACAAACAAGAATGTTATGTGTCTCGAAGCTCATCCCCAGAGGGTAAATGACTTGGACGAAACCAGATCCGACTTCTCCTCATTTACTAATGAAACCGAGCCATCAGATCAATAGAAGCAGAATCTCCACATCGTTCTGAAGTGTTAACTCATTGCCACACCTCTGAAGAATGTCGTCCAGGTAGGCCGACGTTACCGCAGACGAATGAGCTCGGAAATGAGTCATTACCGAGTTCGTTATTCGAGTGAAAGCCCAGGAACTAGATTCAGACCGAAACACATTGGTCGGTTCTGAAACACAATTCCTATGATAAAGAAGCAAAGATACTTTCTGAACGCCTGATGTACCATGACGTGAAAGTATGCAGCTAGAAATCTATGCATGTAGCATAGTCGTACACCCGAATACTTGCTCTGACCGATCAGATGGACGCCATATAGAAACTTGGAGTCATTATCAGCTTGTTATCCAGCTCAGAATATGAGTGGACGGAATGAGCCGTCTGGTTTGGAACCAGAAAAGGATGGTTGTAGAAGCCTGGAAATTCCTGGATTTCTACGATCTCTATCGTGATCATTCCAGAAGAGACTGGACTTCTGATGGAAGCGAGCGTCTATTCTACTGACTAACAGAAGCTGAGTCCAACTTGGACTCCGAGTTAACAGAGGATTTCGTTTGAGGAACAATTAATCCTTCCGAAATCACCCCTTGAATCCAAGGGACGTCCGTAATCTAATCCCAAATCATTGAGAAACTCGACAGTCTCCGCTCAGCAGTACACGATAGAGGTTAAAACCATTACCTCCTGGTCCTGCAAGGCTTGCGTAAGTAGAAGCCATGTCCTCCACAGCCCGCACCTCGCCTCGTCGACCTAGGGGCATCTGACCAGATGTCTCGGTCAGAATTACGGCCCCTGAGTCGCTACCCTGACGGTCTCTAGAATAAGACCTAGAGAATGCATAGGAACCTCTATAGGAACTTCCCTTGGACGTATTCGTCCCAGAAGTGCCTGTCCTACTCTTCTCTGCTGAATCCGACTATATGGAAGCAAATTTAATAGCAGAGAGTCTAAAGCTTTCTTAGTTAACTGATCATAAACTGCGGAAAGCTGGCTGTCGAAGAAAACTCTGCGGAGAACGGAGCGACTCTGAGAGAGTTTTTCACCTTACTATCTACATGTGTGGATGTAGCCAGGGCCGCGTCACGTCTAACCAACTCCATATTTCCACTAAAGGATGGAGTTTTACGTGAGGTCCTTGAAAGAACTCTTAAGGAGGTTGTACATCCTAGAATTCTTTTTCCTTGAGACGTAATGATAACGTTCTGGTAAGGTGATCTGCGTATGATGATGCGTCTAAGCTGTCCCTGCTGGACGATGTTGTTATTTCCAACATCGTGGTTGGAATTGACATAGATGACAGTAAAACAATACTAGTTCCTGAACTGGTCGTCTGGACGCTGAGAACTCTCAGAATGCTCTGTCCTGCCGTTTCAAAATATTCAATGAAATGATGAAAGGCAGATGTAGAGCATATTGCCGATAAGAAACCTGACCTGCCCATTTAGGTAGCAAGTTATATAAATATAGCGTCATTCAACAGATCAAATGTCCGTGAAACATATCTGGACTATGTCGGAACTGAGGGATGATGTCCCTAAACCGATTAAGAATTCTATATCCAGTGGCGCTATCCGTTTCTTATCAGGCAACGCAGCATTTTGGTCCGGAGGAACAACGTCCGATGATAATGCCGGATGCACTCTATGACAATTATGTTGTTCTGAAAAGGGAAAATACAACTCATCCGTATCCCTTTCACCATCCTGTCGGACCACTTGAAATTCTTGGTCGTCCTTGCCTGAACCTGCAGCGGAACGTACCAACCCAGCTTCGTCGGATAATTCCTGATCTGACAGAGTTACTGTCAGTTGCTGGCACGCTGCGATAATTTGTGCTATCTGCAATAGCATATCCGCAACAGAGGCCTGTGGAGCTGCGGTCTTATAGGATTTAGCCGCTGGAAGCTCCTTGGACATTCACTCCTGCATACGTCTAATATGCAAACGTCCGGAGAATGAAGGCCTCATATCCTTGGCTACTGGATGGCGTGACCTGGTCGCCGCAAAATCCCTGATCGGCGACGTTGGTTGAATATCACAGGTCACATAGCCAAGGTGCGGTAGCGTGTGCTGCCGTGAGGATGAGGAAGCCGAAAGAGCAGTCTCTCTGGACTGTCTATGTAAAGGAGCGTCCCGGGCGGTAGACATATACTCTGACTGAGGAACGTTTTGTACCACAACATCTGAGCCCAGATGTTGTAATACGAGAGAGGGACCTCTCTCGCTCGCAGCCCGGATGGACCTGGACGAGCTAGGAACCGGACTAATAGGCTTCCTCCATACCATCCTCCTATCCCTCGTCACTGGGTATGCACATTATATTTTATAGTGCTCGCAACACCCAAATCTCCTTCCTGGACCGCAACGGACGAACCCGGGAGCTGAGCCATTCGGTGAATGGTCGTGACACCGGGCGAGCTAGCGATTGCCAATGCCATCGATAGTACTAGGGAACTCCAGGCAATTGACATATCTACATGAACACTTTTGCCGCTAACTCTTCATTTGACTGTGACAACGGAAGCACACTTTACGAAGACATCATGGTAACATCACCTTGTTTATGTTACTCAATGAGACCTGTGGAGCCGCGGTCCTATGTGAATTATCTGCTGGAAGCTCCCGGAACGTTCATTCCTGCATTTATATAATATGCGAACGTCCCCACTGGAAAGGTCTCGTATCCTTGGCTAGCAGATGGAGTGACCTGGTTGACGTGTATTCCTTGGTTGGCGAAGAAGAGCACCAAGGACGTTCAATCCTGCATTTATATAATATGCGAATGTCTCCTGGAAATCTGTGGTCACATAGCCAAGGTGCAGTCGTGTGTGTTGATGAGGATGATGAAGCCAATATAACAGCCACGTCGGACTGTCATGCGACGGAGCGTCCCGAACAGGAGTGGACGTAAGCTCCGGCTAAACGAACAACATACAACAACATCACAGCACAGATGTTGATGCAAGAGAGAGGAGGCCTCTCTCGCTCACGGTCCAGGGGACCTGGATGAGCTAGCTAACGGACTGACAGGCTTCCTCCGTACTATCCTCGGATCCGTCGTTGCTGGGTGTGCACATCTGAAGTTTTATAGTGCTCGCATCACCCAATCTGCTTCCCTGGACCGCAACAGACTAACCCGGGTGCTGTACCATTCTTTCCTGGTGAATGGACGCGACACCGGGCGGACTAGTGGGCGACAATGCCTTCGATAGAACTAGCTAACTCCCAGCAATTGTCAGAATACCTTGAGCACTTCCCGCTAGCCCTAATATTGCAACGACGGAGACACAGTTATTGAAGACATCACAGAAACATCACTCTGAGTTCTGAAAAAGAAACTGATAATATATAGTGACCGTACGGAGAGAGGACCATAATGGACCTCTCACCACAACAAAATACCGTGACACACGTCTCCAACGTTGTCATATCAATCAACACACACAGAGCAAGAATTAATGCGACTACACTGACTATAAGAAACACAATGAACTCGTGAATTAGAGGAAGATATCCTCGAATTACGATTGAAGCAGAACAAAATATACACCGTCATATTATTCGCACTAACTCTTGAAATGAATATACATAATATATTATAATTCATTATAACATTTCATAAGAAAATAATTTTCAAAAAAAAAAAAAATTTTTGAAAACATTTTCAGAAGAGCCCAAGTTCCCAATGGGAACCCTGAGCCCCAAAAAGCCTAAGTGTGGACACAAATTTTAAATCATTTTGGAAAAATTAATGTAACACTTACTGACAATATTAATGTACCTTGCTATGAACTAAATTAAGCAGAAGACAAGTAATCATTGTCAGAAGTAACAGTTGTCAACATAAGCAAAAGTGTCAACAACCCGGAAACATGACTCCAGGCACTAAAACAAACATGGCCCGAAATCAGTTACTAATTTAAACACTATCTGATGCAAAACAGAGGCTTCCAGAGAAGAAACTGTAGAACATCAGATGATAGATGCAGACCAAAACGCCTAAACACCCCTAGGATGAGGACGTAAACATGGGGAAAAAACAGAGAATAATTCTGTTTCCAAGCCAAAACTCCCAAAAAATTTTAGTAATAAACATTACAAAAAATAAGCCAAAAGCATGGGAGAATAGCTAGGGGGGAATAAAGGAAAGAGAGAGAGGAAACACTGATTAAACAATGGAAAGTTCATAGCAAGAATGACCACAATAAGGTCATGCCACGAAAATAGGTAACATGAATATATTTCGTAACATAATTATAAGTTACAGCCCTGAACATTTGTTTCCACTGTTTTTTCCTCTCCACGTTCTATTTCCACCATATATCCACCATTTCTCCCAGAAGTATGCGTCTGGCATCCTTAAAACTGAGATTTACAAGCACAAATATCAGTCAGATGTAACTGAATTGAGGGCCAAACAAAGAATGACTTTTGGTGGAAGTTTCGAGACCTCCTTGACACTGCACATGCGCAGTGGAGTAAAAGTATGGAGGACCATATAGGACATGTAATTCTTTAGAGTTAGCACCAGCTAAGTCTGGGTCATTGGTACAGTATGAAAATATTGATACGTTTAGTAGCTCTAACCACAATGGAGTTTACATGACTGTTTAGACTGAGATTGCTATCTAGGATAAATCCCAAAAATTTGGCCTCTTTGTTTGCTTCTAGTTTGTGATCGTTGGAGATCGATACTGGGGACTGGTTTTTTCCTTTGCTTTTTGAAGAGCGTAACTTTTTGAGTTTTAGCGGCAGTGAGTTTGATGAGCCACAGGGCGCACCAGCTCTCAAGGTCGCGAATGGTATGCTGTAGACGATTTTTATGTTTCTGGACTTGCTGGCCGTCCAAATGCCTTTGTCGTCTGAGAATTGCGATTGTTCAACACAGTTTTTCTCTACTTTTTCTATATCATTCACATATATTATGAAAAGAAGCGGACTTAGAACCGACCCTTGTGGTGTTCCCGCTTCGAGTATTACTTCCTCTGACACCTCGCGATTAACCCTCACCTTGATTTTTTGGTCAGTTAGAAATGATGATATGATCCTCAGAATTTTAATGGGTAATCCCATTTTCGCTAGTTTATATCTCACGCCATTGTGCCATACCGAATCAAACACCTTTTCTACATCCAAGAAAAGCGCTGTTCCGATTTCCTTTTGACTAAATGCTGTCTTCATATAATCGACTAGTCTATATACGTGTTCGATTCCTTCTTTCTGACTCCTATATGCTCTTTGCCATTTGTTGAAAAAGTTCATTGATTCGAGATAGCTGCGAAGTCTCATAGTGAGAATCCCCTCAATTATTTTTCCAACACAGCTAAGCAAGCTGATTGGGCAGTAGTTAGAAGGGTTGGTAAGGTCTTTGTCGGGTTTAGGTATCATGACTCCTGTGGCCACTTTCCAGCATTTTGGGAAGTACCCACAAGAGAGACAGTAGTTTAGGAGTTTGGTAAGTCTGCAGTAGAAGATGTTGGGGCACTGTTTCATTATTTTGTAAGAGACTTCGTCTTCTCCTGGGGACGAAGATGACTTGCATTTTCTGATTGTACCCATGACCTCTTCTACGCTTATTGGTTTGGTTAATTCATGGTCATCTCCGTCTTCATGCCTATGGTCGAAGTTCGTTTCATTGAAAACTGAGTTGTAATCATGGACAAATTTACATACTTTTACCTTAAAATCGTTGTCATATCTGTTCCCTTCTTGTGGACGATGCGCCTTCTTTAGAAGTTCGGCAAAAGTGCTGGCATTTGCCTTGTCGTCCATGGCCATAGTTCCGTCGCTAGTCTTCAGCGCATTATTATTGGCAATTTTGCTCTTTTGGCCAGTAAGAGTTTTAAATGTATCCCAGAGCCTCTTAGGTTCTCTCAGCCCATTTAGGTTTTCTGTTGCTTTTTCCCATCTCACGCGATTGTCGTTAGCTATGGCCTTTTTTACTTCTCCATGTAGGCGATTATACACGGTTTTAAGTTCTGCTCTTTTCATTTGATCATTCTCTGATTGGTAAGCCCAGAAGGCTTTTCTTTTTGTTTGATTATTTGAAGAGTTGTTTGGGTTATTCTGTTTATCCGTGTCTTTACTGTTTGCTTGGGACAAATTTCCTCTCGTTAAGATGGGTGCAGGCTTTTTCTAGTTCATGAGCATTTAAGGGTTTATTTGCCTTTATTTTTACTTCGATAATGTTTCTGAAGAGGTTCCAGTCAATTTTTGATAGGTTCCTCCTATTCACGGAGGATACCTTGCGGCACCAGTATTACTGCCTAGCTCATCATCCCCTACAAATATGTCTTGCATTTGGCTGGTTAGTGATTTGCTGGTGATAATCAAGTCCAGGATATCTGATTGATGGAGTGGGTTGTTGCTTATGTATGTTACGTCTTGATCGTTATTTACCACGAATAGGTCGACTTCTTCAATGATGTAGAAAAGGGTGTCACCATTAGGCTCAGTCTTATGACAACCGAATACCTGGTGTTTGGAATTGAAATCACACAAGAATATGCAGTGCTTGTACTTTTTGGTAAAAAATTCAAATACTTTACTGTCTACTGTTGCTTGCGGCTTGTTATAATATGATATGATGGCCACGTGTTTGTGGTCAAGTTCAATTTCAGCTGCAATCACTTCAGCATTGAGGTGGTCGCATGGTACTGATTTGTATTTAATCTCCTGCCTTATTAGCAGAGCAACACCGCCACTTTTTGGGCAGGGCGATCTCTTCTAATAATATCAAAACACATAATGAAAATTTTTTGTTTAGTTTAAGCCATGTTTCGCTAATTCCAATTACGTCCAAATTTTTGAAATAATGTGACATTTGCAAATTTTTCTGATTAACGCTTTGCGCATTCCACTGGACTATTTTTAGTGTATCCATGAATGGTTTAGGAATAGCTGTACTAAGTTTATCTAAGTTTAATTACTATTTGTAATATTGTTACATAATTATATCCTGTTGACGGCCGCTTCTAATAGCGTGTGAAATATTTGATAGATGAAGATTTTCAGACATTATCCATGATATATACAAGTCACTTGCAATGCTTTTATTGCAGAGTATACACCCAAACATAACAGTACAAAAAGACTCACTTTTTGATCCACTTGATGAAAGAATAGAGAAAAAAACACCAGCTAAATTTATGTTTATTTTGCAACAACACATGAAATAAGCAACATAAGCCACTTACAAGACAATGAAATTGAATGGAAATGCAACTTCAGGAAGATTGTTTTGACTGCAATCATCATTAATTGACCCTTACATTTTTATTCATATCCAACAATCAACAAATAAAATATGAAAAATGAATGAATTGGGTTGTGTTTTTTTTTTTTCTCTTTGTTTTTTTTTCTCAGACATCATCATTTTTTCAATGTTTTTTTTTTTATGTTTTTTTTTTCTCAGGGGCCTTTTTCCTAGTTTTTTTTTTCTGGGGGAGGGGGGGGGTTCTATGTTTTTTTTTTACATATACCGGAAAGATACACTAGTGCTCCCCCCACAAGGGAAGATACACTAGTGTATCTCCCCCACCACACCCTGGGTACCCCCCCACCCCCACCCCACACACACACACTCTAATTTTTTTTCAACATAGATTTGAGTACCTTAACCACATTTATTATTTTTATGACATTCAGTGGAAGATACACAGAGTGGGGGAAAGATACCCTAGAGTTGATATAGGGCGCCAGTGGGAATCCCTAGATTTGAGTACCCTGACCACATTTATTTTTGATGACATTCAGTGATAGATACAGAGTGAGGGGAAGATATTCTAGTGCAACTTCCTCCATCCCCTCAGGAGAGAAGATACCCAGGGGGGATGGGGGTTATGCACTGTTACAACGGTATCTTCCCCCTCCCTCCCACCCTGGCTATCTTACCTCCTCTAATCTTTTTTTTCAAATGGACAACATCAGGCATGTATTGATATAGAGCGCTGAGGGGGAATTCCTAGATTTGAGTACCCTAACCACATTTATTATTTTTCATGACATGACATTCAGTGGAAGTTACACAAGAGTGTGGGGGAGGGAGGGGGAGGGGAAGATACCCAGGGATACCCGGGGGGGGGGGGATACCCAACATGGATAACATCAGGCTGTTGATATAAAGCACATTCAATAGAAGATACACAAAGTGGAGGGGAAGATACTTTAGAAGATCCTAAGAATCTTTCACTAATCCTTTGGTTGTCTCTTCAATTTCACAGATGAAACCTCACATTTCAATTAGGGAAGAAAACAATACTTGTTTTTTCATAAAAATCCCCAAACAATTTTTTTCTCGAATTTTGGACCAGAAAGTCCGAACCAGACCCAAAATTTTCAACTCAGGTACCCGATTTGGACAAACTTGAATCTGACACCTCCTAGAGATCTAGAGATGGTGTATACCACATATTTAAGGATTTTGAATGGTGGATCTGAAGAAGATTTTTAAAGAAATTTTCTCATATTGCACCAAGTTAAAATTCGGGCTCCCAAAGGGAACCCAAATATTAACCGACAAACTTGATTTGAACAAACTTGAATCTGGCCCCCCAGAGATGATGTATACCAAATATGAGAGGATTCTGACTGGTGAATCAATGCTGCTGGAACAATACTGCTGATCAAATATCAAAAGATTCTGCATGATGGTTCTCAAGAAGATTTTTAAAGAATTTTCCTTGAACTGCACAAAGTAAACATTCACGCCCCCATATTGAGCCCCAATATTTATCAAAAGACTCAATTTGAACAAACGGGAATCCAACCCACACCAAGATGCTGCATACCAAATATTATCTAAAGATTCTGTCCACTGGTTCTGGCGAAGAAGATTGTTGAAGATTTTTTCGTAAATTGCACTAAGTAAAAATTCACACCCCCATAGTGATCCCCAATATTGAATGGGGGATTCAATTTGAACAAACTTGAATCAGACCCATACCAAGATGCTGTATACCAAATATCAAAAGATTCTGCCCATCGGTTCCGGAAAAGAAGATTTTTAAAGAAATTTTCTTAAATTGCACTAAGTAACAAGAGGCCCCAGGGGGCCTGAGGGCGCTCACCTGACATGGTAGTCTAAATATCAAACCAGGGACTTGACTTGAATAAGCTGCATATGCCCCTCCTAAGAAAAGCATATACCAACTAGATGAAGCGATTGTGCCCACACAATACACAGGAATTTTCCTTCTATTTTCAGTTCCTGCACTTTTTACGTCCCAAAACTGAGATAAACACATAAAAAACTGATTTTTTTTTCCCAAACAAAATACTTTCAGCCCAAATTTAATTTTTTTCTTCTTCTTAAAACGCATAAAAACAAAAAAACAAAAAATTCCAGATTTTAGTCCCAAATTTTCTAAGACCCACCCGGACCCCAAATTTTCAGGGTAAAAAAAAAAAAAAATTTTGTCTACCCGGACCCCAAATTTTCAGGGGAAAAAGAAAACAAAATTTGTCTTAAAATTGACCAAAACGCAGAAAAAACAAAAAAAATTTTTTTTCGGATTTTGGTCCCACCCGGACCCCAAATTTTCAGGGTAAAAATTTTTTTTTTTTTTTTTTTTTTTTTGTCTTAAAATTTACAGAAATGCATAGAAAACCCAAAAAATTTTTTTTTCAGATTTTGGTCCAAAATTTTATAAGTCCCACCCGGACCCCAAATTTTCAGGGGAAAAAATTTATTTTTTTTTTGTGTCTTAAAATTCACAGAAATTCATAAAAAACCCCAAAAAATTTTTTTTCAGATTTTGGTCCAAAATTTATAAGTCCCACCCGGATTTCAAATTTTCAGGGGAAAATTTTTTTTTTTTGTTTTTTAAAATTGACAGAAAAAAAAAAAAAAAAAAAAATTTTTTTTTCGGATTTTGGTCCAAAATTTTCGAAGTCCCACCCGGACCCCAAATCTTCAGGGGGAAATAAAAAAAAAAAAAAAAAAAAAAAAAAAAAATTTTGTCTTAAAATTGGCCAAAACGCAGAAAAAACAAAAAAAATTTTTTTTTCGGATTTTGGTCCAAAATTTTCGAAGTCCCACCCGGACCCCAAATCTTCAGGGGAAAATAAAAAAAAAAAAAAAAAAAAAATTTTGTCTTAAAATTGACCAAAACGCAGAAAAAACAAAAAAAAATTTTTTTTTCGGATTTTGCTCCCACCTGGACCCCAAATTTTCAGGGTAAAAATTTTTTTTTTTTTTTTTGTCTTAAAATTTACAGAAATGCATAAAAAACCAAAAAAAAAATTTTTTCAGATTTTGGTCCAAAATTTTATAAGTCCCACCCGGACCCCAAATTTTCAGGGGAAAAAATTTATTTTTTTTTTGTGTCTTAAAATTCACAGAAATTCATAAAAAAACAAAAAAAATTTTTTTTCAGATTTTGGTCCAAAATTTTATAAGTCCCACCCGGATTTCAAATTTTCAGGGGAAAATTTTTTTTTTTTGTGTCTTAAAATTGACAGAAAAAAAAAAAAAAAAAAAAATTTTTTTTCGGATTCTGGTCCAAAATTTTCGAAGTCCCACCCGGACCCCAAATCTTCAGGGGGAAATAAAAAAAAAAAAAAATTTTTGTCTTAAAATTGGCCAAAACGCAGAAAAAACAAAAAAAATTTTTTTTTCGGATTTTGGTCCAAAATTTTCAAAGTCCCACCCGGACCCCAAATTTTCAGGGGAAAAATTTTTTTTTTTTTTTTTGTCTTAAAATTGACAGAAATGCATAAAAAACAAAAAAATTTTTTTTCGGATTTTGGTCAAAAATTTGATAAGTCCCACCCGGACCCCAAATTTTCAGGGGAAAAAAAAAAAATCTTATTTTGTCTTAAAATTGACCAAAACACAGAAAATACAAAAAAAATTTTTTTCGGATTTTGGTCCAAAATTTCTAAGTTCGCAATGGGACCCCAAATTTTCAGCCTAAATATGAACCTAGGGACTTGGCTTCAACAAACTTGAATCTCACCCCCCTAAGGATGCTGCATACCAAATATCAAAACATTCTTATTGCCAGATCTGAAGAAGAAGATTTTTAAAAAATACTCCTCATACTGCACTAATTTAAACATTTGGGCTCCCATAGAGAGCCCAAATATCGACCCAGGCAATTGATTTCAATAAACATGTGAAACAATCTTCCAAAGATGTTATATGTGAAATTTTAAAGCTTTTGGAGCAGTGGTTTGGGAGAAAAGTAGTCTTATATGTTTTTCCCATTACCCACAGTGTTAAAAAATGCTGACTCAGCACTTTTTCAGAGTCCCCAAAAAGTACCCCATCATAAAATCGATGGCAATTTTATTTTACCATTCCATTCTGTTGGTTCTAAGGAAGCTTTACAACAAATAAGAATTCTCAGTGCCATGTAGTTTTGGAGATATGGGCGTATTCATTTTTTTCTATTTTTAGCTCCTGCGGTCCCAATGGGGCGACGGGAAAAAAATTTTTTGCATAAATTAAGTACTTATGACCCAATAAGCCCTCATATCAAATTTGGTCAAAATTTGCCTCTCGGTTTAGAAAATAGAAATTTTGGGCGGGGCAAATATTCTTTCCCCTCCCATTACAACGCCAAGTATAGCCTCACAAACTTCTCTTGAACAAATCTGAGTCTACACCTCAAAAGGAAGCTGCACACCAAATATCAAGTCTCTGCTACTGCTGGTTCATGAGAAAAAGATTTTTTAAGATTTCAGCATACTTTTTGGGTGTGGCCCTACCCACGGGCGAGGCAACTTGATTTGAACAAAATCAAATTGCGATGTCATAACAAACTATTATCTCAAATATCAATTAAATTGGTTCAGCGGTTTGGGAGGAGAAGACGCAAACACCATGTTCACGGACGACAGACGGTGAGTGATCACTATAGCTCTCCTGACTGAAAGTCAGGTGAGCTAAAAATTCACACCCCTTTAGTCAGGGTTCCTGCACCAAATTGAGAAGTGAATTCCAGGAGTTTCCAGGAGGTTCAGATCAATTTGTCAAGGAGTTTCCAGGAGTCAGCTGGGTGAAATTCAAGGGTTTTCAAGGAGTATAAAGCGACCATGTGTTGGGAAGAAGGAAAAATGTTAGTAGTTTAATTAATCCAGTGAGCAACCGACTCGATTTTTCCAAAATTCCAGGAGTTTCCAGGAAAAGCTTCAAAATTCAAGGAATTTCCAGGTCCTTCGGTGGGGGTTTTAAAATTCAAGGACTTTCAAGGAATTCAAGGAGGTGCGGGAACCCTGTTTAGTGAGCCCCAATATTGATCGAAGGACTCAATTTGAACAAACTTGAATCAGACCCATACAAAGATGCTGTATACCAAAATATCAAAAGATCCTGCCTATTGGTTCTGGAGAAGATTTAAAAATTTTTTTTCTTAAATTGCACCAAGTAAAAATTCAGGTCCCCATAGTTGAGCCCCAAAATTGATCAAGGGACTCCATTTGAACAAACTTGAATCAGACCCATATCAAGATGCTGTATACCAAATAGCAAAAGATTCTGCCCACTGGTTCTGGAGAAGATTTTTCCTTAAATTGCACTAAGGAAAAATTCATGTCCCTATAGGGAGCTCCAATATTGATCAAGGGACTCGATTTGAACAAACAATCAGACCCATACCAAGATGCTGCATACCAATTATCAAAAGATTCTGCCCATTGGTTCTGGAGAAGAAGATTTTAAAAGAATTTTTCTATAATTCATATGGAGCTATCAGAGTTATGCCCCATGCAGAGCCCCCAAGGGACGTGGCCATTTCATTTGAACAAACATGAATTGCCATATAGTAATGAACATCCACATGAAGTTTCGTGAAAATCAGACCAGTGGTTTCAGAGGAGAAGTCATTTGAAAAATGTTCAAGATGAAAGACGACGATGGACGGCAAGTGATAAGTTGAGATCCCTTCGGTGAGCTAAAAATTCCTCATACTGACTAAGTTATAATTTGAGCTCTCACTGGGAGCCCAAATATGGACCCAGGCACTTGGCTTTAACAAACTTGAATCTCATCCCCCCCCCCCCCCCCCCCCCACCCCACCCCCTAAGGATGCTACACACCACATATCAAAACATTCCGACTGCTGGATCTGAAGAAGATTTTTTAAGAAAATTCCTCGTTTCGAACTAAGTCACAATTCAAGCTCCCACAGTGAGCCCAAATATGGACCTAGGGACATGGCTTGAACATATTTGAATATCACCCTCCTAAGGATGCTGCATACCAAATATCAAAACATTCTGAATGCTGGATCTGAAGAAGAAGATCTTTAAAGAAAATTCCTCATTTTTAACTAAGTTATCATTCGGGCTACCACAGTGAGACCAAATATGAACCCAGGGACTTGGCTTGAACAAACTTGAATCTCACCTCTAAGCATGCTGCATATCCAATATCAAAAGATTCTGCTTCTATGGTATGCCCAAATATGAATCCAGGGGGCCGATTGGAACAAACTTGAATCGGACCCATATCAAGATGCTGCATACCAAGTATCAAAAGATTCTGCCCACTGGTTCTGGAGAAAGAGATTTTTTAATAATTTTTCTATAATTCATACGGTGCTATCAGAGTTATGCTCTATACAGAGCCCCCAAGGGACGTGGCCATTTCATTTGAACAAACATGAATTGCCATATAGTAATGAACATCCACATGAAGTTTCGTGAAAATCAGACCAGTGGTTTCAGAGGAGAAGTCATTTGAAAAATGTTCACGACGCCGGACGACGACGGACAGCAAGTGGTAAGTTAAGCACCCTTCGGTGAGCTAAAAAGTCTGTGTTCTTAGACATCGTCCGCGTCATTAAATTTCTGCCACATTAAAACTTTTTAATACCCAGTCAAAAAATTCTGCATAGTCAAAAAACATTTACCCGGGCAGTATTTTCATATCGGAATTTTCAGCACAGGCACCGATTTCTCTGCAGTATTTCAACTTCTTGTTCCCATTTTCCTCCGTATTTTCATGCTTCTAATTTCTGACTATTAAATAAATGTTTTCTATTTTGGTACATATAACAACTTTTGAGGAAAATGCCGCTATGTAATCTTTTCAAATTAATGCCAGACTGAACATAATCCTGCAATAGAGCATCTTTGGCATGTCGTCAACAGCCAAGTTGACTAAAGCATTTTGCAATATATGCGATAAGATAACACCAGTCTGGAGTTTGTAAAAGATTTCTTCCTGAAATGTAAATATATTTTTTTAGGATATCTTTTTCAGATTTCAGAATAAAAAAATAACAAGAGGCCCGAAGGGGCCTTAAATCGCTCACCTGACAAAGTAGTTCAAAGGAGCATTTTAGGACACATTCAGCTAGTCATGGCTTATCAACACTATAGAGAAATAAAGTCATGAAATTTTCCATAGGTCCTGCTGACTGGGTCCAATTCCACCCGCTGAAGACAAGCACTGTCATAATCCAAGGGTTGTTATGTCACTGCAGTTTGAAAGGCATAATTGGTGGAAAAATACTAAGGAATGGATTTTAAAACTAGATGAAGCGATTGTGCCCACACAATACACAGGATTTCCCTTCTATTTTCAGTTCCTGCACTTTTACATCCCAAAACTGAGATAAAAGCATTAAAAACAGATTTTTTTCAATTTTTGTTCGGAAATTTTTTAAGTCCCAAACAAAATATTTTCAGAGTAAAATTTTTTTTTTTCCTTCTTAAAATGGACCAATAGGCATAAAAAAACCAAAAAACTAATTTCCGGATTTTGGTTCAAAAAGTCCCACCCGGACCCCAAATTTTCAGTGTAAAAAAAATATTTTTTTTTGTCTTAAAATTGACCGAAACGCATAAAACCCCCCAAAAATCAGTTCCGGATTTTGGTCCAAAATTTCTAAGTCCGGATCAGGCCTAAGGAAGCTGCACACCAAATAAGAATTCTCAGTGCTGTGTAGTTTTGGAGATATGGGCATTTTAATTTATTTCTATTTTTAGCTCCTACGTTTCCCATGGGGCGATGGGAAAATTTCTTTTGGCATAATTTAAGTACTTATGACCCAATAAGCCCTCATATCAAATCTGGTTCAAATCTTCCTCGCAGTTTGGAATATAGAAATTTTGGGTGGGGTGACAATTCTTGCCCCCCCCCCCCCCCCCCCCCCCCCCCACAACAAAGGCAAATATAGCTCCTTGAACTTCTCTTGAGCAAATCTGAGTCTACAACACATAATGAAGCTGCACACTAAATATGAAGTCTCTGCTACTACTGGTTCATGAGGAAAAGATTTTTTAAGATTTTGGTCTCCCTTGGGGGCATGGCACCACCCAGGGAGAAGAACAACTTCATTTGAACAATTCCGAATTGGCATTGGGTCATAAACATTTGCCCAACATTTAAATAAAATTGGGCTAGTGGTTTTGGAGAAGTCGGTTTTGTAAAGTTTACGACGGACAACAGACACCGGACGGAAAGTGATCAGTAAAGCTCCCCTTGAGCTTCGCTCAGGTGAGTTAAAAATGAAAAGCCTCCCGCCCTCATCGAAAAATTTGAGGCACAACTGCCTGAGAACACAGACATTTTTTTTAATGGCCTAAGGGTTAAACCGAGTAAGCAGTCATGAATTTTATATGTGACACACCATCTAGTGATGGGTCACATGTTGTATAAGTTTCGTTGTGATATCTCCCTCCACTATCAAGTTACGCCCTAGGCACAAAAAAATCCATGTGTTGACCTCTGAGACTTTGATCTTGGTGGGCCAACCATAATTTTTCAGGGGCACACCATCTTGTGGTGGTACATATGTTGTGTAAGTTTCATTTTGATATCTCTTTCCACTGAAAAGTTAATATGGTTCACACATCAAACAGTCAATGGACAGACGGAAAAAGGATGCCTGGACATCATCATAACATGTGTTTAAACAAGCAAATTCAGTGAATTTATGTCTCCTGCTGGGCAGCAATTTCAAAGGGAATTAATACATCCAGTGGAATATAATTGAGTTGCAAGTGGAAGTTATTTAGAAGAGACAGAACAGACAGTGCTTCAGATAGTGGTTATCAGATTTATTTTCATGGAGCTCAAAATCAAATTTAAGCAACCTACTTAAATATGCACAGAAAATGCCCATATTCGAACTTGGACCCACAATTGATGAAAGTGATCTACTACCTAAATTTCATTGAAATCGACTGACTGTAAGGAAAGTTAGAGTCTGGAAATGAAAAACACAGAAGGTGTGCACTAACTGTGTATTAGCAGTAGCACTGAATAAATCAAAGTTTCCCTAATTTGCATAATTTTTGCACGAGAACAAAACCCGTATTATATGTTATGTATTGCATGTTACTAAACATTCACACAAAAATTTATTCAAATCCAAACTTTCATACAGAAGTTCTGTACAAAAAACTGATTACATCCAATTTCGGAACAAAATGGCCGCTGGTGGCCATCTTGAATTTTGGACCAAACCCCCAAAAACATATTCTGGTCTCACAATGATAACAAAGGTACCCAAGAAATTTCGTGAAGATTGGTTCATAAATACGGCTTTTAGTCTGAGGTGCGTTGACGCATGGGGCAGACGGTAGCAACCCAATTAAATATGCGCGGAAAATGACCATATTCGAACTTGGACCCACAATTGATGAAAGTGATCTACTACCCCAATTTCATCGAAATCCGGTCACTCTAAGGAAAGTAAGTCTGGAAAAGAAAAACACAGAAGGAAGGAAGGACACCCCGAATTTAATATCTCCCGTTTTTTTCAAAAAGCGAGAGACAAAAAATGAGCATATAAAAATCCAACAACATATGATCTATTTGTGCATCTGTTGTTAGAGTTATTCTCATTCTTCATGTACATGATTGTAAAGTGGCTTTTAAGAGTGGATTTGGCACATTTCAATGGTAAAAGTTTGTTGTTTTTTTCAAAGTCAATATACTGCCTTCCTGATGTGTGATGCTTTATCAAGTCATGTTTTATACTGGTCATCTTGTGGCCATTTGGAGTTGATTTTGCAATTTTCAGGCACAACTGCATCAGCAGGTAGGCCTTAAATATACTGTGCTTTATTTATATTAAGCTTTTGGCAATTGTGATCTTGTTTTCATTGTTGAAAGTCAACTGGTATAGTGCTGGAAGCCCATATTTGGGCTTTATTCTAAAGTGCAGGTAACACAACTTGAAGGTTTCAGATTCTCAAGTGCTTATATTATCTTTGAAGTGAAATAATTTAGTCTGTTTGAATATGCTTGGTTACAATTTATGGGAGAGTGCCACTGCTAGGCACTCTCTCATAAACTGTAACAAAGCAAGACATGTGAACAAAGTTCAAATATGAATTGAGGACTCGGACTCAAAACACATACTGAATCAAGGACTCGGACTCAAGTTAAGTGCTTAGTTTTTTGTTGAATTACCAGTGATTTACCATGTTACAGCGATCTTTATTAATCATTGTGCCGAAAATAAAAATTAACCATCCCTGTGAGGTCAGTCCTGGAGACTGTTCAACACGTCAAACTGCCATGACATTTTGCCAGTGGTTGCCGTACTTGGGAAAGTGCCTTAGAGTTTGTTAAGTAATTATTAAGTTAGAATTAATAGATTTCTTAAGAACTATCTATCGATGCCTTTATCCACGCTGTTTCATTTAACCATTTGCGCGTGGTATCTGTTAAACGTCCATCCACTGTCCACACCATGTATATCTGTCAATTCGACAATCTGAGCGACCACTATTTCCGCAAGCATTTTGCTTTCCGTACAATACACCGAAGTATGAACTCCTTAACCCCGTTACTGATGTGTACATTAAGTATCACTATAAATAAATTTCCCGTTCACAGTGGGAACCCTAAAAAATTGAGGCCTGTTCTGTTCTGCTTGGCCCGTGGACGTACCAAATAAAAAAAAAACAAGAGGCCCCACGGGGCCTGAAGCGCTCATCTTGTACAGAACACAATTTAAACAGAGTCCAAGAATGAGTCTACATTAAGCAAGCCATCTCCATAGGCTACACTGTCAATCCTTGAGTCCCTCAGGAGTGACAAAAATAATCTGGGCATCATGCCTTTTCTTCAGTTGATCATAAGTAAAATGTAGAGCTCCCCTATGAAGCCCCTTGATACAACCTATGTGGATTAATCTTAGTACCTCTAGAAGGTACTGAATACAAAATTTTTAATTCTTCAGCAAAATGGCCAATTCCGGCTCCCATAGAGAGCCCAAATATTAACCCAGGCTCTTGATTTGAACACAGTTAAATCTGACTTCCCTAGAGATGTTGTGTACCGAATATGAAAGCATTCTGACTGTTGGATCTGAAGAAGAGAAATTGTAAAGAAATTTCTCCGAATTGCACTAAGTTCAAATTTGGGCTACCATAGCGAGCCCAAATATTGACCTATGGATCCGATTTGAACAAACTTGAATCTGACACCCCTAGAGATGTTGTATACCAAATGTGAAAGCATTCTGACAAGTGAATCTGAAGAAGAAGATTTTTGAAGAAATTCCCTCATATTGTACTAAGTTAAATTTCATGTTCCCATATGGAGCCCAAATATTAACCTAGGCACTCGAATTGAACAACCTGGAATCTGACCCCCCTAGAGATGTTGTATACCAAATATAAAAGTATTCCGACTGGTGGATCTGAAGAAGAAGATTTTTAAAGAAATTTTCTCATATTGCAATAAATAAAAATTTGGGCTACCATAGTGAGCCCAAATATATACCTAAGGATCTGATTTGAACAAACTTGAATCTGACACCCATAGAGAGGTTGCATACCAAATATCAAAGCATTCTGACTGATGGATCTGAAGAAGAAGATTTTTTTAAATTACCCACCATATTGAACAAAGATAAAATTTGGGCTTCCGTAGGAAGCCCAAATATTAACCTAGGGACTTGGTTTGAACAATCTAGAATCTGACCCTCATAACAATGATGTATACCAAATATTAAAAGATTCTGACTGGTGGTTCTGAAGAAGAAGATTTTTAAAGAATATTCCCCATATTACCCTATGTTAAAACTTCGGGCTCCTGTAGAGAGCCCAAATATGAACCAATGAGCTTTATTTCAACAAACTTTTATCTGACCCCCCTATGAATGCTGTATACAAAATATCAAAAGATTCTGATGATTGGTTCTGGAGAAAAGATTTTTAAAAATTTTTGCAAATATGCTGACTCAGCATTTTTTCGATGCCCATTACAGAACACCCTAACATAACCGATGGCAATTTTTTTTTACCATTCAATTCTACTGGTCATAAGGATACTTCATACCAAATAAAAGCTCTCTGTTCCATGGGGTTTGGGAAATATTTCTATTTTTAGCTCCCAGGGTTCCCATGGGGATGCAGGAATTTTTTTTTTTGCATGGGTCATGTACTTATGACCCAATAATACCACAAACCAAATTTGGTTCATACCGGACCATCGGTTCAGAAAATAGAAATTTTGGGCGGGGCCAAAAATCTTACCCCTCCTATTACAAAGCCAAATATTACTTCACGAACTTCGTTTGAACAAACTTGATTCTACACCTCATATGGAAGCACCATAGCAAATATCAAGTCATTGTACACACTGGTTCTTGAGAAGAAGATTTTAAAAATATTTGGGTGCATTTTCCCCCACTCCCTCCCTATGGGGCTGGGCATGCTGAGTTGAACAAAAATGAAATGCCCCTTTGGGACCATCACTCACACAAACTTTCACTTGAATTGGCCCAGTGGCTTTGAAGGAGAAGACCAAACAAAACATGGTGTTGACGGACGACGGACGGGAAGCGATGAGATTAGCTCAGCATGACTTTGTCAAGATGAGCTAATAATAAAACAGGTGACCCAAGGGAACACCCTCCCCCCCCCCCCCCCTTCTCCTTGCCCTGGGTCAAATAGCCCAGAGCGAAGAGGGCAGCAGGACGGAGTCACTGCCGGAACAGAAAGCCTACCTAGCTATAGTAGCAACTGTTAAGTGAATGACATTCTGAGCAGTAGATAATAGACCTAACAATGGAGGACTCCAGAAATGGACTCAATATTTTTGAGATGAAAATTCATGAATGTGGATGGCTGAGCCCAACGTGCAGCCTTCATAAAATCTATAATAGCGACACTATTAATGTAAGCCCAAGATGTAGAAAGAGCTCTTACTTCATGAGCCGAAATCTCAAGCACAAACTGCTGAGTTAATGATATACCATAAGTAGTATCGATAGTTAATTGAATCCATTAGCAATAGAATGGAGCGTAATGTCCTTCTATTAGGCATCAAAGACAGAAGAAGCTTACGTCCTTACTAATAAACTGATATCTGTTTATAAATACGTAAACTCTAACCGGACAGAGTAAAGGCCTATGCCCGTACGAAGACGGAAGGACCTTAAAACAATAGGTTCCGGATATTTATTAGGAGCCTGATTCTTAACCAAAAATCCAACATTAGTAGTAAAGGAAATAGTGTTTCCCATACTACGAAAGTGAGAATTGTCCACCGATAGTGCATGAAGCTCACTGACTCTTCAGTAGAAGAGAAGACTAAGAGAATTACTGTCTTAAAAGGTCAGAATTTGAAAACTACTGTTTCCAAAGGCTCAAATGATTACTTAGCTAAATAAGAACCGAAGCTAAATTCCGTATAGGAATTTAATCTAAGGATTCTAGGTCTATTTATCGAAAAGTTTCTAAGTGACTTAGATAAAGAGACATAAGACTCAATTGTAAACTATCATAGAGTGCATAGGTATGAGATAACATAGACCTATAACCTTAATAGTAACAGGCTGCAGTTGATCTTGTCAAACAAGTATACTAGAAAGTTGCAATGTCTAGTATGGAGGGATCAAAAATATCAACATAATGATCCCTACACCAACGACAAAGAGCCTCCACTTTAGCCGCATAGCATAGCGAAGAAGAGGTTCTCCTACAGTAAAAAATCGCGTCCATAGCTCGTCCTGTACAATGCTTGCCGTGCAAGAAGGACCAACAACGGAATACGTGAAGGTTGAGACCTTGCGGGTTGTGATGAAGTTGACACGATTTCCCCAGCGAAAGAAGATCCTCTCAAGGAGGAAGTTTTCGTGGAAAGTCCCACAGTAGACACCTGAGTAAATTTACCCACGGTCTCTGTGAAGACAGAGATGCTATCAACAGAATTATATTGTGGATGTTTATCTTAGCAATACTTGCTGAATCAACAGCGCTGGAGGATACGCGTATCCTATCATTCCGTCCTATTAGATCAATAGAGCGTTAACAACATAAGCTCAGGGATCCGGACATGGAAACACATACGTCTGCCATTGAATAGTGAGTTGTGTCGCAAATAAATTATCATTGGGCACTCCCATTGATAGCAAATCTGATTGAATACTTGTTTGTTGAGAGTCCATTCTGACGGCAACAAGCGACCCTTACGTGAAAGGGAGTCTGCTAATACAATCAGACGACCCGGAATATGACGGACCGATGCAGAACTTGGTGTACTATAACAAACAGAAGGATTCTTTCCGTTAAATTGAATAACGGAATCGAATGAGTGCCTCCCTGGTTCCGGAGATACGCAACTAATGTCATATTAACGGACAGGATTTGGACATGCGTTTCTGAATAATGTTCATCCAATGACATAGTGCAAGCCTAAATAACATCATTTCCTGGAAGTTAAGTGCTTGCCTAGAAACTGCGGAACCCAAAGACCCTGGCACTTCAAATCCGTTGGGATCAATATTGTACCCCAACCTGTTTGACTGGCATCCGTCATAATCATAAAACTCGGATCCGGCAACTGCAGTGGCACTCTCTGAGTCAACCACCGAATGTTTGCCCCAGTCTGAATCTCTTGCTACACTTGATAGACAAGAGAACGTGTATATCGAGCAATTCATAGATTGATGAAAAGTTTACTGTCGAAGAGAAGCTTCTCCGAGACCGAAGCGACTCTGAGAGAGTTCTTCAGCTTACTATCCACGCGCGTGGATGTAGCCAGGGCTGCGTCACGTCTAACCAACTTCAGGTTGCCACTGAAGGGCGGAGTTATACGTGGAAAAACTACTGCCCTTGAAAGAAATCACATTGAGGATCATATCCTGGAATTCTTTCTCTTGAAGACGTAATGATAACGCCTCAGTAAGGTGGTCTACGTATGATAAAGCGTCTAAGTTAAGTCTATTAGACATCATTGTCGTTTCCAACATCGTGGTTGGAATTGACATAGACGGCGAAAAAGATAATTCCCAGTCTTCAGCACCGCCCTCTAGACGCATATGAACTCTCGGTATGCCCTGTTCTGCCAATATAAATTATTTCCTAGAATTGAAAAAAGGCAGAATAGAGCATTGCGGACAAGAAACTAGACTATCATGCTTGGTAGCAAGCTTATGTATAGCGTCGTTAAATAATTCGAATGTTCTAAAGACATTATTGGACAGTGTCGGTAAGTCAGGGACAATGTCCCTGAACCGATCCAAAACTCCAATGATGCTATTAGTCTCTTATCCAGCATCGCAGCAATGTAGTCCGACGGAACAACCTCTGGAAGATAATGCCGGAAGAAATGTATGGCAGCTTCTGTTGTTCCGAAAGGGAAAGCTCAAAATCGTCCGAATCCCTTTCGCCATCCTGTCGGACCCTATAAAGTGTTCGGTCATCCGAACCTCCGAACCTGATGCAACAGCGGAGTGCACAGACCCAGCGCCGTCGGATTATTCCTGATCCGACCGAGAATTTGTCGTTTGCTGGGATGCTGCAATAAACTATGCTATTTTGAATAGCATGTCCGTCACTGAGGCCTGTGGAGAAGCGGTCTTACGATGCATTGCCGCTGGAAGCTCCGTGTTCGTTACCCCGTGCATACTTCTATTACGCGAGCAAATGGAGTGTATAGGCCTCGTGTCCCTTGGCTACCGGATGGCGTGACCTGTTCGCCATGGAATCACTGAATGACGAAGCTGGCCGGATACTCGAGGTCACATAGCCGATGTGCGGTCATGTGCGCTGCTGTGAGGATGAGGAAGCATTATCGACAGTCTCTTGGACTGTCAATATAACGGAGCGTCCCGAGCGACGGACATATGCTCCGAATGCGAAATATCTGTACCACAACATCCGGTCCCATATGTTGTTGTACGAGAGAGGGACCTCTCTCGCTCGCAGCCTGGACGGACCTGGACGAGCTAGGAACCGGACTAACAGGCTTCCTCCGATCTGTCCTCTAATCCGTCGTCACTGGGTGTGTACTAAAGTCTATTATAGTGCTCGCATCACCCAAATCTCCTTCCTAGACCGCAACGGACAAACCCGACTGCCGAACCATTCGATGAATGATGTGTTGATGAATGGGTGAGCTAGCGAATGTCAACTCCGTCGATCCTACTAGGGACCTCTTAGGCGATTGACGTATTCCATGAGCACTTATTGCCGCTAGCTCTTCATTAACTATGACGACAGGGGCACACTTTTGAAAGACATCTCAGTAACTTTACGAACAAGAAACCAGACATGCTTGTTAATAGCAAGCATATAATAATATATATAGCGTCGTTGAATAATTCGAAAGTTTGTGTGACATTATTGGACTGTGTCGGAACTGAGGGACGATGTCCCTGAACCGAACCAAAAATTTCTGTGTCCACCGACGCTATCAGTTTCTTATCCGGCATCGCAGCATTCTGGTCCGACGAAAGAACCTCTAGAAGATAAAGTCAGCTGACATACACAGCAGCTCATGTTGTTCCGAAAGGGAAAGCTCGAAATTCTCCGAATCCCTTTCGGCATCCCGTCGGACCGGATGAAATTTTCGGACGTCTGTATCTGCTTCCGCGGAGCGTCCCGACCCAGCGTCGTTGGATAATACATAATGCGACAGAGATCCTGTCGTTGCTGGGATACTGCGATAAGCTGTGCTATTTGGGATAGCACGTCCGTCATCAAGGCCTGTGCAGTAGCAGTCTTACGATGCTTTGCCGCTGGAAGCTCCGTGTACGTTGACTCCCGCACACTTTCTTATGCGAACGTCCGGAGTCTGCAGGCCTCGTGTCCCTGGCTACCGGATGGAGTGACCTGGTCGCCGACGATTCTCTGATTGGCGAAGCTGACTGGATATCCGAGGTCACGTAGCCAAGAGCGGTCGTGTGCGCTACCATGAGGATGAGGAAGCCTTACTGACAGTCTCTCCAGACTGACAATATATCGGAGCGTCCCGAGCGGTGGACGTATGCTCCGAATGCGAAACATTTTGTACCACAACATCTGGGGCCAGATGTTGTTGTACGAGAGAGGGGCCTCTCTCGTTCGCAGTCCGGATGGACCTAGACGAGCTAGGAACCGGACTAAAAGGCTTCCTCCGTTCTCTCCTCTAATCCGCCGTCACTGGGTGTGCATTTGGTTGATTTATAGTGCTCGCATCACCCAAAACTCCTTCTAGACCGCAACGGACGAACCTGGCTGCCGAACCATTCGATGAATGGATGCTACACCGGGCGAGCTAGCGGACGTCAAAGGCCGTCAAACCTACTAGGGTCCTCTTAGGCAATTGACGTATTTACATGAGCACTTTTCCGCTAGCTCTTCATTAATTGTGACGACGGAGGCACACTTTTGGAAGACATCACGGATACATCACCCTGTTCTTGATCGTCTGAAATAGAGATTGATAAAGTAGAGTGACCCTGCGGGGAAAGGACCGGAATGGCCAATTCCCCACTAACATACCATGACACACGCTTCCCATGTTGTCATCGAAATTAACACATACAGAACAGGAGTTAGTGCGAGTACACTGACTACATATACAATGATTATGAAAGTCAGAGGAAGATTTCCTCTTATTACAATTGAACAATATCCTTTCATTGTGAAAAGAAAACAAAGTCCTAGTACTCGCACCAACCCCTGACAATCAAAATACATAATAACATGATCCATTAACATAGAAAAAATAATTGAAATCAAAAAATTTTGAAAAAATATTTTTTCAGAACAGCCCAAGTTTCTGAAAAGTAACGTTGAGCCCCAATGGATCCCAAGCCTAAGTGTGGACAAAAATTCTAAAAATATTTTAAACAATTTATGCAACACTTACGAACAACTAGAACTATCACTGAAGGTGATTAATACCCCCGCTTTGGGTTTTTAGAGGAATGCACTTCTGATCATGTAGGCGAAGGTCATAAGGAAATGTATACATAAAGATCATTTTTTGTTGTTGAAATTTGTATTTGCATGTGGCCTTCCACACAACAGCACTGAATACTTAAAGAGCCCACACATATATGGTTTACATTTGGAAAAACACATTTACAATGTGCAACATGTATTCAAAATCGGTTCATTAATGTAGGAGGAGTTGCACACACAAGAATCCCATTTGAAAACCCATAATAAATCCAAGTTAAAGGGAGATAACCTGGTTAAAATTGTCGCAGATCAAAAATTTGGGAATATGCGTATGTTCACTTAGTTGTGATAATGTTTGAAAGGTTTCGTCAAAATTGATTGATAAATGTGGGAGGAGTTGCACGCACAAGAATTTCATGTAGAAACCCATAATAAATCTAAGTTAAAGGGAGATAACCTAGTTAAAATTGCCACAGTTCAAAAATTTTGGAATATGCGCATGTTTACTTAGTAGTGATGATGTCTGTAAACTTTTGTCCAAATTGATTGATAAATGTAGGAGGAGTTGCGCACACAAGAATTTCATGCAGAAACCCATATTAAATCAAAGTTCAAGAGAGATAACCTGGTTAAAATTGTCGCAGATCAAAAAGTTTGGAATATGCACATGTTCACTTAGTAGAGATGATGTTTGAAAGGTTTCATCAAAATCGGTTCATTAATGTAGGAGTTGCGCACACAAGAATTTGTTCGAACGGAAAGACATAATAAATCTAAGTCAAAGGGAGATAACCTGGTTAAAATTGTTGCAGATCAAAAATCTTGGAATATGCGCATGTTCACTTAGTAGTGATGATGTCTGAAAAGTTTTGTCCAAATTGATTGATAAATGTAGGAGGAGTTGCACGCACAAGAATTTCATGTAGAAACCCATAATAAATCTAAGTTAAAGGGAGATAACCTAGTTAAAATTGCCACAGCTCAAAAATTTTGGAATATGCGCATGTTCACTTAGTAGTGATGATGTCTGTAAACTTTCGTCCAAATTGATTAATAAATGTAGGAGGAGTTGCGCACACAAGAATTTCATGCAGAAACCCATATTAAATCAAAGTTCAAGAGAGATAACCTGGTTAAAATTGTCGCAGATCAAAAAGTTTGGAATATGCACATGTTCACTTAGTAGAGATGATGTTTGAAAGGTTTCATCAAAATCGGTTCATTAATGTAGGAGGAGTTGCGCACACAAGAATTTGTTCGAACGGAAAGACATAATAAATCTAAGTCAAAGGGAGATAACCTGGTTAAAATTGTCGCAGATCAAAAATCTTGGAATATGCGCATGTTCACTTAGTAGTGATGATGTCTGAAAAGTTTTGTCCAAATTGATTGATAAATGTAGGAGGAGTTGCGCACACAAGAATTTCATGTAGAAACCCATATTAAATCAAAGTTCAAGAGAGATAACCTGGTTAAAATTGTCGCAGATTAAAAAGTTTGGAATATGCACATGTTCACTTAGTAGAGATGATGTTTGAAAGGTTTCATCAAAATCGGTTCATTAATGTAGGAGGAGTTGGGCACACAAGAATTTGTTTGGATGGAAAGACACAATAAATCTAAGTCAAAGGGAGAAAACCTGGTTAAAATTGTTGCAGATCAAAAATCTTGGAATATGCGCATGTTCACTTAGTAGTGATGATGTCTGAAAAGTTTTGTCCAAATTGATTGATAAATGTAGGAGTTGCATGCACAAGAATTTCATGTAGAAACCCATAATAAATCTAAGTTAAAGGGAGATAACCTAGTTAAAATTGCCACAGCTCAAAAATTTTGGAATATGCGCATGTTCACTTAGTAGTGATGATGTCTGTAAACTTTCGTCCAAATTGATTGATAAATGTAGGAGGAGTTGCGCACACAAGAATTTCATGCCGAAACCCATATTAAATCAAAGTTCAAGAGAGATAACCTGGTTAAAATTGTCGCAGATCAAAAAGTTTGGAATATGCACATGTTCACTTAGTAGAGATGATGTTTGAAAGGTTTCATCAAAATCGGTTCATTAATGTAGGAGGAGTTGCGCACACAAGAATTTGTTCGAACGGAAAGACATAATAAATCTAAGTCAAAGGGAGATAACCTGGTTAAAATTGTCACAGATCAAAAATCTTGGAATATGCGCATGTTCACTTAGTAGTGATGATGTCTGAAAAGTTTTGTCCAAATTGATTGATAAATGTAGGAGGAGTTGCGCACACAAGAATTTCATGTAGAAACCCATATTAAATCAAAGTTCAAGAGAGATAACCTGGTTAAAATTGTCGCAGATTAAAAAGTTTGGAATATGCACATGTTCACTTAGTAGAGATGATGTTTGAAAGGTTTCATCAAAATCGGTTCATTAATGTAGGAGGAGTTGCGCACACAAGAATTTGTTCGGATGGAAAGACACAATAAATCTAAGTCAAAGGGAGAAAACCTGGTTAAAATTGTCGCAGATCTAAAATCTTGGAATATGCGCATGTTCACTTAGTAGTGATGATGTCTGAAAAGTTTTGTCCAAATTGATTGATAAATGTAGGAGTTGCGCACACAAGAATTTCATGTCCGGAAAGACGTACGGACGGATGTACGGATGGACGGACGGACGGACTACGGACGTACGGACGTACAGGGCGATTCCTATATAGCCCCCACTTCTTCGAAGCGGGGGTATAATAATAATGTATCTAGTTATGATTAAATGAACATCAAGATAATATTTTCTGAAATCCCCCCTCACACAGAGGGCTGTTGTAAATGTAAACAATAAGTGTAAAAACACCAGAAGAAGATTCCAGGCACCCTGGCCCGAAATCAGTTACCAATAATACACTATCTGATGCAAAACAGAGACTTCCAGGGAAGAAACTGCAGAACATCAGATGGTAGATGCAGAACACTACGCCTAACCACCCATAGGTGAAGACGTTATCATGGGGAAAAGAACAGAATTCATTCTGTTATCTAGCTAAAACTCCCAAGAAATTTTAGTAATAATATTACAGAAAATATGCCAAAAGCATGGGAGAATAGCAAGAGGGGACTTGAAGGAAAGGGAGAGAGGAAAACACTGAACAAGCAGTGTAACTTGATAACAAGAATGACCACAACAGGCTGTTGCCTCGAAAATAGGTAACTTAACATAATTTCATTAAAAAATTTTAAGTTACAGCCCTGATAATTTTCTGTCACTCATTTTTCCTCTCCTCCTTCTATATCCTCCTTAGAATCACCATTTCTCTAATATTTATGTGTCTGGCATCATTTTAACTGAGATTTACAAGCACAAAGATCAGTCAGATGTTAACTGATGAAGGGCCAAACAAAGAATGATTAATGCCGCCAATTTCGGGACATCCTTGACACTGCGCATGTGCAGTAGAGGTGAAGTATGGAGGGCCATTCAGGACATATTTTCTTTGGTTTTAGATGCAAATTTTGGGGATTGGGGGGCAAAATTTGTGTTTGGCCCTATATTTTTAAGAGTTAGCACTAGCTATGTCTGGGTCATTGGTACAGTATAAAAATATCGGTTGCCGAAATATGTCAGTAAAGTGGGAGTGGCCTATTCCATGTAATTATTTCATTGGTTAAACACAAAAAAGCTTGAACCATTTAGTCAGAAAAACTCAACTGATAATTTATTTTAGAGCGAAATTAATAAAATACACCCTTTAATATGTATCCAATCAATTATTGAGGACATCAGACAAATTAACTTCGCAACACTTCCTGTTTGTACAAAGTATTCAAATTATTCTAATTCTTTGATTTGGGGTATTTTGAATATTTATTAAAACATGATATAGCAGCTGGGTGTAGCCTTAAGTGAAGTCGCAAGTGTTTCAGATGGACGACCGACCATTTGCTAGTCTTTTAAACTATTAATTGTGTGAGTACTATGATCTAAATGTTTATACATTTTTGATAAAAATGAAATAGAGGTAATGACCGAACTTCAACTAGAGAATTTTCAGGGTAGGGAGTATCCAAGGGTGTAGGGAGGCATTTTGGGGGCTGGGGAGGGAGAGCTGAAAGATTTTGCTCGATAAGTGATTTTGCGGGCATCATCGAGGCACGAAATGTTGCGATGGGTGTGGGAGAATGTGACCCCCCACACTGGTGTGGAAAGTTTGAAATTTTTTATGACCAATCTATATAGAGTCCCACACGCCAGCTGCCTTTCCAACCTTGTAATTGAGGAGGAAATTGGTTCACGTTTTGGGTGTACCTGGCTGAATGTGACAGGGAGTAGGCAAAGTCTACGCTTATGGGGTAAAATGTCATCATCCCTCACCCCATCCCCGCCCATGAAGCGCCGCCAATGCTTGGACCCAAAGATCGAAATATCTACTCTTTCTGCGTGACAAACCCCACTGTTTCTAACATACACCATATCGATTTTGTATTGAAAATGTGTTGCCAATTCATACGTTGCCTCACCAGAACAATACATCACATCCCGATGATAAAAAGAGGTATACTTCTAGTTCTCAACTCTCACATTTTTGTAGATGTAAAGCATTAACTGTCATCGAAGATGAAAATCTGCCAGCCGTGGATCATGGAATACCGTACTGAATACACCAGGATATATATGTTTTAAATTGGAATCACATTTTCAATACTAAATCCATGTGGCATGTATTGGGCCCACAAGATATTCCACACCAAAATAATATTACGGCCTTTGGTTCCAAGTTTGGAAAAGCATTGAACGGACATTTTGAGTGTTGACGTGGTCGTGTTTGGTAGTTAGTCGCAGATAAATGATTAAATGAAGCCATCGAGACGAAAGGGAGTCGATCGATAGTTCACAAAAAGTCAGCTTATCCCAACTAAATAAATGAATGATAGTCTTTATATAAAAATATAGGGGCATTCCACAAAGTATGATGGCTATTGGGAATATGTTATGGCAGTTTAACAGTTAAACGATTTTTCACTGGTAATTCAACAAAAAATCTGAACACTAGAGTCCGAGTCCTCGATTCAGTATGTGTTTTGAGTCAGAGTCCAAGTCCTCAATTCAGTGTCCATCGTGAACAAATTTCGACAACCAAATATAATTTAGCACTCTACAAGTTTACAAATGCCTGATCACATCGTCCATACATAAATTGTTGATAAATATTCAGAACCGCATATACGTTTGAATGGGTTAAGAATTATCGCACTTTGGTTCTCGTGACATCCTGGGCCAAAGAAATCTTGTGCGATAATTCTTAACCCATTCAAACATATGTGCGGTTCAGTATTTATCACTCGTCTCCCATGTAACAACCAGTCTACACAAAAATTGAACTAAAAGCACTTTTCAATTGGATAATTGCTGTGTTTCCTTTGTTGTTACGAGACATCACTGTTAGGTGGTGGGGTACCAATCCTAATTTGCATTTTAATTTTTACTGCATTCAATTGGTCGAAACCAAGTGACACAGATCAGTGTCACGGTCATGATGATCCAACTTCAAATATTGACTAAAATGCCAGGAACAACACAACAAAAACTTTTTAAATAGCTAATACATTTAGCACACGCCATCATTATATGACCAATTGTGGAAAGTATTTGTCAAGGAACAAACAGTGAGAATGTTATTTTTATTTTGTAGATTTTGGACTTGAATCTAACTGTTTAAATATCCTGGGTATAAAATCTAAATGAGGAACTTGGAATTTCCATACGATCTCAACTCCAGTGCATTCAAACAATGATGACGTGATTTATTTAGATGGGTTCCTTCTCTGTTTATGCTGTAAATTAAATCAAAAGTGTTTTGTATCACCACATGTGCAATACAACTTTATTTTTATCGTACAGGCAGAACAGTGGAAATCCCGTGTTTACATTAATAGGTGCGTGATAAATGTTGTTAAACTTACTGGATTTTCAGGAATATTCAGATCCACTTCACCAGCACAGTTCAAATTCTTGAAAAAGTAGGCAAAATTTTCATTTATCTTGCCAAGTAGCTCATTCAAGGGTCCAATCCAATTTTTTTTAGTGTTTTCTATATCAGCTTGATGTAGCTCTTTTTCTCGCTTCACTTTGTTCTGATCGTGCGTTATTTTTTCAATGTTATCTTTCCGGCGATTAAATTCTTCCACAATCTGAAATAAAGTTACAAACAAATTGTTTTTTCCCCAAGAATTAACCAATAAATAGAAAATAATATACTCTTCTGTTTAGTACGAAGTGAAACGATACGATCAAGCCTGAAAATAAGTAATCTGTCATATGCAGAATGAGGTCTCGAGAGGGTGAATTTGCTGATGCTATCCCATACAGTGGGCCAATTTATCCTCTGGGTTCCTCTTTCTGTTTATGTTTGAGACCTTGATTCAGATTGAAGTTCACAGAGGGTAAATTTAGTGATGCTACCCTGCTACAGGGTAGCATCACCCAATTCTTCCTCTGGGGCCTTATTTTACATATGACAGTCCGCTTATTTTCTGGCTTGGATATGATTTTATTTGAACACCTTACAGCTATACAGCAGGGCAGGAAAGTGACCAACACTAACTTGTAATGATACTTTTAGAATATGAATCGAATACTGAAAAAAGTTAATCAGAGGATTACATCTTGACCTCCATCGAACCAAAAATTTTTTTGAGCATGACACATCGTCTCCCCATAAGCAACATGTAAGCCAAGTTTCAACAAAATCCAACAAACCATCTCAAGAGTTATGGAGCAGACATGAAAATCTTCCTGACACACAGACAGACAGGTGGAAATGATAAATACTATATGCGCCCAAAAAGTTTTTCGGGGGCATAAAAATCTGTTTCTCAGGCCCTCCTGCATGGTCCTTTTACAGGCCTGGCGTTATTAGGCGCGCGATTTCATCGCGCGCGTACCGCTTGCCTAATTTTAATTCCGCGTGAGCGTTTTTTCGCGTGCCTAACTCGAGTGTTGTTCAGACTGTCACTGTGTGTAACCCTGCTGAGATATATAATATGAATGACAAATCGTTTCTGACTTTCAAGTCACTGATGTGTTTGATATGAGATCGTTTCTGCATGATGGGGTTAACTGAGCGCGGCACTGGGCCTTTGATATGTAGACATCAATCAGCTGCGACGCATCATCACTGAGTTTGCGTTTTCTGTGTATTACTGTAACAAGGTCTGGCGGCACGCGCTCAACACACTTTTGGTTTCACTTTCTCGAGAGATATAAAATCTCTAAGGAAGTAGATTCATTGATCAGTTTCGGTTCAACTGGAGACTTCCAAGCTTTTCATAATATTATTAATAATGGACGCCAATACTCAAAAAGGAAATACAGTCAAATTAAGCACATTCCAAAAATGGAATACGGGAGGCCGGATAGGTTACCAGACCTTGAAAGTCGATGGATGCGAATATGTTAACAGGGTTTGGTGCGTTATTTGTACTAAACACGGAGAACGGCTCAAACTTGGACTCCGAGGCAAGGCTTTAAAAGACCTCGAATGTTACTGTGTGGGGACAAATTTCGTCAAAAAGGACAGTGTTGACCGTCATTTGAAATCAAAATCTCACTCATTCGCCGTTAAATATGATCACGATGAGGTAGCGGCCACTGCAAGCAGCTCTCATGGTGAAACCGCCGTCGAAAGCATTGAAATTGGAGCAGGGACAAGCAGTACGATTGAAACTGCAAAAACCTACACAAATATTAAAACAGCTATGATAGGTGTGTCTAAAGAAGCTTACAAAAAGCTAGTTACCGATGCGTACATCCTGGCAGTCGATGGAGCACCCCTGACCTTTTTCAGAACAATCGTTCGTTCACAGAAAGCTACAGGTACACGTTTAATCAAAGGCACAGAAAGTCACAGATCAGCTAGAGATTTCATCGCGGCGATTGCAACTGCGATAAGGGAGAAAATTAAAAAGATTGTCATGACAGTTAATGCGTTCAGTATGTTGAGCGACGGATCGCAAGCTCGAAAAACGGGTAGCGAGAAGGAATTGGTATTGGCGCGAGTTATGAAGGATGGACTCCCAACGTACTATATCGTTGCCCTTCAAGATATAGATGAGTATGGGAATGCAAATGCTGAAAACATTAAACAGGCCCTTGATGATGCCTTTGTTAAAAAATTAGGTTTGCCAAGACAAGAGTACATTTCGCTGATGGTAGCAGCTACGGCCGATGGGGCTAACGTGAACATGGGTATCTACAATGGAACTCTCACACAACTCAAAAATGACACAAGGACATGGCTTTTGAAAATACACTGCGTGTCCCACAGAGCAGAGCTGGCGATAAAAAACAGCGTGTCCCAAGAGAAATCTTTCGCACCCGTCACCGAAATCTTGGAAGCTTTGTATAAATTTTTCAAACAGAGCGGTAAATTTAAGTCTCACTTTAAGAAAACGGCTACAATTCTAAATGTGCAAGTTTACAATTCCCCAAAAGCATTTGGTACGCGTTTCATTTCTCATCAGCTAAGAGCTATTGATCACCTTTTAAAAAACTGGCTACCACTTCTTCAAACAATTGAAAATTCCATCGCTTCTGAAAAGGACTCCAAGGTTAATGCCAAATTAGTTGGATTTCAGAAGAAGTTGACGAACATAAGCTTCCTTACGACCTGCATCATATACCGGCAAGTAGTTCAGTCACTTGCCTTTCTTTCTAAGCGATTCGAAAGACAACTCGTTCTAGTGTGTGATGTCAAGCCAGCTGTGGAAAAATGTTTTGCCGACTTGGAAGATGTGAAACAATCGCCTTCCGATCTCGCCAGTATTTTAGGTAAGGCCAATATGAAGCTCAACGTGGAACAAGTTTGTGAAACAGAGTTGTGTTCCGGACGTCGCGGAGCACAAGCTGATACGGTCATTAAGTACAAGGGGATGCTGACAGTGCGCCTCCCGAAGCACGGACACACACGACGGAAGGAGAAAACCCGAGAGTATACTGACCTGGAATACAGCGCAGCTAATCTTCACAATGTCACTGTGAGCAGCGAGGTTCTAAAAGACATTGATTTGTTGAAGCAACGGATCATACCCGAAGTTACTAAGTGCCTGAGCACTAGGTTTGCTGTCGAATTGGATGAGAATATCGAGTTGCATGCGGACATGAGACTGCTTACAAACCCTGCGAATTGGGTATCAACAAAATCGGAACTAAGCGCAATGGATCGTATTTGTGATAGGTTTGGAGAGACATTATCTTCAGCTAGACAAGGATTTGACCGGTCGCGAATAGAGAGAGAATGGAAAGATCTGAAAGTTCTCGTGAATCGCAACTACAAAGGAGTAAAGTCGTTGAAATTGTGGGAGAAAATATTTTTATACAGAAGGTCGGAGTTGCCAAATATTTGCATGGTCATTGAAGTCTTACTCTGCATAGGGGTATCCAATTGTGAAGTTGAGCGCGGTTTCAGTATCTTAACAGGAATGCTGACTGACCGACGGCTGTCTATGAACCATAGCACGATGGAAAATCTTCTTCTCATTAAAGGGAACAATCCTGTTTGGACAGACTCTGAGCGGGAGGAGTTGATAGATTCTGCTGCGGAACTTTATATAAGTGGAGCATCGAGAAGAAAAACGAAAATGGAAGCCACATGCGGCATTAATCCACTACATTACATTCCAAAGAAAAGGAAGTATTCTGAAACAAGCGATGACGAACCTGACGATGTATCTGAATCGAGCTCAGAATCAGACGACTCCAGTGGATATGATAATGGTGATGACTCAGCTGATGACAGAGAAACGGATATGATAATAGGTGACTGACTGATGACAGGAACGCTTTTCTACCGCAAGGACCTTTGTTGTCGGACAGTATATACTACTAGTGAAGTGGTCCTGGAGAACTTTAAATTTACTTATCTGACTTCGAATGGTTAAGATCACATGTTCAAAATGGCAAATTAAAACGTTTTCATCTAAATCTCTCTTCTCAAAAATGGAATCCACTCCAATTACCAACAGTCAGTGGTCACAGTCAGTTTAGAAACGATTCCTTCTGCCCCCACATTGGTTGATGCATTATAATTTATAAATTATTTACAACTCCAATTTAGATCATTGTGATAGAACTCATATAATTTTTAAATTAAGTCTTGTACCAATGTGCACATCATGCATCAATCATAAATGAGGCCCAGGGCCTATCAATGTTCACTCACCAGTGGCAGTCACGTATCAACAGCAGTTAACACAATTTGATTTGCCCCTCAATGATTTGTTGAGAGGGCAAATGAAATTGTGTTAAGTTGACTGCAGTTTATACGTGACTGGTGCCTACCAATGGTCACTCACCAGTGGCAGTCACGTATCAACAGAAGTTAACACAATTTGATTTGCCCCTCAATGATTCATTGAGAGGGCAAATCAAATTGTGTAAACTGCTGTTGATGTGTGACTGGCGAGTGACCATTGGTAGGCCCTCTATCAAGCAGTATATATAACAGTCCGAGAGTCAGTCCCCTTCACCAACCCCCCCCCCCCCCCCCCCCCCCACCCACCACCCCCTTCATTTTTTGAAATCATCGTGATTTCATATTCCACCACCAAATACTTCAAACGAGAGATAAACTTCATTTTCGTCAGGAATATTTGGTAATGGAGTGAGAATCACTGTGATTTCTAAGAACTTGTGGTTTGGGGAAAGGGGGGGGGGGGGGGGGCGGTAGTGTTACAACATGAATGGCCAGGTAGATTTGCCACTGAAGTAATTAGCATAAAATTTTATAATTTCATTTTTTTGCTTCAGAAACATAGCTTATGATCAATCATTGAAACGACCTCGTTCCAATGAAGGGCCATAAGATATGTTTTTGAAGCAAAAAAATAAAATAAAAATTTCGAATGGGGACTTTCTTGTTATCCTCGGGTCGGTTTGGACGTTAAATTACATCATTTGATGGGTTAAAACGATACCTTGCCTCTCAATAAATTAATTTACCGTTCTAAACAAGAGGGAGAGCCATACACGATATCATGATGGAATGACCACCCGTATTAACCCCCAGTGTCCGACTCGGAGGTACACTTATCGATATCTATTTGGACCCGTACCAATTGTTGACACGCAGTGACCTCTCAGGCTCTGAGTATTTTTCCGTGTTACAAAGTCTGGCCCAATCACTTCATAATAGCGTAGTTTCTATTGGTCAGTCAATGTGCTCTTGAAATACTTCCTTATTTCGTTCCTGGAAATTGCCAGCGAATTGTCTCGCAGAAAGTACAAAATGTATTGTTACCGAAGTGTTATTACTCTGTGCCAGCCCAGACTAAACTTTATGCGCAGTGAGTGAAAAAACGAATGATGTCAGTGCAATGACAACGGTGCAAAACGAAACTGGAACAGCAACGCCAACACAGCAAAGCAAATGAGAATCCAAATGTATTGTAATGACACATGCTCAGGTAAGAACTCAGAAGTGAGCAAGGCATAAAAGTTGGAATTTATTTTCAATCTGAATCGAAAAGCCCCAAATGGCAAGTAAATGACAATGTCCAGTCAACAAGTTTCTTGCTGAGTTTGAAACTTGCTAACTGGACATTCACTTAACTTGGCATTTGGGGCTTTTCGATTGAAAATAGCAAAAAATATTTCCAGGCGAGCATTTTGCCCCCCTAAGCAGGGCACAGGTGAGCGATTTTCTGCCACCCTGGATTTTCCAAAAAACCAGGCCTGCTTTAAGGTGCTGCTCTCTTTTTATAACCAATCCAAACTTAAAAACCTAAAAATTAAATGGTTTATGTCTGATAATTTACCCAAGTTAATAAAATTGTACAAGGGCTTGCAATGCTTTAGGGATGAAATACACCACCACTCATGCTATTCTGTAGATTATGTGGCCTAAAACATAAAAGAAACCAAGCACATGAATTTTGCTGGCAAAGAAATAGCTACAAAAAGTAAAAAATAAAACAAGCCCAAGGGGCCTTAATCGCTCACCAGAAACAATAGTTCAAAGACCTATTTTGGGTCACAATCAGTTAGTCATGGTTCATCAACACTACAGAGGAATGAAGTCATGAAATTATTCCTAAGTCTAGAGTCCACGTCAGAGAATTATTATCCTGGGTCCTCCCGACTGCTTCCAATTCTATCAGCTGTTGACAAGCACTGCCAATCATCCATTATGTCATGACCTCCCCTCTCCCCCTCAATCAAATGGAGAGCCCAAATATTAACCCAGGGGCCCAAATTGAACAAACTTGAATCTGTCACACAAACACCCCAACACCACCCCATCCCCAAAGATGTTGTATACCAAATATAAATCCATTCGGACTGGTGGATACAAAGATTTTTTTATAAAATTTTCTCATATTGCACAAAGTTAAAGTTTGGACTCCCATAGGGAGCCCAAATATTAACCCAGAGACTCGATTTGAACAAATTTGAATCTAACACATCTAGAGATGTTGTATACCAAATATGAAACCATTCTGACTGGGGGGATCTAAGAAGATTTGTAAAGAAATTTCCTCATATTGCATTAAGTTAAAATTCAGGCTCCCATGGGGAGCCAAAATATTAACCCAGGTACAGAATTTGAACAAACTTGAATCTGATCCCCCTAGAGATATTGTATACCAAATATCAAACAATTCTAACTGATGGTTCTGCACAAAGTTAAAACTCGGGCTCCCATAGGGACCCCAAATATTAACCTCAGGAATTCATTTCAAAAACTTGAATCCGTCCCCTCCCCTCAACCTCCCGCCCCTCCCAAGAGATGTATTCCAAATATGAAAGCATTCTAACTGGTGGATCTGAAGATGACTGGTGGATCAGAAGAAGATTTTTAAAGAAATTTCCTCATATTGCACTAAGTTACAATTCAGGTTCCCATAGAGAGCCCAAATACCAATCCAGGAACCGATATGAACAAACTTGAATCTTACCTGATGGAGAAGATGTACATGTATACCAAATATGAAAGGATTCTGACTTTTAAAGAACCTCCTTCATATTGCACCAAGTAAAAATTTGGAATCCTATAGGGAGCCCAAATATTAACCCAGGGACTTGATTTGAACAAACTTGAATCTGAGCCCAAAAGAGATGTTGTATACCAAATATGAAAGGATTCTGACCTGTGGATCTGAAGAAGAAGATTTTTAAAGAAATTTCCTCATATTGCACTCAGTTAAACTGTGGGCTCCAATAGAGAGCCCAAATATCTCAGGGATCCGATTTGAACAAACTTGCATCTTATCACCCTAGAGATATTGTATACCAAATATGAAAGCATACTGACAGGGGGGATCTGAACAAGATGTTTAAAGAAATATCCTCATATTGCATTATGTTAAATTTCGGGCTCCCATAGGGGTTGGGGGGGGGGGGGGGGAGGGGCGGGGAATATTAACTCGAGGGATGCAATTTGAACAAACTTGAATCTGACACCCCTAGAGATGTTGTAAACCAAATATGAAAGGATTCTGACAGGTGGATTTGAAGAAGATTTATAAAAGTTGTCCCCCATATTGCACTAAGTTAAAAATCTGGACTCCTGTATTGAGCCCAAATATTAACAAAGGGGCTTCATTCTAACAAACTTGTATCAGAACATTTACCACCATGGATGCTGTAAACCAAATATCAGACAATTCTGGCCATTGGTTCTAGAAAATTTTTTTTCTTCTTTAATTTTTGCAAATATGCTGACTCTGCAGTTTTTCAATTGGATTACAAACCTTTTTATCTGTTTGAAATGTACAATCAGCCCTGGCTTGTTCTTCATGAATGGCTGCATCAATTTCCTCGATAGGGTCTGGATGGGCAGAAAAACTCTAGAAATTAAGAAAATAATAAGGTAAGGCTATTGAAAAAAAGTTTTTCCGGCACCTCCCTTGTATTGAAAATCTGCCTTTTTTAAATCTGAATATCTCTTCACTAATACTATTTTACACTTGTAAGACAAAAATTTAAACAACTACATGTTGTTGGACAGAGCTCGTGATACAGGCCTAACAAGATCTGGAATATCACAGATATTGTTAAAATGAACGTGTCAATGACACTGTAGCTCTACTTGTTAAGACATGTACATGTATAGTATGTGACACAGCAATGACAAACATCTAGGTAATGACCTGATAACAAAGGTACATATAAAGTATTGTAACGGTCTGTACATAAATACTGACTGTAGCCTGTAACAAATGTATAGGCAAAGTATTGTAAAGGTGGGCGACAGTCAGATGCTGAACTAGAAAAGAAATCTTTGAGTCCCAGGAGTGGGTCTGACTGAACCCCAAAATATTTGTTCTCATAGTACAGTGATAACAAAGGCACCCAAAACACTCGTTCCTGTCCCAAGGTGATAACAAAGGTACCCAAAAAGTTTCATGAAGATCGGTTCATAAATACAGACCCTAGCCTGAGCTGTATTGACACGTGCACTTACTGTGTATAAGTAGCACAAATAAATCAAAGTTCATCTAATTTGCATAATTTTTGCACAAGAAAAAAAACCTGTATTATATGTGATGTATTCCATATTACTAAATATTCATACAAAAATTTATTCAAATCAGAACTTTCATACAGAAGTTCTGTACAAAAAACTGATTGCACTAACTAAAGTACAAAATGACTGCTGGTGGTCATCTTGAATTTTGGACCACACCCAAAAACACTCATTCTCATCCCACGGTGATAACAAAGGTACCCAAAAAGTTTCGTAAAGATCGGTTCATAAATACGGCCTCTAGTCCGAGCTGTATTGAATTGTTGATGGACAGACAGCCAGATGGCCAGACGGATGACAGTCGACTGGCCATGGCATAATCTCAAATTTGACTTACGTCAAAGTTGAGGTAATAAAATGAAGTACAATGCATTAAGATGAGTTGGGGCGTGGTAAAATGTAAAATATTGATGTGCTGACTGCACGCACAAATCTCCCTGACAAGCATAGAAATTTCCCTGACATGTCACTAAAATCTCCCTGACAGGTCACCAAAATCTCTTGGACAGTCATATTCAGAGTTTACAGGTCTGATCAGTGTATGGTGCAGATACTAATTCAGTGGATAAAAAACACAATTTATAAAACAAAAATATAAAAAAAGACATATTTTTAACAAAACAAGCCTGGCAGTTACTTCAATATATTTTCAAGAACCTTTGATAACTTCTTTGTAAGACAATCTCACTTTCAAGGCCTGGAATTTCAATATGAAAGTTCAGGCACTTTTAAGTATGTCCATCTACACTTTATGAAATCTTGATAAAATCCAATGTCAAGATATGATGCCTTTTGTCTGCAAAACTACAGAAATGTCACATTTTAAGCTATTAATTTTTTGGAGAAAACATGCCATCTCAAAATTATTAGAGTCAAGGAGTACAAATTTGTCATTTATCATTCGAACTTTTAGGTGAAAATTCAAAGCAGAATATGATTGGATATATATTACAAGCATTTTTGTTCTAAAAAACAGACGAGGGAAGGAGGCATTTTTTTCTTCTCTTCTTTCCTCTTCTTAATCCTATGAATTTTAAATTATCAGTTCTTTTATTTGGAAGTCTTTCTGCTTGTTGAACACTAATATGGCTCTTTCAAAATAACAATTAACAAGACTGTGAAAGTGCCAATTTAAACAAAATCAAGTTAGGCCTATTGAAAAAAATTCTTGTTTCTCAAACTATTTTATCCCAATCTCACGATGAGGGAGGGAAGCTTTTTATTTTTGTAATTTTTTTTTATATTTTTGTTAATCCACAAATAGTCTTGAAAATAGGTGGTATTAAAAATTTAACTACTTAAACTGTTGTGTGGGGAAAAAAAAATTTCTGAAAATTTCCCAGTGTAGTTGTAAATTTAACCAACTATATCTTGTTTGATACAGCTCAGCAAGCTCTGTCAAACAAGATATAGTTGTTCAAATATTTATCTCCAAAAGGGTAAAATAAGGAAGAGTTTTCCAGGAAATAAAAAAGGATGAGGAGCTTTTCAATGAAAAGGGAGGTGCCTGACAACCAAATATTTTCTTTTTTAATAGCTTAATATATACATTGGAAAAATAAGAAATTATTTTGAGCTGAAAATATAATGCAAATGGGTTAACAGGTTCAACTCAAATTAAATCTTTACTACTGTCCTGAAACAATCTCAAATAACAACAAATAAAACTCATAAAAAAATGTGATAAGCTTACTTCTTTAATTTCAGCTGAAAGTTCTTCATTTGGACTTGTACCTGTCGCTTTTCTTGCTGTATCCAGCAGAGCTTTTGCTTTATCTCTGATCTGTTTTGTTCGATCTTTGCTATCTTCTAATTCTTTCTAAAAAATATAAACTTGTTTTGAGTTTCAAAAATCACTGACAGAAAGATATTCTTTCAATGAATGCCAACACAGAATTACACAACACACTTTATACAATTATATGCAACAAAATATTCCACAATTTAGTTATAATTTTCTTCTTAGAAAATTCAAATAAAAATATGATAAATTTTAAGTAATTTGTATATTTTTTATACTTACCAATGGCCCAGACTAGCTGGTGCCACAAATTAATCCAGGGCCAAACACAAATTTTGCCCCCCAATCTCCAAAATTTGCATGCAAAACCAAAAAAATTAAGTCCTAGATGGTCCTCCATACTTTTGTGATCTGCGCATGTGCAGTATCAAGGAAGGTACCAAAATTGGTGCCAACCAACATTCTTTCTAAAGTGCCTGCTAAATGTTATAATCAGCAGGGATGTATGATTGCCCACCCATGGGAGGGCAATCCGTGCCTGGGCCATTACTAACTACTTTAAATTTATGTTTTTATACCACAACCAATGGCGCAGACTAGCTGAATCGTAAAATTGGCTGGTGGGCCTAGGACTTACAAGGAAAATTCAATCTCTCAATTACTTCAGTAAAGGATAGCTCCTACAGGAGAATAGAAGACAAAGGAATTATATATGTCTTTCTCTTTTACGAGAATAGAGAAAGACATAATATATAATTTCTCCATTTAATGCCAGCATAACCCATTATGCTAATTCGGTGAAGGTAACCAACATATAAAGCTAGTCCAGAGAATGAGATGCTTTATACTCATTTAAAAGTGTCCGAGGATTGTATATTAACACTTGTTTGACACGCAACATATACAAATGCTTCACAGTGAGCTACACTTTAAAAACAGTGCATAAATGAGACAAAGTTATTGCTTCACACTGAGCTACACGTTAAAAATACTCAGTACCGACGCAGGGCTACTGTCACTGGATGAGGTATTCCCTTGCTTTTCACTATAAAGACAGATGATCATAAGGGAAAAAAACAGTCCCCCCCCCCCTTCCCTTGTTCGGATGTAAAATTCCTCAGAACGAAGAGGGCAGCGGAATGCGTCAGTACTCGAGCAGACTGCCTAAAGACCTTATAGATGTAACATTAATGGACGACATTCTCAGCAACAGAAAGAGGACCCAAAGATCTAAGGTCACTGGAGATGGACTCTAAATGTCTCAGGTAAAACTTGGTAAATGAAGAGAGCTGTGTCCAGTAAGCAACCTACATAAGATCAGTAATGGCTATACTGTTAGAATAAGCCCAAGAAGTAAACAGCACTCTAACCTCGTGCGCTGAAATCTTGTTGACAGAACATTAATCCGTTGATAAGATTTTTGTAGGCAATACGTATTGCCAACTGAATCCATCTATCGACTAGGGATGGGATGATACATATCTCGATACACATCTCGATACACCATTCACGATATGATTGCGTATCGCGATATTGCTATTGCTATTGCTGTGTCACCGTATATATGGACGTAGAGTACAGAAACAGGGAAACAACGATACTTGATATGTATCTGCCTACCTGGACAGTCCTTCGATTTTGGGAAACAATGGCGAGCGATATTTAGCTCACCTCAAATTGGACTCACACATGCGATCATCCCCCAATTGAAGTCGTCACTACATTTCATTGTCGGGGCAGTTCATATCGTTGTCTCGTGGATGATATGCAATGTACAACGAAATCAAATTGTGTGTTTTATGTTTGACCGGTGTAATAAAATTAGAAAATGAAAGTGTCAATGACACTGTAGCTCACCTTGACAAACTTGAACTTGGTAAGTTATAAATGAAATGGCAAAATTGAAGATCATTGGGACCAATGTCAGTTTTTTTGCCAGTGGCAACATTTTTTGACAAAAACCGAAGAAAATCGATAGCTCCCATCTAGAGGCCTCCCCAAACAAGCATGCCAGGTTTCAAAGCCATCCGATCATAAATGTGCCCTGTAGGGTGTACAAAAGGGAAATATTGTGGTCTGACTAGACTAAATTTTAAGAACGTTGGCCGTGGCAACATTTTTTGACGGAAATGGAAGAAAATCGATAGCTCCTATCTAGAGGTCACCGTAAATAAGCGTACCAGGTTTCAAAGCAATCTAATCATAAATGAGCCCTGTAGGGTGAGCCAAAGGGAAATATTGTGGTCTGACTAAACTAAGTTCTAAGAATGTTGGCCGCGGCAACATTTTTGGATGGAAATTGAAGAAAATCGATAGCTCCCATCTAGAGGTCACCCCAAACAAGCATGAAAGGTTTCAAAGCAATCCGATCATAAATGTGCCCTGTAGGGTGTGCCAAAGGGAAATATTGAGTCTTCTGACTAAACCAAGTTCTAAGAACGTTGGCCGCGGCAACATTTTTTGATGGAAATTGAAGAAAATCGATAGCTCCCATCTAGAGGTCTCCCCAAACAAGCATACCAGGTTTCAAAGCAATAAAATCATAAATGTGCCCTGTAGGGTGTGCCAAAGGGAAATATTGTGGTCTGACTACACTGAGTTCTAAAAACGTTGGCCGCAGCAACATTTTTGACGGAAATTGAAGAAAATCGATAGCTCCCATCTAGATGTCACCCCAAACAAGCATGCCAGGTTTCAAAGCAATCCGATCATAAATGTACCCTGTGGGGTGTGCCAAAGGGAAATATTGAGTCTTCTGACTAAACTGAGTTCTAAGAACGTTGGCCGCGGCAACATTTTTTGACAGAAATTGAAGAAAATCGATAGCTCCCATCTAGAGGTCTCCCCAAACAAGCATACCAGGTTTCAAAGCAATCTGATCGTAAATGTACCCTGTAGGGTGTGCCAAAGGGAAATATTGAGGTCTGACTAAACTAAGTTCTATGAACGTTGGCCGTGGCAACATTTTTTGCCGGAAATTGAAGAAAATCGATAGCTCCCATCTAGAGGTCACCCTAAATAAGCGTATCAGGTTTCAAAGCAATCAAATCATAAATGTGCCCTGTAGGGTGTGCCAAAGGGAAATATTGTGGTTTGACTAAACTAAGTTCTAAGAACGTTGGCCGCGGCAACATTTTTTGACGAAAATTGAAGAAAATCGATAGCTCCCATCTAGAGGTCACCCCAAACTAGCATAAGAAGTTTCAAAGTAATCTGATCATAAATGCGACCTGTGAGGTGTGCCAAAGGAAATTGTGGACGTACGTACTAACGTACGTACGTACGTACGCCGACGGACGAGAAGTGATGGCAATAGCTCAGCTTGACTTTGTCAAGTTGAGCTAAAAATCTATATACGCATTATTGGTGTTTGTGTTTTTATTCTCCAATACTCCATGGACCAAGGTAAAAAGGACAAATGCAACGTTGACATACCCAAAATGTGAAGTTTTAGGATTATTTGTCATGCTTCAAACACGTTTCCAGAAACGTCAGAATTTTCTGAGAAACAGCCAGTAACAGCCTGAGTTACATCCCCTGAGTGAGCTGTCCCACCAACTTCCCAAATCCACAGCCTCCCTCGATAAAAATCACAGCTGAAAAGCTTGCTTGTCACAGTGAACCCGGTTTGCATGAAGTCCCACATCAGCCACTCTGGCGTTTTCATTCCATGAAACATTTTTATTAAAACCTGATCACCAAGTGAGACCGGGCCTCACCTGGTTACGACACGATACAGGCCGGTTTCGTGCTGGGTCGTTCTGTTTCGTAACTTGACGAGGTTGCTATTGTTGATGTTTTCAAAATCGTCTGCACGGTGTATTTGCTCCCTTGATGTGCAACCACGATAACTGAATGACTCTGTGTGCGAATCGAAATGACAAAATGCTTTTCTGTCAAATTATCAATGCTATTTGCGCCGTGATTCGTGATGCGACACTGCTCATTTGTCTCCCTGGGTTTGCCTGGAGGTATGGCGAAAGTTGTTGGCTTTTATTAGTGAATACACACACCTAGTTGTGATGTAGGCTCCCAGTTGACATACAACTATGTCCTGCGAGGCCCCAACACACACTTTGTCTGGGTGATAAAACTGTATCGCGATCCCGCGATATTTGGCCTCTGTATCGGTGCACGTATCGTGACGGGTCATATCGTGATGCATCGGTGTATCGGTGAATCGTCCCATCCCTACTATCGACAGAATGAACAGAAATATCTTTTCTGTTAGAAATCAAAGAAAGAAAGAAACGTTTTCTTCCCTTTCTAATAAAATCTGATCGACATTTATAAATGCGCATTGCTCTGACTGGACACAGCAAAGGTCTACGGTTATCCGAGGACGGTAAAGCCTTAATGACAATAGGTTCCGGCCACTCATTCGGAATCTGATTCTTAGTCAGAAACCCCACTTCCACAGTAAGGGTAATAGCATTACCCACACTATGGTAATGAGATTCATCAACAGATAATGCATGAAGTTCACAGACTCTTCTAGCAGTTGCAAAGGCAAAGAGAAATGCCGTTTCATAGGTCAAGAATTTGAACTCTACAACGTCTAATGGCTCAAAAGGAGCTCTTAAAGCTTCAACAGAACCCAAGCCAAATTCCACTTAGGAATTAATCTGAGGGTTCTCGGTCTATTAATAGAGAAATTTCTAACTGGCTTGGAGAAAGAAGTATCCCATCCAATAGCCAAGTTATCATGATGAGTGTAAGTGTCTGATAACATAGACTTATAGCCCTTAATAGTGACAGGCTGTTGTTTGAGTTTGTCAAACAGGTAGACCAGGAAATTGACAATCTGTGTAATGGACGCAACACATACATATATAGACTGGTCTGTACACCAACGGAAGAAAACCCTCCACTTCGTTGTGTAATTCAGTGAAGAGGAGGCCCTCCTACAGTTAGAAATTGTGTCCACTGCTCACCCTGTAAAATGTTTTTCGTGCAAGAAGGACTGCACAACGGAAATACGTGAAGGTTGAGACCTTCCGGGTTGTGATGCAGTGCGTGTGACTTCCCCTGATAAAGAAGATCCTCTTGTGGAGGAAGCTACCGGGGAATGTCCCATAACAGACACCTGAGACGATTGATGCAAGGTTTCTGTGACGACAGAGGTGCTACTAGTAAGATTTTGCAGTGAGGCTGTTTGATCTTTTACAGAATCTGCTGAATCAACGGAGCTAGAGGATATGCATATCCTACCATCCCGCCCAATGAGGTCGACAGAGCGTCTACTGCGTACGCTCAATGATCTGGGCATGGTGACATTACGTCAGTAACTGATTGTTTAGGTGTGTCACAAAAAGATCTATCATGGGACGATCCCACTGGTAGCAAATCTGCTTGAATATTCACTTGTGAGAGTCCACTCCAATGGCAACAGGCGACCTTTCCAAGAGAGTGAGTCTGCTAATACGTTCAGACGACCTGGTATATGATGGAAAGAGAGATGAACATAATGATTCAGAACGAATAAGAGAATATTCTCCGTTAATTCGCATAACAGAATCGAGTAAGTGCTGCCTTGGTTCCTGGGGTAAGCAACTACTGTCGAGAATTTGAACATGGACATTCACTATTTGACGAATCCAATGTTGTAGTGCTAACCAGATTGACATCATCTCCCTGATGTTCATGTGTTTTTCCAGGAACCGAGAGTCCCAATGACACTGGCACTTCAAGTCTGCGGGACTTGGGACACTCCCCGGCCTGTCTGACTCGTATCTGTCATAACTGAGAAAGCTGGATCCGGCAGTTGAAGTGGAACTCCTTGAGTTAACCACTGAAGATCTGCCCAAATCTGAACTTTTTGTTTTACTAGGTCCGTTAAAACAATACTGGTTTCGAGAGAATGCGTCTTCACACTCCAGTTCTGAGTAAAGAATATCTGGAGGAGACGCGAGCATTGGCAGCCCAACGGAATAAGATCTGCAGCTGCTCCGCACAGCCCCATCAAATGCATAAGCTCCCTCGCTGTTACTGCATCTGAATTTAGACAAAAGCGAGCATAACAACTGACTAATTTCACTCTGGGTAATGGCAGACGAACCACATTGTTGCGAGTCTCGAAGCTCATTCCTAAGTGAATGAACGACTTGGACAGAGCTAGATCTGACTTTTCCTCATTTACTATGAAACAGAGACGTCGGAACAATTATAGCAGACTCTGAACATCGTTCTGAAGAATAATTCTGTTGAATGTTGTCCGAGTAAGCCGACGTTACCGCAGAAATGAGCTCGGAAGTATGACATTACCAAATTCATTATTCGAATGAAAGCCCACGGAGCCAGGTTCAGACTGAAGCACATTGCTCTGAACTGATAAACCTTTCCTTGCAGGCCAAACTGCAGGTATTTTCTGAATGCCAGATGTACCAGGACATGAAAGTAAGTGTCCTTTAGATCTATGCTTGCCGCATAGTCAGCCACTCGAATGCTCACTCTTACTGACCGAATGGTTTCCATATAGAACTTTGGAGCCAGGATCAGCTTGTTTATCCAGTTCAAGTCTATTACCGCTCAGAACAAGCTGTCTGGCTTCGGCACGAGGACCGGTGACTGTAAAAACATTGAGAATTTTGATTCTTGATGACCTCTATTGCTTCCTTTAATAAAAGAACTTGTACCTCCGCTAGGAGAGACTCTTTTTTGAAAGGATCCACCGGAAGATTTGTCCAACGCAGACATCTTGTTAGTGGGGGTTTTGCTTGGAATGATAGCTGTAGGCCTTCCGAGACTACACTTTTCACCAACTAATCTTTCATGACTGCTATCCAGTTTCTCGCGAAGTTTGATAACCTTCCACCAACTGGCAAGCAATAGAGGTCTTGATCATCACCTGTAGGACTTACGAGGCTTACGGGAGGAGAAACTATGTCCTCCCCACGAAGAACCTCGTCCCACCGGCTTGGGGGTGTCTGACCGATAGTCATGATCAGACCTACGCCCCTTTCCCGAGTAGCTGTACTGACGACCTCCGGGGTAATTATAAGAGGGTTTCTTGTACACTCGCGAGGAGTTCCCTTTAGATGATTTAGATTTTGAACGTCCTCGCTTACCCCAGTCTGCTGAAGCATGTTGTTGAGACGCCGACTTCAAACGCAGAGCACTGTAAGCTTTCTAGGTAGCCTGCTCATAGACTAACGATAGCTTGTCGTCAAACAGAGTATGTCCGGAGACCGGAGCGATTTCGAGAGAGCTTTTCACCTTGTCATCTATAAGTGATGACGACGCAAGGGCAGCATCATGTCTGATTAACTCAAAATTTGTCACTGTCAGGGCGTAGTTGTACATGGCATACATGACTGCCCTGGAAAGAACTCTAAGCGAGAAGCAAACATCCTCAAATCGTCAGCCCATTAAGACATTGCGCCATAGCTTTGGTAAGGTGATCTGCGTAGAACATCGTATCCAGATTCGCTCTATTTGATGAAATAGCACATTCCATCATGGAGAGCATATGATGAATGAAGCTGGTAGGGATATATCTAAATCCCTGGCCTGCTCATCAAAACGCAGAGGAGCTCTCTGGCCAACTTCTCCAACTGTTTTAAATGAACGTGGTCCAAGGAACAGTATATTTATGGAAGATGTCGATAAGAAGCCGCCTTTCCTCTTAGCACTAGAGAGGTTAAATATGGTGTCGTCGACATGGCCGAAGGCCTGCGACACATGTCTAGATTGTATGGGGGAAGGAAAGAACTTCCTCTTTTTCCTCTGCATGAAGTCTATGTCTAAAGACGACAACGGTTTCCCCCTAGTTGTCGCAGCTTGATAATCAGGTGAAACAAATGCAGGATAGTACTGATGGATAAATTCCATCACTACCATATGTTGTTCCGAAAGGGAAGGGTAATCCTCTTCCTTGTCCCTTTCACCATCCGACTGAATCAGCTGTGACATTCGGACAATCGCATCTGTTTGTGCAGCTGAATGGACCGACCCAGCACCATCCGACAGCGTACTACTGGAGTCTGCTCTTGCACTTGCTGCGAACACCTGTGCAATCTGCAACAGCAAGTCCGTTACCAAGGCTTGAGGAATAGCGGTTTTCTGTTTTTTAGCTGCTTGCTGCCCCTGGGACACAGTCTCAGACATGGATCTCTTCTCCAAATGTCTCGATGATCGAAGCCTCGGCTCCCTAGCTACCGGATGGTCCGACTTCATGGGCGAAGGCTGGCTCTATCGATGCACAGCTGGCTGGATATCCAAAGTCGGGTAGCTAGGATGTGGTTGTGTGTGCTTTTGAATCATAGCGGAGGAAGCCGTGACTGTAGCCGAGGCCGGCTGCAGTCTAGACTGAGTGTCCCAAATAGCAGGTGTGGACGTATGGTCTGGCTGGTACATGTTTCTCAAAACTACATTTGGTCCCAAATGTTGTTGGGTTAGAGAGGGACCTCTCCCGCTGGCAGCCTTGTCAGACCTCGCTGAGCCTCCCGAAAAGAAACCTGCTGACTTCCTCCCTATTTCCGTTGTCGCTGGGAGAGCTTTTGATTTTAAGGTGCTCGCTCTACCCAAATCAACACTTCCTTCAACCGCAATGGATTTACCCAGTGTCATGTCTCCCACAGACGGAGTAACAGCTTCACTGGTCGAGCTAGCTGCTTGCAAGGAATTAAGAACACTAACTAGAGGCCTTATTCATTGCTTAATATTCATGAGCACCTTTGCAGCTAACTCTGTTTGCTCACTTTTGGTGGGTGTCACAACACCATCACCATGTTCTTGTTTCTCAGAAAAAAAAACTGAAACACTCGAATTATCTTGCGGTGAGAGTTCCGGCATAGGAATCTCACTGCCCAGAACATACCGTGACACCTGTCTCCAACGTTTGTCATCCCAATTAACACATGTAGGACAAGAATCCGCAGAACATCGATTACAGGCAAGGTAACAAGCGTGTAAATCTGAGGAAGACTTTCTCGTCTTGCATTTAGAGCAGTAAGCTTTCATGATTGAATCAAAATACAAAGTCAATAGCACTCCTACAAACTCCACAATAAAATATATGATAAATTTTCATGAATAATTGCAATCAAAATCAAATTCGAAAAATTAAATCCAAAAAATTTTCGAAAAATTTTGAAAAAGCCTAAGTTCCTAATGGGAACATCATGAGCCCAAGAGCATCCCTATAGAGCCTAAGTGTGGACAAAATCCAAATTTTTTGAGCTACACTACAGGAATCATAATCAATGTATCCTACAATAATCCTACAGTAATATAATACTAAATACTACAAATATTTGAAGACGTTGTCAATGTAAACAACGTCAAAGAAAAAAATGGAAACAAGACATCAGGCACACAAAAAGGCCCAAAGTCAGTAACAAATTTCAATGCTACCAGATGTAATGCTAGATCTTCAAATGAAGAAAAAACGATACATTGGACAGAAGATGCAAGATCAAAATGACCCAACACCCCTAGGATAACGACGTAACCATGGGAATAAACAGAATAAACATTCTGTAATACATGTTAAACTCCCAAGAAATTTAATAAAAAATTTCAATAAAAAAAAGCCAAAAAGCTTATAAGTTTAACAGGAGGGCTTCAAGGAGGGAAAGGGAAGGAACACTTAACAAACAGTGGATAAATCATTAGCAAGAATGATGACGTCAGGCATATGTTCCAAAATTGGGAAAAATGAAAAAAATTTTAGAATTATTATAAAGTTACAGCCCTGAATGTTTCCAATCACCATTGTTCACGTCCATCATCCATTTACAGCCTTGGATCCACAAAATTTATCATTGATTTGTGTCTGGCATCCTCAAAAAAGGAGATTTAAAAGAACAGATGTCAGTTCATTGTTGCTGACTTTAGAGCCAAACAAAGAATGATGGTTTGCACCAATTACGGTACCTTCCTGGATACTGCACATGCGTAGATCACAAAAGTATGGAGGACCATCTAGGACTTAATTTTTTGGCTTTGTATGCAAATTTTGGGGATTGGGGTCAAAATTTGTTTTGGGGCCTGGATTAATTTGAGTTAGCACCAGATAGTCTGGGCCATTGGTTGTGGTATAAAAATAGTAACATCTTAACCCTTTACTTAATGTGTCAATCAAAAATGAGTAGTGCTGCATATAAAGTTGGTGTTTAATTCAACCAACAAAAATTCTTGTTTCTTGGGTACCTTCCTTGTCATTGAAAATCTGACAAATCACTGGGTTTTTTTTTTAACTGAAAAGCTCTTTGGTGATGTTATTTTGCACTTCAAGGACTACAAATTTAACTAACTATGGGTATATATGTCAAACAAGATATACTTGGTTAATTTTTCAAGTGCAGTATGGAGCATTTTCAAAGTTTAAAACATTTTTTCCACAGAATAATGTCAGGAGTTAAATAAATAATTTCAACAGTTTACAGCATTGTTTTGTTGACTATCTAAAACAAGAGGCCCCAAGGAGCCTTAATCACTCACCGGACAAAGTGGTTCAAAAAAGTATTTGAGGTAACATTCAGTTAGACATGGTTCATCAACACTACAAAGGAATGAAGTCATGCATACCAAATTTTATGGAACTAGGGACATGGCTTGAACAAACCTGAATCTTACCCCCCTAAGGATACTGCATACCAAATATCAAAAGCATTCATCTTCTGGATCTGAAGAAGATGATTTTTAAAGAAAATTCCTCATTGTGAACTAAGTTATCATTTGGGCTCCCCCAGTGAGCCCAAAAACGAACCCAGGGACTTGGCTTGAACAAACTTGAATCTCACCCCCTGAGGATACTGCATGCCAAATATCAAACCATTCAAACTGCTGAATCTGAAGAAGAAGATTTTTAAAGAAAAATTCCTCATATTGACTAAGTTATAATTAATAATATATAAGCCCAAATATGGACCCAGGGACTTGGCTTTACCAAACTTGAATCCCCCCCCCCCCCCCCCCCCCAGGATGCTACACACCACATATCAAAACATTCCGACTGCTGGATCTGAAGAAGAATATTGTTTAAGAAAATTCCTCATTTCAAACTAAGTTACAATTCAAGCTCCCACAGTGAGCCCAAATATGGACCTAGAGACATGGCTTGAACAAACTTGAATGTCCCCCCCCCCCCCTCCCCCCCCCCCAAGGACCAAATTTCAAAACATTCTGAATGCTGGATCTGAAGAAGAAGATTTTTAAAGAAAATTCCCCATTTTGTACTAAGTTATCATTCGGGCTCCCACAGTGAGCCCAAGTATGGACCTAGGGACATGGCTTGAACAAACTTGAATCTCACCCCCTAAGGATGCTGCATACCAAATATCAAAACATTCCGACTGCTGGATCTGAAGAAGAAGATTTTTAAAAGAAATTTGCCTGAAATGCACTAAGTTCAAATTTGGGCTCCTATACTTAGCCCAAATATGAACTCAGGGGGCCCATTCAAACAAACTTGAATCAGATCTATCCCACAAACTTGCATAACAAATATCAAAAGATTCTGCCTGCTGGATCTGGAGAAGAAGATTTTTTAATGAAATTGCCCTGAAATGCAACAAGTTCGAATTCGAGCTTCTATAGTGAACCCAAATATGAATCCAGGGAGCTGATTTGAACAAACTTGAATCAGATCCACCCCACAATGTTGCATACCAAATATCAAAAGATTCTGCCTGCTGGATCTGGAGAAGAAGATTTTTTAAGAAATCCGCCTGAAATGCACTAAGTTCGAATTCGGGTTTCTATACTGAGCCCAAATGTGAATCCAGGGAGGCGATTTGAACAAACTTGAATCAGATCCACCCCACAATGTTGCATACCAAATATCAAAAGATTCTGCCTGCTGGACCGTCCTGGAGAAGATTTTTTAAGAAATTTGCCTGAAATGCACGGAGTTCAAATTTGGGCTTCTATAGTGAGCCCAAATATGAATCCAGGGGGCCGATTTGAACAAACTTGAATCAGATCCACCCCATAATGCTGTATACCAAATATCAAATGATTCTGCCAACTTGTGCGGGAGAAGAAGATTTTTTAGTAATTTCTCTAATATACAAAGGGTGCTATCAGAGTTATGTATGCCCCCTATGGAGCCACAAGTGGGCATGTCCAATTCATTTGAACAAACTTGAATTGACATATTGTAATGAACATCCGTACCAAGTTTCAAGCAAATCGACCTAGCGCTTTCAGAGAAGTCGTTTGAAAAATGTTCACGACGCCAGGCGACGACGGACAGCAAGTGATAAGTTTAGCTCCCTTCGGTGAGCTAAAAAACTAGATTACTAAACTAAATTATAAACTAGAGGTAAAATTTTCTAATAAATTAGGAGAAACAGAATTTTTCTACTGGCATCATATTTTGGTCTTTTTTCAGATCCTGCTTCTAAAACATATCTTATGACACCATTGTACTGAGCTCGCTGACCTCATTCCAATGAGGAAACATAATTTAGGTTTTTTAAGAAAACAATAAACATTTCCTAGTTATTATTGTGTCATCTGTAAGTTGTGTTAAGCAAATGGTTCATCAATGAAGGCCTATTTCCTATCGGATTTATACCAGTTTGTAATTACAGCTGTTGGTTAATCATAATATTTATATAGCATATTTCTGAGGAGAAACAACAACCTCTGACCTCTGGAAGTACTACTTACTTGGATATGCACAACAACCTCCGACCTCTAGAAGAAGTACTTACTTTGAGTAAAGTTCATAAAAGAGACACAAAATTCTTTGATGCTTGATGGACAAAAAGAAACAAGTTAACAGATAAATAAAAGAAAACCAGATGCCCCAAGGGACATGAGTTGCTCACCTGAGAATGTTGTTCAAAGAAGGATCTATTAAAGATGATATCTCATCTTCTACTAAGCAGCCCAAATATTAATCCATGAACTTGATTTGAACAAACCTGAATCTGATGCTCCCAAGGACGTTGGTATACCACATATCAAAATATTGTGACTGGAGTATCGAAAGAAAATTTTTAAAGAATTTTCCATATAATGCACCAAGTTAAAATTTGGTAGCCTAAATATTAACCTGCAGACTTGCTCTGAACATATTTGAATCTGATTTCTATAATGATGCTGAATTTTCATAGATTTTGACCAGCAGGTCTGAAGAAGACGTTTGAAGATTATTCTTCATACTGGACTAAGTTAAAATTCTGGCTCCCACATGCATCCAAAATTTTAACCCTGATTTGAACAAATCTGAATCTAACCCCCTAAGGATGTTGTATACCAGATATCAAAAGAGTCTAATGGGTTTCTGGAAGAGAAGATTTTTAAATGATACTCCTCATATTGCACTAAGTTAAAATTCATGCTCCAATAGAAAGTGCAAATATGGACCCAGGGACTTGATTTGAACAACTTCAATCTGACCCCTCGGAGGAAAAAAATTTGACTGGAGGATCAGAAGAAGTTGTTTAAAGTTAAAACTCCCACAGAGAACCTAAATATCAATCTAGGGACTTGGTTTGACCAAACTTGAATCTGCCCCCATAATGATGTATACCTAATATCAAAATGTTCAGGCTGGTGGTTTGGGATACAGAGATTTTCAAAGATTATACCTTATTTTGGAGTAAGTTGAAATTTGGGGTTCCATAGGGAGCTCAAATACTAACCCACACACATTACTGGAAGAAATTTGAATACCAAATATCAAAAGATTCTAACTTGTGGTTCTGGAGGAGATTTAAAGAATATTTCTCACACTGTACTTAGTTAAAATTGAGGTTCCCATGGGGAACACAAATATAAATCCAGGAACTTGATCTGAATAACTTACTATACTATGTCCCACTGGCAGTACTGAGATATAGGGCACTTCACTAGCACTTAGTTGACGAAGTATTAATATGAATTTGGGGTAGATTGTATGTCTTGTTTATGTTCCTGTTGTATATGTTCTATTTGGTAAATGCTGAACATCAGTTTCTGCGCCATTAGATGGCGGGCTAGCCCATACACCCCCCTCAAACCAAACTACAAATTGCTGTCAGACACAATCTGGGTGCCTTTGAAGACCACGTCCGGCATTGTAGAAATGCTGAGGTATCACTCCCTTGGCATCCAAATTATCCAAATATGAATTGTTTTCCAGGACCCACAGATCCCAAACCAATGGGTGGCAGACACACCCTCCCATACCCACACCCCTGGCTCAGGCCTATGACCTTTGGGACTTTGGACCCCAACATCTTACTTAGTCCCCCCAAATTAGACACACAGTGAACCTTTGGGCGTATTTGCCAGCCACACAATGTATCTCTTGTGAGAACGGAAGTAGGGCTGGGCTGTATTGAAATTTGTGTTTTGGTTTTGTTTCGGTTCCGGTTTCACACAAAAACTTGATTTTGGTTCGGTTTTCAAAAATATATTGTAGAAATCCACAGTTTGGAGGGTAATGTACACATAAAATGAGTCTGACCACTCTTCTCAGCTAATGGACATATTGTGGTGGGCTATTGTAGTGAGCTACAGTGGGTATCTGGGGAGCCCCCCCATCCCACCCCCCACCCCCCCCCACCCACCCAAAAAAAAAATCCCATTTGCTCCTCCCATGCCCAGATTTGAAAAGGTTTTTTTTTATTTCCTGCCCTCAGTACAAGTACAGTACTCTCAGTCCTGAGATCCTACACCCCCCCCCCCCCCCCTTCCCCCCCCCCCCCCCCCCCCCCACAAACTCTTCACCCACATGGTCCCCCAGGATTTCAAACTATGCTATGGCTCCATCACTGGTGGGATCTTCATTGTTCTGTCAGTGAGATTTGGGGCCTTGTCAAGATGCAAAAATTTACAAGAAAAGCTACATTTTAGCAAAAATCAAAATTTCCTTATTTTTTAAGGAGTCGCGACTCGCTAAGCTCTCACCCTGGTTTTGGTGGATAATATGCAATTGTTGTGCTTATTTTGGTAATTATCATATCTCTTAATGAAAGTGTCAGTGACACTGTAGCTCAACTTGTTTAAGACATGTACATGTATAGTGTGTGACACAGCAATGACAAACATCTAGGTAATGACCTGATAACAAAGGTACATGCAAAGTATTGTAATGGTCTGTACATAAATGCTGACCGTAGCCTGTAACAAATATATAGGTAAAGTATCGTAAAAGTGGGGGTGACAGATGATAAACTAGAAAAGAAATCTTTGAGTCCCAGAGTGGGTCTGACTGAACCCCAAAAAATTTGTTTTCATAACATAGTGACTACAAAGGCACCCCAAAACACTGATTCCTGTCACAAGGTGATAACAAAGGTATCCCAGACTCTAGCCCGAGCCGTATTGACATGTGCACTTACTGTGTATAAGTAGCACTGAATAAATAAAAGTTGAACTAATTTGCATAATTTCTGCACGAGAAAAAAACCTGTATTACATGTGATGTATTCCATGTTACTAAACATTCCTACAAAAATTTATTCAAATCAGAACTTTCATACAGAAGTTCTGTACAAAAAACTGATTGTACTAATTTTGGTCCAAAAAGGCTGTTGGCAGCCATCTTGAATTTTGGACCACACCAAAAAATACTCATTCTCGTCCCACAGTAATAACAAAGGTACCCAAAGAAGTTTTGTAAAAATTGGTTCATAAATACAGCCTCTAGCCTGAGCTGTATAGAAGTTGTGTACAAAAACTGATTGGACCTAATTTCGGAACAAAATGGCCACTGGCAGCCATCTTGAATTTTGGACTGCACCGAGAAATATTCATTCTCATCCCAAGGTGATAATAAATGTACCCAAGAAGTTTTGTGAAGATCGGTTCATAAATACAGCCTCTAGCCCAAGCTGTATTGACACATGCACTTACTGTGTATAAGTAGCACAGAATAAATCAAAGTTCATCTAATTTGCATAATTTCTGCACGAGAAAAAAACCTGTATTATATTTGATGTATTCCATGTTACTAAACATTCATACAGAAATTTATTCAAATCAGAACTTTCATACAGAAGTTTTGAACGAAAAACTGATTGCACTAATTTTGGTACAAAATGGCTGCCGGCAGCCATCTTGAATTTCAACCCCCCCCCCCCCCCCAAAACACTCGTTCTCATCCCATGGTGATAACAAAAGTATCCAAGAAGTTTCATAAAGATCGGTTCATATATTCGGCCTCTAGCCCGAGCCATATTGGCATTTGCAGTTAAAGTGCTGAAAGTAACACTAAATAAATCAAAGTTAGTCTAATTTGCATACTTTTCGCATGAGAAAAAAACCCATATTATATGTGATGTATCCCATGGTACTAAACATTCATAAAAAAAATTATTCAAATCAGAGCTTTCATATGGAAGTTCTCAGACCGGACCCCAAAACACTCGTCCCACGATGATAACAAAGGTACCCAAGAAGTTTCATAAAGATCGGTTCATAAATACGGCCTCTAGCCCGAGCCATATAAGCGTTTGCAGTTAAAGTGCTGAAAGTAACACTAAATAAATCAAAGTTAGTCTAATTTGCATACTTTTTGCACGAGAAAAAAACCCATATATGTGATGTATCCCATGGTACTAAACATTCATAAAAAAAATATTCAAATCAGAGCTTTCATATGGAAGTTCTGCGCAAAAATCAGATTGCACCTACTTTGTACAAAATGGCTACCAGCAGCCGTCTTGAATTTTGGACTGGACCCCAAAACACTCGTTCTCGTCTCACAATGATAACAAAGGTACCCAAGAAGTTTCGTAAAGATAGGTTCATAAATACAGCCTCTAGCCCAAGTCGTGTGTATGGCGTGACAGACAGACAGACGGACAACGGGCCATGACAATACCTCAAATTTGGCTTCGCCAAAGTTGAGCTAAAAATAGACTGCCCAGTTTCAAATGGCTCCTGCTTCAAATCACAGTAAAATAAAAGGAAAACAAATCATATTTCTTGTGATTTTGATAACTATTACTGAAGTAAGTCGTGATATCATATACTAATCACTTTTATTGGTAAATCACTCACTCCAATGTTTTCACGATATCTCTCCTAATTTCGACTGCAGAGGTTCGTTTTTGACTTTGAGTTTGCCCAAACATAGAAATTGGGCGAAGTGAGCAGTGCCAAGGCAAAGATATTGCCAACTTCACTTTGCCCTCTTGGCTGATCCCTGCATTGATTCCATCTCAGTTAAGACAGGCGATTGATGTTTTTGCAGGGAGACGGTAGCATAATGGGATTTGAAAGTTTGCAATAGTGCATCTGGGGATTTGTTGTGTACACAAAATACACATGGGAAAACATGTGTTGATTATAACAACTGCTTATTGGGAATGCAGCATTAACTTGACAGTTTACACCTGACAGACCTGCAGTACTGCGCAATTCCTTAAAGTAAGTTCAAATAGTATACAAACAATTCCAAATAAGTTTATAAAAAACTTTCAGTAGTTAACAGCCATCCATTTAACAGGATATGTTCTATTTTAATTTAACCACTTTATTGTCGACAAAAAAGAGAACTGCCAATGCGCAGCGTTATCTCTAAGCATGTGACAGTTTCAGAGAGCGTGCCAGAAGTTGGCTAATTAACATAATTTACTCATCATTTTTCCCATGTGAACTTTCAGGTTTCAAAACTCAATAAATTTTATGTTTACTTCCAATCTAATTTACAATGTGCCGTTCGCAGATGATTTTGGGTCAAAGATAATTTATATTACTTTTATACCATATATTGTCAGGTAACTTTCAATACCTATTTGGATGAATATGAGCAAGTCTGAGGCTGTGCCCGGTTCAATAAATGTACTTAACGATTCTTGAATTGCATGTGTGGATTCTTACGCAAGACTTTTTAATTTTTCATATTCCTTCTGGTGGTGGTTCTGTAGATATCGTTTAAGATATAAGAAATGTGCTACCACTATCTGGGGGGATTTGTTGTCGAACCTCCTGAAGTTAGCATAAATGGCACAACGCTTACCTTTGCTCTAGATTTTAGCCTTTGACGTGTGGAATGCATGCGACTGAGGGGTCATAAACTTACCAATTCTGGAAAATTTGTTGAAACTGAAAGGCTTGGTTTTTTGTTAAGGAGGCAGTTTGATTTTGGTTTTGAAAAAAAAAAACAACCTGAATTGAAAAACCGTTAACCGCCCAGCCCTAACGGACGGACAGACGGAGAACTTCGCTAGATACCCCAAATCCTCCTTCAGAGGTCGGGGGGCATAATAACTTTATACCCATCTCTAAAAACTAAAGTGAGTAAGGGGGTTTTGTCAGCCTCTGTAAATTAAAGTGAGGCAATTATGTCCAAAGAGATTTCATCCTTAGCGGTTTCTTCGATGGGGATTTTGTATGGATACTGCCTTACAGAGTAACATCAACATGTTAGCTGAGTGAATTTGTGCTCAATATTTTCTTTTTAATATGCCATCACAATACTATTTGCAAACTAATGCAAAGGGGTGGAAAATACAGATTACTACAACTGTTAATTGATCTGTGTTGTTGTATTCCGTTGAGTTGACGAGATGAGATCGGCCAGATCAAACGAGACACCACAGGCATTGAGTTTGATCTGGCCAATCTCACCTCGCCAACGAGATGGAATACAACACAGATCAATTGACTGTTATTTATTTATTTATGTTTAAGGTCACATATTTATGCACAATGGCTAATCATGACCGTGACAGTTTTACAGGTGGAGGAAGCCGGAGTACCCGGAGAGAACCACCGAGCAACAACGAGCAGCTGCCAGCTCCCCAACATCGTAACTCCGCACTGCAGCACAGGCAGGGTTAGATTGGTTGAAGACATGCGTACCATCAACGTGCAGTACGCCTTAGTACACGGCGTCATCGTGCCCCCACATGGGCAATGGGGGTGAAGTGTCTTGCCCAAGGACACAATGCGGTTGCCGCAGGTGGGATTCGAACCGAGGACCTCTCGGCTTGCAGCCTGCACCTCTACCTACTGAGCCACCGCGCCCCCCAATTGACTGTTGTAGTAATTTGTTTATTATATGACAATTAGTATTTTAAACTGATCACAACACCTGAAAAATATATATATACAGTAATAGAGAAGACATATCATAAATAAGGAGCCAAATTCAAGTAATTCTGTATTCTTAGCATGAAGACTATGCTATTTGGATGTAACAAGTTCCCAATTTTTAAGGCTAGTCCAGACTAAGACCCAAAACCAAAAATTAGGATGGTGTATATGAGAATGAGAGGATATTCTCCACAAACATACTCCATATACGATAAAACACAAGCTGTATCCAGAATATAATCTACAGACAAAACAGCTTCACTCATATTTACACCCTTATCAAGCTGGAGGAGAGGTAAAAAAATCACCCCCCCCCCCCCCACCACCTTTTTTGAAGGAAATTTCTTCAAAAACAAAGGAATCTGGAATCAGTAAAAGTGGTACCAAATAATAATACCAGTAATTAATATCACCTGCTTGTAACGTATACCGAAGTCGGCATATGTAGATAGGTCGAAAACCGGTGATATAATAAAATAGCATACACAAAATGGAACGAGCTATGATTAACATACTCGCATGTCCCGTATGTATATGCCTCGAGCCACTAGCTGCAGGTTAATCCAACTTGGTAAAGGCTGGGAGTGCCTCCATGGAACAGCTTGAACATTCGAAGTCGGACCGCTAGTCTGGGTCTAACATGCTTCGTCGATGAAGCAGAGGAAGAAGCCATAGCTGCAACTGGCCCAGCTGCAGTGTGAAAGGAGCGTCCAGGACCGCAAGTGTGAACGAAACGCCCCAACTCACTAAAGTTTCTCGAAGCGGAAACGGTCGACCTCGACTGCTGACAGAACGGAGAGGATTCTCTCACTTGCGATCTGACTCCAGATCTTGCCGAGTGCTCCGTTGAGAAACTTGCAGGCTTCTACCCCTTAGCATGCTTTTCCATGGAAGAAGAAGAAATCATAACCCAAGGGAACCTCATGAGCCCCAAGGGCATCCCGATAGAGCCTAAGCGTGGACAAGCACTACATAATTGAAGCTAAACTACCAAAATAAGATGTAATATGTATCCTAATAGAAAAAATAATAATTGTTTTAAACTAAACACTGAATAAATACGTATCCAAAACGTTGTTGAACAGGCAACAACGTCAAGAGGAAAAACCAGAAACTAACCAAACAAACAGGCACAACAGAGACCCATAGTCAGTAACCGATCAACAACCACCTGATGCAAAGCTAGATCTTCATAGGAAGAAACAAGAGCACTGCCTAGCGGGACATTATATGCCCGTTTTGTATTTTTGAAGGGTTGGGGTAAGGATGGGGGTGAGGGTGAACATTGTTCGGACCAACCCCATATTCGAACTTGACATGTATTTTGTTGTGATTAAACATACCAGGTTTGGAACCAATCAGAAAACAAATATTAAAAGTTATCATCTGGAAACCAAATATTTGATGCATTTTATGTCCAACAAGGGCCATAATTCAGGGGAACTTCGAAGTTCGAACTGATCCCATATTCGAACTTGGCCTGTCTTTTGTTTTGATTAAACCACATACCAAGTTTAGGAGCCAATCAAAAAAAAAAAAAATTAAAGTTATCATCTGGAAACCAAATGTTGACGAACGTACAGACCGACGGATGGACAAATGGATGGACAAATGGACAGACAGACAGATTCCATAATTCGATGGTTTTCAACAGGTGTATAAAAAATCAGACAGGCCATACTAAAGTTATAATCCGGAAAACACAAAATGCACAAATTCAAAAGGAATAACTCTGGAAAGGTACATGCGATTTGGGCCGAAAGTGAACTTGAGCTGTGCTTTGTGGTCATAAACAAAATCTGAGAATCTGAAACAAATTAGTCAAGGCAAACTAAAGTTATCATCCGGAACCCACATAATTCACAAATTTGCAATCATTCAAGGGGAATAACTATGGAATGGTACATGCGATTATGGCCAAAGGTGAACTTGAGCTGTGCTTTATGGTCAAAAACAAAATCTGAGAATTTGTAAAAAAATCGGTCAAGGCAAACTAAAGTTTTCATCCGGAAACCACAAAATCCACAAATTTGCAATCATTCAAGGGGAATAACTCTGGAAAGGTATATGCGATTGTAGTCAAAAGTGAACTTGAGCTGCATTTCGTAGTCAAAAACAAAAAACTGAAAATTTGAATGAAATCGGTCAAGGCCAACTAAAGTTATCGTCCGGAAACGAGAAGTTCAGCTAAATTCCCATAAAGGGCCAAAACTCTACTGCAAATGGGCCGCTAGAAACGGAAATCAAACCCATCCTGTATTTTGTCATACTAAATCCACACGCCAAATTTAACTCAGCTCAAACCATTACAAGTAAAGTTATCGTCTGGAAACGAAATGTGTCCATGGATGGACAGACAGATGGGTGGAGAAACCATTCACATAATACGTCCTGTTTTTCAAACAGGCATTTAAAAACAACATCTGAAAAATTTGGTGTCAATCTGTCAAGGCGTTCGGCTCTAAATGAACGGAAACCAATTTTTTTTCAAAAATTGTGTTTTCAAAGGGCCATAACTCTGTAGCGGATGGACTGAGAAACACCGATATCGAACTTGACCTGTATTTTATTGCTAAAAACAACTTCTGAAAGTTTGATGTCGATCTGTCAAGGCGTTCGACTTTAAATGAACGGAAACCAAATTGTTTAAAGACAGACAGACAAACAGATGGACAGACTGATAACATAATATGTCCCATTTTTATAAACACGCGTATAAAAACAATGCATCTGGGAAAAGATGGAAGAATACAAAATGTCCTGAACAGTAATTGAACAGGGACAAACAAAAGAATAATGCTTGGCGCCAATTCCGGTTTCTTCCTGGGTACTGCGCATGTATTGAGGGCCAGATAGGACTTTCAAATTTTGGTTTTGCATGCAAATTTTGGGGATTGGAGGGGTTCAACATTTGTGTTTGGCTCTTGATATTATTGAGGTTGCACCAGCTATGGCTGGGCCATTGGTTCTAGTATAAAAGTTAAAAAATTTATATATTTTTATCTGCGTCGCCAGCGGCAGAGCAGGTCTGGTAACTGCTCGACTCCGTCCATCAGTCTGTCCGTCAGTCCATCCGAAACACTTCTTCTGTCAAAGTTTTCTTGGCTTCTATGAAAGGGAATGATTTTACATTTGGTCTGCTGCTTCATAATGATGAGTTGTATTGTGTATCTAATTTTCAGATCTGCCGTGCAGCCACTTCCTATTTGCCGATACTTTGAAGTCTGTTCATCTCTGTAATCAATTGCATGCAGCGACGCAGGTCCAGACCCGGTATTGGTCTTGTTTATACTTACCAATGACCCAGACTTAGCTGGTGCTAACTCTAAATTTCAGGGCCAAACACAAATTTTGCTCCACCAATCCCAAAATTTGCATCAAAATCCAAAAAATACATGTCCTATGTGGTCCTCCATACTTTTGTCCACTGCGCATGCGCAGTGTTAAGGAAGTACCGAAATTGGTGCCAAATCTTCATTCTTACAACCTGTGCTTGTTAAGTGTTATGTAATCAGTGGGGCGGTATGAGTTCCCAACTCATGGAAGGGCCATTCCCGTCTGGGTCATTGGTAAGTATAAAAAATATATAAATTACTATAAATTTTTTAACATTTTTACACTGTACCAATGACCCAGACTTAGCTGAATAGAAAAAAGGCTGGAGGGCCTAGGACATAAAGGGAAATCCAATATGCTCAATTATATGTAAACAGAATTATCCCCTCAAGGAGAAAAGGAGAAACAGGATTTACATGTATCTTTCTTGTTTATACAAAAAAAGAAAGACACAATACCATTCCATAATTGAGCACAATAACATCAATGACCTCTATTAACATCCAGTATAACCCATTAGGCCAAAAAAAAAAAAGAGAATTGGTTCTCAGGCCCCGCTGCATTGAACAAAAACCTCCCGTGTTGACAGTTTTTTCCGCAACAACGAAATCAAAATTTACTCACTTACCCCAACGAAAATAGGAGATGTGATGTGCCGGCATGACAGCGTGGAATTTTCATCATACAACTCACTGGAAACGCTTTTTATGGTGGTTTATTTGTGAACTGGTAAAATGTAATCACGCAACTGAGGCAGATATGTTGTGAAACTGGTCGAAATCGATCATTTGACGTGTTGTTGTTCACAATTTGACAAACAGGAAACAGGGTTTCCAAGAATTAAATAAAACAGATGTTTACGAAAATGAGGAACGAGAACCGGAACACTACGCAATGGAAATGATGTTTGGTCTTTTCGGCCCACCTACTGAACGAGATTACTTCTGTCTTGTGAGTTCACCTCTTCCAAATAAAATTGAGAGTCAGTTTGGGACTTCTGGCTGGAATGTGTTGACTTCGGTCTGGGAAGAGCTGACTTCAATTTGGGCTGAGTCGCCTTCTTTGCTGCATTTTTGGGTTATATGTGGACTTCAGTTTTCTTGGGACAAGTCAACTTCTGTTTCAGCAAAGGGTGCATTGTCCACAGAAAGCCTAATTGTGTGGTGAGGGTGTTGGTCACATGGGTTTATAGTGCACTTTTGTGGGTGAAATTCCATGCCACTGTTGTTGCCATTGCTGGAGAGCTGATAAATCTTCCTGAAGAGTTGCTGCATCAGACTTTGCAATGTTCATGAAGAGTAGGCTATCATCTGCAGAAAGTCGAATGTGTGAAGTGGTATTTTCCAGCAAGCTGCTGATGAAGGATTTGAACAGTGGACACATAACGGTGCCCCAGGCCAGGGGTACTGTACACCTACCAATCCTGAGATGACATCAGCTATGGCTGAAGATGTGCCGCCCATGTCAACTTGACATGCCGTTTCCTCTTCGACAGGTGGTGGCGTGTTCCCGCAAGTCATTAGTGAAGATTATGAACAGCAGTAGACCCAGGGCCGTGCCCTGGAGTAGCCCTATTATCCCGGAGATGACATCAGCTAGGGCCAAGAATGTGCTAACCAGGCTGACAGGGTGTGTCCTCTTCGTCAAGTGGCATATTCCAGTAAGTCGTTGGTGAAGATTATGAACAACAGTGGACCCAGAGTCGTGCCCTGGAGTAGCCCTATTATCCCGGAGATGATCAGCTAGGGCCGAGAATGTGCCATCCAGGCTGACAGGTGTGTCCTCTTCGTCAAGTGGCATCTTCCAGTAAGTCATTGGTGAAGATTATGAACAACAGTGGACCCAGGGTTGTGCCCTGGAGTAGCCCGATTATCCCGGAGATGATCAGCTAGGGCCGAGAATGTGCCATCCAGGCTGACAGGGTGTGTTCTCTTCGTCAAGTGGCATCTTCCAGTAAGTCATTAGTGAAGATTATGAACAACAGTGGACCCAGGGTCGTGCCCTGGAGTAGCCCAATTATCCCGGAGATGATCAGCTAGGGCCGAGAATGTGCCATCCAGGCTGACAGGGTGTGTTCTCTTCGTCAAGTGGCATCTTCCAGTAAGTCATTGGTGAAGATTATGAACAACAGTGGACCCAGGGTTGTGCCCTGGAGTACTCCTATTATCCCGGAGATGATCAGCAGGGGCCGAGAATGTGCCATCCAGGTTGACAGGGTGTGTCCTCTTCATCACGTGGCATCTTCCGGTAAGTCATTGTTGAAGATTATGAACAGCACTGGACCCAAGGCCATGCCCTGAGGTACTCCTTCTACTCCATAGATGATCAGCTAGGGCTGTCGATAGTGTGCCCTCTTCAACAAGGCATGGTCCAGTAGGTTTATTGGTGAAGATTATGAACAGCAAAGCACCCAGTGTGACCAGGACCCATCAGTAGAACCGCGGGGCCAGCACCAGGGTACTTTGTCAAATGCCTTGGAAATATTCAGCAGGACGTTATCAACTATTTTCTACCTGCAAGTGACTGGGTGAACCTGTCAATGGTAATTATCAGTTGGGATTCACATGAATACCTCCTTCTGAAGCCATGTTGTTTGCCTCTTCCCAAACAAAATTACCAGTGATCAGTCTGTTTGGGACGTCTAGCTGGGACGAGCTGACTTCGGACTAGGACGAATTGACTGATATTTTAGCCGAGCCTACTTCTACATGGGACGAGTGGACTTCAGTTTTGGCGTGTGTGGACCTCGGTTTGGGACGAGTCTACTTCAGTTTGGGAAATTGGGATGAGTGGGTTTTGGGCCGAGTGTACAATGGGCTGAAAGGACTGGTACCCACGAGAGCATTCTGTCAACTGTGTTCAGCTTGTCCACGTAGGGGTTCATTCATATTATGTCGCCACACATTTACTTATTTAAATTTGTAATTGGACTAGAAATAGGTTGCGTTTGCACCATGAGAATGTGACTGAAATTTTAATACGCCCGTTTCGAAGTGTAAAAAACCTATTCCGTGAATTTAATACAACCGGAAACTTGTGAGTACATGCATTTTTTGTCTGCTATTCGAATGTCAGAAATATTTATGAAACAGTCATGTTGATATCAATTGAGGTTCATGGCAAAACGCACTTGAGGCAATGGTCTATTGTTTCGATTGATGAGAATTCCAAATTAAGACAAGTGGCACAAGACTTGATTAACGGAAAAATAGACAAAGATCAACACGAAGAAAGTCCCATACCCAACGAACTGAACCCAGAAAAATCTGGAGTTGTCATCAATATCCGTATATTTGTTTGTACTAACAAAAATGGGGATTTTCAGCAGATCAGTCTTGATGCCAGTGTCTCCAAAGCTGTGGAGACATTTGGTAGATACTTCAGGGTTGACACTGAAAGTGGAGATATGGGTAGGCCTACATTGGAGAAAGCACCCAAGACATCTGCTGGTCAGTTGAATGCTTTCAATATTTTGATGGAACACTCGAAAAAAATAACCTGGCCCGAAAAATTCCCAGAAGCGAATAGAAAGAAAAATCATCTCATGTTCAACAATTTAGTTGAATGGCTTCAAGAACAAAAACTTGGCTTTATGCCCAGTCACATTGAAACAGGAAAGTTCTTCTGCAAGTCAGTGACTGCTGCTATTTGGTACGTTGACCCCTTCAAGAGAAGATTTGAGGAGTGACATTTTTTTATGCCAAAAATATTTGATCGATTCTTTGGGTACAATGATCCACAGGCTTATAAACATAAAATACCAAATATCAAAGCTGAGGATCTGCTAACTCATGCCACTACCCTTGACCGTGTGGCAGATGAACCATGGATTCATGCAGAAATGTGGGTAGTTGTGAGAACTGCCATACAGAATCTTTCTGACTGTTTGCATAAGTACCTTGCATATATGGAAAGTAAACGAGAAGCCACATCACACAATCATTCTATGGAATATCAAGTTCGTGTTGATAACACCAGCGAACTTTTAACTCTATGCAACAAGAAAAATCCAATTAAACCTACCTTTGCAGCAAGATACAAACCTCTTGTCGGCCCACTTGTTGCTGCAGCAGCATTCCAGCCAATTCCATTTGAAGATTTCACTCCAGATGACAGCAGGCAAAGGCGATACTACATGGACAGTACACATGAAGAAATGCCTTTCCAGTGTTATATGTTTAGCTATTTGTTTGGCAATAATATCACGACATATCATTTCATTTGGAAAGTTTCGCCACTCTGCTCAGAAATGGAAACATCCAATGAAAACAACAAAGTATGTCACACTGTAAGAGGTGATATGCCTAAATTCCACACTCGTGCCAATGTGGAGGAAATTTATTTCGAGGTGTGGGAAAATGTGTGGTACAAGTGTTAAATCTTTGAGATTCATTTACAGAGACCTCACTAGTGACGCATCTGCTGCTGAAACAAGTGCTATGGAGGCAACAGATGAACGTGTAGCAATGGCTTTCAGCATGAAAGACCCAAATATAGTAAAAGACTTGCGATACCACAGCCTTGGTCGGCCACCAAAATATGACCTGTTTTTCACCAAATGCAAAATCTATCTTGAAACTGTTGTAGAGGAGGCATGCCATGAGCGACGACATGGCGATCAAATGACTTACTTGGCATCGGCAATTTCGGTCCCATGTCTACTACAAGAAGTTAAAAAAATGTGTCCGGAGGACACACCTATTCCAAGTACACAGTAGCTTCGATTACAATTCACTCCCAAAAGTTAAAAAATTTATAGTAATTTATATATTTTTTATACTTACCAATGACCCAGACATAGCTGGTGCTAACTCTTAAAAATCTAGGGCCAAACACAAATTTTGCCCCCCAATCCCCAAAATTTGCATCTAAAACCAAAAGAAATCATGTCCTGAAGGACCTCCATACTTTGCCCTTACTGCGCATGCGCAGTGTCAAGGACGTTCCGAAATTGGCGCCAATCATCATTCTTACAGGCAGTGCCTGGTCAGCGCTATGTACTCAGCGGGGAGGTATGAGTTCCCAACTCCTGGGAGGGCTATCCCCGTCTGGGTCATTGGTAAATATAAAAAATATATAAATTACTATAAATTTTTTAACATTTTTATACTGTACCAATGACCCAGACATAGCTGAATAGTAAAAAGGCTGGAGGGCCTAGGACATAGAGGAAAATCCAATAAGCTCAACTATATAATATAGAGTCAACCCCTCAAGGAGAAAAGGAGTATTAGGCTTTACATGTATCTTTCTTATTTTATGATAAATTAGAAAGATACAATACCCTTCATAATTGAGCACAATAACATTCATGTTCTCTATTAACATCCAATATAACCCTTTATACTAATTATTTTTAAAGTAAGCCAATAAATAAAGTTAGTCCAGAGAATTGAGACTCTTTATATACTTTAAAAGTGTCCGAGGATTGTATATTAATGCCCGTTTGACTCTTGACAAATACAATTGCTTCACACCGAGCTACACTTTAAAAATATGACATGAATGAATTTTTAACATTAATATTACACTTTAAAACCATCCCGGAAACGACTCAGAATTACTGACTCCGGAGGAGGAATTCCCTTGCTTTTCACTATAAAGCAGGTGACCTAAGGGAACACCCTCCCCCCCCCCCCTCCCCTTGGTCAAATAGCCCAGAGCGAAGAGGGCAGCAGGACGGAGTCACTACCGGAACAGAAAGCCTGCATAACTATAGTTGCAACTGTTTAGTGGATGACATTCTGAGCAACAGATAACGGACCTAAACAATGCAGGTCTCCAGAAATGGACTCAATATTTCTGAGATAAAAATTCGTGAATGTGGATGGCTGAGACCAATAAGCAGCCTTCATTAAATCTGTAATAGCCACACTATTTGCATAAGCCCAAGATGTAGAAAGAGCTCTTACTTCATGAGCCGAAATCTTAAGCACAGACTGCTGAGAAGAAGATAAATTTTCATAAGCAGTACGGATAGTTAATTGAATCCATCTAGCAATAGAATGGACCGAAATGTCCTTTCTATTAGGCATCAGAGACAGAAAGAAACGTTTTCGTCCCTTTCTGATAAACTGAGATCTCTGTTTATAAATACGTAAAGCTCTAACAGGACAGAGTAAAGGCCTACGCCCGTCTGAAGACGGCAGCGCCTTAATAACAATAGGTTCCGGATATTTATTAGGAGCCTAATTCTTAGCTAAAAATCCAACATTAGTAGTGAAGGTGATAGTGTTCCCGACACTACGATAGTGAGAATCGTCCACCGATAGTGCATGAAGCTCACTGACTCTTCTAGCAGAAGAGAAAGCTAAGAGAAAAGCTGTCTTATAAGACAAGAATTTGAAATCTACTGTCCCAAGAGGCTCAAATGGCTTTTCCTTTAGTTTAAGAAGAACCCAAGCTAAATTCCACTTAGGAATTAATCTAAGAGTTCTGGGTCTATTTATCGAGAAGTTTCTAACTAACTTAGATAAAGAGACATTAGATCCAATTTGTAAACTATCGTGGTGTGCATAGGTATCAGATAAAATAGACCTATAACCGTTAATAGTAACAGGCTGCAGTTTGATCTCGTCAAACAAGTATACTAGAAAGTTTGCAATGTCTGGTATGGAGGGATCAAAAATATCAACCGAATGATCCCTACACCAACGACGAAAAACCTTCCACTTAGCCGCATAATTTAGCGAAGAGGAGGTCCTCCTACAGTTAGAAATCGCATCCACTGCTCGTCCTGTAAAGTGCTTGCCATGCAAGAAGGACCGCACAACGGAAAAACGTGAAGGTTGAGACCTTGCAGGTTGTGATGAAGTTGACGCGGTTTCCCCTGCGAAAGAAGATCCTCCCGTGGAGGAAGCTTTCGCGGTAGGTCCCACAACAGACACCTGAGTAGATTTATCCACGGTCTCTGTGGAGACAGAGATGCTACCAAAAGAATCTTGCATTGAGATTGTTTTATTTTTAGCAATACTTGCTGAATCAACGGCGCTGGAGGATACGCATATCCTATCATTCCGTCCCATGAGATCGATAGAGCGTCAAATGCTCTTGGATCCGGGCACGGTGACACATACGTCTGCAACTGATTGTTGAGATGTGTCGCAAATAAGTCTATCATTGGCCGTTCCCATTGGTAGCAAATCTGATTGAACACTTGTTTGCTGAGAGTCCACTCCGACGGTAACAAGCGACCCTTCCGTGAAAGGGAGTCTGCTAGTAAATTCAGACGACCCGGAATATGACGGACCGAAAGTAGAACTTGATGTTCCAGAGCAAACAGAAGGATTCTTTCCGTTAAATTGAATAACGGAACGGAATGAGTGCCTCCCTGGTTCTGTATATATGCCACTACTGTCGTATTGTCGGACAGGATTTGGACATGAGCTTTGTGAATAATGTCCATCCAATGACGTAACGCAAGCCAAATTGACATCATTTCCTTGATGTTTATGTGCTTGCTTAGGAACTGTGGATCCCAAAGACCCTGGCACCTCGAATCCGTTGGGATCAATGATGCACCCCAACCTGTTTGACTGGCATCCGTCATAATCGTAAAACTCGGATCCAGCAACTGCAGCGGAACTCCCTGAGTTAACCACTGAATGTTTGCCCAAGTCTGAATCTCTTGTTTCACTTGATCTGACAAGAGAACGTCTATGTCGAGCGAATGAATCTTCACACTCCAATTCTGAGTCAAGAAAATTTGGAGAGGACGAGTGCGTAACTGTCCCATCGGAATGAGATCCGCAGTGGCTCCACACAGACCTATCAGTCTCATGAACTCCCTCGCTGTGACTTTGTCTGCATGAAGACAATAGCGAGTGTAACAACTGACTAATTTCGCTCTGGTTAACGGCAGATGAACGAGATTGTTGTGCGTCTCGAAGCTCATTCCCAGATGAGTGAATGACTTGGATGGCACCAGATCCGACTTCTCGTTTATAACAAAACTGAGACGTCGGAGCAATAGAAGCAGATTCTGCACATCGTTCTGAAGCGTTAACTCGTTGCCGTACCTCTGAAGAATGTCGTCCAGGTAGGCCGACGTTACCGCAGACGAATGAGCTCGGAAATACATCATTACCGAGTTCATTACCTGAGTGAAAGCCCAGGGTGCTAGGTCAATCCGAAGCACATCGCCCGGAATTGATACACCACTCCTAGGACTGCGAAGTGTAGATACTTTCTGAATGTCGGATGTACCATGACATGAAAGTACGCATCTTTGAGATCTATGCTTGTAGCATAATCGTTCATCCGAATACTCGCTCTGACCGATTGAATCGTCTCCATATAGAACTTCGGAGCGACGATCAGCTTGTTTATCCAGCTCAAATCTATGACTGGACGGAACAAGCCGTCTGGTTTCGGAACCAGAAACAGATGGCTGTAGAATCCCGGTGTTTCCTGGTCTTCTACGACCTCTACCACGTTCTTCATTAAAAGAGACTGCACCTCCGATAACAGAGCGTCTCTTTTCTGCGGATTTGACGGAAGTTGAGTCCATTTTGGACTTCGAGTTAATGGAGGCTTTCGTTTGAAGGATATTCTTAGACCTTCCGAAATCACCCCTCTCACCCAAGGGTCGTCCGTAATCGACGCCCAATCTTCTGAAAAACTCGACAACCTTCCGCCAACCGGAACACGATAGAGGTAGAAGCCATCACCTCCTGGACCTGCGAAGCCTGCGGGAGGAGAAACCACGTCCTCCATGACCCGCACCTCGTCCCGTCGACCTCGGGGCGTCCGACCGATTGTCCCGGCCCGAAGGACGTCCCGCACGTGAGTCTCTGCCTTGACGGTCTCTTGAATAAGACCAAGAGGACGCACCGGAACCTCTATAGGAACCTCTCTTGGGCGCATTAGACCCAGAAGTGCCTGTCTTACTCCTATCTGCCGTATCCGACTTTTTGGAAGCGGATTTAAACAGCAGAGAATCCAAAGCTTTCTTAGTAATTCTATCGTAGATTGCAGAAAGCTTGCCGTCGAAGAGAAGTTCTCCGGAGACCGAAGCGACTCTGAGAGAGTTCTTCACCTTACTATTCACGCGTGTGGATGTAGCTAGGGCTGCGTCACGTCTAACCAACTCCAGGTTTGCCACTGAAAGGGCGGAGTTATACGTGGAATAAGCTACTGCCCTTGAAAGAAGTCTTAAAGAGGATTGTATATCCTGAAATTCTTTCCCTTGAAGATGCAGTGATAATGCCTTTGTAAGGTGGTCTGCGTAAGATAAAGCATCTAAACTGGCCCTGTTAGACATAATTGTTGTATCAAACACCGCGGTTGGAATGGATGTAGACGACGGTAATGACAATTCTAAGTCTTCCGCCTCGTCGTCAAGACGCAGAGGAACTCTCGGAATACCCTGTCCTGCCGTATCGAATTTATTCCTTGCATTAATGAAAGGCAGGTTAAGAGCATTGGAGGACAAGAAACCAGCTTGGCCTGTTTTGGAAGCAAGCTTGAAGATAGCGACGTTCAATAATTCAAATGTTCTTGTGACATTATTGGACTGAGACGGAAACTCAGGGACGATGTCTCTGAACCGCTCAAAGAATTCAGTGTCCAATGACGCTATCAGTCTCTTGTCCGGTACCGCAGCAGTCTGGCCCGACGGAACAACCTGAGGAAGGAAGTGCCAGATGAAATCCATGGCAGCTTTATGTTGTTCCGAAAGGGATAGCCCCAAGTCATCCGTATCCCTTTCGCTATCCGGTCGGACCTCATGATGCTCCCAGTCGTCCGCACCCGATGCTTCGGCGGAGCGTACCGACCCAGCGCCGTCGGATAATTCCCGATCCGACACCGATTCTGTCAATTGCTGGGATGCTGCGATAATTTGTGCTATCTGAGCTAGCACGTCCGTCATCAAGGCCTGCGGAGTAGCGGTCTTTCGCTGCTTAGCCGCGGGAAGCTCCGCATCAACTGACTCCCGCATACTCTTCCTATGCGAACGTCCGGAGTCTACCAGCCTCGTGTCCCTGGCTACCGGATGGCGTGACCTGGTCGCCGAAGAATCCCTGCTCGGCGAAGCTGGTAGAATATCCGCGGTCACGTAGCCAAGGTGCGGTCGTGTGCGCTGGTGAGAGGATGAGGAAGCCTGAGCAGTCTCCGGAGACTGCCTATACAACGGAGCGTCCCGAGCGACGGACGTGTGCTCCGCTTGCGACACATTTTGTACCACAACATCTGTTCCCAGATGTTGTTGTACGAGAGAGGGGCCTCTCTCGCTCGCGGCCCGGCTGGACCTGGACGAGCTAGGAACCTGACTAGAAGGCTTCCTCCGATCTCTCCTATTATCCGCCGTCACTGGGTGTGCACCTTGTATGTTTATAGTGCTCGCATCACCCAACATTTCCTCCTGGACCGCAATGGACGAACCCGGCTGCCGAACCATTCGGTGAATGGACGCTACACCGGGCGAGCTAGCGGAAGACAGTGCCGTCGACCCTACTCGGGACCTCTTAGGCAACTGTCGTATCTCCATGAGCACTTGTGCCGCTAGCTCTGCATTCAATTGTGACGACGGAAGCGCACTCTTGGAAGATAACATGGAAACATCACCCTGTTCTTGTTCCTCTGAAATAGAAACTGATAGACTAGAGTGACCCTGCGGAGAAAGGACCGGCATAGCCCTTTCTCCACTAACAACATACCGTGACACACGTTTCCAATGTTTGTCATCCCAATATTGACATATTGAACAGTTGTTAGTGCGAGTACACTGACTACAATTAATACAATGATCATGAAAGTCAGAGGAAGATTTCTTCCTATTACAATTTGAACAATGTGCTTTCATTGTGAAAAGACAACAAGTCCTAGTACTCGCACAAACCCCTAAACAGAAAGATACATAATAACATGATCCATTAACATTGAAAAAAGCAATTGAAATTCAAAATAATTTTTGAAAAATATTTTTTCAGCGAAGCCCAAGTTTCTGAAAAGTAACGTTGAGCCCCAATGGATCCCAAGGGTAAGTGTGGTCAAAAATTTTTAAATTATTTTAAATAAATAATGCAGCACTTACGGATAATAATAATGTATCTAGTAATGAGTAAACTACTCCAAAGGCAAAAAGCCCCCCCTCAAAAGAGACTGTGGCCAATGTAAACAGGAAGTGTATAAACACTAGAAAACATGACTCCAGGCACTGACAATACTGGCCCGAAATCAGTTATCAACAATACACACTATCTGATGCAAAACAGAGACTTCCAGAGAAGAATCTGCAGAACATCAGATGGTAGATGCAGAACACAACGTCAAAACACCCATGGGTGAGAACGTAAACATGGGGAAAATAACAGAATTCATTCTGTAACCAAGCTAACTCTCCCAAGAAATTTTAGTAGTAATCTTACTCAAAAATAAGCCAAAAGCGTGAGAGAATAGCAAGGGGGGACTTACAGGATAAGGAGAGAGGAAACACTGAATAAGCAGCGCAACTTCATAGCAAGAATGACAACAACAGGCCCATGCCTCGAAAATAGTCAACTTAACATAATTTCATTACAAAATTTTAAGTTACAGTCCTGAATATTTTCTGTCACTCCTTTTTCCTCTCCTCCTTCTCTATCCTCCTTAGAATCACCATTTCTCCAATATTTATGTGTCTGGCATCATTTAAACTGAGATTTACAAGCACAAAGATCAGTGAGATGTTAACTGATGAAGGGCCAAACAAAGAATGATGATTGGCGCCAATTTCGGAACGTCCTTGACACTGCGCATGCGCAGTAAGGGCAAAGTATGGAGGTCCTTCAGGACATGATTTCTTTTGGTTTTAGATGCAAATTTTGGGGATAGGGGGCAAACTTTGTGTTTGGCCCTAGATTTTTAAGAGTTAGCACCAGCTATGTCTGGGTCATTGGTACAGTATAAAAATATCCGCATACCGAAGCATCTCTTCAGTTTACGGGAAAACTTAACGTTAAATTTATGGTACAATCTCGGTTATTTCGGAAACAACATGAGGATGCCCATTATTGTGCTGCTGTTTTTAGATATCTTCGACAAATGGCTGTTAAACACAAGGATATAGCAAATTTTGTGTGCGTGGATGACAAGCAATGCTGCAAAGTCGGGGAGCCTGGGGTGCCTGTGGCAGCCGTTGATAGGGGACGGCAAGTAATTGTTTCAACAGATAAGAAATTTTCTGTTGCTGACCATGATTTCACAAAGACTACTGTAATTCCTAGTGTTGCGTTAGTTGTGTCTATACCAAATGAAATAGAGGGTTCATTTTACAGAGGGGATGTGTATGTTGGCGTTAAGGACCATGTTTTCGACCCTTCCTCTCCCATGCGTCACATGGCCGAACTTGCCCAAATCATACAAAGTAATCAAGACGAAGTTAAACCTGTTCTGTTATTATACAGTGATGGGGGGCCTGACCATAGACTCACATATCTGAGCTTCCAGACATCCCTCATTGCATTGTTTTGTTTGCTCGATCTCGACATGCTGGTAGCTGCAAGAACTGCACCGAATGCGTCATGGCGAAACCCACCAGAGCGCATTATGTCTATACTAAACCTAGCTCTAAACATGGTAGGCCTTATGCGGGACACAATGATGAACAATTTGAGACTGCGATTAAGCCCTGCAGTAGTATGAGTGATATTCGCGAAAAATCACTTAAATGCCCAGGGTTGAAGGATGCATTCTTAAAAAGTGTTTCCCCCGTGAAGAAACTTTTGTGTACGCTATTTCGTCAGTTATCACTCAAAGATTGTCCCTTTCAAACTTTTGAGTCTGCATCAGCTGACGACATGCAGAAGTTATGGTCAGAGCTGAAGGAAATTGACAAGAGCTTTGTGGGGGATGAAACAACTAGTGGTCAGTTGAAATCCAAAGAGGATTTGGTGAAATTTATTGAACACTGTTGTACTGTTCGCTACTATTCATTCACAATAAAAAAATGTGGAGATGTACAATGTAAAATTTGCAAAAGTCCCCGTTTGTCAACAGAGCTGTTTTCCAATTTACATAAACTTCCTGACCCACAACCAGAAAGTTGGACTCAGCATTTGATGTTTTGTATGGAACTGAAACTACGGAGTGTCACAGGCCTTCGATGATTTCAAAAGTAAAATCAGGCTATGGTATTCCCTTCAGTCCAATCAGCCAACTCTGTTAAAAAGGTAGTGATTTGTACTGAATGTGACAAACCGAGGGTCATGTACTCAGAGCGCAAACTGAACCCCAATGATGCTTCAGTTTTAGACCGCATACTTCAGTTGTACCAGTATTCTTGTGGTTCTGTATTGCAAGATCTGAAGCACCCCAAAGCTACTGTAAATAAAGTTTTAGAGCGTGTCTTTGTAAGACAAAACTTGAGATGTTCTAATCAGATAGAAATACCATACTTCAGTTGCAAGTCATTTCCAAATGTGTGCATCAAATGTGGTACGTGTGACAATCTCAGAATATCTGATGGCTGTCATCCACAATGCCAAGAGTGTCTGGTAAAATTTGAGTCTGTCTTGTCTCGCAAGCATAATGTGTAGGCAGAAAAGCAAATGAAACTCAATGCGAGGCGGGCTAAACAGTCACAGAAATGAATGAAACTTTTTTGAGATGTAGTCGCTAGTCAATGCCTTTCTAGTCAGTTGTGTGAACAATATAGACAGAGAAATTTCCATGTTGATATTATTTGACTGGGTGTCAAATAGTTTCTTTCTTTGTTATTAAAGTTTGATATCAAAACCAAATTTAATTACCAGTCAATGACCCCACTTGAGCCAAGTGATTATTGGATTAGCCATTTTGTAGCAAAACATTTCTGCTTACAATATACTTGGAAACTGAATACAAAAAGGTGAAGAGCACCTTTTTGTAGAGTTTACTAAAATATTGTGCAAAGTCAGGAATTTGTCATACAGTCCATATTAGATCCCCTAGACCCTATTCCAACACTCTTAGTATCTTGTGAAAATCTGGGTATATTCCAGATGTAACCCCACAGAAGTCTGGAACTTGTCCTACGGGCCTTTCTAGACTCTCTAGGACATATACCACCCCTGTATCTAGCAAAGCGAGATAGAGGGTTGATATAGGGCATAGGGAGTCCAACATGGACTGTACATGTACCGAAAAGTTCCAGACTCTTGTGGTTTCACATCTGGATTCACCAGGATGTTATACCATTGAAATTCAAATTGCCTCTATCTTAACTTGAATATGTGCTTGGGATCCTTCCTTCTTTCTCTGGTGAAAGTATTAATAACAAACACAATACAAAACTTATATCTTTTAATAAATATGGTACATCAAAAGTGTCGACCATCTGACTTGCAAAAATTCTGGTAAATCCAGATGTAACACCACATGAGTCTGGGACTTATCCTACAGACCATACTAGAGCCTCTAGCATGTATACCATCCCTCTACCGAGAAAGGCGAGATAGAGGGGTGATATAGAGCCTATTGAGTCTAATATAGACTGAGGGTAGGTTCCAGACTCATGTGGTGTTACATCTGGATTTACCAGGATTATATACCATTTTAAGTCAAATTGCCTTGATCTTACCTTGAACACATTCATTGGATTCTGCCTTCTTTCCCTGGTGAGAATATGAACAAACACAGTAGACATATACGGACAATTACGGACTCCAGAGGAGGTATACCCTTGCTTTTCACTATAAAGCAGGTGATATAAGGGAACACCATCCCCCCCCCCCCTCCCTGCTCTGGGTTAATCACCCCAGAACAAAGAGGGCAGCAGGACAGAGTCACTGCTGGAACAGAAAGCCTGCATAACTATAGTTGGGACTGTTTAGTGGACAACATTCTGAGCAACAGATAACATACCTAAACAATGCAGGTCGCCAGAAATAGACTCAATATTTCTAAGGTAGAAATTTGTGAATGTAGAAGGCTGAGACCAGTATGCTGCCTTCATCAAATCAGTAATAGCAATACTATTAGCATAAGCCCAAGATGCAGACAGCGCCCTCACTTCATGTGCCGAAATCTTAAGCACAGACTGCTGAGTAGAAGATAATTTTTCATAAGCAGTATGAATAGTTAATTGAATCCACCTTGAAATAGAATGGACCATAATGTCCCTTCTATTAAGCAGCAGAGACAGAAACGTTTACGTCCCTTTCTGATAAACTCAGATCTACGTTTGTAAATACGCATAGCTCTAACTGGACATTGCAAAGGCCTATGACCGTCTGAGGATGGAAGAGCCTTAATAACAATAGGTTCAGGGTACTTATTAGGAGCCTGATTCTTAACCCCAAATCCAACATTAGTAGTCAAAGTAGTAGTATTACCAACACTACGATAGTGAGAATCATCAACAGATAGTGCATGGAGCTCACTAACTCTTTTAGCAGAAGAGAAGGCTAAGAGAAAAACTGTCTTATAAGATAAGTATTTGAAGCCTACTGTGTCAAGGGGTTCAAATGGCGCTTGTGTTAGCTTCAGAAGAACCCAAGCTAAATTCCACTTAGGAATTAACCTAAGGGTTCTAGGTCTATTTATCGAAAAGTTTTTAAGTAACTTAGATAAAGAGACATTAGATCCAATTTGTAAGCTATCATGAAGAGCATAAGTATCTGATAGCATAGACCTATAACCCTTAATAGTTATTGGCTGCAGTTTGATCTCGTCAAACAAGTAGACCAAAAAATTAGCAATGTCTGGAATGGAGGGATCATAAATATCAATAGAATGATCCCCTTACCAACGAGAGAAAACCTTCCATTTAGCAGCATAATATAGCAAAGAGGAGGTCCTCCTACAGTTAGAAATTGTGTCCACTGCTTGTCCTGTAAAATGCTTGCAGTGCAAGAAGGACCGCTCAATTGAAATACGTGAAGGTTGAGACCTTGCGGGTTGTGAAGCAGTGTACGCGATTTCCCCTGCGAAAGTAGGTCCTCCCATGGAGGAAGCTTCCGAAGAATGTCCCACAACAGACATTTGAGTAGATTTATCCATGATCTCTGGGGTGACAGAGATGCTACCAACAGAATCTTGCAGTGAGAATGCTTGATTTTTAGCAATATCTGTTGAATCAACGGAGCTGAAGGATAAGCATATCCTATCATTCAGTCCCAAGAGATTGAGAGAGCATCTACTGCGAATACTCGAGGATCTGGGCATGGCGACACATACATCTGCAACTGATTGTTGAGATGCATCGCAAACAAGTCTATCATAGGACGATCCCATTGGTACCAAATCTGATTGAATACTCGTTTGTTGAGAGTCCATTCTGACGGCAACATACAACCTTTCCGAGAAAGGGAGTCCGCTAGAAAGTTCAGATGACCCGGAATATGACAGGCCGACAAAAGAAGCTGATGTTCTAGGACAAACAGAAGGATTCTTTCCGTTTAGTTGAACAAATGAATGGAATGAGTGACTCCCTGGTTCCGAATATACGCTACTACTGTCAAATTTTCGGACAGAATTTGAACATGTGAATTCTGAATAATGTTCTTTCAATGACGTAGCGCAAGCCAAATTGACATCATCTCTTTTGACGTCTGGTTTTGTGCTTGTTTAGGAACTGCAGATCCCAAAGACCCTGGCACCTCGAATCTGTTGGGCTCAAAGTTGCGCCCCAACCTGTTTGGCTCGCATCCGTCATAATCTTAAAAATCGGATCCGACAGTTGCAGTGGTACTCCTTGAGTTAACCACTGAATATCTGCCCAAGTCTGAATCTCTTGTTTTACTTGTTTCGACAAGACGATGTTCGTTTCGAGCGAATGAATCAGCACACTCCAATTCTGAATAAAAAATATCTGGAGTGGATGAGTGCATAGTCGCCCCATTGGAATAAGATCCTCAGCGGCTCTGCACAAACCTATCAGTCGCATGAATTCTCTTGCTGTTACTACATATGAGTGAAGACAAAAGCGAGCGTAACAACTGACTAATTTCGCTCTGGGTAACGGCAGATGAACCAGATTGTTGTGCGTCTCGAAGCTCATTCTCAAGTGGGTGAATGACCTGGACGGAACTAGATCCGACTTCTTTTCGTTTACTATGAAACCGAGACGTTGGAGCAGTTGAAGCAGACTCTGCGCATCGTTCTGAAGCGTTAACCTGTTGCCGTACCCCTGAAGAATGTCGTCCAAGTAGGCCGAAGTTACCGCAGACAGATGAGCTCGGAAATGAGTCATTACCGAGTTCATTATTCGAGTGAAGACCCAGGGTGCTAGATTCAGACCAAAGCACATTGCTCAGAACTGATAAATGACCCCTAGGACAGTGAATCAAAGATACTTTCTGAACGCCGGATGTACCATGACATGAAAGTACGCATCCTTGAGACCTATGCTCGTAGCATTATCGTTCCCTCGAATGCTCACTCTGACTGATCGGATGGTCTTCATATAAAATTTCAGAGCCACAATCAGTTTGTTTATCCAGCTTAGATCTATAACTGTATGGAACGAGCCGTCTGGTTTTGGAACCAGGAACAGGTGACTGTAGAAACCTGGAGATTCCTGGTTTTCTACGACCTCTATTGCGTTCTTCTCCAGAAGAGATTGGACTTCTGATAGAAGCGAATCTCTCTTCTGAAGGTTTGACGGAAGCCGAGTCCAACATGGACTTTGTGTTAATGGAGGTTTTTCCTTGAAGGACAGTTTTAGACCTTCTGAAATAACCCCCTGCACACATGGGTCATCCGTAATTGACAACCAATTGGTTAAGAATCTTGACAGCCTTCCACCCACTGGAGCGCAATAGAGGTTTAGACCATCACCTCCTGGACCTGCGAGGCTTGCGGGAGGAGAAACTACGTCCTCCCCGACCCGCACCTCGACCAGTCAACCTAGGGGCATCTGACCGGTTGTCTTGGCCAGCATTACAACCCCTGAGTCGCTACTCTGATGGTCTCTATAGTAAGACGTAAAGGCTTTCTTAGATCCTCTATAGGAACTTCCCTTGGACGTAATCGCCCCAGAAGTCCCTGCCTCACTCCTCTCTGCTGAGTCTGGTTTTTTCGAAGCGGACTTAAAAAGCAGAGAGTCTGAAGCTTTCTTAGTAACCTGATCATAGATTGGCGAAAGCTTACCAATGAAGAGAAGCTCTCCTGAAACCAGAGCGAATCAAAGAGTTTTTCACCTTAGTATCCACTCTTGTGGATGAAGCCAGGGCAGCATCAAGTCCGACTAACTCCAAATTGAAAGAACGGAGTTAAACGTGGCGAATGCTATGGCCCTCGAAAGAACTCTCAAGGAGGGCTGAACCTCTTGGAATTCTTTTCCATCGAGATGTAGTGATAATACTCTGGTAAGGTGATTTGCATAAGATAAGGCATCTAAACTGGCTCTGTTAGACAAGATTGTCGTCTCCAACGAACTGGAGAGAATTGACATAGAAGCTGGCAAAGACAACTCCAAGTCTTCTGCCTGGTCGTCTAAATGCAGAGGAACTCTCGGCACGACCTATCCGGCCGTTTCAAATTTATTTCTACTGTTGACACTATCAGTCTCTTATCAGGTATCGCAAATCTACGGCCACCTTATGTTGTTCAGAAAGGAAAAATTACAGCTTCGTCGATTCTGTTTCATCATCCGACTGGACCACATGTGAATCTCAGTCGTCCCTTTCTGACTCTGTAGCGGAGCGAACTGACCCAGCTTCCTCAGACAGTTCCTGTTCTGAAAAAGTTTCTGAAGGTTGCTGGGATGCTGCAATGAGATGAGCTATCTATGATAGAAAGTCCATCACGGAGGCCTGTGGAGCCACGGTCTTACGTAGTTTAGCCGCTGGAAGCTCCTGGGACGGTAATTCCTGCATACTTCTCTTATGCGAACGTCCCGACTGGTAAGGCCTCGTGTCATTGGCTACCGGATGGCGTGACCTGGTCGACGTGGAATCCCTGGTTGGCGAAGCAGGCTGGATCTGCGGTCATGTAGCTAAGGTGCGGTCGTATGTGCTGACGTGTGGATGAGGAAGCCATTAGACTAGCCGCACTGGACTGTCTATGCGACGGAGTGTCCCAAGCAGGAGGTGTGGACGTATGCTTCGACTGCCGAACGTTACGTACAACAACATCCACGCCTTGATGTTGCTGTAAGAGAGAGGGACCTCTCTCGCTCGCGGTCCTGGTAGACCTGGACGAGCTAGCTACCGGACTGACTGGCTTCCTCCTTTCCATCCTCTGATCTGTCATCGCCAGGTGTGTACGATCTGAGTTTATAGTGCTCGTCACACCCGATCTCCTCTCCTGGACGAACCCGGTGTCACAATACCCATTTCTCGAGTGATTGCTTCACCGGGCGAGCTAGCGGGCGACAAGGACGTCGATCCTACTAGGGATCTAGGCACTTGCCGAATTTTGTTGAGTACGTTTGCCGCTAGCTCCCCATTTAATTGCGACGACAGAAGCACACTTCTTGAAGACATCACGGAAACAACACCCTGTTCTTGTTCCTCTGAAAAAGAGACTGAAAAACTGGAGTGAAACAAGACTCCAGGCACTGAAAATATGGCCCAAAATCAGTAACCAATTTTAAACACTATCCGATGTAAAACACAAACTTCCACAGAAGAAACTGCAGTACATCAGATGGTAGATGCATGACGAAAATGCCTAACCACCCCTAGGGTGAGGACGTAACCATGGGGGAAAACAGAATAAACATTCTGTTACTATGCCAAAAACTCCCAAGAAATTTCAGTAAAAAAAAAATTACAAAAATTATGCCAAAAGCATGGAAGAATAGCAAGGGGGTATCGGGGAAAGGGAGAGAGGAAACACTGAACAAACAGTGGAAATTTCATAGAAAGAATAAAAACATCAGGCCCATGCCCCAAAATTAGGGAACATAAAATAATTTTGCATAAAAGTTAAAAAAATTATAGTAATTTATATATTTTTTATACTTACCAATGACCCAGACTTAGCTGGTGCTAAATTCTTTAATTCAGGGCCAAACACAAATTTTGTTCACCCCCAATCCCCCAAATTTGCATCAAAAAATGAAAATTACATGCCTAATATGGTCCTCCATACATTTACTCCTCTGCGCATGTGCAGTGTCAAGGAGGTCTCAAAATTGGCGCCAATTATCATTCTTACAACCAGTGCCTGGTAAGCGTTATGTACTTAGCGGGGAGGTATGAGTTCCCAACTCCTGGGAGGGCCATCCCCGTCTGGGTCATTGGTAAGTATAAAAAATATATAAATTACTATAAATTTTTTAACATTTTTATACTGTACCAATGACCCAGACTTAGCTGAACAGTAAATAGGCTGGAGGGCCTAGGACATAAAGGAAAATTCAATAAGGTCAATTATCTATAACAAAATATCCCCTGCAGGAGAAAAGGAGAGATAGGCTTTACATGTACCTTTCTTATTTATATTAAAGAAGAAATACACAATACCGATCAGTAATTGAGCATAATAATAATCAATGATCTCTATTAACATCCAGTATAACTCTTTATACTAATATTTTTAAAGGTAAGCCAATAAATAAAGGAAGTCCAGAGAAATGAGACTCTCTATATTCATTAAAAGTGTCCGAGGATTGTATATTAATGCTCGTTTGACACATGACATATACAAATGCTTCACACCGAGCTACACTTTAATATTACATGGATGACTAAACATTAGCTTTACACTTTAAAACCATCCCGGTACCGACTCAAAATTACTGACTCTAGGGGAGGTATTCCCTTGCTTTTCACTATAAAGTAGGTGACCTAAGGGAACACCCACCCACCCCCCACCCCCCTTCCCCTTGCCCTGAGTCAAATACCCCAGAGCGAAGAGGGCAGCAGGACAGAGTCACAGGCGGAACAGAAAGTCTAGATAACTATAGTTACAACTGTTTAGTAGACGATATTCTGAGCAACTGATAAAGGACCTAAACAATGGAGGTCTCCAGAAAATGACTCAATATTTCTGAGATAGAAATTAGTGAATGTGGAAGGTTGAGACCAATATTCAGCCTTCATTAAATCAGTAATAGCAATACAATTAGCACAGGCCCAAGAAGTAGAAAGAGCTCTTACTTCATGAGCTGAGATCTTGAGTGCCGACTGCTGAGAAGATAATTTTTCATAAGCAGTACGAATAGTTAATTGAATCCATCTAGCAATAGAATGAAACATAATATCCTTTCTATTAGGCATCAAAGACAGAAAGAAACGTTTACGTCCCTTTCTGATGAACTCAGATCTACGTTTGTAAATACGTATTGCTCTTACAGGACAAAGTAAAGGCCTACGCCCATCAGATGATGGAAGGGCCTTAATAACAATAGGTTCAGGATACTTATTAGGAGCCTGATTCTTAGCCAAAAATCCAACATTGGTGGTAAAGGTAATAGTATTACCAACACTACGATAGTGAGAATCATCCACAGATAAAGCATGAAGCTCACTAACTCTTCTAGCAGAAGAGAAGGCTAAGAGAAAAGCTGTCTTATATGTTAAGAATTTGAAGTCCACTGTGTCAAGAGGCTCAAAAGCCGCTTCTTTTAGCTTAAGAAGAACCCAAGCCAAATTCCACTTGGGAATTAACCTAAGGGTTCTAGGTCTATTTATCGAAAAATTTCTAACTAATTTAGATAAAGAGACATTAGTTCCAATCATTAAGCTATCATGATGTGCATAGGTATCGGATAGCATAGACCTATAACCCTTAATGGTGATAGGCTGCAGTTTAATCTCATCAAACAAGTATACTAGAAAATTTGCAATGTCTGGAATGGAAGGATCATAACTATCTATGGAATGATCCCCACACCACTGACGAAAGACCTTCCACTTAGCAGCATAGTTTAGCAAAGAGGAGGTCCTCCTACAGTTAGAAATCGCATCCACTGCTCATCCTGTAAAATGTTTTCCGTGCAAGAAGGACCGCACAACGGAAATATGTGAAGGTTTAGACCTTGCGGATTGTGATGGAGGAAGCACGATTTCCCCTGCGAAAGAAGATCATCCCGATGAGGAAGCTTCCTCGATATGTCCCACAACAGACACCTGAGTAGATTTATCCACGGTCTTTGTGGGGACAGAGATGCTACCAACAGAATTTTGCAATGAGATTGTTTTATCTTCAGCAATATCTGCTGAATCAACGGCGCTGAACGATATGCATATCCTATCATTCCGTCCCATGAGATCGATAGAGCGTCTACTGCAAAAGTTTGCAGATCCTTAACATGGTGACACATACGTCTGCAACTTATTGTTGAGATGCGTCGCAAATAAGTCTATCATTGGCCGTTCCCATTGGTAGCAAATCTGATTGAATACTCGTTTGTTGAGAGTCCATTCTGACGGCAACAAGCGACCCCTCCACGAAAGGGAGTCTGCTAATACGTTCAGACGACCCGGAAAATCATTGACCGATAGGAGAACTTGATGTTCTAGTACAAACAGAAGGATTCTTTCCGTTAAATTGAATAACGGAATGGAATGAGTGCCTCCCTGTTTCCAAATATATGCTACTACCGTCGTATTGTCGGACAGACTTTGCACGTGTGCATTCTGAATAACGTCTATCCAATGACGTAGCGCAAGCCAAATTGACATCATTTCCTTGATGTTGATGTGCTTGCTCAAAAACTGCGGATCCCAAAGACCCTGGCACTTCAAATCCGTTGGGCTCAATGTTGTGCCCCAACCTGTTTGACTGGCATCTGTCATAATTGTAAAACTCAGATCCGGCAATTGCAGTGGAACTCCCTGAGTTAACCACTGAATATTTGCCCAAGGCTGAATCTCTTGTTTCACTTAATTTGACAAGAAGATGTCCGCATCGAGCGAATGAGTCTTCACCCTCCAATTCTAAGTCAGAAAGATTTGGAGAGGACGAGTGCGTAGCCGCCCCATTGGAATAAGATCCGCGGCAGCTCCGCACAAACCCATCAGTCTCATGAATTCTCTAGTTGTAACTTTGTCTGAGTGAAGACAATAGCGAGCGTAACAACTGATTAATTTGCGCAGTGTCAAGGAGGTCTCGAAAATTGGGACCAATTGTCATTCTTCCAACCAGTGCCTGGTAAGCGTCATGTACTCAGCGGGGAGGTATGAGTTCCCAACTCATGGGAGGGCCATCCCCGTCTGGGTCATTGTTAAGTATAAAAAATATATAAATTACTATAAATTTTTTAACATTTTTATACTGTACCAATGACCCAGACTTAGCTGAATAGTAAAAAGGTTGGAGGGCCTAGGACATGAAGGAAAAACCAATAGGCTCAACTACATGTAATCGGTTTATCCCCTAGAGGAGAAAATGAGAAATAGGCTTTACATTTATCTTTCTTATTTGTATCAAAAAGAAAGACACAACACAATAACCTCAATGATATCTATTAACATCCAGTATAACTCGTTATGCTAATTATTTTTAAAGGAAAGCCAATAAATAAAGGAAGTCCAAAGAAATGAGACTCTTATACTCATTAACAGGGTCCGAAGATTGTATATTAACGCCCGTGTGAAACGAGACATATACAAATGTTTCACACCAAGCTACACTTTAAAAATATTACATGGATGAGTAAACATTAGCTTAACACTATAAAACTATCCCGATGACGACTCAGAATTACTGACTCCAGAGGAGGTATCCCCTGTTTAGTGGATGACATACTGAGCAACAGATAACGGACCTAAACAATGCTGATCTCCAGAAATGGACTCAATATTTCTTAATATAAAAAACTCGTGAAAGTGGAAGGCTGAATCAATATGCAGCCTTCATTAGATCAGTAATAACAACACTATCAGCGAAAACCCAAGAAGTAGATAGAGCCCTTACTTCATGAGGTGAAATCTAGGCACAGACTGCTGAGTTGAAGATAATTTAGATCAGCAGTACAGATAGTTAATTGAATCCATCTAGCAATAGAATGGACCAAAATGTGGAGTAAGCTTCCACAGCATGTCCCACAACAGACACCTGAGTAGAATAATCCACGGTCTCTGAGGGGACAGAGATGCTACCACAGAATTGCATTGAGATTGATTTATCTTGAGTGTCGTCTGCTGAATCAGCGGCGCTGGAGGATACACATATCCTCTCATTCCGTCTCACAAGATCGATAGAGCATCTACTGCAAACGCTCGATCCATATCAGGATCCGGACATGGTGACACATAAATCTGCATCTAATTGTTGAGATGTGTTGCAAAAAGACTATCCTTGGCTGCTCCCATTGGTAGCAAATCCAATTGAATCCATTCTGACGGCAACAAGCGACCCCTCCGTGAAATGGAGTCCTTTATACATTCAGACGCCCCGGAATATGACGGACCGATAGAAGAACTTAATGTTCTAGTACAAACAGAAGGATTCTTTCCGTTAGCTTGAACAACGGAATGGAATGAGTGCCTCCCTGATTCTGAATATACGCTACCACCGTCGTATTGTTGGAAAGAATTTGAACGTATGCATTCTGAAAAATGTCCATCCAATGACGTAGCGCAAGTCAAATTGACATCAATACTTTGATGTTTGTGTGCTTGATAAGGAACTGAGGATCCCAAAGACCCTGGCACTTCAAATTCGTTGGGCTCAATGTTTCGCCCCAACCTATTAACTGACATCATCCGTCATAACTGTAAAACTCAGATCAGGCAATTGCAGTGGAACTGCCTGAGTTAACCACTGAATGTCTGCCGAAGTCTGAATCTCTTGTTTCATTTGATTTGACAAGAGAATGTCTGTATTGAGTGAAAGAATCTTCACCCTCCAAATCTGAGTCAGAAGGATTTGGAGAGGGTGAGTGCGTAGCCGCCCCATTGGAATGAGATCCGCAGAGGCTCTGCACAAACCTATCCGTCACATGAATTCTCTCAATGAAACCCTGTTTGAGAGAAGACAATAGCTAGCGTAACAACTGACTAACTTCGCTCTTGATTAACGGCAGACGAACGAGATTGTGCGTCTTGAAGCTCATCCCTAGGAGGGTGAACGACTTGGACGGCATCAGATCCGACTTCCCTACGTTTACTATGAAACCGAGAAGTCGGAGCAAAAGAAGCAGATTCTGCACATCGTTCTGAAGCGATAACTCATTGCCGTACCTCTGAAGAATATAGTGCAGGTAGGCCGACGTTACCGTAGACAAATGAGCTCGGAAATGAGTCAATACCGAGTTCATTATTCGAGTGAAAGGCCAGGGTGCTAGATTCAGACTGAAGCACATCGCTCAGAACTGATATACGACTCCTAGGACGATGAAGCGAAGATACTTTCTGAACGCCAGATGTACCCTGACGTGAAAGTACGCATCCTTGAGATCTATGCTCGCATCATAGTCGTTCACTCGAATGCTCGCTCTGACTGATCGAATGGTCTCTATGAAGAATTTGAAACCACAATCAGCTTGTTTATCCAGCTCAGATCTATGACTGGACGGAACGATTCCTGGTTTACTACGACCTCTATCACGTTCCTCACTAAAAAAGACTGGACTTCTGATAGAAACGAGGCTCCTTTCTGCCAATTTGACGGAAGCTGGGCCCATCTTGGACTTCGAGTTAACGGAGATTCTCCTTTGAAGGACAGTTCAGTCCTTCTAATATAACCCCTCGAACCGAAAGGGTCTTCCGTAATAAAATCCAAATTGATTGAGAAACTCGACAGTCTTCCACCCACTGGAATGCGACAGAGGTTTAAACCATCACCTCTTGGATCTGTGAGGCTTGCGGAAGGAGAAACCACATCCTTCATGGCCTGCGCCTCGCCCTGTTGATCTAGGGGCGTCTGACCGGTTGTTTCGGCCAGAATTACGGCCCCTACCTGAGTCGCAACCTTGACGGTCTCTAGAGTAAAATCTAGAGGACGCATAGGAACCTCTATAGGAACCTCCCTTGGACGTATTCGCCCGAGAAGTGCTTGTCCTACTGTCCTACTCTTCTCCGCTGACTCCGACTTATAGAAGCGGGTTTGAATAGCAGAGAGTCTTATATTGCAGAAAGCTTGCCGTCGAAGAAAAGCTCTCCGGAGACCGGAGCAACTCTGAGAGAGTTATGCACCTTACTATCCACACGCGTGGATGTAGCCAGAGCCGCATCACGTGTAACCAACTCCAAATTGCCACTGAAAGGGCAGAGTTATACGTGGAGAATGCTATGGCCCTAGAAAGAACTCTTAAGAAGAATCGTTCACCCTAGAATTCTTTCCTTTGATACGTAATGATAACGCTCTGGTAAGGTGAACTGCATACAATAATGCGTCTAAGCTAGCCGAATTAGACGATATTGACTTTTCCAACATCATGGTTGGAATTGACATAGACGAGAGTATAGACAACTCTAGGACTTAGGCCTGGTCGTCTAGACGCAGAGAAACTCTCGGAATGTCCTGTCCTGCCGTTTCGAATTATTCCACGAATTGAGGCAGATGTAGAGCACTTGCCGATAAGAAACCGGACTTGCCCTATTGGTAGCAAGTTTATATATAGCGTCATATAATAGTTCAAATGTCTCTGAGACATTTCTGGACTGTGACGGAAACTGAGGGACGATGTCCCTGAACCAATTAAAGAAATCTGTGTCCAGTGGCGCTATCAGTCTCTTATTCGACAACACAGCATTTTGGTCTGGAGGAACAACGTCAGAAAAATAAAGCCGGATGAAGTCCACAGCAATTATGTTGTTCTGAAAGGGAAAATTCAACTATTCCATATCCCTTTCGCCATCCAGTCGGACCACTTGTAATTCTTGGTCATCCGTGTCTGCACCTGCAGTGGAACGTACCGACCCAGCTTCTACAGATAATTCCTGATCCGACAAGAGTTTCTGTCGGTTGCTGGGATGCTGCAATAATTTGTGCTAACTGCGATAGCACGTCCGTAAGGACGGCCTGTGGAGCTGCAGTCTTACAATATTTAGCCGCTGGAAGCTCCTAGGACGCTGACTCCTGCATACTTTTTAATGCGAACGCCCGGAGTATGAAGGCCTTGTATCCTTGGCTACCGGATGGCGTGACCTGGTCGCCGTGAATTCCTGGTCAGCGAGATTGGCTGGATATCACTGGTCACGTAGCCAAGGTGCGGTTGTGTGTACTGCCATGAGGATGAGAAAGCCAATAAAGCAGTCTCTCCGGACTGTCTATATCACGGAGCGTCCCGAGCGGTGGACGTATGCCCCGACTGAGGAACATTCTGTACCACAACATCTGTACCCAGATGTTGTTGTACGAGAGAGGGACCTCTCTCACTCGCAGCCCGTGAGGAGCTGGATGAGCTAGGAACCGGACTAATAGGCTTCCTCCGTACCATCCTCGTATCTGTCGTCACTGGGCGTGCACGTTGTATTTATACTGCTTTCATCACTCAAATCTCCTCCTGGACCTCAACAGACTATCCCGGGAGCCGAGCCATTCGTTGAATGGTTGCTACACCGGGCGGGCTAGTGGATGCCAAAGCCGTCGATCCTACTTGGGACCTCTTAGGCAATTGACGTATCTGCATGAGCACTCTTGCCGCTAGCTCTTCATTTGACTGTTATGACGGAAGCACACTTTCGAAGACATCACGGAAACATTACTCTGTTCTTGATCGTCAAAGAGACCTGTGGAGCCGCAGTGTTACGTAAATAGCCGCTAGAAACTCCAGGGATGTTCATTCCTGCATTTATATAATATGCAAACGTCCCAACTGGAAAGGCCTCTGCCCTCGTGTCCTTGGTGAGTGGATGGAGTGACCTGGTTGACATGGAATCCCTGGTCGGCGAAGCAGGAGCTCCCAGGATGTTCCTTCCCGCCTTGTATCATATGCAAACGTCCTCCGGAAATCTGTGGTCACATAGCCAAGGTGCGGTCGTGTGTGCTGACGTGAGGATGAGGAAGCCAATAGAACAGCCGCGTCGGACTGTCTATGCGACGGAGCATCCCGAGCAGGAGGAGTGGACGTATGCTCCGACTATCAAATGAACATACAACAACATCGCAGAGCAGATGTTGATGTAAGAGAGAGGGGGCCTCTCTCGCTCGCGGTCCGGATGGACCTGGACGAGCTAGGAACCGGACTAACAGGCTTCCTCCATACTAGCCTCTGTTCCGTCAACACTGGGTGTGCACATGGTATGTTTATAGTGCTCGCCACACCCGAATCTCCTTCCTGGACCGCAACGGAATGAATGGTTGTGACACAGGGCGAGCTAGCGCACGTCAATGCCATCGACCCTACTTGGGGCCTCTTAGGCAATTGGCGTATCTGCATGAGCACTTTGCCGCTAGCTCTTCATTTGATTGTGACGACGGAAGCACACTCTTGGACGACATCACGGAAACATCACCCTGTTTTTGTTCCTCTGAAAAAGAGAGTGAAAAACTAGAATGACCCTGCGGAGAGAGGACCGGCATGGTTTTCTCCCCGCTAACAACCTACCGTGACACACATCTCCAACGTCTGTCATCCCAATTGATACACATTGAACAAGGGTTAGTGCAAGTACATTGACTACAATTAATACAGAAATCATGAGAATCAGAAGATTTCCTCCCATTACAATTTGAACAATAATTTTTTATAGTGAAAAAAGTAAACAGTCATAGTACCCGCACTAAACCTTGAAAATAAAGATACATAATAAAATAATCCATTTTAACATTGCGAAAAAATTATTCAAAAAGAAAAAAAATTTTGTTCCCAATGGAACCCTGAGCCCAAATGGATCCCAAAAATGCCTAAGTGTGGACAAAAATTTTAAATCATCTACAAAAATTAATGTAACACATACGGACAATATTAATGTATCTTTCTATGAACTAAACTAAGCAGAAGACAAGCAATCACTATCAGAAGTAACTGTTGTCAACCTAAACAAAAAGTGTAAACAAACCAGAAACATGACTCCAGGCACTGGTAAATATGGCCCAAAATCTGATGCAAAACAGACTTCCCAAGAAGAAACTGCAGAGCATCAGATGGTAAATGCAGACCAAAACGCCTAAACACCCCTAGGATGAGGACGTAAACATGGGGAAAAAACAGAAAATAATTCTGTTTCCAAGCCAAAACTCCCAAGAAATTTTGGTAATAAACATTGCAAAAAATAAGCCAAAAGCATGGAAGAATAGCTAGGGGGAATAAAGGAAAGAGAGAGAGGAAACACTGATCAAACAATGGAACATTCATAGCAAGAATGACTACAACAGGGCCATGCCTCGAAAATAGGCAACATGAGATAATTTCGTAAAATAATTATAAGTTACAGCCCTGAACATTTGAAACCACTGTTTTTCCTCTCCTCCTATTATTTCCTCTTCATATCCACCATATCTCTCATAATTATGTGTCTGGCATCATTTAAACTGAGATTTACAAGCACAAATATCAGTGAGGTGTTACTGATTTCAGGGCCAAACAAAGAATACATTTTGGCGGCAATTTTGAGACCTCCTTGACAATGCGCATGCGCAGTGGAGTAAAAATATGGAGGACCATATAGGACATGTAATTTTCGGTTTTTGATGCAAATTTTGGGGGATTTGGGAGTAAAATTTGCATTTGGCCCTAAATAATTAAGAGTTAGCACCAGCTAAGTCTGGGTCATTGGTACAGTATAAAAATATGCCCATGTTCAAACTTGGACCCACAATTGATGAAAGTGATCTACTACCCAAAATTCATTGAAATCGACTGACTGTAAGGAAAGTTAGAGTCTGGAAACGAAAAACACCGAAGGTGTGCACATACCGTATATGTCCGTGTATAAGTCGCCCCCATGTATAAGTCGCACCCTACTTTTCATACAAAATATCCCCCCTGCGCCTATAACCCTTGTATAAGTCGCACCCCCGATTTGGGGTGAAAAATGTTAAAACAATTCCGTAAATTTGGCTAAAGGACTGGAAGTCTTGTGGACTGAACAGGGAGGTTTGATGACTGATTACAGTATATTTATAAATTATATTTGTTTGTATACTTCATTGATACATTCAATGTGTCGTATTTATTAAAAGATATATGTCAACTGTGTTTGTTATTACTCGTGTATCGTATTTATTAAAAGATATATGTCAACTGTGTTTGTTATTACTCACGCCAGTAAAAGAAGGAATGCTCCGGTGCATGTGTTCAGGTAAGAACGAGGTAAGTTGAATTCAAATGGTAAATCCAAATGTAAAACTACAAAGAAAAAGGCTTTATTCCCATGCCATTTAAACGAATTGCACGTGCGAACAAATAGGTCATGAAAGGGAAGTAACTGCATGATTCTTGTTAATCTTCTTCAAAGGGAATTCCCCTTAAAAACGCACGTGGTGTGCTGTGTAAACAATTTGATTGCCTTGCGAATTTCGTAAATAACTCATACCAATATCCAAAATATGTTGAGATATACAACCATGGAATATTTTATTGTGAATTATTACTGGAGATGTTGAAGACATGAACAGGTACCGTAATTATTTTGAAGGAAATTAATTGCACGTGGTTTCGAATTTTCGATCGTTCACCACCCCTCCACTCACTGGGTCACCGAGAAAAAAAAAATCAACAAGAACACATTGGGTATAATCTCCTATTTTTATTTTATTTTTTTTTATATTTATTTTTTTTTAAATTTTATTTTGTGATCAAGTTAATGCACAACACAGAAATAAGAAATAAAGAGGTGAAATAAAATAAACAAATTTTCAAAGCAGGTGAATCGCCGTGATACAAACCGTCGACATGGGCCGATCTGGTGTCCGTTCAGTCCTCATATCGCTGTTGAAAACTTGCTGAAAAATAATTACCTTTGTATAAGTCGCACCCCAATTTTGGTCCCGTTTTTCCAAGCAAAAAGATGCAACTTATACACGGACATATACGGTACTGTGTATTAGTAGTAGCACTGAATAAATCAAAGTTTCCCTAATTCGCATAATTTTTGCACAAGAACAAAACCTGTATTATATGTGATGTATTGCATGTTACTAAACATTCATACAAAAATTTATTCAAATCCGAACTTTCATTTAGAAGTTCTGTACAAAAAACTGATTACACCCAATTTCGGAACAAAATGGCCGCTGGCGGCCAATTTGAATTTTGGACCAAACCCTAAAACACATATTCTGGTCTCACAATGATAACAAAGATACCCAAGAAGTTTCGTGAAGATCAGTTCATAAATACAGCTTTTAGTCCGAGGTGCGTTGACGCACGGGGCAGACAGACAGGCAGAGGTACAGATTTTCGGTATAAAATTTCCCACATTCGAACTTGATCTAGGTATTGATAAAAGTAATCCATATATGAAATTTCATCGAAATCAGTTGATTTTAAGGAAAGTTAGAGACTGGAAACCGTCAGCAAATCAAATTTCAGCAACCTAATTAAATATGCGCGGAAAATGCCCATATTCAAACTTGGAACCACAATGGATGAAAGTGATCTACTACCCAAATTTCATCGAAATCCGGTCATTGTAAGGAAGTTAAAAAATTTATAGTAATTTATATATTTTTTATACTTACCAATGACCCAGACATAGCTGGTGCTAACTCTAAAAAATCCAGGGCCAAACACAAATTTTGCCCCCCAATCCCCAAAATTTGCATCTAAAACCAAAAGAAATCATGTCCTAAAGGACCTCCATACTTTGCCCTTACTGCGCATGCGCAGTGTCAAGGACGTTCCGAAATTGGCGCCAATTATCATTCTTACTGGCAGTGCCTGGTCAGCGCTATGTACTCAGCGGGGAGGTAAGAGTTCCCAACTCCTGGGAGGGCCATCCCCGTCTGGGTCATTGGTAAGTATAAAAAATATATAAATTACTATAAATTTTTTAACATTTCTATACTGTACCAATGACCCAGACATAGCTGAATAGTAAAAAGGCTAGAGGGCCAAGGACATAGAGGAAAATCCAATAAGCTCAACTATATAATATAGAGGCAACCCCTCAAGGAGAAAAGGAGTATTAGGCTTTACATGTATCTTTCTTATTTTATGTTAAATTAGAAAGATACAATACCCTTCATAATTGAGCACAATAACATTCATGTTCTCTATTAACATCCAGTATAACCCTTTATACTAATTATTTTTAAAGTAAGCCAATAAATAAAATTAGTCCAGAGAATTGAGACTCTTTATATTCTTTAAAAGTGTCAGAGGATTGTATATTAACGCCCGTTTGACACTTGACATATACAAATGCTTCACTTTAAAAATATGACATGAATGAATTTTAACATTAATATTACACTTTAAAACCATCCCGGAAACGACTCAGAAATACTGACTTCGGAGGAGGCATTCCCTTGCTTTTCACTATAAAGCAGGTGACCTAAGGGAACACCCTCCCCCCCCCCCCCCTTCCCCTTGCCCTGGGTCAAATAGCCCAGAGCGAAGAGGGCAGCCGGACGGAGTCACTGCCGGAACAGAAAGCCTGCATAACTATAGTTGCAACTGTTTAGTGGACGACATTCTGAGCAACAGATAACGGACCTAAACAATGCAGGTCTCCAGAAATGGACTCAATATTTCTGAGATAAAAATTTGTGAATGTGGATGGCTGAGACCAATAAGCAGCCTTCATTAAATCTGTAATAGCAATACTATTAGCGTAAGCCCAAGAAGTAGAAAGAGCTCTTACTTCATGAGCCGAAATCTTAAGCACAGACTGCTGAGAAGAAGATAAATTTTCATAAGCAGTACGGATAGTTAATTGAATCCATCTAGCAACAGAATGGACCGAAATGTCCTTTCTATTAGGCATCAGAGACAGAAAGAAACGTTTTCGTCCCTTTCTGATAAATTGAGATCTCTGTTTATAGATACTTAATGCTCTAACAGGACAGAGTAAAGGCCTACGCCCGTCTGAAGACGGAAGAGCCTTAATAACAATAGGTTCCGGATATTTATTAGGAGCCTGATTCTTAGCTAAAAATCCCACATTAGTAGTGAAGGTGATAGTGTTCCCGACACTACGATAGTGAGAAACATCCACCGACAGTGCATGAAGCTCACTGACTCTTCTAGCAGAAGAGAAAGCTAAGAGAAAAGCTGTCTTATAAGACAAGAATTTGAAATCTACTGTCCCAAGAGGTTCGAATGGCTTTTCCTTCAGTTTAAGAAGAACCCAAGCTAAATTCCACTTTGGAATTAACCTAAGTGTTCTGGGTCTATTTATCGAGAAGTTTCTAACTAACTTAGATAAAGAGACATTAGATCCAATTTGTAAACTATCATGATGTGCATAGGTATCATATAACATAGACCTATAACCCTTAATAGTAACAGGCTGCAGTTTGATTTCGTCAAAGAAGTATACTAGAAAGTTTGCAATGTCTGGTATGGAGGGATCAAAAATATCAACAGAATGATCCCTACACCAACGACGAAAAACCTTCCACTTAGCCGCATAGTTTAGCGAAGAGGAGGTCCTCCTACAGTTAGAAATCGCGTCCACTGCTCGTCCTGTAAAGTGCTTGCCATGCAAGAAGGACCGCACAACGGAAAAACGTGAAGGTTGAGACCTTGCGGGTTGTGATGGAGTTGACGCGATCTCCCCTGCGAAAGAAGATCCTCCCGTGGAGGAAGCTTTCGCGGTAGGTCCCACAACAGACACCTGAGTAGATTTATCCACGGTCTCTGTGGAGACAGAGATGCTACCAACAGAATCTTGCATTGAGATTGTTTTATCTTTAGCAATACTTGCTGAATTAACGGCGCTGGAGGATACGCATATCCTATCATTCCGTTCCAAGGGATCGACAGAGCGTCTACTGCAAATGCTCTTGGATCCGGACACGGAGACACATACGTCTGCAACTGATTGTTGAGATGTGTCGCAAATAAGTCTATCATTGGCCGTTCCCACTGGTAGCAAATCTGATTGAATACTTGTTTGTTGAGAGTCCACTCCGACGGCAACAAGCGACCCTTTCGTGAAAGGGAGTCTGCTAGAACGTTCAGACGACCCGGTATATGACAGACCGAAAGAAGAACATGATGTTCTAGGGCAAACAGAAGGATTCTTTCCGTTAGATTGAACAACGGAATTGAATGAGTGCCTTCCTGATTCCGTATATACGCCACTGCTGTTGTATTGTCGGATAGGATTTGGACATGAGCATTGTGAATAATGTCCATCCAATGACGTAACGCAAGCCAAATTGACATCATTTCCTTGATGTTTATGTGCTTGCCCAGGAATTGCGGATCCCAAAGACCCTGGCATCTCGAATCCGTTGGGATCAATGATGCACCCCAACCTGTTTGACTGGCATCCGTCATAATGGTAAAACTCAGATCCGGCAACTGCAGCGGAACTCCCTGAGTTAACCACTGAATGTTTGCCCAAGTCTGAATCTCTCGTTTCACTTGATCTGACAAGATCTGCAGCGGCTCCGCACAGACCTATCAGTCTCATGAACTCTCTCGCTGTGACTTTGTCTGCGTGCAGACAATAGCGAGCGTAACAACTGACTAATTTCGCTCTGGTTAACGGCAGACGAACGAGATTGTTGTGCGTCTCGAAGCTCATTCCCAGATGTGTGAATGACTTGGACGGCACCAAATCCGACTTCTCCTCGTTTATTATAAAACCGAGACGTCGGAGCAATAGAAGCAGATTCTGCACATCGTTCTGAAGCGTTAACTCGTTGCCGTACCTCTGAAGAATGTCGTCCAGGTAGGCCGACGTTACCGCAGACGAATGAGCTCGGAAATACATCATTACCGAGTTTATTACCCGAGTGAAAGCCCAGGGTGCTAAATTCAATCCGAAGCACATCGCCCGGAATTGATACACCACCCCTAGGACTGCGAAGCGTAGATACTTTCTGAATGTCGGATGTACCATGACGTGAAAGTACGCATCTTTGAGATCTATGCTTGTTGCATAATCGTTCACCTGAATACTCGCTCTGACCGATCGAATCGTCTCCATATAAAACTTCGAAGCGACGATCAGCTTGTTTATCCAGCTCAAATCTATGACTGGACGGAACGAGCCGTCTGGTTTCGGAACCAGAAACAGATGGCTGTAGAATCCCAGTGTCTCCTGGTCTTCTACGACCTCTACCGCGTTCTTCATTAAAAGAGACTGCACCTCTGATAACAGAGCGTCTCTTTTCTGCGGATTTGACGGAAGTTGAGTCCATTTTGGACTTCGAGTTAATGGAGGCTTTCGTTTGAAGGATATCTTTAGACCTTCCGAAATCACCCCTCTCACCCAAGGGTCGTCCGTAATCGACGCCCGCTCTTGTGAAAAACTTGACAACCTTCCGCCAACCGGCACGCAATAGAGGTTGAAGCCATCACCTCCTGGACCTGCGAGGCCTGCGGTAGGAGAAACCACGTCCTCCACGACCCGCACCTCGTCCCATCGACCTCGGGGCATCAGACCGGTTGTCCCGGCCCGAAGGACGTCCCGCACGTGAGTCGCTGCCTTGACGGTCTCTTGAATAAGACCAAGAGGACGCACCGGAACCTCTATAGGAACCTCTCTTGGGCGCATTAGAACCAGAAGTGCCTGTCTTACTCTTATCTGCCGTGTCCGACTTCTTAGAAGCAGATTTGAACAGCAGAGAATCCGAAGCTTTCTTAATTTTATCATAAACTGCAGAAAGCTTGCCGGCGAAGAGAAGTTCTCCGGAGACCGAAGCGACTCTGAGAGAGTTCTTCACCTTATTATCCATGAGTGTGGATGTAGCTAGGGCTGCGTCACGTCTAACCAACTCCAGGTTTGCCACTGAAAGGGCTGAGTTACACGTGGAATAAGCTACTGCCCTTGAAAGAAGTCTTAAAGAGGATTGTATATCCTGGAATTCTTTCCCTTGAAGACGCAGTGATAACGCCTTAGTAAGGTGGTCTGCGTAAGATAAAGCATCTAAACTGGTTCTGTTAGACGAAATAATAGTCTCCAACACCGCGGTTGGAATAGACGCAGACGACGGTAATGATAATTCTAAGTCTTCCGCCTCGTCGTCCATACGCAGAGGAACTCTCGGGATACCCTGTCCTGCCGTATCGAATTTATTCCTTGCATTAATGAAAGGCAGGGTGAGAGTATTGTTGGACAAGAAACCCGCTTTTCCTGTTTTGGAAGCAAGTCTGAATATAGCGCCGTTCAATAACTCAAATGTTCTTGCAACATTATTGGACTGAGACGGAAACTCGGGAGCGATGTCCCTGAATCGCTCAAAGAAATCAGAGTCCAATGACGCTATAATTCTCTTGTCCGGAACCGCAGCAGTCTGGCCCGACGGAACAACTTGAGGAAGAAAGTGCCGGATGAAGTCTACGGCAGCTTTATGTTGTTCCGAAAGGGATAGCTCCAAGTCATCCGTATCCCTTTCACCATCCGGTCGGACCTCATGATGCTCCCGGTCGTCCGTACCCGATGCTTCGGCGGAGCATACCGACCCAGCGCAGTCGGATAATTCCCGATCCGACACCATTTCTGTCGGTTGCTGGGATGCTGTGATAAGTTGTGCTATTTGAACAAGCACGTCCGACATCGAGGCCTGCGGAGGCGCAGTCTTTCGCTGCTTCGCCGAGGGCAGCTCCGCATCTGGTGACTCCCGCATACTCTTCCTATGCGAACGTCCGGAGTCCACCGGCCTCGTGTCCCTGGCTACCGGATGGCGTGACCTGGTCGCCGAAGAATCCTTGATCGGCGAAGCTGGTAAAATATCGGCGGTCACGTAGCCAAGGTGCGGTCGTGTGCGCTGGTGAGAGGAAGAAGCCTGAGCAGTCTCCGCGGACTGCCTATACAACGGAGCATCCCGAGCGATGGACATGTGCTCCACTTGCGACACATTTTGTACCACAACATCTGGTCCCAGATGTTGTTGTACGAGAGAGGGGCCTCTCTCGCTCGTGGCCCAGCTGGACCTGGACGAGCTAGGAACCGGACTCGAAGGCTTCCTCTGATCTCTCCTACTATCCGCCATCACTGGGTGTGCACGTTGAATGTTTATAGTGCTCGCATCACCCAACATTTCCTCCTGGACCGCATCGGACGAACCCGGCTGCCGAACCATTCGGTGAATGGACGCTACACCGGGCGAGCTAGCGGACGACATTTGTCTTATCTCCATGAGCACTTTTGCCGCTAGCTCTGAATTCATTTGTGACGACGGAAGCGCACTTGCGGAAGATAACATGGAAACATCACCCTGTTCTTGTTCCTCTGAAATAGAAACTGATAGAGTAGAGTGACCCTGCGGAGAAAGAGCCGGCATAGCCCTTTCTCCACTAACAACATATCGTGACACACGTTTCCAATGTTTGTCATCCCAATATTGACATATAGAACAGGGATTAGTGCGAGTACACTGACTACAATTAATACAATGATCATGAAAGTCAGAGGAAGACTTCTTCCTATTACAATTTGAACAATATCCTTTCATTGTGAAAAGTCAACAAGTCCTAGTACTCGCACAAACCCCTAAACACAAAGATACATAATAACATGATCCATTAATATAGAAAAAACAATTGAAAATCAAAATAATTTTTGAAAAAATATTTTTTCAGCGAAGCGAAGCCCAAGTGAGATAAACTACTCCAAAGGCAAACAGCCCCCCTCAAAAGAGACTGTTGCCAATGTAAACAAACAGTGTAAAAACACCAGAAAACATGACTCCAGGCACTGACAAAACTGGCCCGAAATCAGTCATCAAATTACACTCTATCTGATGCAAGACAGAGACTCCCAGGGGAGAACCTGCAGAACATCAGATGGAAGATGCAGAACACAACGTTTATACACCCATGGGTGAAAACGTAACTATGGGGAAAATAACAGAATACATTCTGTAACCAAGCTAACTCTCCCAAGAGAATTTAGAAATGATCTTTCTCAAAAATATGCCAAAAGCATGGGAGAATAGCAAGGGGGGACTTAGAAGACCAGGGGAGAGGAAACACTGAATAAGCAGTGGAAATTTATAGCAAGAATGACAACAACAGGCCCATGCCTCGAAAATAGGCAACTTAACATAATTTCATAAAAAATTTTAAGTACAGCCCTGATTATTTTTTGTCACTCCTTTTTCCTCTCCTCCTTCTATATCCTCCTTAGAATCACCATTTCTCCAATAATTATGTGTCTGGCATCCTTTAAACTGAGATTTACAAGCACAAAGATCAGTGAGATGTTGACTGATGAAGGGCCAAACAGAGAATGATAATTGGCGCCAATTTCGGAACGTCCTTGACACTGCGCATGCGCAGTAAGGGCAAAGTATGGAGGTCCTTTAGGACATGATTTCTTTTGGTTTTAGATGCAAATTTTGGGGATTGTGGGGCAAAATTTGTGTTTGGCCCTGGATTTTTTAGAGTTAGCACCAGCTATGTCTGGGTCATTGGTACAGTATAAAAATAGTTAGAGTCTGGAAACGAAAAACACAGAAGGTCGGAAGGACACCCCGAATTTAATATCTCCCGTTTTTTTTCAAAAAGTGGGAGACAATTATTCAATTAACAGAAATATTCAATCAACAGGGATTAGATCATTATCCTGTATTTTAAGGATAAACTGAGCATTTATTCTGTTACATCTTATTTGACAGAGCTCATGGAACTCTGTCAAGCAAGATACAATAGATTAAATGCCTGTATTGCAAGTACTAGGCCCAATATGTCTATAAACAAGAGGCCCCACGGGGCCTGAAGCACTCATCTTGAACAGAACACAATTTAAACAGTCCAAGAATGAGTCTACATTAAGCAAACCATCTCCATAGGCTACACTGTCATTCCTTGAGTCCCTCAGGAGTGACAAAAATAATCTGGGCATCATGACTATTCTTCAGTTGATCATAAAGTAAAATGTAGAGCTCCCCTATGAAGCCCCTTGATACAACCTATGTGGATTAATCTTAGTTACACACCTCTAGAGGGTACTGAATACATAAGTTTTAATTCTTCCGCAAAATGGCCAAATATTAACCCTGGCCCATGATTTGGACACAGTTGAATCTGACTTCCCTAGAGATGTTGTGTACCGAATATGAAAGCATTCTGACTGTTGGATCTAAAGAAGAGAAATTGTAAAGAAATTTTTTCGAATTGCACCAAGTTCAAATTTGGGCTACCATAGCGAGCCCAAATATTAACCTATGGATCTGATTTGAACAAACTTGAATATGACCCCCCTAGAGATGTTGTATACCAAACGTGAAGGCATTCTGAAAAGTGGATCTGAAGAAGATTTTTGAAGAAATTCCCTCATATTGTACTAAGTTAAATTTCATGTTCCCATATGGAGCCCAAATATTAACCTAGGCACTCGAATTGAACAACCTGGAATCTGACCCCCTAGAGATATAAAAGCATTCCGACTGGTGGATCTGAAGAACAAGATTTTTAAAGAAATTTTCTCATATTGCACTAAGTAAAAATGTGGGCTACCATAGTGAGCCCAAATATATACCTAGAGATCTGATTTGAACAAACTTGAATCTGGCCCCCTTAGAGATGTTGCATACCAAATATGAAAGCATTTTGACTGGTGGATGTGAAGAAGAAGATGTTTTTAAATTACCCTCCATATTGAACAAAGATAAAATTTGGGCTTCCCTAGGAAGCCCAAATATTAACCTAGGGACTTGGTTTGAACAATCTTGAATCTGACCCTCATAACAATGATGTATACCAAACATTAAACGATTCTGACTGGTGGTTCTGAAGAAAGGAGAAGACCAAAACATGGTGTTGACGGACGGAGAGCGATGAGATTAGCTCATCTTGACAAAGTCATGGCTAATTTGGTGACTTTCAGAGGAATTTCCCAACATATTACACGATCTTTTATCAATTAACAAGAGTTTACTCTTCAACCGATATGCAACTAAGAGGATAAATTAATACTGAAGGTATGGTTAACGGTTTTGTGTTTGGAAGTTATATTCAGTTAAGAGAGTTAATCATTTAAGAGATATTATTTATTATTTATTGGTGTTTAAGGTCACATACTTATGCACAATGGCTAATCGTGACCGTGACAGTTTTACGGGTGGAGGAAGCCGGAGTACCCGGAGAGAACCACCGAGCAACGACGAGCAGCTGTCAGCTCTCCAACATCGTAACTCTGAACTCTGCACCGCAGCACAGGCAGGGTTAGATTGGTTGAAGACATGCGCACCATCGACGTGAAGTACGCCTCAGTACACAGCGTCATCATGCCCCCATGTAGGCAATCGGGGTGAAGTGTCTTGCCCAAGGACACAACGCGGTTGCCGTAGGTAGGATTCGAACCGAGGACCTCTCGGCTTGCAGCCTGCACCTCTACCAACTGAGCCACCGCACCCCCATTTAAGAGATATACAATTAATCTGATTCCACTGCATCTCCCTACAGGTAGAAATTTGTTTGCCTTCAAATAATATCCAAGTGCTGAGGTTTGTAACGTGGTAATCACAGTAACATTTTCTCACCTCAATGAAAGTTAATGACTGATTTTGTTCTCTCAGTTTTTCTTCTATTGCATTCCGTTCTTGAAATATTGAAGACTGACGTAAACTCAGCCTCACTTTGTCCATACTCAACTGTAAACAGATCTAAAAATACCAAAAAAGTTAAAAAATTTATAGTAATTTATATATTTTTTATACTTACCAATGACCCAGGCATAGCTGGTGCTAACTCTTAAAATATAGGGCCAAACACAAATTTTGCCCCCCAATCCCCAAAATTTGCATCTAAAACTAAAGAAAACATGTCCTGAAAGGCCCTCCACACTTCGCCCCTACTGCGCATGCGCAGTGTCAAGGACGTTCCGAAATTGGCGCCATTTATCATTCTAATAACCAGTGCCTGGTAAGCGCTATGTACTCAGCGGGGAGGCAAGAGTTCCCAACTCCTGGGAGGGCCATCCCCGTCTGGGTCATTGGTAAGTATAAAAAATATATAAATTACTATAAATTTTTTAACATTTTTATACTGTACCAATGACCCAGACATAGCTGAATAGTAAAAAGGCTGGAGGGCCAAGGACATAGAGCAAAATGGAATACGCTCAATAAAATAAAATAGAGTCATCCCCTGTAGGGAAAAGAAGTAATAGGCCTTAAATGTATCTTTCTTATTTATGATAAATTAGAAAGATACAACACCTTCCAAAAATTGAGCTTCATACATCCATGTACTCTATTAATATCCAATAATCCTTATACTAATAATTTTTAAAGTAAGCCAATAATAAAGTAAGTCTAGAGAATAGAGACTCTTATACTCCTAAAAGTGTGTGAGAATTGCATAATCATGTCCGTTGACATATGCAATATTCAAAAGCTATACTTTAAAAACTAAGACTTGAATGAATTTTATAAACTAAAACTTCTCACTAAACAACCATCCCAATAACAGCTCAGAATTACTAACTCCGGAGGAGGTATCCCCTTGTTTTCATAGTAAAAACAGGTGACCCAAGGGAACACCCTCCCCCCCCCCCCCCTTTTTCTTGCCCTGGGTCAAATAGCCCAGAGCGAAGAGGGCAGCCGAACGGAGACACTGCCGAAACAGACAGCCTACCTAGCTATAGTAGCAACTGTTAAGTGAATGACATTCTGAGCAGTAGATAATAGACCTAACAATAGAGGCCTCCAGAAATGGACTCGATATTTCTGAGATAAAATTCATGAATGGATGGCTGAGCGCAATGAGCAGCCTTCAAAAATCTATAATAGCAACACTATTAATGTAAGCCCAAGAAGTAGAAGAACTCTTACTTCATGAGCCGAAATCTTAAGCACCACTGCTAAGCCAATGATATACCATAAGCAGTACGCTAGTTAATAGAATCCATTAACAATAAAATGGAGCGTAACGTCCTTCTACTAGACATCAAAGACAGAAGAAGCTTACGCCCTTGTAATAAACAGATATCTGTTTATAAATACATAAACTGTACCCGGAAAGAGTAAAGGCCTATGCCCATACGAAGACGGAAGGACCTTAAAATAATAGGTTCCGGATAATAGGAGCCTAACTCTTATGCAACAATCCAACCTAAATAGTAACGGAAGTATTGATTCCGAAACTATGAAAGTGAAAATCATCCATCGATAGTGCATGAAACTCACTGACTCTACAGTAAAAGAGAAACCAACAGAATTACTGTCTAAAAGGTCAGAATTTGAAAACTACTGTTTCCAGAGGCTCAAATGATTACTTAGCTAAATAAGAACCGAAGTTAAAATCCGTATAGGAATTTAATCTAAAGATTCTAAGTCTATTTATCAAAAAGTTACTAACTGACTTAGATAAAGAGACAAAAGACTCAATTGTAAACTATCGTAGAGTGCATAGGTATGAGGTAACATAAACCTATAACCTAAATAACAACAGGCTGCAGTAGATCTTGTGAAACAAGTATACTAAAAAATAGCAATGAGTAGTATGGAGGGATCAACCATATGAACATAATGATCCCTACACCACGACGGAAGAGCCTCCACTTTAGTCGCATAGAATAGCGAAGAAGAGGATCTCCTATAGTAAGAAATCGCGTCCAAAGCTCGTCCAGTACAGTGCTTACAATGCAATACAGACCACACAACGGAAAACATGAAGGTTGCGACCTTGCTGGTTGTGATAAAGATGACACGATTTACCCAGTGAAAAAAGATCCTCACATAGAGGATGATTTCACGTTAAGATCCACAGTAGACAAGAGAGTAAATTACTCATGATCTCTGTGAAGATAGCGATGCTATCAACAGAAATGTATTGTGGTTGTTTATCTTAGCAATACCTAATAAAACAACAGCGCCGGAGGATACGCGTATCCTATCATTCCGTCCTATAGATCAATAGAGCGCTAACAGTATTAGCTCAGAGATCTGGACAAGACAACACATACGTCTGCAATTGATTAGCAAGCTGTGTCATAAATAAAACATCATTGGGCGCTCCCATAGATAGCAAATCTGATTGAATACTTGTTTGTTGAGAGTCCATTCTGACAGCAACAAGCGACCCGTAAGAGAACGGGAGTGCGATAAAACAATCAGACGACCCAGAATATGACGGACCAAAACTGAACTTGGTGTTCTATAACCAACAGACGGATTCTTTCCATTAAATTGAATAACGGAAACGAAAGAGTGCCTCCCTGGTTCCGGAGATACGCCACTACTGTCGAATTAAAGGACAGGAATTTGGGCATGCGTTTCTGAATAATGTTCATGCAATGACATAAAGCAAGCCTAAAAAACATTATTCCGCGGAAGTTAAACTGATAGCTAAAAGACTGCGGAACCCAAAGACCCTGGCACTTCGAATCCGTAGGGATCAGTATATATCCCAATCTGTTTGACTGGCAACCGTCATAACAGCCACACTCGGGTCCGGCAACTGCGGCGGCACTCTCTGAGTCAACCACCGAATGTTTGCCCCAGTCTGAATCTCTTGTAACACTAGATAGACAAGAGAATGTATAAATCAAGCAATTCATGGATTGCCGGAAAGTTGCCGTCGAAGAGAAGCTCCTCCGAGAACGAAGCGACTCTGAGAGAGTTCTTAACCTACTATCCACGCGTGGATGTAGCTAGGGCTGCATCACGTCTAACCAACTCCAATCAGCCACTGAAGGGCGGAGTTATACGTGAACAAACTACTGCCCTCAAAAGAAATTACATTGAGAATAATATCCCGTAAATCTTTTCTTGAAGACGTAATGATAACGCCTCAGTAAGGCGGATTACGTATAATAAAGCGTCTAAGTTAAATCTACTATACATAATGTCGTTCCCAACATTGAAATTGGAAAAGACATAAACGGCGAAAAAGAATATATGCAGTCTTTAATCACACCGTCTAGACGCATATGAACTCTCGGTATGCCCTGCTCTGCCAAAATAAACTATATGTAAAAAAGATAAAATGGCAGAAATGAGCCACGCGGACAAGAAACTAAACTATCATGCTTAGTAGCAGGCTTGTATATATATATAAATATATAGCGTCGAAAAATAAAACACATGTTGTAATGACAATATTGGACTGCGTCGGTAAGTCAGGGACAAAGTCCCTGTACCGATCGAAAAATCCGAGTCCAATGACGCTATAAGTCTCTTATCCAAGATCGCAGCAATGAAGTCCGAAAAATAATCACTGGAAGAAATGCCAGAAGATATGAAAGGCATCTTCCGATACTACTAAAGGGAAAACTCGAAATCTTTCGAATCCCTTTCGCCATCCTGTCGGACCCTATAAAGTGTTCGGTCGTCCGTAGCTTGATGCAACCGCGGACCGCACCGACCCAGCGCCGTCGGATAATTCCTGATTCGACCGAGAAACCGTCAATTGCTGGGATGCTGCGAAACAACTGTGCTAACTCGGATAGCACGTCCGTCACTGAGGCCTGAGGAGCAGCGGTCTTACGATGCATTGCCGCAGGAAGCTCCGAGATCGTTACCCCGTGCATACTTCCAATATGCGAGCGAACGGAGTGTATAGGCCTCGTGTCCCTTGGCTACCGGATGGCGCGACCCATTCGCTGTGGAATCACTGAATGCCGAAACTGATCGGATACTCGAGGTCACGTAGCCAATGTGCGGTCGAGTGCCCTGCTGTGAGGATGAGGAAGCATTAAAGACAGTCTCTCGGACTGTCAATATAACGGAGCGTCCCGAGCAACGGACATATGCTCCGAATGTAAAATATCTGAACCACAACATGCGGTCCCCTATGTTGTTGGCTTCCTCCGATCTGTCCTCAATCTGCCGTCACTGGGTGAGTACTAAAGTAATTAAAGTGCTCGCATCACCCAAATCTCCTTCCTAGACCGCAACGGACGAACCCGGCAGCCGAACCATTCGATGAATGTACGCTACACCGGGTGAGCTAGCGAATGTCACTCCGTAAGCGATAGACATATTCCAAGAGCACTTATTGCCGCTAACTCTTCATTAACTATGACGACAGAGGCACACTTTTGAAAGACATCTCCATAACTCTTCGAACAAGAAACCAGAAATGCTTGGATAGCAAGCATAAAATAATAATATATATAGCATCGTTCAATAATTCGAAAGTTTGTGTGACATTATTGGACTATGTCGGAACTGAGGGACGATGTCCCTGAACCGAACCAAAAATTTCTAAGTCCACCGACGCTATCAGTTTCTTATCCGGCATCGCAGCATATGTTGTTCCGAAAGGGAAAGCTTGAAATCCACCGAATCCCTTTCGGTATCCCGTCAGACCGGATGAAACTTTCGGACGTCCGTACCCGCTTCCGCGGAGCGTCCCGACCCAGCATCGTCGGATAAAATATATGCGACAGATTCAGTTGATGCTGGGATGCTGCGATAAACTGTGCTATTAAGGAAAGCACGTCCGTTCCCGAGGCCTGTGCAGTAGCGGACTTACGATGCATTGCCGCTGGAAGCTCCGTGCACGTTGACTCCCGCACACTTCCTATGCGAACGTCCGGAGTCTGCAGGCCTCGAGTCCCCGGCTACCGACCCAGCGCTGTCGGATAATTCTCGATCCGACACCGTTTCTGTCGGCTGCTGGGATGCTGCGATAAGCTGTGCTATGTGCACAAGAATGTCCGGCGTCGAGACCTGCGGAGGCGCAGTCTATCGCTGCTTCGCCGAGGGCAGCTCCGCATCAGATGGCTCCCGCATACTTTTCCTATGCGAACGTCCGGAGTCCATCGGTCTCGAATCCCTGGCTGCCTGATGGTGTGACCTGGTCACCGAAGAATCCTTGATCGGCAAAGCTGGTAATATATCGGCGGTCACGCAGCCAAGGTGCGGTCGTGTGCGCTGACGAGAAGAGGAAGCCTTAGCAGTCTCAGCGGACTGCCTATACAACGGAGCGTCCCGAGCGACGGACGTATGCTCCGCTAACGACACATTTGTACCACAACATCTGGGGCCAGATGTTGTTGAACGAGAGAGGGGCCTCTCTCGCTTGCCGTCCGGATGGACCGGAACGAGCTATGAACCGGACTAAAAGGCTTCCTCCGTTCTCCCTCCGATCCGCCGTCACTGGGTGTGCATTAAGTTAATTTTATAGTGCTCGCATCACCCCAAAATTCCTTCTAGACCGCAATGGACGAACCCGGCTGCCGAACCATTCGGTGAATGGACGCTACACCGGGCGAGCTAGCGGACGTCAAAGGCCGTCGAACCTACTAGGGTCCTCTTAGGCAATTGGCGTATTACATGAGCACTTTTCCGCTAGCCCTTCATTAATTGTGACGACGGAGGCACACTGTTGGAAGACATCACAGATAGATCACCCTAATCTTGATCGTCTGAAATAGAAATTGATAAAGTAGAGTGACCCTGCGGGGAAAGGACCGGAGTGTCCAAATCCCCAACAACATACCGTGACATACGCTTCCCATATTGTCAGAAATCATACGATACAGAACAGGAGTTAATGCGAGTACACTGACCACATATAGAATGATAATAAGGTCAGAGGAAGACTTCCTCTTAAAACAATTGATCAATATCCTTTCAATGTGAAAAGAAAACAAGTCCTGGTACTCGCACTAACCCCTGGCAATCAAAATACATAATAATAATATGATCCATTAATATAGAAAAAATAATTGAAATCAAAATATTTTGAAAAAATATTTTTTCAGAACAGCCCAAGTTTCTGAAAAGTAACGTTGAGCCCCAATGGATCCCAAGCCTAAGTGTGGACAAAAATTTTAAAAATATTTTAAACAATTTATTCAACACTTACGAACAATAATAATGTATCTAGTTATGATTAAAATAACATAAAGATATTATTATTTAGAAATCCCCCCCTCACACAGAGGGCTGTTGTAAATGTAAACAATGAGTGTAAAAACACTAAAATAAGACTCCAGGCACCCAGGCCCGAAATCAGTTACCAAAAATACACCATCTGATGCAAAACAGAGACTTCCAGGGAAGAAACTGCAGAACATCAGATGGTAGATGCAGAACACAATGCCTAACCACCCGTAGGTGAAGACGTAAACATGGGGAAAGAACAGAATTCATTCTGTTATTCAGCTAAAACTCCCAAGAAATTTTAGTAATAATAATTACAGAAACTATGCCAAGAGCATGGGAGAATAGCAAGGGGGAACTTAAAGGACAGGGAGAGAGGAAAAACACTTGAAACAAGAGGCCCCACGGGGCCTGAGGGCGCTCACCTGATACTGGCCGAGTCATATCACCAAAATAGCAAGGGATTCTGCCTTGTGGTTATTATCAGTTTTTCAACATAAAAGTGTTTTCTCTACTTAGTAACCCAGAGTGTTCATATGTTAGATCCCCATATTGGGTACTCAATAATTTATCTATTTATTTATTGGAATTTAAGGTCACTTTCTAAGGCTACATCATTACAGAGGCATAATTATAATATCAGGTTTGGTCAATCGTTTATGCCTATTACTGCCCACTTTACAGGGCTTTCAACGCAGGAATTGGTTACTGGGCCCAATTTTATCAATAAACCAGAACTTGAACAAATTTCAATTTGCCGCTTCTAAGAAAACTAAAAATCAAATATCAAAAGATTCTGAGAGGAGTATCAGAAAAAAAAGATTTTTTAAGAATATTTCTCATACTGAATTAAGTTATACATTGGGCTCCCATAGGGAACCCAAAAACAAAAGCTTCTGAAGCAGTGGTTTGGGAGAAGAAGATTATTCAACGTTATTCCCATTACCTACAGTGTTAAAAAATGATGACTCGGCACTTTTAGTCCTGGAAAAGTACTTATGATAAAACCAATGGCATTTTTTTCACCATTCCTTTCTCCCGGCCCTAAGGAAGCTTCACATTGTATAAAAATTCTCAGTGCCATGTAGTTCTGGAAATATGGGCATTCAAAAAAAAAAAATTTTTTCAGCTCCTGTAGTTGCCGTGGGGGACAGGAAAACAATTTATGGCATAAATTAGGTATTTGTGACCCAATAAGCCCTCATATCAAATTTGGTTCAAATCGACCTCTTGGTTTGGAAAATAAAAATTTTGGTATAATTTGGGCTTCTACAGTGAGCCCAAATATGAACCAAGGGACTTGGCTTTAACAAACTTCACTCTCAGCCCCCCCCCCCCCCCCCCCCCCCCCCCCCCCCCCCCCTACGAATGCTGTACATCAAATATCAAAAGATTTTGACTGGTGGATCTGAAAAAAAAATTTTTTTTAAAGAATATTGCTCATATTGAACTAAGTTATAATTTGTGCTCCCACAGGGAGACCAAATATGAGCCGAAGGACTTGACTTGAACAACTTGAATCTCACCTCCCTAAGCATACTGTATACCAAATATCAAAAGATTCTGACCGGTGGATGCGAAGAAGAAGATTTTAAAAGAATATACCTCGTATTGCACTAAGTTACAATTTGGGTTCCCAAAGGGAGTCCAAATATGAACTCAGGGACTTGGCTTGAACAAACATCAATCTCACCCCCCTAAGGATGATGCATAGCAAATATCAAAAGATTCTGATTTGTGGATCCGAAGAAGAAGATTTTTAAAATATATCCCTCATATTGCACTAATTTGAACATTTGGGTTCCCATAGGGAACCCAAATATGGACCGAGGAATTTGATTTCTACAAATATGTGAATCAATGTTCCAAAGAACATTGAGAAAGCTTTTAGAGCAGTGGTTTGGAAGAAAACAATTCTTTATTTTTTTCCCATTGCCTACTGTGTTAAAAAATACTGACTCAGCACTTTTTCAGAGTCCCGAAAAAGTACCCTATGATAAAACCGATAGCAATTTTTTTTTACCAATCCTTTCTGTTGGTCCCAAGAAAGCTTCACACCAAATAAAACTTCTCACTGCCGTGCAGTTTTTGAGATATAGGCGTTTTAATTTTTTTCTATTTTTAGCTCCTGTGGTTCCCACGGGGCTACAGGAAAAAAAATTTCTGCATAAATTAGGTACTTATGACCCAATAAGCCCTCACATAAAATTTGGTTCAAATTGGCCTCTCGGTTTAAAAAATAGAAATTTGGGGTGGGGCCAAAATTTTTGCTCCTCCCATAACATCGCCAAGTATAGACCTACAAACTTCTCTTGAACAAACTTGAGTCTACACCTCAAAAGGAAGCTGCATACCAAATATCAAGTCTCTGCTATTGCTGGTTCTTGAGAAGAAGATTTTTTAAGAATTGGAGCATTTTTGCCCCACCCCTCTGCTCAATATGAGCCGAAACCTAATTTGCCCAAAAATCAAAATGCCGCTATATAACCCCTACTCACATGAAATTTCATTAACATGCGGCCAGTGGTTTGGAAGAAAAAGACCCAAACACCACCTTCACGCCGGACGACGGACGACGGACGAAAAGTGATCAGAAAAGCTCACCCTGACTTTCAGTCAGGTGAGCTAAAAACAGTGTAACTAAATAATCAGAATGACAACAAAATGGCTGCTGCCTTGAAAATAGGTAACTTAACATAATTTCATTAAAAAATTTTAAGTTACAGCCCTGATAATATTCTGTCACACATTCTTTTCCTCTCCTCCTTTTCTATCCTCCTTAGAATCACCATTTCACTAATATTTATGTGTCTGGCATCATTTAAACTGAGATTTAAAAGCACAAAGATCAGTCAGATGTTAACTGATGAAGGGCCAAACTTAGAATGATAAATGGCGCCAATTTCGGAACGTCCTTGACACTGCGCATGCGCAGTAGGGGCGAAGTGTGGAGGGCCTTTCAGGACATGTTTTCTTTAGTTTTAGATGCAAATTTTGGGGATTGGGGGGCAAAATTTGTGTTTGGCCCTATATTTTAAGAGTTAGCACCAGCTATGTCTGGGTCATTGGTACAGTATAAAAATATTTTCAGTGTTTAAACATACCTTGCTCAATATGAATATGTTTCCTTCAAAGTATACATACTGAGTCAAAAAAGAAAGTATAATAGAAACAAATGTGAAAAAATAGCATAAAGGATGAAATATAATAGTTCTAATGTTGCCTGTTTGTGGACCAGAAGTCGTGCAAAGAGTTTAATAACATGTTGTTGTTGTTGTCTACCCAACCATATACAATTTTGCTACAGATTTCCAAATAGCATGTGCTACCCGAGAATGTCAAATTGAATGGGTGACCGGCGATTTTCATTGTGTTATGTTGTGCTAGATGTCCTGGGTTATTGAGAAAACACTAGTTTTTGTCTTCCAACATTTTAAAAAATGCCAAGGTTAACGGAAAATCAGAGGTTGCATGCCATTGGTTTGCACAAGGCTGGGATTCCTCCAGATGAGCTCGCTGCTGAGTTTGGAGTCACTTTGGCATCTATTTACCGCCTCATTGGAAGGTATAGAACCACTGGATCTACAGCCGAAGAACCACATTCAGGTCGACCAAGAGTTACGACCCCTGCACAAGACCGACACATAAGGACGTCTCACTTGCGAAATTGCTTCCTTCTGGCGACGAGGACAGCAGCAATTACTCCTGGTAAAACTAACAATAGAATCAGTGCACAAACTGTAAGCAACGGACTCGCTGAACATGGCACCTGAAGTAGGCATCCATACCACGGACCAATCCTTACCCAATGTCATCGTACCGTCAGAATGGAATGGGTACATCAGTGTGTTCACTGGACCTCAGCAGCGTTGGAGCACAGTTCTTTTTAGTGATGAATCATGATTTTGTCTACGGAACGCTGAATGTAGGGCAAGAGTGTATCGCTGACGAGGAGAACGGTTTTCTGATGCTTGTGTGCGGGAATGCGACCTTTTTAGCAGGGGTAGTGTAATGGTTTGAGCAGGAATTTCCTTGCACCATCGAAGGCAGTTTATCTTCATCGGTGGTAATCTGCTTGGACAGCGATGTAGGGACAAAATTCTTAACGCTGTTGTTGTCCCATTGTTCAACGCTAACGTTGGCTTGCAGTTATTCCAGCAAGACAATGCCTGATGTCACGTGGTGCGTATCTGTCAAGACTTTCTTGAGGAGCAGAGCATCAAACTTCTTCCCTGACCCCAACTTTCGCCAGATTTGTTGCCAATCGAGCATCTTTGGGATCAATTTGACCGCAGGGTTCGACTTCATAATCTTCAGATGTTAGGCGATTTACGTAATGTTCTAAGGCAGGAGTGGAATGCAATCTTCACCCTCCAATTCTGAATTAAAGAAATTTGGAGAGGTCCAATGCGTAACCACCCCATCGGGATAAAATCGCGGCAGTTCCTCCTAAACGTATCAGTCTCATAAGATCTCTCGCAGAGACTTTGTCTGAGCGAAGACAATAGTGAGCATAACAGCTGAATACTTTCGTTCTGGGTAACGGCAGACGAACGAAAAAGTTGTGCGTTACGAAGCTCATCCCCCGGTGGGAGAATGACTTGGATGATACCAGATCCGACTTCTCCTCGTTTACTTAAGAAACCGAGACGTCAGAGCAATAGAAGGAGATTCTGCACATAGTTCGGAAGCGTTAACTCATTGCCGTACCTGTATGAATGTCGTCCAGGTAGGCCGACATTATCACAGACGAATAAGCTCGGAAATGAGTCATTTCCAAGTCCGTTATTCGAGTGAAGGCCCAGGGGGCTAGATTCAGACCGAAGCATATTGCTCGGAACTGATATACGACTCCTATAATAAGGAAGCGAAGATACTTTCTGACGCCTGATGTACCATGACGTGAAAGTACACATCTTGAGATCTATGCATGTAGCATAATCGTACACCCGAATACTCGCTCTGACAGATCAAGTGGACTTCAAATATAAACTTGGAGCCACGATCAGCTTGTTTATCCAATTCCGAATAATGAGTGAACGGAACGAGCCGTCTGGTTTTTGGAACCAGAAAAGGATGGTTGTAGAAACCTGGAAATTCCTGGATTTCTACGATCTCCATCGCGATCATTCCAGAAGAGACTAGACTTCTGATGGAAGCGAGCCTCTATCCTATTGACTTGGCGGAAGCTGAGTCCATCTTGGACTCCAAGTTAACAGAGGATTTCGTTTGAGGAACAATTTAGTCGTTCCGAAATCACCCCTTGAATCCAAGGGACATCCGTAATCTATTCCCAAATAATTGAGAAACTTGACAGTCTTCCGCTCACTAGTACACGATAGAGGTTAAAACCATTACCTCCTGGTCCTGCGAGGCTTGCGGAAGGAGAAGCCATGTCCTCCACGGTCCGCACCTAGCCCCGTCGACCTAGGGACGTCTGACCGTAATTACGGCCCCTATATGAGTCGCTACCCTGACGGTCTCTAGAATAAGACCTAGAGGACGCATAGAAACCTCTATAGGCACTTCCTTTGGACGTCTTCGTCCCAGAAGTGCCTGTCCTACTCTTCTCTGCTGAATCCATCTATATGGAAGCAAATTTGAATAGCAGAGAGTCTAAAGCTTTCTTAGTTATCTGATCATAGACTGTGGAAAGCTTGCAGTCGAAGAAAACTCTCCGGAGACTGGAGCGACTCTGAGAGAGTTTTTCACCCTACTATCTACACGCGTGGATGTAGCCAGGGCCGCGTCACGTCTAACCAACTCCATATTGCCACTAAAGGAAAGAACTCTTAAGGAGATTGTGCATCCTAGAATTCTTTTTCCTTTGAGACTTAATGATAACGTTCTGGTAAGGTGATCTGCGTACGATGATGCTTCTAAGCTGACCCTGCTAGATGATATTGTTATTTCCAACATCGTGGTTGGAATTGACATAGACAGTAAAGAACATTACTAGGTCCTGACCTGGTCTTCCAGACGCAGAGAACTCTCAGAATGCTCTGTCCTGCCGTTTCAAAATATTCGTTGAATTGATGAAAGGCAGATGTAGAGCATATTGCTGATAAGAAGCCTGGCCTGACCTGCCCATTTAGGTAGCAAGTTAAATAAATATAGCGTCGTTCAACAGATCAAATGTCTGTGAGACAAATCTGGAGTATGTCAGAAACTGAGGGATGATGTCCCTAAACCGATTAAGAATTCTGTGTCCAGTGGCACTATCAGTCTCTTATCCGGCAACGCAGCATTTTGGTCCGGAGGAACAACGTCAGATGATAATGCCGGATGCACTCTACGGCAATTATGTTGTTCCGAAAAGGGAAAATACAACTCATCCATATCCCTTTCGCCATCCTGTCGGACCACTTGTAATTCTTGGTCGTCCGTGCCTGAACCTGCAGCGGAACGTACCAACCCAGCTTCCTCAGATAATTCCTGATCCAACAGTTACTGTCGGTTGCTGGGATGCTGCGATAATTTGTGCTATCTGCGATAGCATGTCCATAACAGAGGCCTGTGGAGCTGCGGTCTTATAGGATTTAGCTGCTGGAAGCTCCTTGGACGTTCACTCCTGCATACATCTAATATGTGAACGTTCGGAGTATGAAGGCCTCGTATCCTTGGCTAGTAGATGGCATGACCTGGTCGCCATAGAATCCCTGGTCGGCGATGTTGGTTGAATATCACAGGTCACGTAGCCAAGGTGCGTGAGGATGAGGAAGAGCAGTCTCTCTGGACTGTCTATATAACGGAGCATCCCGAGCGGTGGACGTATGCTCCGACTGAGGAACGTTTTGTACCACAACATCTGGGACCAGATGTTGTAATACGAGAGAGGAACCTCTCCTCGCTGGCAGCCCGGATGGAACTGGATGAGCTAGGAACCGGACTAAGGGGCTTCCTCCATACCATCCTCGTATCAGTCGTCACTGGATGTGCCCATTGTATTTTATAGTGCTCGCATCACCCAAATCTCCTTCCTGGACCGCAACGGACGAACCCGGGTGCTGAGCCATTTGGTGAATGGTCGCAACACCGGGCGAGCTAGCGGACGCCAACGCCGTCGGTCCTACTTGGGACCTCTTAGGCAATTGACGTATCTGCATGAGCAATTTACCGCTAGCTCTTCACTTGAATGTGACAACGGAAGCACACTTACGAAGACATCATGGTAACAATACCTAGTTCATGCATTTATATAATATGCGAACGTCCCAACTAGAAAGGTCTCGTATCCTTGGCTAGCAGATGGAGTGACCTGGTCGATGTGTATTCCTTGGTCGGCGAAGCAGGAGCACCAGGGACGTTCAATCCTGCATTTATATAATATGTGAACGTCCCCTGGAAATCTGTGGTCACATAGCCAAGGTGCAGTCGTGTGTGTTGACGAGGATGACGAAGCCAATATAACAGCCGCGTCGGACTGTCATGCGACGGAGCGTCCCGAACAGGAGGAGTGGACGTAAGCTCGACTAAGCGAACAACATATAACAACATCGCAGCACAGATGTTGATGCAAGAGAGAGGGGGCCTCTCTCGCTCGCAGTCCGGGGGACCTGGACAAGCTAGCTACTGGACTGACAGGCTTCCTCCGTACTATCCTCGGATCCGTCGTTGCTGGGTGTGCACATCTGAAGTTTTATAGTGCTCGCATCACCCAATCTGCTTCCCTGGACCGCAACAGACTAACCCGGGTGCTGTACCATTCTTTCCTGGTGAATGGACGTGACACCGGGCGGACTAGCAGGCGACAATGCCTTCGATTGAACCAGCGAACTCCCAGCAATTGTCGTAATACCTTGAGCACTTCCCGCTAGCCCTAATATTGCAACGACAGAGACACATTTATTGAAGACATCACGGAAACATCACTCTGAATTCTGAAAAAGAAACTGATAATATATAGTGACCCTACGGAGAGAGGACCGTAATGGACCCCTCACCACTAATAAAATACAGTGACACACGTCTCCAACATTGTCATATCAATCAACACACACAGAGCAAGAACTAATGCGACTACACTGACTATAAGAAAAACAATGAACTTGTGAATTAGAGGAAGATATCCTTGCATTACAAATGAAGAATATTTTTTCCAACCAGAAAAAATATACACTGTCATAATACTCGCACTAACCCTTGAAATAAATATACATAATATATTATAATTCATTATAACATTTCAAAAGAAAATAATTTTCAAAAAAACATTTTTGAAAAAAATTTTCAGAAGAGCCCAAGTTCCCACTGGGAACCTTAAGCCCAAAGGATCCCAAAAAGCCAAAGCGTGGACAAAATTTTTTTAACCATTTTGAAAAATTAATGTAACACTTACGGACAATATTAATGTATCTTGCCATGAACTAAATTAAGTGAAGACAAGTAATCACTGTCAGAAGTAACAGTTGTCAACATAAGCAAAAGTGTCAACAAACCGGAAACATGACTCCAGGCACTGAAACAAACATAGCCCGAAATCAGTTACCAATTTAAACACTATCTGATGCAAAACCGAGGCTTCCAGAGAAGAAACTGTAAAACATCAGATGGTAGATGCAGACCAAAATGCCTAAACACCCCTAGGGTAGGGACGTAAACAAGGGGAAAAAACAGAAAATAATTCTGTTACCAAGCCAAAACTCCCAAGAAATTTTAGTAATAAACATTACAAAAAATAAGCCAAAAGCATGGGAGAATAGCTAGGGGGGAATAAAGGAAAGGGAGAGAGGAAACACTGATTAAACAATGGAACATTCATAGCAAGAATGACCACAACAAGGTCATGCCTCGAAAATAGGTAACATGAATAATTTCGTAAAATAATTATAAGTTACAGCTTTGAACATTTGTTTCCACTGTTTTTTCCTCTCCACCTTCTATTTCCACCATATATCCACCATTTGTCCCATAATTATGTGTCTGGCATCTTTAAAACTGAGATTTACAAGCACAAATAACAGTGAAGTGTAATTGTATTGAGGGCCAAACAAAGAATAACTTTTGGCGGTAATTTCGAGACCTCCTTGACACTGCGCATGCGCAGTGGAGTAAAAGTATGGAGGACCATAAAGGACATGGAATTTTCGGTTTTAGATGCAAATTTTGGGGATTGGGGGGGTAAAATTTGCGTTTGGCCCAAAATATTTTAGCGTTAGCACCAGCTAAGTCTGGGTCATTAGTACAGTATAAAAATATAGCTCTTCAAAGTTTATTATACTTTCTTTTTTGACTCAGTATATGTAAGTAAATCAAAGAATCAGATTCATGAATACACCATGCAGTTTCGTTATAATTCAAATCATCCAAATTTTTATGGAAAAAAAAATCACTGCACTGTAGCCATCTTACCCGATAGATGAAATTTGCAGTAAATAATATTTTTAACCATTCCACCCAAGTTCCGGAATAATAATTATTTTTTGGTGTTTTAGGTCACTTTCAGTATCTATATCTATATCCTGAATGCAAGCAAGACAAGAGTGAAGCCAATCATCTTAGATGTTTCTTAAAGGTTTGGCTATATGACATAATGCATACTGGGAATGGTCATGCAGGTCATAAAAAAGCAAAAACGACAACAGATAGTGTTTCATTCCGCCGTTTACCATCATCCCTTCCACCCCACAAAAAAGTGTTCTGTCGGGTTACCATGGGCACCAAAGCTATACTTCTGTTGTTTTGAGAGCTTCTGGCCTGAGTAATGATCATAAAACAAAAAGAAACTGTGTGCACATTAAGTAAAATTCATGGATATATTGTACATACAGATTGACAGAACACAACTGATATTCTTATCTAGCCATAATTTTTTAACCCTTTGAACTCTAGTGGTATCTTCCATGCCAGTTCAATGAAAGCACCTGGAAGAGTCCATATTCATTATTTGGGGTAGACCAATCAATATTTTCAATGTGCTGCCTTGCGGCTGCATGTTGAAAATTTTGATTGGTTTACCCTACACATTTACTGAACAGCCATCCTATATAATGACGTTATGATGTATCATGTTCCTGGCCGGAAAAGCAGCCCCTGGCATTCAAAGGGTTAACCCTTTACCACAGGATATCCAAATTTATTATTTTAATTTTTCTTTTTTTAAAATTTTAACCATGATATGGTTTTACACGTACTGAAATTTTTGGAAATATATTTTTTCTTTAAACTTCTTAATTTGTAAATTACACAGGTGGATGAGGGGGAAACATTAGATAAAGGGTTAAATTTTCGGCAATAAATAAAGGGAATATTGGTATGTCAAACCCAAGTGATAATATGAAAAGGACTGAAAAATGTGTTCAAGCTAAAAATCTTACTCTTGTATGTTCTTTCAATTTTTCTAAACATTGACACTTTTGTATATTTATGGCCTGTATTTTTTGGTATGCTATATGTTCTTCTCTCTGTATATTTATTGCATCAGCTTCAACTCTGCGAATACTGAAAAATTATTGGAAAGTTAAAAAATTTATAGTAATTTATATATTTTTTATACTTACCAATGACCCAGACTTAGCTGGTGCTAACTCTAAAAAGTTAAAAAATTTATAGTAATTTCTATATTTTTTATACTTACCAATGACCCAGACATAGCTGGTGCTAACTCTTAAAATATAGGGCCAAACACAAATTTTGCCCCCCAATCCCCAAAATTTGCATCTAAAACCAAAGAAAACATGTCCTGAAAGGCCCTCCACACTTCACCTCTACTGCGCATGCGCAGTGTCAAGGACGTTCCGAAATTGGCGCCATTAATCATTCAAATAACCAGTGCCTGGTAAGCGCTATGTACTCAGCGGGGAGGCAAGAGTTCCCAACTCCTGGGAGGGCCATCCCCATCTGGGTCATTGGTAAGTATAAAAAATATAGAAATTACTATAAATTTTTTAACATTTTTATACTGTACCAATGACCCAGACATAGCTGAATAGTAAAAAGGCTGGAGGGCCAAGGACATAGAGCAAAATGGAATACGCTCAATAATATAAAATAGAGTCATCCCCTGTAGGGAAAAAGAAGTAATAGGCCTTACATGTATCTTTCTTATTTATGATAAATTAGAAAGATACAACACCTTCCGAAATTGAGCTTCATACATCCATGTACTCTATTAATATCCAAAATAATCCTTATACTAATAATTTTTAAAGTAAGCCAATAAATAAAGTAAGTCTAGAGAATAGAGACTCTTATACTCCTTAAAAGTGTCTGAGGATTGCATAATCATGTCCGTTGACATATGCAATATTCAAAAGCTATACTTTAAAAACTAAGACTTGAATGAATTTTTAAAACATAAACTTCTCACTAAACAACCATCCCAATAACAGCTCAGAATTACTAACTCCGGAGGAGGTATCCCCTTGTTTTCATAGTAAAACAGGTGACCCAAGGGAACACCCTCCCCCCCCCCCCTTTTTCTTGCCCTGGGTCAAATAGCCCAGAGCGAAGAGGGCAGCAGAACGGAGACACTGCCGAAACAGACAGCCTACCTAGCTATAGTAGCAACTGTTAAGTGAATGACATTCTGAGCAGTAGATAATAGACCGAACAATAGAGGCCTCCAGAAATGGACTCGATATTTCTGAGATAAAAATTCATGAATGTGGATGGCTGAGCGCAATGAGCAACCTTCAAAAATCTATAATAGCGACACTATTAATGTAAGCCCAAGATGTAGAAGAACTCCTACTTCATGAGCCGAAATCTTAAGCACAACTGCTGAATCAATGATATACCATAAGCAGTACCGATAGTTACTAGAATCCATTAACCATAGAATGGAGCGTAACGTCCTTCTACTAGGCATCAAAGACAGAAGAGGCTTACACCCATAGTAATAAACAGAAATCTGTTTATAAATACATAAACTCTAACCGGAAAGAGTAAAGGCCCATGCCCGTACGAAGACGGAAGGACCTTAATAACAATAGGTTCCGGATATTAGGAGCCTAACTCTAATGAAAAAATCCAACCTAAATAGTAATGGAAGTAGTGATTCCGAAACTACGAAAGTGAAAATCATGCATCGATAGTGCATGAAACTCACTGACTCTTCAGTAAAAGAGAAACCAACAGAATTACTGTCTAAAAGGTCAGAATTTGAAAACTACTGTTTCCAGAGGCTCAAATGATTACTTAGCTAAATAAGAACCGAAGTTAAATTCCATATAGGAATTTAATCTAAAGATTCTAAGTCTATTTATCAAAAAGTTACTAACTGACTTAGATAAAGAGACATAAGACTCAACTGTAAACTATCCTAGAGTGCATAGGTATGAGGTAACATAAACCTATAACCTTAATAATAACAGGCTGCAGTAGATCTTGTGAAACAAGTATACTAAAAAATTGCAATGAGTAGTATGGAGGGATCAACAATATGAACATAATGATCCCTACACCAACGACGGAAGAGCCTCCACTTTAGCCGCATAGAATAGCGAAGAAGAGGATCTCCTATAGTAAGAAATCGCGGCCAAAGCTCGTCCAGTACAATGCTTACAATGCAATAAGGACCACACAACGGAATATATGAAGGTTGCGACCTTGCGGGTTGTGATAAAGATGACACGATTTACCCAGTGAAAAAAGATCCTCACATAGAGGAAGATTTCACGTTAAGTCCCACAGTAGACAACAGAGTAAATTACCCATGGTCTCTGTGAAGATAGAGATGCTATCAACAGAAATGTATTGTGGTTGTTTATCTTAGCAATACCTGCTGAAACAACAGTGCCAGAGGATACGCGTATCCTATCATTCCGTCCTATAGATCAATAGAGCGTTAACAACATTAGCTCAGAGATCCGGACAAGCCAACACAAATGTCTGCAATTGATTAGCAAGCTGTGTCGTAAATAAATCATCATTGGGCGCTCCCATAGATAGCAAATCTGATTGAATACTTGTTTGTTGAGAGTCCATTCTGACAGCAACAAGCGACCCCTATGTGAACGGGAGTCCGGTAAAACAATCAGACGACCCGGAATATGACGGACCAAAACAGAACTTGGTGTACTATAACCAACAGACGGATTCTTTCCAATAAATTGAATAACGGAAACGAAAGAGTGCCTCCCTGGTTCCGGAGATATGCCACTACTGTCGAATTAACGGACAGGATTTGGGCATGCGTTTCTGAATAATGTTCATGCAATGACATAAAGCAAGCCTAAAAAACATTATTCCGGGGAAGATAATTGGTTGCTAAGAGACTGCGGAACCCAAAGACCCTGGCACTTTGAATCCGTTGGGATCAGTATTATATCCCAATCTGTTTGACTGGCAACCGTCATAACAGCAACACTCAGGTCAGGCAACTGCAGTGGCACTCTCTGAGTCAACCACCGAATGTTTGCCCCAGTCTGAATCTCTTGTAACACTAAATAGACAAGAGAACGTGTAAATCGAGCAATTCATGGATTGCCGAAAAGTTGCCGTTGAAGAGAGGCTTCTCCGAGAACGAAGCAACTCTGAGAGAGTTCTTAATCTTACTATCCACGCGCGTGGATGTAGCTAGGGCTGCGTCACGTCTAACCAACTCCAATCAGCCACTGAAGGGCGGAGTTATACGTGAACAAACTACTGCCCTCAAAAGAAATTACATTGAGAATAATATCCCGTAATTCTTTTCTTGAAGACGTAATGATAACGCCTCACGTATGATAAAGCGTCTAAGTTAAGTCTACTAGACATCATTGTCGTTTCCAACATTGAAGTTGGAAAAGACATAGACGGCGAAAAAGAATATTTCCAGTCTTTAACCACACCGTCTAGACGCATATGAACTCTCGGTATGCCCTGCACTGCCAAAATAAACTATTCGTATAAATGATAAAACGGCAGAAATGAGCAACGCGGACAAGAAACTAAACTATCATGCTTGGTAGCAGGCTTGTATGCATATATAGCGTTGAAAAATAAAACACATGTTGTAATGAAATTATTGGACTGCGTCGGTAAGTCAGGGACAATGTCCCCGAACCGATCGAAAATTCCGAGTCCAATGACGCTATAAGTCTCTTATCCAACATCGCAGCAATGTAGTCCGAAATAACAATCACTGGAAGATAATGCCAGAAGATATGAATGGCAGCTTCCGATACTACAAAAGGGAAAACTCGAAATCTTTAGAATCCCTTTCGCCATCCTGTCGGACCCTATAAAGCGTTCGGTCGTCCGTACCTGATACAACCGCGGACCGCACCGACCCAGCGCCGTCGGATAATTCCTGATTCGACCAAGAAACAGTCAATTGCTGGGATGCTGCGAAACAACTGTGCTAACTCGGATAGCACGTCCGTCACTGAGGCCTGAGGAGAAGCGGTCCTACAATGCATTGCCGGTGGAAGCTCCGTGATCGTTACCCCGTGCATACTACCAATATGCGAGCGAACAGAGTGTATAGGCCTCGTGTCCCTTGGCTACCGGATGGCACGACCTATTCGCCGTGGTATCACTGAATGACGAAACTGATCGGAAACTCGAGGTCACGTAGCCAATGTGCGGTCGTGTGCCCTGCTGTGAGGATGAGGAAGCATTATGGATAGTCTCTCGGACTGTCAATATAACGGAGCGTCCCGACCGACAGACATATGCTCCGAATGTAAAATATCAGAACCACAACATGCGGTCCCCTATGTTGTTGGACGAGAGAGGGACCTCTCGCTCACAGCCCGGACAGACCTGGACAAGCCAGGAACCGGACTAACAGGCTTCCTCCGATCTGTCCTCAATCTGCCGTCACTGGGTGAGTACTAAAGTAATTAAAGTGCTCGCATCACCCAAATCTCCTTCCTAGACCGCAACGGACGAACCCGGCAGCCGAACAATTCGATGAATGCACGCTACACCGGGTGAGCTAGCGAATGTCACTCCGTAGGCGATAGACATATTCCATGAGCACTTACTGCCGCTAGCTCTTCATTAACTATGACGACAGAGGCACACTATTGAAAGACATCTCCGTAACTTTGCGAACAAGAAACCAGAAATGCTTGGATATAGCAAGCATATAATAATAATATATATAGCGTCGTTCAATAATTCAAAAGTTTGTGTGACATTATTGGACTATGTCGGAACTGAGGGACGATGTCCCTGAACCGAACCAAAAATTTCTAAGTCCACCGATGCTATCAGTTTCTTATCCGACATCGCAGCAATCTGGTCCGACGAAAGAAGCTGTAGAAGACCAAGTCAGATGACATACACAACAGCATATGTTGTTCCGAAAGGGAAAGCTCGAAATCCTCCAAATCCCTTTCGGTATCCCGTCGGACCGGATGAAATTTTCGGACGTCCGTACCCGCTTCCGCGGAGCGTCCCGACCCAGCATCATCGGATAAAAAATATGCGAGAGATTCGGTTGATGCTGGGATGCTGCGATAAACTGTGCTATTTAGGAAAGCACGTCCGTTCCCGAGGCCTGTGCAGTAGCGGTCTTACGATGCATTGCCGCCGTAAGCTCCGTGTACGTTGACTCCTGCACACTTCCTATGCAAACGTCCGGAGTCTGCAGGCCTCGTGACCCTGGCTACCGGATGATGCGACCTGGTCGCTGATGATTCTCTGACTGGCGAAGCTGACTGGATATCCGTGGTCACGTAGCCAAGAGCGGTCGTGTGCGCTACCATGAGAATGAGGAAGCCTTATCGACAGTCTACTCCGGACTGACTATATGTCGGAGCGTCCCGAGCGACAGACGTATGCTCCGAATGCGAAACATTTTGTACCACAACATCTGGGGCCAGATGATGTTGTACGAGAGAGGGGCCTCTCTCGCTCGCCGTCCGGATGGACCAGAACGAGCTATGAACCGGACTAAAAGGCTTCCTCCGTTCTCCCTGGGTGTGCATTAGGTTGATTTATAGTGCTCGCATCACCCCAAAATTCCTTCTAGACTGCAACGGACGAACCCGGCTGCCGAACCATTCGGTGAATGGACGCTACACCGGGCGAGCTAGCGGACGTCAAAATCCATCTAGCAATAGAATGGACCGAAATGTCCTTTCTATTAGGCATCAGAGACAGAAAGAAACGTTTTCGTCCCTTTCTGATAAACTGAGATCTCTGTTTATAGATACGTAACGCTCTAACAGGACAGAGTAAAGGCCTACGCTCGTCTGAAGACGGAAGAGCCTTAATAACAATAGGTTCCGGATATTTATTAGGAGCCTGATTCTCAGCTAAAAATCCCACATTAGTAGTGAAGGTGATAGTGTTCCCGACACTACGATAGTGAGAATCATCCACCGACAGTGCATGAAGCTCACTGACTCTTCTAGCAGAAGAGAAAGCTAAGAGAAAAGCTGTCTTATAAGACAAGAATTTGAAATCTACTGTCCCAAGAGGTTCAAATGGCTTTTCCTTCAGTTTAAGAAGAACCCAAGCTAAATTCCACTTAGGAATTAACCTAAGAGTTCTGGGTCTATTTATCGAGAAGTTTCTTACTAACTTAGATAAAGAGACATTAGATCCAATTTGTAAACTATCATGATGTGCATAGGTATCAGATAACATAGACCTATAACCCTTAATAGTAACAGGCTGCAGTTTGATTTCGTCAAACAAGTATACTAGAAAGTTTGCAATGTCTGGTATGGAGGGATCAAAAATATCAACAGAATGATCCCTACACCAACGACGAAAAACCTTCCACTTAGCCGCATAGTTTAGCGAAGAGGAGGTCCTCCTACAGTTAGAAATCGCGTCCACTGCTCGTCCTGTAAAGTGCTTGCCATGCAAGAAGGACCGCACAACGGAAAAACGTGAAGGTTGAGACCTTGCGGGTTGTGATGGAGTTGACGCGATTTCCCCTGCGAAAGAAGATCCTCCCGTGGAGGAAGCTTTCGCGGTAGGTCCCACAACAGACACCTGAGTAGATTTATCCACGGTCTCTGTGGAGACAGAGATGCTACCAACAGAATCTTGCATTGAGATTGTTTTATTTTTAGCAATACTTGCTGAATTAACGGCGCTGGAGGATACGCATATCCTATCATTCCGTCACAAGGGATCGACAGAGCGTCTACTGCAAATGCTCTTGGATCCGGACACGGAGACACATACGTCTGCAACTGATTGTTGAGATGTGTCACAAGTAAGTCTATCATTGGCCGTTCCCATTGGTAGCAAATCTGATTGAATACTTGTTTGTTGAGAGTCCACTCCGACGGCAACAAGCGACCCTTTCGTGAAAGGGAGTCTGCTAGTACGTTCAGACGACCCGGTATATGACGGACCGAAAGAAGAACCTGATGTTCTAGAGCAAACAGAAGGATTCTTTCCGTTAGATTGAACAACGGAATTGAATGAGTGCCTCCCTGATTCCGTATATACGCCACTACTGTCGTATTGTCGGATAGGATTTGGACATGAGCATTGTGAATAATGTCCATCCAATGACGTAACACAAGCCAAATTGACATCATTTCCTTGATGTTTATGTGCTTGCCCAGGAATTGCGGATCCCAAAGACCCTGGCATCTCGAATCCGTTGGGATCAATGATGCACCCCAACCTGTTTGACTGGCATCCGTCATAATGGTAAAACTCGGATCCGGCAACTGCAGCGGAACTCCCTGAGTTAACCACTGAATGTTTGCCCAAGTCTGAATCTCTCGTTTCACTTGATCTGACAAGAGAACGTCTATGTCGAGCGAATGAATTTTCACACTCCAATTCTGAGTCAAGAAAATTTGGAGAGGACGCGTGCGTAACCGCCCCATCGGAATGAGGTCCGCAGCAGCTCCGCACAGACCTATCAGTCTCATGAACTCCCTCGCTGTGACTTTGTCTGCGGTCAGACAATAGCGAGCGTAACAACTGACTAATTTCGCTCTTGTTAACGGCAGACGAACGAGATTGTTGTGCGTCTCGAAGCTCATTCCCAGATGCGTGAATGACTTAGACGGCACCAGATCCGACTTTTCCTCGTTTATTATAAAACCGAGACATCGGAGCAATAGAAGCAGATTCTGCACATCGTTCTGAAGCGTTAACTCGTTGCCGTACCTCTGAAGAATGTCGTCCAGGTAGGCTGACGTTATCGCAGACGAATGAGCTCGGAAATACATCATTACCGAGTTCATTACCCGAGTGAAAGCCCAGGGTGCTAGATTCAATCCGAAGCACATCGCCCGGAATTGATACACCACCCCTAGGACTGCGAAGCATAGATACTTTCTGAATGTCGGATGTACCATGACGTGAAAGTACGCATCTTTGAGATCTATGCTTGTTGCATAATCGTTCACCCGAATACTCGCTCTGACCGATCGAATCGTCTCCATATAAAACTTCGGAGCGACGATCAGCTTGTTTATCCAGCTCAAATCTATGACTGGACGGAATGAGCCGTCTGGTTTCGGAACCAGAAACAGATGGCTGTAGAATCCTGGTGTCTCCTGGATTTCTACGACCTCTACCGCGTTCTTCATTAAAAGAGACTGCACCTCTGATAACAGAGCGTCTCTTTTCTGCAGATTTGACGGAAGTTGAGTCCATTTTGGACTTCGAGTTAATGGAGGCTTTCGTTTGAAGGATATCTTTAGACCTTCCGAAATCACCCCTCTCACCCAAGGGTCGTCCGTAATCGACACCCACTCTTGTGAAAAACTCGACAACCTTCCGCCAACCGGCACGCGATAGAGGTTGAAGCCATCGCCTCCTGGACCTGCGAGGCCTGCAGTAGGAGAAACCACATCCTCCACAACCCGCGCCTCGTCCCGTCGACCTCGGGCGTCCGACCGGTTGTCCCGGCCCGAACGTGAGTCGCTGCCTTGATGGTCTCTTGAATAAGACCAAGAGGACGCACCGGAACCTCTATAGGAACCTCTCTTGGGCGCATTAGAACCAGAAGTGCCTGTCTTACTCTTATCTGCCGTGTCCGACTTCTTAGAAGCAGATTTGAACAGCAGAGAATCCGAAGCTTTCTTAGTAATTTTATCGTAAATTGCAGAAAGCTTGCCGTCGAAGAGAAGTTCTCCGGAGACCGAAGCGACTCTGAGAGAGTTCTTCACCTTACTATCCACGAGTGTGGATGTAGCTAGGGCTGCGTCACGTCTAACCAACTCCAGGTTTGCCACTGAAAGGGCGGAGTTACACGTGGAATAAGCTACTGCCCTTGAAAGAAGTCTTAAAGAGGATTGTATATCCTGGAATTCTTTCCCTTGAAGACGCAGTGATAACGCCTTAGTAAGGTGGTCTGCGTAAGATAAAGCATCTAAACTGGCTCTGTTAGACGAAATAGTTGTCTCCAACACCGCGGTTGGAATAGACGCAGACGACGGTAATGATAATTCTAAGTCTTCCGCCTCGTCGTCCATACGCAGAGGAACTCTCGGGATACCCTGTCCTGCCGTATCGAATTTATTCCTTGTATTAATGAAAGGCAGGTTGAGAGTATTGGCGGACAAGAAACCTGCTTTTCCTGTTTTGGAAGCAAGTTTGAATATAGCGTCGTTCAATAATTCAAACGTTCTTGCAACATTATTGGACTGAGACGGAAACTCGGGAGCGATGTCCCTGAACCGCTCAAAGAAATCAGAGTCCAATGACGCTATAATTCTCTTGTCCGGAACCGCAGCAGTCTGGCCCGACGGAACAACTTGAGGAAGAAAGTGCCGGATGAAGTCCACGGCAGCTTTATGTTGTTCCGAAAGGGATAGCTCTAAGTCATCCGTATCCCTTTCACCATCCAGTCGGACCTCATGATGCTCCCGGTCGTCCGCCCCCGATGCTTCGGCGGAGCGTACCGACCCAGCGCCGTCGGATAATTCCCGATCCGACACCGTTTCTGTCAGTTGCTGGGATGCTGCGATAAGTTGTGCTATTTGAACAAGCACGTCCGACATCGAGGCCTGCGGAGGCGCAGTCTTTCGCTGCTTCGCCGAGGGCAGCTCCGCATCTGGTGACTCCCGCATACTCTTCCTATGCGAACGTCCGGAGTCCACCGGCCTCGAGTCCCTGGCTACCGGATGTCGTGACCTGGTCGCCGAAGAATCCCAGATCGGCGAAGCTGGTAATATATCGGCGGTCACGTAGCCAAGGTGCGGTCGTGTGCGCTGATGAGAGGAAGAAGCCTGAGCAGTCTCCGCGGACTGCCTATACAACGGAGCGTCCCGAGCGACGGACGTGTGCTCCGCTTGCGACACATTTTGTACCACAACATCTGGTCCTAGATGTTGTTGTACGAGAGAGGGGCCTCTCTCGCTCGCGGCCCGGCTGGACCTGGACGAGCTAGGAACCGGACTCGAAGGCTTCCTCCGATCTATCCTACTATCCGCTGTCACTGGGTGTGCACGTTGTTATAGTGCTCGCATCACCCAACATTTCCTCCTGGACTGCATCGGACGAACCCGGCTGCCAAACCATTCGGTGAATGGACGCTACACCGGGCGAGCTAGCGGACGACATTTGTCTTATCTCCATGAGCACTTTTGCCGCTAGCTCTGTATTCATTTGTGACGACAGAAGTGCACTTGCGGAAGATAACATGGAAACATCACCCTGTTCTTGTTCCTCTGAAATAGAAACTGATAGAGTAGAGTGACCCTGCGGAGAAAGAGCCGGCATAGTCCTTTCTCCACTAACAACATATCGTGACACACGTTTCCAATGTTTGTCATCCCAATATTGACATATAGAACAGGGATTAGTGCGAGAACACTGACTACAATTAATACAATGATCATGAAAGTCAGAGGAAGATTTCTTCCTATTACAATTTGAACAATATCCTTTCATTGTGAAAAGTCAACAAGTCCTAGTTACTCGCACAAACCCCGAACACAAAGATACATAATAACATGATCCATTAATAATGAAAAAAACAATTGAAAATCAAAATAATTTTTGAAAAATATTTTTTTTCAGCGAAGCCCAAGTTTCTGAAAAGTAACGTTGAGCCCCAATGGATCCCAAGGCTAAGTGTGGTCAAAAATTTTAAAATTATATTAAATAATTAATGCAACACTTACGGATAATAATAATGTATCTTATAGTGAGATAAACTACTCCAAAGGCAAACAGCCCCCCTCAAAAGAGACTGTTGCCAATGTAAACAAACAGTGTAAAAACACCAGAAAACATGACTCCAGGCACTGACAATACTGGCCCGAAATCAGTCATCAAAATTACACTCTATCTGATGCAAGACAGAGACTCCCAGGGGAGAATCTGCAGAACATCAGATGGAAGATGCAGAACACAACGTTTATACACCCATGGGTGAAAACGTAACTATGGGGAAAATAACAGAATACATTCTGTAGCCAAGCTAACTCTCCCAAGAGAATTTAGAAATGATCTTTCTCAAAAATATGCCAAAAGCATGGGAGAATAGCAAGGGGGGACTTAGAAGACCAGGGGAGAGGAAACACTGAATAAGCAGTGCAACTTTATAGCAAGAATGACAACAACAGGCCCATGCCTCGAAAATAGGCAACTTAACATAATTTCATGAAAAATTTTAAGTACAGCCCTGATTATTTTTTGTCACTCCTTTTTCCTCTCCTCCTATATCCTCCTTAGAATCACCATTTCTCCAATAATTATGTGTCTGGCATCCTTTAAACTGAGATTTACAAGCACAAAGATCAGTGAGATGTTGACTGATGAAGGGCCAAACAGAGAATGATAATTGGCGCAAATTTCGGAACGTCCTTGACACTGCGCATGCGCAGTAAGGGCAAAGTATGGAGGTCCTTTAGGACATGATTTCTTTTGGTTTTAGATGCAAATTTTGGGGATTGGGGGGCAAAATTTGTGTTTGGCCCTGGATTTTTTAGAGTTAGCACCAGCTAAGTCTGGGTCATTGGTACAGTATAAAAATATGATAAATTTAAAGCTGGTTCAAACTCAATAATATCAAGGGCCAAACACAAATTTTGAACCCCCCAATACCCAAAATTTGCATACAATACCGAAAACTGAAGGTCCTATCTGGCCCTTCATACTTTTAGTATGCGCAGTATCCAGGAAGAGACCAGATTGGTGTCAAGCATCATTCTTCCTGGTTGTGCCTACTAATGTTATAACTCAGCGTGGAGGTGTGAGTGCCCACTCATGGGAGGGCTTTCTCCATCTGGGCCATTGGTAAGTATAAAAACTATACAGATTACTTTAAATTTATCATATTTTTATACTAGAACCAATGGCCCAGACTTAGCTGAATAGTGAAAAGGCTGAAGGGCCAAGGACTTAAAGGAATAGCAGACTAAATTTCAGCTCCTAAGCCTGCAGTTGAACTCCCAAGGTGAATAGGAGATCAAAATTTGAGGAATTACATATATCCCTCTCTATACAACAATAGAGAAGGGTATACCACCGGAATAAGGCGCAATATCCAAGTGATTTAAGGCCAGTCCAGAATAAGATGTTTAAAATTAGGAAAAGCGTGCCCGAGAGTGGAGGTCTAGCGCCCACAGACACATGCTGTATACAATGCAACGAGCTGTACATAAGATCACTATTATCTATAGACAATAACAGCGTCACACATAGTTACACACTTACTATAAGGGCAGAAGAGGTAAAGAGAAATCACCCCTCTTTTGAAGGAATTAACCTTCAAAACAGAGGGAAAAGTGGCCTGGAATCAGAGATAAAGCGGTACTGAATAATATATAGTCATCTAAAAGGGTCTCGGTTACTAAAATCGAAAGCTTCTAAAATGTATGCCGCATCAGGAATACGGAGATAGGCCAAGAACCGGTGATATTAATATGTACAACCTTAAACTTGTCCAATTGAATCCCAATGGAAAGTTATCTACGAGAACTTATACGATTCTGAGCCAACCAACAGGCGACCACGTTCCGGTGTACAAGTAAATTCCAATAATGAACTTCCAAATTGTAACCATTCAATCTACGAGAATGAGAGAGTAGGATTCCCCTTTGTGTACCGCTTCCACATGAAGACTGGATTCAGAACCTGGAACGGGATATGAATAATTAAAGTGTCAATGACACTGTAGCTTAACTTGTCTGTGTGTTGTTTTTGATGAAAAGGATAATATTCAATGTTTATGAAAGGATTATGAAATAAGACAAGAATTGTGATAATTGGGAATATTTTAATTTCTGTTCCCGGTATGCTATGTTTACAATAAAAATAATATGAGGTGTAGACTGTACTAAAGAATTAAGGGGTGGGTGAATGTGGCCCTCACAGTTAATGTATGTGGCCCTCACAGTTAATGTATGTCAACCAAAGTTATCACGTTACAGTGAAATTATTCCAAAACGAGTCATCCTATCAAGTTACAATGGAATCCCTTCATAAATACGGCCTGTAGACTGTGCTAAAGGTTTTCAGGCATGTGTAGCCATCACGGTTGACTGAATGCAACCAAAAGGGGATGTCCTCATCTAGACATTATACTGAGTCATCCTACCAAGATACAATAAAATCCCTTCATAAATACGACTTGTAGTCTGGGCTAAATTTTTTCAGGTTTTGGGCTCGGGCAGCCATCATAGCTGAATGATTGCGACCAAATGGGAAAGTTCTCATCTGGGCATTATCTGGAGTCATCCTACCAAGTTACAATGAAATCCCTTTATAAATACAACCTGTAGACTGTGATAAAGGTTTTTGGGCTTCGGACCTCTGTAGCCACGACAGTTGATCAATCCCGACCAAAAAGGGAAGTCTCGTCTAGACATTACATGGAGTCATCCTACCAAGGTACAATGAAATCGCTCCATAAAACGACCTGTAGACTTTGCTAAAGGTTTTCGGGTTTTAGGCTTGGGCAGTTGTCACAGTTGACAGACCGTGACCAAATGGGAAAGTTCTAATCTAGACATTTTCTGAAGTCAACCTACCAAGTTACAATGAACTCTCTTCATAAATATGACCTGTAGACTGTGCAAAAGGTTTTCGGGCTTCGGGCCCCTGTAGATGCCACAGTTGACCAATCGTGACCACAAGGGGACATTCTCAACATTAAATGGTGTCAACCTACCAAGTTCAATGAAATCCCTCAACAAATACAACCTGCAGACTGTGCTAAAGGTTTTTGGATTTTGGGCTCGGGCAGTCGTCACGGTTGACAAATCGCGACCAAATGGGAAAGTTCTCATCTAGACATCATATGGAATCCTCCTAGCAAGATACAATGAAATCCCCCCATATTAAATATGACCTGTAGATTGTGCTAAGTTTTTGGGTTTCGGGCTTGAGCAGCTGTCACAGTTGACAGATCATGACCAAAAGGGGATGTTCTCATCTAGATGTTATACAGAGGCATCCTACCAAGTTACAATGAAATCCCTTCATAAATACAACCTGTGGACTGTGCAAAAGGTTTTCAGGTTTTGGGCTTGGGCAGCCATCACGGTTGACCGATCGTGACCAAAAGGAGACATGACCTCAAACCTGCATATGAAAGTTTGTGACGATCGGACAAGAACTACGAGGTGTAGCCTGTGCTAAAGGAAATTGTGAACAGACTCAGACTTCCACACGCATGATGGCTTTGTCAAGTTAAGCTAAAAACCTGTCAAGGACCATCCCAAATAAATAATTGTTCCCTAGGTCTGTTAAAATCAATGACTGTTCGGAGAATGAATATACAACCTCGAAAAATGAAGATAAAAATAGAGAACATATGCATAGACGGCCTGTAGAAATATCCATTACTGATCCAACTAGCCAACAATTCTCATACCCTCTTATTCTGACACTGAGCAAGAATTTAAGAGAATCTATTCAAGAAATACGTCTGCCTATTGATTAATACTTATTAAGCACACAATCAACAGAATCCCACATGTACCCTCTCCTGAATACAGCCTGTATCATTGGCATAATTGAGTGATACAAGATATTACGAAGAAACTGAAGGAATAAACAATGTTAATGCGATTTATAACATGAGGAATAGACTCATATATCATAACAAAAGCAGACAACTCTAAAACAAAACTTCTCAGAGTGGACTAATTGCCATATTGGGAGAATGTCGCCCAGATAACCGACATGCCTGCCACACAGGTACATGAAGGCTAGTAATATCAACCGAAAGTATTCATGAAAAAATTTGGAATCCAAAAACAGTTACTGTTCAGGAAACATATGCTCATATACAAACTATGAAGGAACAACTGCAGGAAGCACACCAACTAAAGAGTGAACATTCCCAAAGCTCTGCTGGTGCTAATATTCTCATTAAAAGAGAATAACAGCGAATAGAAGTTTATCATAACAAAATAAATAGTCAAAAACCAAGCATGACCAGTTTTTGCCCCGGCGCGACTCGTAATGCTCTAGTGTTAGTCATCTAGAATAGTATACAACCGAAGGGCTCCATCACGTCTGACCAATTTCATAATGCCACTAAAGGACGGAGAGGGACATGATGAACATGGCACTACTGCAAGGAATACACCCGCAGATATAGCGTTGACATATCCCTTGAAATTAAGACAGTATGCCATGGTCCCAAAAAATACACCATATAGACATAATATCCATAATCCTCCAAGTGGAAACATAATCCACAACAATAGATTGGATATGAAGTGAAGTAGGCGACGAAAAACTAAGTTCTGGCACCTGATCATAAAGACCTTCATGAACTTCTTGTGCCTCATTCCGATTATTGCAGTAAACATATTCCTGAAAAAGGAACTAACTACAGGCATTAGAAAGAACACTCAATATTTCTCACTAGGTTAATATGGGATCATCAATAGGGCTAAAAGCCTCAGACAACACAAAAAAAAACTGTTAAGGAGAGAACAATCTCTTCCCTTATAATGGTACCTTGTCAGAGAGGATAGTGGTCTCAGCCTTGCTGATGCAGCTAAAGGTCTTACTATTCGTGAAGACAATTATATGGATGTAAACCGTGGCCCCAGAAGACTCTAAAGGACACTTACAATGCTAGCCGCTAATGATAGGGAAAAAACACCGCTCATAATTCTAGCTTGGCTACTATGGTGTCAACAATAAGACTAATGTCTGCGACACCTAAGAAAACAACACCAAGAACGAAAAAATGTACTCTTTCCTTTTAGCGATTCTATCCTCAAAAGACAGAGGTCTCAGTCTAGCTAATGCAGCTTAGAAGTCTTCATCTCCGTGAAGACAGATATCTCGGTGTAATTTAAGACCCTAGAAAGCTCACTAAACGGAGACTTACGATGTTAGTCACTCAAGCTAAGGAAAAATGGCCCGCTCTTTCTAACGGCCCAAATTCCAAAGAGACAGTAGTCTTAGCTTAGCTAACGCAGCTTAGAAGTCTTCGTCTCCGTGAAAACAGTTATTTGTGTCACCTGCAACCTTGGAAAGCTCACTAAATAGAGACTTACGACGTTAGACGCAATGTATAAGAAAAGACCGCTCTAAATTACATAAAGCCACTATGACGATAGCCACTGATGTTATAGAAACAGACTGCTCTTAATTCACATAAGACTACTAAGGCGACAACAATAGGGCTAAATGCCTGTCGTGCCTAGGAATACAACACCAAGAAGGAGAAAAACATAATCTTTCCTTCTAACAGCCTTATTCCAAAAAGATAGAGGTCTCAGCGTAGCTAATGCAGCCTAAACGTCTTATATCCATGTAGACTGATATCTGTGTGTAGCCTGCGGCCTTTGACAGCTCACTAAACAGAGACTTATGACTTTAGCCGCCCATGTATAAGAATAAACCGCTCTAACATTGCATAAGGCTACTATGGTGTCAACAATAGAACTAAGTGCCTCTGACGCCTAGGAATACCTAGGGTTACATATCACTTAAAAGAAATTATACTGCAAGTAGAGGAAAACCAACCTGAAATCGTCAGACCAGGCTGGTTTTAACTTAATATAGACACAGAGGGAAAAAATGTCATATAGGTTTAACTGGTTGAGGGCAGGATTATATTTTTGTTGGTCTGAATTTGTTATTAAAAATTTGCATTACAAATTATTGGAGAGTGCCCAGGCACTCTCCAGTAACTCATAATAAAACAAACATATCGTCGATGGGCATGCAAAACCTTGTACCGGCACTTTGGCGGGAAATGTTTTATTGCAGATTTGGAAACTCCAGGTCTAAATACACGCAGTGAACCTCATTTTGACCCAAACATTCAATGGGAAATCTGCATTTCAATGACATAAACTGCCCCCCTCTCCTCACATCTCTTCTCCCATCACCAGCAACAGACTGTTTTATATAACCCTCCCCCCTCCCCCAACTAATCTTGCTTATTGACATGGTAGTTCACTCATCTGTGTATATTCAAGGCCACTTATCTTTTTCTCTCTCATCTCATGTACATGCCACAGTCCAGGAGCAAAAAGGTTGCCCAGCGATGCTATATATTAACAGCTTATGATGCGGGTTTGACTGAATATGAAACGTGAGCAGTGAAAATGTTGGCTCCAGTACCCTCATTTTCCTGAAAGCCCTGATAGTGGCTTCTAGCACTCAACCAATTAACACTTAACAACACTATTTGGAAATGACTGCGTCATTTTGGTAACACATACACTGAAACCGTACAATTATGCACAGACTGACACATCTATGGGTTCATAAACATCACCCTTTTAGGACCAATGGACATTTACATTTTGATTCTGGGAAGAGGAACACCGGATACAGTCAGCACTGGTTCATGAAAAAGCCCTGTTAACCAGAAACAGTCATCCATAGAATTGAATCCATGGAGAGATTACCACTAGTTGTCCTAAAATCAGTAACTGGTTGAGTGCTGCAAGCCCATATTTAGGCTTCACACTTAAGGGCAGTTGCCACAACTTCAAGACTTCATATTCTGTGGATATATTTTACATTATCTTGAAATAAAATGTTTAAGTCGGCATAGATTTTCCTGGTTACAGAGCAAAGACACGTGAATAAATATTGATGACCAAAAATAACTTAGCACTCGACCAGTTAAGTACACGATAATCTCACTAACTGAACCTTAACTCTAACACACTCTTGTGTCTAACAATATGGTAAACCAAGGGAGATCTAACAGATGGGGAAGTGGTCCAATATAGCAATAAACTGTTCTGCATATAATATTCTATGAAGGTTCAGATGTCAGAGAAGACTGAAAAAGAAAATCAGGTCACTTGAAGCAAATTTTATTTTACAGAAACAAAAAAACCCCCTCAATTTTACATTTTTTTAAAATTCAAGGGTCATAACTCAAACTGGTAGAAGTACAAAAGCAGAAATCAAACTTCACCTGCATTTTATCGCACTTAAGATGGTCGAGGAGTGTGGAAATAATCGATCACTTACAACAGTTTTTTTTTCTATTTCAAGGAGCATAATTTCTAAACTACTATAAAAAAGCAAAAATTAACGAATTAAAGGCCATAACTTTGCTCAGTACGATCAAACTTCACTGCTTTCGAAAATCTCTGAAGACATTGTTAAGAAAGTCTCATATACCAAATATTGACCAAATCCGATAATATTTCTTCAAGTCATCACACTAACAAGCTGAAAATATGCATAAATTAACTAAGGGCAATAACTCTGCTCAGTATCATCAAGCCACACCGGTTATCAAACTTGTTCAAAACATTGTTAAGACAGTCTCACATACCAAATACTGACCAAATCTGTTAATATTTGTTCAAATTATCATGCGAACGAGCTGAAAATAAGCAAAAATTAACTAATCAAGGTCATAACTCTGTTCAGTATGATCAAACTGTGCTGGTTTTATTATGAAAGTCTCATATCCTAAATTTGTTAATAATTTGTTTAAGTTATCATTCTTGGAGATAAAGGTGGTAGGATATAAAAGTGAGAAAAAATTACAATAAAAATGGCCACTATTCAGCCATCTTAATTTTTTTTCTTCAAAATTTGGTGTGCATCATACTTTCATAATATGTGCTTAATGTTAAAACTCTCAAATACCAACATCCAAGCATTTCAGAGATACAGTTGGTAATGCCAAAAAAATACGAACAAATACATAAAAACTTACAACAAAAATGGCTACCATTCAGTTATCTTTAATTTTTTTTTTTTACAACTGTTGAAGTGCATAATATTTTCATAATGTATGTCATATAAACTATATTTGAATACGACTGAATACAAATACTGAATACAAATACCCCAACCCTGATGTATGCTTAATGTTAAACATTTGAAACATCAACATTCAACCATCTCGGAGATACAGATGGTAACAGGACCGAAGGACACACAGACTGACAGACAGACAGACAGAGATGGAATACAATCCATAAATCTCCTCATGGTAACCCATGGGATACTATAAGGTTAGGAGATAAGCATCTAGACCAGTTAAGCATCTGACAATTTATTATTCTACCCACTTTTCCTCTTTTGAAGCAATTTGTGACTGTAATCTTTTCTTCTGATCCTTCTTTTTCATCAAATCTTTCTGTAAATAAACAGAAAAATATGTCTTCATAGAAGAAGGGAAAAAAAATACTTAGGATATCTCATTGAAAAGAGCCCAATGTGTTCAATCAGTGAAGGTTCAAACGCTATGTGTTGAGGCCAAAATTAAAAAAACTAGAAACTGTTTTAGCACACTAAAACATACGCCTCCCCTTCCTTTCTATTTAATGCACTGCAAATTATATATACATGAATAATATTGACAATCATGCCAAATATCTAAGGTCTAGATCAAAGCAAAAAAGTTCTGGTCTGGACGAAGTTTCACTAAAAAAAGCACATAAATCTGACCTTCAGGTCAAAGGAGAAGGTCACTATGGTACGCGACACACCGGCTCATGGTGATAAACCCACATGCCAAATATCAAAGGTCTAGGTCAAAAGACAAAAAAGTTATGCCCCGAACAAAGTTTGTATGAGAAGAAGAAGAACAAGAGGCCCCACGTGGCCTTAAATCGCTCACCTGACAAAGTGGTTCAAAGAAGTATTTTGGATCACATTCAGCTCGTTATGGTTCATAAACACCACAGAGGAATGACATCAAGAAATTAAATTCAGGTGTCCATGTCAGATAATCATTGTAATAGCATAGGTCTTGCCAACTAGATCCAATTCTCCCAGCTATAGATAAGCATTTCCAAATTTCCAAGCGTTGTTACGCCACTGCAGTTCGAAAGCCATAACTGATGAAACAAGGGACTCGATTTGAACAAACTTGAATCTGACCCCTGACCCCCCCCCCCCTCCCCTCCCCAGAGATGTTGTATACCAAACCTGAATCATTCTGAATGGTGAATCTGAAGGAGAAGATTTTTAAAGAACAGTCCTCATATTGCACTAAGTTAAAATTCGGGCTCCCATAGGAAGCCCAAATATGAACCCAGGAATTCAATTTGAACAAACTTGAATCTGGTGCCCCTAGATAAGTTGTATACCAAATATGGAAGAATTCTGACTGGTGGATCTGAAGAATAAGATTTTTATGGAATAGACCTGATATTGCAGTAAGTTGAAATTCAGGCTCCCACAGGGAGCTCAATTATGAACCCAGGGACTTGATTTGAACAAACTTGAATCTGACCTCCCTAGAGATGTTGTAAACCAAATATGAAATGATTCTGACTGGCGGATCTGAAGAAGAAGATTTTTAAAGCATATTCCACATATTGCACTAAGTTAAAATTCGGGCTCCCACAGGGAGCCCAAATATTGACCCAGGGATTCGATTTGAACAAATTTGAATCTGCCCCCCAGAGAGATGTTATATACAAAATATGAAAAGATTCTGACTGGTGGATCTGAAGATGAAGATTTTTAAAGAAAATTCCACATATTGCACTAAGTTAAAATTCGGGCTCCCATAGGGAGGCCAAATATTAACCTAGGGACTCGATTTGAACAAACTTGAATCTGATCCCCCTAGAGATATTATATACCAAATACGAAAAGATTCTGACTGGTGGATCTGGAAAAGAAGATTTTTAAAGAAAATTCTACATATTGCACTAAGTTAAAATTCGGGCTCAGATAGGGAGCCCAAATATTAACCCAGGGACTGGATGTGAACAAACGAGAATCTGATCCCCCTAGAGATGTTGTATACCAAATATGAAAGGATTCTGACTGGTGGATCTGAAGAAGAAGATTTTTAAAGAAAATTCCACATATTGCACTAAGTTAAAATTTGGGCTCCCATAGGGAGCCCAAATATTAAACAAGGACTCGATTTGAACAAACTTGAATCTGACCTCCCTAGAGATGTTGTATACCAAATATGAAAGAATTCTGCCCGGTGGATCTGAAGAAGAAAATTTTTAAAGAATAATCCTCATATTGCACTATGTTAAAATTCGTGCTCACATAGGGAGCCCAAATATGAACCCAGGGGCTCGATTGGAACAAACTTGAATCTGACCTCCCTATTGATGTTGCATACCAAATATGGAAGAATTCTGCCTGGTGGATCTGAAGAAGAAGATTTTTAAATAATAGACCTCATATTGCACTAAGTTAAAATTCGGGCTCCCATAGGGAGCCCAAATATGAACCCAAGGACTCAATTTGAACAAACTTGAATCTGACCCCCCTAGAGATGTTGTATACCAAATATGAAGGAATTCTGCCTGTTGAATTTGAAGAAGAAGATTTTTAAAGAATAATCCTCATATTGCACTATGTTAATATTCAGGCTCCCATAGGGAGACCAAATATGAACCCAGGGCCTTGATTTGAACAAACTTGAATCTGACCCCCCTATTGATGTTGTATACCAAATATGAAAGAATTCTGCCTGGCGGATCTGAAGAAGAAGATTTTTAAATAATAGACCTCATATTGCACTAAGTTGAAATTCGACCTCCCATAGGGAGCCCAAATATTAACCAAGGGGCTCGATTTGAACAAACTTAAATCTGACTACCCTATTGATGTTGTATACCAAATATAAAAGGATTCTGACTGGTGAATCTAAAAAAGAAGATACTTAAATGTTTTTCCCATTGCCTACAGTGTTAAAAAGTGCTGACTCAGCACTTTTTCAAAGTCCCGAAACTGTAACCTATGATAAAACCCATGGCAATTTTTTTTGACCAATCCTTTCTGTTGGTCCTAAGGAAGCTTCACACCAAATAAAAATTCTCAGTGCCGTGCAGTTTTGCAGATATAGGCGTTTTAAATTTTTTCTATTTTTAGCTCCTAAGGTTCCCACGGGCTGCGGGAAAATTTTTTTTGCCATAAATCAAGTACTCATGACCCAATAAGTCCTCACATTAAATTTGGTTCAAATCGGCCTCTCGGTTCAGAAAATAGAAATTTAGGGCGGGGCCAAAATTTTTGCCCCTCCCATAACAACGCCAAATATTATCCCTAAATCTGAGTCTACACCTCAAAAGGAAGCTGCATACCATATATCAAGTGTCTGCTACTGCTGGTTCTTGAGAAGAAGATTTTCAAAGATTTTGGTGCCCCTTGGGGGCGTGGCCCCACCCAGGAGGAGGGGCAACTTCATTTGAACAAATCTGAATTGGCATTAGGTAATAAATATTTAGCCAACATTTGAATAAAATTGGGCTAGTGATTTAGGAGGAGAAGTCGATAATGTAAAGTTAATGCCGGACGGACGACGGACGGATCACGATCAGTAAAGCTCCTGCTGAGCTTCGCTCAGGTGAGCTAAAAATATGCACTTTGTATGAAAAGAAGAAGAAGAAGAAGAAGAAGAAGAAGAAGAAGAAGAAGAAGAATGTGCACTAAAACAAGATGTCTCCCTTCTGGGAAGGGGAGACATAATTAAAAATGAGGCCACATAAAAAAAAATACATTTGGTTCTCAAGCATTTAATTTTTCAAATCAATGAGGGAGGGAGGCTTTTATTTTTGTGTTTGATAACTGGTAGAGAGCTAAATTATTTTTAGTCACAAAAATTTGTTCACATGTTTTTGCCTTGTTAAAATTTATGGGAGTGTCTATGGGCCTAAACTTTTAACAAGGCAAATCCATACAGGTTAAATAATTTCACTTCGCAGATTTCATGAAGTACATCCTCAGAATATGAAGCATTTAAGTTGTGGTACCTACACTTCAGAAAACTTGAGGTACTGTGAGCAAGCACAGAAAGTGATACCCCCCATGCCTGTCAGAACAGAATTATATTGCTTCATGCAATCTTCATATGGAGTTCTTCCATTGCGTAAAGTTTCATGAAAATTCTTCAAATGGTTTAGGAGGAGTTGCGCTTATAAGGATGGACAGACGGACGTACAGACGGACAGGGTGATTCCCATATCCCCCCCCCCCCCCTCAAACTTTGTTTGCGGGGGGGGGGGGGGGGGGGGGGGGGGGGGGGGGATACCCAAATTTGGACTCCAGCACTCAACTCGTTTATAAAGAAATAAGTGCAGCTTTTTCGAAAAAATGAACAACATCTACATAACATTTGAGCTATTTTCTAAAGAACAGAGCAAACTGGATGTTTATAAAACAAATATAATAAATACACACTGTATTTTAATCATGATTTGTGGAAAACATTTGCAAATAAATATAAATCAATCAAAAAAGGGTAAAATTTTAAAGTCGTGTGATTTCATAATAACCATGGAAGACACTGCAAGCCAATAAAAGTGTCCAATGTGGGCATCCATTTCAATGAGGGAGGTGGCCACTAACCAGAACCTTTTTTATCACACATTTATAAATGTAAAATATAGGATTTCCACTGTTCTGCCTATACGATAAAAACAAGAGCAATGCGAAGTGTGACATATGCCCTCTCCTACAATACCATGGATAGCATTATGCCATCAAAAGCATGACATGTGCCTGCAGCAATCTGTACTAATATAAACAAGCATGGCAAAAATTATTTCGATCCAATATATTAATTCTACTGTAGGATCCATTCCCCCTGAGGAACAAGCATGGTAAAAATTATTTAAATTCAACGTATGATGACAGAGCTAGAGCAGCAAATATGTTGGATGGACACATTTTTCAATAATAATCCCCTAAGTTAAAAAAGGGAAAATAACTCTGTAAATGTTTACGCTAAGATCTTAATTCTGCTGTAGGATCCGTTCCCCCATGTTGACGGGCAAGCATGGCAAAAATTATTTGAATCCGACAAATAATGACCGTGCTAGAGCAGCAAATATGTTGGACAGACATATTTGCATTACGTACAAACGTACGAGGCAAAAATTATTAATTATTTGAATCCGACAAATAATGACCATGCTAGAGCAGCAAATATGTTGGATGGACACATTTGCATTACGCACGAACGTACGCAGCTCTCCACTAGATACCCTCTCCGACTCCGGGGGCATAATAAAGTTGGTGATACAAAATATGTTCGATTTCATTTCCAACGTAAGCAGAGAAAGAACCTGTCTAAATAAATCATGTCATCATTGGTTGAATGCAACAATTTGTTTACCCGGGATATTTAAACAATCAGATTCGAGTCAAAAATCTACAAAATAAAAATAACATTCTGACTGGTTGCTCCTTGATTAATAAAAACTGGTCATATAATGATGGAGTGTGCTAAACTTATTAGCTATTTAAAACGTTTTTGTTGTGTTATTCCCTGCAGTTTAGTCAATATTTGAAGTTTGATCATTGTGACTATGACGCTAATCGGCATCAATTGGTTTCAATCAATTGAATGCCGTAGAAATTAAAAAGATAATTAGGGTGGGTACCCCACCACCTAACAGTGATGTCTCGGTGGCAACAAAGAAAATGCAGCAATTATTCACTTGAATTTTAGTTCAATTTTCGTGTAGACTGGTTGTTATATGGGAGGTGTGTGATAAATACAGAACAACACATATGTTTGAATGGGTTAAGAATTATTGTACTCAATTGCATTGGCCTAGGATATCATTCGAGTCTACGTCTCTTGTGATATCCTGTGCCGAAGCAATCTCGTGTAATAATTCTTAACCCAGTCAAACATATGTGTGGTTCTGTATATTTATTGGCCTTAATTGTGATTTTTGTGTATAATGCTTAGTGGATTAGTTGGGTACAAAATTAATTAAAGAGCCATATTTTCAGTGGAAAATATACAACTGAAAGGTAAATCTAATAACCTGAATTTGGCACTAGCCTATGTTTTGATGATAATATGAAGAAAAATATAACACATTAAATAAAAAAAAAACGCTTAGAAACAAGATCTAGTGGAATGTGGGCTTATTTTGGAAACCAGGTGAAAAGAGATCTGTGAAGCCAAGAAATTTAAAAATTGTTGATAAAATTGTTTGTTGAATGGCGATATTTTTTTCAAAGAAAGGAAAATGTACTGAATTGCAAACAACGGGTATGATTTATACTACAAATAATATAAATGGTTTAGTACTGAAAAGTTATATGATTTTAGTAATATAATATTCTTTTGGGTGAGACTCACCATGCAAACCTGAGTCAAATTTATGCTGAAAAAATCTTGTAACCTGTTGAGAAATTACCCTGACTCTCCTCAGTCTTCCTTTGTTTATAGACCTCTTTAGCCTCAGTACATCCAATATGGGCATTTAATCTATTATGTCTTGTTTGACAGAGCTCACGGATACAATAGAATAAATGCTAAGTTCATCTCTAGAATACACAAAACTTACACAATCCATGTTAATTGAATAATTTTCATTGGCAAAGTGGCTATTTAATTAACAGGGTTCCACTGTATTGTCTGGAAACCAATTTTTAACAAAGTTCTGTTTGTAGTAACAGTCTCGTGATCTTAGACCTTATGGCAACATTGATAGAGTTCTTCATTTGCCATATGATTTAAGTTTCTGAAAGTTTGGCTGAGCTGTGATGTTATCAAAAGTGAAAAGTGCTATTTTAAGGAAAAATGACCTAGATCTTTTTCTGGCAAACCAGAAAATTGATAGGGTTCTTTCTTCTCCTTACATGGGGGTGCTAACCCTGTTAGTTTGGCGGCTCTCTATCTGGTCGATGTGTGACATACAAAACACAACTTAATGGCCAGATTCCAATGTTTGATGAAGTTCTCTTAACACTAAAAGTTCTGTGACATCTCACTTTGTGGCTACCAAATACAAAGTCAATGGGAGTTCTCTGTCCATATGCAATTACCTTCTGAAAGTCTGTTAAGCTGTGATAAACAGAACTAATGCGATCTCCCTCAAAGCTTGAAAACTTGAAAATTGAAAGAGCTTTTCTCTTTCCATGAGGGAATCAAACTTTCAAGTTTGGTGGACCTGTGTTGTGTTCTTCCGCACCCTTAGAGGTACCTAATCTATCAATCTGGTCAGCATGTGACATATTATACAAAAGTTATAGTTGAGAAAGTAATTTACTATGAAGTTCTTCCAGTTAAAATAGCAGGTTAGTGACTTTTGACCTTGCAGGCTTCCAACTTCAATACTGATAGTCTTCTTTTCTTTCCATATGTAATACTTTTCTGCAAGTTAGTTTGAACTGCCATAAATAGAAGTAATGTTATCATCCGAATTTTTAGCAACAGTGACTTTGACTGTTGGCCGACTAACATAATGAAAGTGTCAATGACACTGTAGCTTAACTTGTCTGTGTGTTATGTTTGATGAAAAGGATAATGTTCAGTGTTTATGAAAGGATTATGAAATAAAACAAGAATTGTGATAATGGGAATATGTTAATTTCTGTTCCCTGTATGCTATGTTTTCAATAAAAATAATATGATGTGTAGCCTGTACTAAAGAATTGAGGGGTGAGTTAATGTGGTCCTCACAGTTAATGTACGTGGCTCTCACAGTTAATGTCTATCAACAAAAGTTACCAATTTGCAGTGAAATTATTCCTATCAAGTTACAATGAAATCCCTTCATAAATACAGTCTGTAGACTGTGCTGAAGGTTTTGGGGCTTTGGGCCTGTGCAGCCATCATGGTTGACCGATCGCAAGCAAAAGGAGATGTCCTCATCTAGACATTATACGGAGTCATCCTACCAAATTACAATGAAATCCCTTCATAAATATGACCCGTAGCCTGTGCTAAAGCTTTTCAGGTTTTGGGCTTGAGCAGCCCTCATGGTTGAATGATTGTGAACAAAAGGGGACGTTCTCACATAGGCATTATCTGGAGTCATCCTACCAAGTTACAATCAAATCCCTTCATAAATATGACCTGTAGAATGTGTTAAAGGTTTTTGGGCTTCAGGCCCCTGTAGCCATCACAGTTGACCAATCCAAAAGGGGATGTTGTCATCTAGACATTATATGGAATCAACCTACGAAGTTACAATGAAATCCCTCCATAAATACGACCTGTAGACTGTGCTAAAGGTTTTCAGGTTTTGGGCTTGGGCATCTGTCATGGCTGAATGATCGCGACCAAAAGGGGACGTTCTCATCTAGACATTATCTGGAGTCATCCTACCAAGTTACAATCAAATCCCGACATAAATATGACCTATAGACTGTGCCAAAGGTTTTTGGGCTTCGGGCTCCTGTAGCCATCACAGATGACCAATCGCGACCAAAAGGAGGCATTCTCATCTAGACATTATATGGAGCCAACCTACCAAGTTACAATGAAATCCCTCCATAAATACGACCTGTAGACTGTGGTTAGTGTTTTTGGCTTGGGCAGTCGTCACCGTTGACAGATCGTGACCAAATGGAGAAGTTCTTAAATAGACATCATCCGGAGTCATCCTACCAAATTACAATGAAATCCCTCCACATTAAATATGACCTGTATGTGCTACAAGATTTTTGGTTTCGGGCTTGGACAGCCGTCACGGCTGACAGATCATGACCAAAAGGGGACGTTCTCATCTAGATATTATACCAGGCCTGGCATTCTGAAAAATGCAGGAGGGCAAAAAATCGCTCTCCTCAATCAGCTTAGGAGAGCAATTAGCTTTACACGGCATTTTAAGTATCCAGTTGAACGAACTCATTGAAACTGAAACCAACAGACTACATCAGTGATTTTATTAACTTTACTAAGGTAAAGCAAAATCTCTTGGACATCTAGATGTCTCACTCAACAACTGAACACACACTTGACAAGACCTGTGTGTGTACCCAGACCTGTTGTCCTAGAAAGTCATACGCCTACCACTACCACCTTCAACCCCCCCAAGAGGGGGGGGGGGTTGAAGGTGGTAGTGGTAGGCATATGACTTTCTTGGACAACAGGTCTGCTTGAATCTACAGTCACATCCTGGTGCAAGTGCTTCAAGTGACAGGATAGTAGTAATGGTAGTATATTATAGTGTCAATATTCCTTGAATCATTACCCCTCAAACTGTGATGTCAGTTGTTGAACTTGAAACTGACAGAAAAAAAAAATATTGCTGTGACCCATTTTGCTTCAAATGATTGCAACTGTGTTTGGGTATGGTTGCAGCCATTACCTTTTACCACTAAACCACTTTCAAAATGAAATTACGTGATGTTATGTGACTTCGAAGTTAAATTACATTTTTGCTTTACAACAAAAATTTAATGTGAGCATAATACATCTAATCTCAATCATCCCAGACCAAAATATTTAGGAGGGCAATTTTTCGCTCTCCTTAATTCTTTCAGGAGGGCAGTAAGGAGAGCTAAAAAATCGCTCTCCTGAAATTGCCAAGCCTGTTATACAGAGGCATCCTAACATGTTACAATGAAATTCCTTCATAAATACAACCTGTAGACTGTGCTAATGGTTTTCGAGTTTTGGGCTCGGGCAGCCATCATGGTTGACCGATCGTGACCAAAAGGGGAAGTTCTCATCTAGACATGACCTCACACCTGCATATGAAATTTTGTGACGATCGGATAAGAACTACAGGGTGTAGCCTGTGCTAAAGGAAAATGTGAACAGACTAACAGACATCCGAAACGCTTGATGGCAATAGCTTATCTTGACTTTGTCAAGTTAAGCTAAAATCACTGAAGATTCACAAGGCTAACTACTAGTTACAACTAACTTCATCAAAACTCAACTAACAACTTACCATGTGCTGGGAAAGACTTGAAATTTGTAAAATCCAATATGTGATATTATACTGTCATCATAATTGAGTGATCAATTTAAATTTCTATTTCTCCGGCCATTTTTTGTAAACTGCACACAGGCAGGCATTTTTTTATTTTTTATAATTATTTCTGTGCCATCAAAAGTTCATCTTCTTGGTTTCTTTTATGTTTTAGGCCTCATAATCTACAGAACAGCATGAGTGGTGGTGCATTTTGTCCCGTGAGTGCAAGAAGGCTTTGGAATGCTGAAGCATTGCAAAGTCTTGTTGCACTCAAGGGACAAATTTATTTATTTATTTATTGGTGTTTAAGGTCACATATTTTTGCACAATGGCTAATCATGACTACAACATAAGTATCAACTCAAGACCAGAGGTGAGCATTAGAAAGCCATGTTGCCCATTTTAGAGAGAGTTTGCACCTCCCAAGCATTGGTGACTGGGGCCTATTTTACCAGTAAAACAGAGCCCGTTTACCACAGTGAACAGGCTCTGCTTCCCTTCCCGGGGTTCCCACGGGGAACTCAAGGGACAAATTTATCAATTTCATTAAAATGTCAGACATAAACCATTTAATTTTTAATTTTTTAAGTTTACATCGGTTATAAGGAGAGCATGCAGGACCATGTGGGAGGGCCTGAGAAATGGATTTTTAACATTGTTAGGCCAAAAATAGGGTAAATATTGAAGATTCAAATTTAGGGATTTTAGCACAGTTCAACGTTCTCCCGAATTCAACTGCCATTACAATGAGAGGTCATGGGTTTTATTTTGGAGGCAAAAGGAAATTTTCAAATTATTCAAGGAATTGTTTTGCAAGGGTGATTTGATAATTGTGTGAGGGAAAGAGTTGAGAAAAAATTAGGAATTTTCTGGCAAATGTAGGAAATTTAGAGCTACCTGAAGGACTGAAGCTCTCATTTCTTTGTACAATAAGGAGTTACCTTTTCTTCTCTTAATCTATTCATTCGACTGTCCAGTTCCCTTGACTTTTGCTGTAAATTTCTATACTCTTCTTCCTTTGTGTTTTGGGTAGATTGCATTGACTGAAATGAATTAATACCATTGAACAATGTGGAAAGAAAGTTTTCAACTTTTTTGTAAATATGTGAATTTTGATCAGCTTGGAAAACTACAGTTCTTCCCTGCAGTTCCTATCTATATGATTGTTTATTGCCCGGTTTCAAGTTACATTCAGCATCTTTGGCTATACATGTATTACAGCTGCAAAACAAGAATAAAGGCAATCAGACTATGTTTCCTACTTTAGAGAACCCACATCCAAGGCATTGGTTACCAAGACCTGTTATCTTTGCCAACATGTATGATATATGGATATTTAATACCTGGATGTCGGTTTTTAAACACCGAGCCACAGGCGAGATAGTTTCTCATTTATTACATAGAAGAGTAATTACAGGAAGATTATAACTAGAGGCTCAAGTGAGCCTAAAATGCTTACCTGGCTCAAGTTGTCAAAAGAGATGAGTGTATCAGTAAGTGATCAGCAGCAAGGGCAATTTTTTTTAATTATTCCAGCATGAATGAAATACTTATGACCCAGTAAAAAACTACATGACAAATAAGGTTCACATCTGCCCATTAAATCTGAAAATAGAAATATTGAGTGTAACCCCAAATTTTGACTTACTGAGTTTCTTTGAAAAAAAGCGAATCTGCATCACTAAAGTAATTTCCAAACAAGAAATCTAAGCATTATTACAAGTGGCTTATAAAAAGAGGATTTTAAAAGCATATTAGGCTAATGGAGCATAAACCCCACCCTAAGGGACATAGTAATTTGGAGGAGCAAATCAGAAGAGTAAATTCCACCAGCCTGAAGATGGCAGCAGCTTCATTTGAACAAAGGAGAAAAGATTTATTCCAAAGATGGTCTGTGCCATAAATGAATGAATTTGGCCCCGTGGTTTTAAAGAATAAGAAAGATTTCAAACAGAAGAAATTGAATTTTACTGCCACCTATAAATTCAAGTCTGTATGAAAATGGTGAAAGCATCAAACATAAACAAAATAGAAAGAAAATTTATGGAGGCTTATTTTGGGGGGTAAAATATCTTTAAAGAAATCAGAAATAGATTTTCATTAACAGTATTACATAAAATAAAATGTTTGGAACCCACACTGAAGCCTTGAAAGGGTTAATTAAAGATATTCATACAGGAATTAGAGAATTTTTTTTCAAGAAACCAGAAAAAAGTATTTATGTGCACAGCATTGAAAAGGTTTGATCAAGGCATGAATAAAATCTTTGAAAGCCATACTGAAGTCTTGACAGAGTAAAATTAAAGATACGCATACAGGAATCAGTTAAATGTTTCCAAGAAACCAGAAAAAACATATATGCACAGAACTGAAAGTGTTTGATCATGGCATCAATAAAATTTTGGGAATCCACACTGCAGTCTTGAGAGGGTTAAATTAAAGATATGCATACAGGAATCAGATAAATGTCTCCAAGAAAACAGAAAAAACATACATGTGTACAGCAGTGAAAGGGTTCATCATGAAATAAAATCTTTGGAAAACACACTGAAGACATGAGAGGGTTAAATTAAAGATATTCACACAGGAATCAGATCAATTTTTTTTCAAGGAAACAGAAAAAAACATATACACCATTGAAAGGGTTTGTTCATGGCACCAATAAAATATTTAGAACCTGCATTGCAGTCTTGAGAGGGTTAAATTAAAGACCTGCATACAGGAAAAAGATAATGTTTCCAGCACTGAAAGGGTTCAACATGAAATAAAATCTTTGGAAAACAAACTGAAGTCATAAATTTTTCAATGTTACAATGATTACAATGTGCCTGGCAGTAATTTATAGTTTTAAGAACAATTTGTCAATCAAGGTTCTCAGTGAATAAAATTGATAAATTTAAAGTAATTTGTATATTTTTTATACTTACCAATGGCCCAGACTTAGCTGGTGTAAACTCATTAATTTCCAGGGCCAAACACAAATTTTGAACCCCCCCAATCCCCAAAATTTGCATACAAAACCCCCCCAAAAAAGTCCTAACTGGTCCTCCATACTTTTGCTTACTGTGCATGTGCAGTAACCAGGAAGGTAATGAAATTGACGCCAACATCATTCTTCCTAGTTATGCCTGCTAAATATTATATATACATATCAGCGGGGAGGTATGAGTGCACACTCATGGGGGGCTCACCGTCTGGGCCATTGGTAAGTATAAAAAATATACAAATTAGTTTAAATTTATCATATTTTTACACTAAAACCAATGGCCCAGACTTAGCTGAATCGTAAAATGGCTGGAGGGCCTAGGACTTGAGAGAAAATACAATTCTCTATTACTCCACTTTAAAGAATAGCTCCTACAGGAGAATAGGAGAAGACAAGAGGGGTTATATATATATGTCTTTCTCTTGTTAAATAAAGATAACGACATAACACCATCAATATACAGGAGTGATACACAATAAATTCTTCATTTAATGCCAGCATAATCCGTTATGCTAATTCGGTGAAGGAAACCAATTGTAAAGCTATAGAGAATGAGATGCTTTATACTCATTTAAAAGTGTCCGATTTAGCTTTAGGCATATTATTAGCCAATGAAAGTGTCAATGACACTGTAGCTTAACTTATGTGTTGTGTTTGATGAAAAGGATAATGTTCAATGTTTATGAAAGGATTATGAAATAAGACAAGAACTGTGATAATTGGGAATATGTTCAATTCTGTTCCCTGTATGCTATGATTTTGATAAAAATAATATGAGGTGTACACTGCACTAAAGAGCTGAGGGGTGGGTTAATATGACCTCACAGTTAATGTATGTGGCCCTCACAGTTAACGTATATCAACGAAAGTTACCAAGTTGAAGTGAAATTATTCCAAAACGAGTCATCCTATCAAGTTACATTGAAATCCCTTCATAAATAGACTGCGCTAAAGGTTTTCGGTCTTTGGGCCCCTGTAGCTGTCAATTTCCCAATTGCATCCAAAGGGGATGTTCTCATCTAGACATTATATGAAGACAACCTAGCAAGTTACAATGAAATCCCTTCATAAATATGGCCTGTAGACTGTGCTAAAGGTTTTTGGACTTTGGGCTCTGGCAGTCATCATGGTTGAATGATCACAACCAAAAGGGGACATTCTCATCTGGAGTGATCCTACGAAGTTACAATGAAATCCCTTCATAAATATGACCTGAAGACTGTGCTCAAGGTTTTTGGGCTTTGATTCCCTTAAGCCGTCACAGTTGACATATCACGACCAAAATAGGATGTCATCATCTAGGCATTATATGGAGTCAAACTTATGGGCTACAATGAAGTCCTTTCATAAATATGACCAATAGACTATGCTAAAGGTTTTGGGGTTTTGGGCTCGGGCAGCCATCAAGGCTGAATGATCGTGACCAAAAGGGGACATTCTCATCTAGACATTATTTGGAGTCATCCTACTAAGGTACAATGAAATCCCTTCATAAATATCACCTGCAGACTGTCCTAAAGGTTTTCGGGCTTCAAGCCCCTGTAGCCGTCACAGATGCTTAATGGTGTCTAAATGGGGCTGTTCTCATCTAGACATTATGTGAAGTCAACCTACCAAGTTACAATGAAATCCCAGCATAAATATGACCTGAAGACTGCACTAAAGGTTTTTCAGGCTTTAGGCTCGGGCAGCCATCATGGTTGAATGATCGCAACCAAAAGGGGACATTCTCATCTGGACATTATCTGAAGCGATCCTACGAAGTTACAGACTGTGCTCAAGATTTTCAGGCTTCGGGCACCTGTAGCCATCACAGTTGACCAACCAGGACCAAAAGGGGATGTCATCATCTAGGCATTATATGGAGTCAACCTAACAAGTTACAATTAAATCCTTCCATAAATATGACCGACAGACATGCTGAAGTTTTTTGGGCTCGGGCAGCCATCAAGACTGAATGATCATGACCAAAAGGAGACGTTCTCATCTAGACATTATTTGGAGTCATCCTACCAAGCTACAATGAAATCCCTTCATAATTATGACCTGTAGACTGTTCTAAAGGTTTTCGGGCTTCAGGCCCCTGTAGCTGTCACAGTTGCCCAATCGTGTCCAAAAGGGGACATTCTCATCTAGACATTATATGAAGTCAAACCTACCAAGTAACAATGAAATCCCTTCATAAATATGACCTGTACACTGTGCTAAAGGTATTCAGGCTTTGGGCTCGGGCAGCCATAATGGTTGAATGATTGCAACCAAAAGGAGACATTCTCATCTGGGCATCATCTGGAGTGAGCCTACGAAGTTACAATGAAATCCCTTCATAAATATGACCTGTAGACTGTGCTCAAGATTTTCGTGCTTCGGGCACCTGTAGCCATCACAGTTGACCAACCAGGACCAAAAGGGGATGTCATCATCTAGGCATTATATGGAGTCAACCTAACAAGTTACAATTAAATCCTTCCATAAATATGACCTACAGACATGCTGAAGTTTTTTGAGCTCGAGCAGCCATAAAGGCTGAATGATCGCGACCAAAAGGGGATGTTCTCATCTAGACATTATTTGGAGTCATCCTACCAAGCTACAATGAAATCCCTTCATAATTATGATCTGTAGACTGTTCTAAAGGTTTTTGGGCTTTGGGCCCCTGTAGCCGTCACAATTGCCCAATCGTGTCCAAACGGGGACGTTCTCATCTGGACATTATATGAAGTCAACCTACCAAGTTAAAATGAAATCCCTTCATAAATATGACCTGTAGACTGTGCTAAAGGTATTCGGGCTTCGGGCTCGGGCAGCCATCATGGTTGAATGATCACAACCAAAGGGGACAATCTCATCTGGGCATCATCTGGAGTGATTCTACGAAGTTACAATGAAATCCCTTCATAAATATGACCTGTAGACTGTGCTCAAGGTTTTCAGGCTTCGGGCACCTGTAGCCATCACAGCTGACCAATCATGACCAAAAGGGGATGTCATCATCTAGGCATTATATGGAGTCAACCTAACAGGTTACAATGAAATCCTTCTATAAATATGACCTTTCGCCTATGCTAAAGGTTTTTGGGCTCAGGCACCCATCAAGGCTGAATGATCACGACCAAAATGGGACGATCTCACCTAGATATTATTTGGAGTCATCCTACCAAGTTACAATCAAATCCCTTCATAAATGTGACCTGTAGACTGTGCTAAAGGTTTTCGGGCTTCAGGCCCCTTTAGCCGCCACAGTTGCCCAATCATGTCCAAAAAGGGATGTTCTCATCTAGACATTATATGAAGTCAACCTACCAAGTTACAATGAAATCCCTTCATAAATATGACCTGTAGACTGTGCTAAAGGTTTTCGGGCTTCGGGCTCGGGCAGCCATCATGGTTGAATGATCACAACCAAAGGGGACAATCTCATCTGGAGTGATCCTACGAAGTTACAATGAAATCCTTCCATAAATATGACCTTTTGCCTATGCTAAAGGTTTTTGGGCTTGGGACCCATCTAGGCTGAATGATCGTGATCAAAATGGGACATTCTCATCTAGACATAGACATTATGTGGAGTCATCCTACCAAGTTACAATGAAATCCCTTCATAAATATGACCTCTAGACTGTGCTTAAGGTTTTCGGACTTCGGGCCCCTGTAGCCGTCACAGTTGCCCAATCACGTCCAAAAGGGGACTTTCTCATTTAGACATTATATGAAGTCAACCCACCAAGATACAATGAAATTCCTCAATGAAATTCCTCAATAAAGGTTTTCGGATTTTGGGCTCGCGCAGTTGTCACGGTTGGCAGATCACGCCCAAATGGGGAAAGTCTCATCAAAACATCATAAGGAGTAATCCTACCAAGTTACAATGAAATCCCTCCATATTAAACATGACCTGCAGACTGTGCTAATGGTTTTGGGGTTTTGGGCTTGGGCAGCCATACCGGTCGCCCAATCACGACCAAAAGGGGAGGTTCTCATCTAGACATGACCCTAAACCTGCATATGAAATTTCGTGATGATCAGACAAGAACTGCGGGGTGTAGCCCGTGCTAAAGGAAAATGTGAACATACTCACAGACCAGACTCACAGACTAACAGACTTCCGCATGCGTGATGGCAATAGCTTATCTTGACTATGTCTCTATTTGTTTATTGATTTGGCTTGATTTTTTGGTGTGTGTGTTATTTGTGTGTGTGGGTGGGTGGGTGGAGTGGGGGTGGGGAGGTCAAACTTAAGTGTTTGGCATGAAATCTGACAAATAAAGTGCCAGGATGTCTGGACCAGTGGTAATGATGGATAAATACCAAATTAAGAGGACAAACATTTGTGATGAACAGACTGACAGATGGATACCATTCAGGCCCCAAGTGACTCAGATGGTGGGGAATAAAATATAGAAACTGAAGGACTGTTTAAAAAGGAAAGGAAAACTGTGAAATTCTGGGACAATTGAAAGCCTGTTTGCATTCTACATGTATATGAATAAAACATCTGTAGTACCTGTAATCTCTGTAAGGTATCTCTTTCTTTTTGAACATCAACTGATGCTGTAAGTAAACTGGCATCTCTGAAATAAAATCAAAACCTGTTGAACTATTGCCAAGAAGAGTTCAGGGAAAAAAATTATCAGATTATATTTTTTTAAATATATCGCTGTATTCAATATTGTATTTTCTTCAATTATTTCCATATTAACCGCTGTCAACTGTACATCAAATACAATCACCTCATGGTAGAATGTTTTTGCTTGTCTTGCTCTGGCAGAATTTGTAGTTTATATGATAGAATGTATTTTTAGGGTTACAATTCTCGAAAACATTGTCAAAATAAAAGAAAACAAGAGGCCCCATGGGGTCTGAAGCACTCACCTTAAACAGAACCTGATATAAACTGAGGCCATGAATAAATCTACATTAAGCAATCAATCTCCATAGGATTCATTGTCAATACTTGAGCTCTCAGTAGTGACTAAACTACCTTTTCTTCAGTTAATCATAATGTACAAAGTGGAGCTCCCCAATGAAGCTCCTTGATATACAACCTAAGTTGATTAATCTTAGTTACAGACCTCTAGAGGGTATTTAATAACCATGGCTCATGATAAAATTAACTTGGAACTAGAGATGGTCTGTCACCCAGTATACCCCCACCTTGGCAAACCGCTTAGTGTGGGTGACTGAAAAGGGGCATTCAATTTTTCTAAGTTAAAAAAAAATCCAATGCTTCTCATCATATCATTCAATTTATATTGAATTTCATGAAAATGCAGCAAAAACTGTAGAATTAATCAATTATTCAACTCATAATCAAAGACTGCAGCTGGCTGCCATGCTCCATCTGAGCGAAACAGAATGAAGATTGTTTTCAGAGGACTTTCCATACCATGTACGCAATCCGATCAACATTAACTGAGGAACGTTGGTAGAAGGTGTCGCAGTCATCAATCATGTGAAGTTTCGAAACATTTGGCCTTGTACTTTCAGAGAAAATTTTAGAAAATCAACCAATCAGAATCAAAGAATGGTGGCCATGTTTTTCATCCAACAGGAACAAAATAAGGATCGTTTATAGAGGATCTCCTATAGACCATTACTGCAAGCATGGTTCACATTGGCTCCGCAATTCCAGAGAAGATAAAAATGTGAAAAGTTTACGGACGATGACGGATGCCAAGTGAATTTTGATTCATGACATCAGGGTGCAGAGCTATAGCATTAGCACTGAATAAAAACTATCAGGTGCAAAAATATTAACCATTCTCAATATTTTGGTGCCAAACAAAGTGTTTTGGTGACAAAAGCTAAGGCAAGGGTTTTATTTTTTGCCGCCAGATCCAAATAAATTGATCAAGTTTTGAACTAGAGGCTCTAGAGAGCCTGTAATTGCTCACCTAGTAGAACTTCATATCCCTCAGTTATTCTAATCAGAATTAAAGCTGGCTGCCATGCTCCTTTCTCTGATCAATACAAAATGAGGATTGTTTCAGAGGACTTTCCAAAAATCATTTCTGCCATATTTGCTTCACATTGCCCAAGTTGTTTCAGAGAAATGGAAATGTTATTTTCCATGGGGTTTCAATGGGAATTATGTGATGCTATTGCTACCATGTTTGCCATCATATCAGCGTTAAATTAGGATAATTGGTCAAGGGATTTCTAGTCATCAATCCTGTGAAGTTTCAAAAACATTTGGCCTTGTAGTTTCAGATTGGCAAATCAGAATCGAAAACCCCTCTAGCGGCCAAGTTTTTCATCCAACCGGAATAAAATGAGGATCATTTGCAGAGAAGCCTGAAGATAACATTCTTGCCAAGGTTGGCTCATATTGGCCCAGTAGTTTCAGATAAGAAGACAAGAGCACCGCCTAGCGGGGCAACATACGCCCGTCAAAACTGGAACATACACAAGTTTCTCAGGAATAAAGTTTGAAATTTTTTTTTGTTGACCTGACTATGTCTACCCCCCCTCCAATCATTGCCCATTCCCCTGCTCTGTCTGGGGTAGAGGGTAATTCACCTGTTTTCGCATTTTCATATTAAGCGATCTGAGGTCTTCACAAAATAAAAATAAATCCACACGCCAAATTTAACTCATATCAAATGATTACAACTAAAGTTATCGTCCAGAAGAACTTGGGCAAAATTCTCATAAGTAAAGGGCCATAACTCTACTAAAAATGGGCCACTAAAGACAGAAATCGAACCCGACCTGTATTTTGTTGCACTAAATCCATAAGCCAAATTTAACTCAGCTCAAACCACAGACTGACAGACAGATGGATGGACAGACAGACGGCAAGACCATTTACATATACATAATACATCCTGTTTTTCAAATGGGCGTATTATGAAAATGTGATTTCCCATAGGGTTTCCATTGTGACTATTTGGTTGTTTGTTTGTTTGTTTGTTTGTTGGTGGTTAACGTCACATATTTATGCACTATGGCTAATCGTGACACAACATGGAGATGAAGCCAAGTTTAGTCAATCATTGATCAACATGTTGCCCATTTTAGAGGACTTTCACCCCAAGCATTGGTGACTGGGATTGTGACTATTAGCCACCATTCTGAGCATGCTTGCAACCTGATCAACATTACATGAGGATGCTTGGTAGAGGGTGTCCCAGTCATGTGAAGTTTCAAAATATTTAGCTTTGCAGTTTCATCAGAGAGGATTTTTGAAATTCAACCAATCAGAGTCAAAGATTGCCTTTGGTGGCCACGTTTTTAATCTGACAGGAACAAAATGAGGATTGTTTGTAGAGGACCTACCATATACCATTTTCTGCCAAGTTTGGTTCACATCGGCTTGGTACTTCCAAAGAAGATGAAAATATGATTTCCCACAGCGTTTCCATGGTAACTATAAGAATCAGAGTATGCCTCTGGCAGCCATGTTTTTCGTCCGATGGGGAACAAAATGAAGACCATTATAATGTTTTAATGAAGACAAAAATAATGCCTCATTATCACTCACTGACTGTTAACGTTGAAAGTATTGTTCAAACACTATTGCTAACACCTTACTGACAAAATCACTAGATTTGATTGTATTTTGAGAAATCATGCCGATTTCCTATTTATTTATTTTTTCATTGATCTTCACTGCTGCAATCGCTTTCCATCACGAGTGAAAGGACCTTTTTTGATGCCAAAATTTTAGACAAGGAAGATTTTTGGGTGCCAAATCAAATTTGTTATTGCAATTGCTAAATTGACACCAGACAGTGTGAACAATGCAGAGCAATAATTTACAGAATATCAAGGCAGTTATCCATTTTATTTACTTGGGGAATTTATTTGATGTTAAAAAAAATTAATTTTTATTTTTTCAAGTTTGCATTGGTAATAAAGATAGCATGCGGTAACCAAAATTAAATGGTCATGCAGAAGGGTGTGAGAAAGAGATTTGTTATCATTTTGGGGATTTACAAGCTGCATTATGGGATATGTTTGCTGCTCAAAATGCCCAATCAGAGTGCAAATTGTCATATTTCTTATTTCTATTTTCAGTACTGTTTTATGAATTAAAAGCAAAAAAGAACTGTGAAAAAATTGCCCAAGAAACATTTTTTTTTCAATGGCCCTACTTTCAGTTACTTTTCTTGATAACTACTTGTCATGACTAAATGATATTCAGTGCAAGTTTGGGAACTAGGGATAATCGATTGGTTAAGAGCAGAAGAAAATAGACTATATCACACTGGAATAGGTCCCATAACTAGACCTGAAGATCATGAACATAATCACTGGTCCACTTCAATCTGTAACTTGAGTTCTTCATGCTATAAAGTGGCAAAATGCTTTGTTACATCACTTTCTAATCAAACCATGCATTTATTTATATAATTGCGTTTAACTGGTAGAGTATTAAATTATTTTTCAAAGGTGATTTGTAACATGAGTATGTTTTCTGATACAATGCTTCCAGTAAGGGGAACCTTATTTCAGCAAGATTTTTTAAATGAATAATTGTTTTGATACTATTTATTAGAGAGTGCATTTTGGCACTCTCAAATAATTGTAACAAAACAGTTTTATATTAATTTTTTTTTATTACTGTACAGATAATAAGGTTATGCATACAGTGTAAAGCCACTAAAGTAGCTTTCGGCAGTTTTTTAGTGAAGCCCTGATAGTGGCCTCTTGCACTCAACCAGTTAAGACCACGTTAAGCATTTATGGGTATATCATGAATGAAAGACAAGTATGAAATCAAGTCTAGTGAATCATTTATCCATAAGTTGCCAACTTCAGACAGCTTACACCCCAGGTAAAACAAAACTTCTTTACCAGTGAAAACATACACTACTGCACTTCACAGGTTACCCACAGGGACTAAAAGTGAATAATGAGGACTTACTTAAGCTCTGAGTTCTTGGCTGAGATGTGACCTCCATATTTAGAGCGTTTACATGTATACTGAAAAGAAACATGAATATCATTTAATATGGAGTGTATGTATGTACATGTTAACAAGCAAACCTTTATTTAAAGCTTACTAAACTTAGATATTTTATTAAATTATAAATAAAGACATAGAAGGGTTTAAGTGTGTTACTTTGACATGTGCCTTTTTGCAAAAATTTGTAACTTTCAAGAAAATGAGCTGGTATTATTTGTTTATTAACTGGGGTTTAATAAAAATTTTGACAGCCAGGGTCACTTCGTGTCCGACAGTTTTATGGGTGGTGAAAGCAATAGTACCTGGAGAGAACCACTGAACAATGCTGAGCAACTGCCAGACTCCCCAATGTATTAACTCCACACAAGCACGTTAAGCATTGGTTAAAGACAAGTGTGCAGTATGCCTTAGTACACAGTGCCCCCACATGGGCAATCAGGATTAATTGCCTTCCCCAAGGACACAGCACAGTTATGTCTGGCAGGGATTGAACTGTGGACCTTTCAGTTTGAAGTCCAAATCCATCACCACTAAGCCACAATTGTGCTGGTAATTTTGTCAGTCAAAACTGAATAGTTGCTAGTCATTGCAGTCATGAGAGTGAAAAACAGGGAGCACACCTGATGATTGGTTGTATAAAATGTGAGAATATCTGTATCCTGTATAATGTGGTTCCACTCTTCCTTTGTTTGATCATTTCCAACAGGAATCATATGAACTCTGTATAAGGCACACAAGTACCTCATTACTGCATCCTCACAGTTGAAGAGGTCCTTTAAATAACTTCTGAAGCCAAACTGACTGAAAAGAGAATTATTGTAAGAATATAGAAAATTACAGTTGAAGAGGTCAATTACAGTTAAAACAAAGAAGTCCTGACACGAAATGTGCACAAATAGCATGTTGATCTGTGTGTTAATCTACGGGTTATGACCATATTAAGGCTATCAAATCCTGTACATATGGCCTGTGCACAAGCAACGTTTCGGCCAATGGACCTCCGGGTAACCCGGAGGTCCATTGGCAGAAACATTGCCTGCGTTTGCTATGAGTAACCAGGAGAACCTGCCATGCTTTGGATGGCATTCAATATGGCAATTGCACGCAATTCCTACGTGCAATTAAGCCTAGATGAGCGCACAGTTTGTGAAACGATTTCTAGTTTTAACTGTATAATCATTTTAACACTTTTGGTGTAGGATTCAATTAGTGGGATTCTACAAATCAGACTAGAGCAAAGTCAAGGGTGGCATATACCCCCGCCTGCAATACCATGGAGAGCATTACAGAAATGAAACATTTATTACTGGGTGATGCTGAAGGATGACAGACCTGTGACAGATTACAGATCATTGGGGCATATATCATAAGAACTATTAAGAGTCACCATAGGGTGACACAAAAAGGTACCTCCCACCTCTTTACCAAATGTGAGAGTGACTTGATTTGGTTATTCTATGAAAAAAATATTTTTCTGAAAACTTTTTTATGTTGCACATCTGCAAGACATGTGTAACTATGTCCTAAAGTTTCAACTCTCTACATTAGAAATTGTGGGAGGAGTTGATTACACCATGAAGGTACCCTAAATAAGCCTTTTTTGAAACTGCCATTTTGACTTTTAATCTATGCAAGGTCGCGAGGTGTAAACATTTTGAGAAAACACGGTATAAGCATTGGGAGAAAAGAGCAGGTGAAGTGCTTCAGACCTAATTATGTTCATTAGATCGAATTCAAACAACATTTAGCCAAGATTACCATTTGGTTAAGACAGTGGCAATATTAAACAACTTTCATTATTTCAAATTGAGTTCCTATCAACTTAAAAGGATTTGAATGTACGCTGTGAGATGGCTCTGTGGCAATCGGCACTGTTTCCACAACTTTCAGGGATTTCCCAAGCCGAGAAACTGTGTGCAATGAGTGTTCCCATATTGCCGTTCAAAACAAGTCCTCGCCTCGGTAAAAAGAAGTCTTTAAATCTGAGGTATCCTATTGTTTAAAGTTGTCTAAGATTGCCCCTTCACTTAATTTGAATGATGACATCGGTTCTATGAATTTAAACTTGATATTTCACAAAACTAGTGTCTTGGCTGACACAATTTACTGTCAGAACTCAGCGCAACGAACATGGAAATCGCTTTGTTTACACCTCATGACCTGTGACCTTACATATATTAAAAGCCAAAATGGCAGTTTTGAAAAAGGCTTATTAAACAAGTTATTCATGATTGAGTTTTGCGACGTACACAATCAAAGTCCATAAAATGCATTAATACACTGTATAACATCTGCCTTGTACTGTGGGAAGATATCAATAAGATAGACTTGCGCACCAAATATGAAGTCATTTCATTGAGTACTCTACAAGTTATCCATGAATTAATTTCAAGGCGGACAAATTCTAAGTCCATAAAGTGCAAAGACTCTGGCAATAAAATCTTGCACAACACCTGCATTTCACTATGGGTATACAGCAATAGGATACACTTGCATACCAAATATCAAGTCACTCAACCAAGTACTTTATAAGTTATTCATGATTGAATTTCGGGGCAAACGGATTGACAAGGCGGTTCCTATATACCCTTTGGGGGTATAAAAAGGGAGGACGGATGGGCAGACGGGCAGATGGATGGACAGACAAGGCAGTTTCTACATACCCCTGTTGGTGGTATAAAAATATGGCAACCCTCAATAAGGTTACCTTAACTTTTTAAGTTAACTCATTTTTCCAGGTAATTATAACCTGCTTTTTTTCATATTTTGTATGCAAAAGGAAGGTAAGTAATATCGACATGTATAAAAGTCTAATGCTAAGCGTGGTATATAGATTCTAGAACACAGCATTTAATTTTATGAGTTTCTGCCAGAAATCCAATAAGCTGTGATGTACTCTAATGTTGGAAAGGGCTCAGAAAGCTCTTTCCCACAATCTTTTACATCACGATATGCATATCTATTGTTGACCTTTCAAACTACAACATCATATAAGAAGGTCTACGCAAAGCATGGGCCACTGCCTCTGACCCACAGGCATGTTCGAAGTAGCCTAAAAATTTTCCAAGTCCAAAAAGTGAAAAAGGGACATAACTCCGGGAAAAACAAGAGCTGGACTGTCGTCCGGTGCATACCCCCATGTGGTGTACTGCCTACTGTGGGCATACAGGGCTTGCCTTGAGTCGGGGCTGATCAGCCCAGGCCCCGAGATCAGCCCCGAGGAGCACTTGTTGCGGGCATTTTTTCAAGCCCCGACATTTTCCACAAAAAAGCACTAACAATAATGGACAAAATGGAAAATCAGCCCTGAAAAGGCCCTCGACCTCAATATGTGGGGCACTTTTTTTAGGCCCCGACCATTTTACTCAAGGCGAGCCATGGGCATACCAATGACCAACAAATATTATTCAAAATAATGAAAGTTATGAATATTCTCAGTTGGACTCACACATGGACAAATACACGAATGGATGCACAGATGGATGCACGGATGGACGTATGTAATCCAGTATACCCCCCCCCCCCCCCCCCCCCTAATTTTCTTCGAAAGTGGGGGTATAACAATTTCTAAGTCAAAAGGTACAGTAAATTGTTTGGTGTTTGGAAGTTTTATGCAATGAGACAGAAGCCTTTGTCATAGGCAAACTTTTTTTAAAGCCTATACCATAAGTAAGCAGTGTTCAGGGCAAATTTCATTGCAATAGAACATTTGATACCTGAGATACAGGCTGAACAGATAAAATGTGGCTCGTACAGACACAATTTCTAAGTGAACAAGTAATATATATGCATATAAAATAAAAAAAATAACTAGTGTGGGCATACCTGTGCATAACAAATATTATAGAAAGTTAACAAATTTATAGTAATTTATATATTTTTTATACTTACCAATGCCCCAGACATAGCTGGTGCTAATTCTCAAAAATCTAGGGCCAAACACAAATTTTGCCCCCCAATCACCCAAATTTGCATCTAAAACCGAAAATAACATGTCCTAAATGGTCCTCCATACTTTTCTTCCACTGCACATGCGCAGTGTCAAGGAGGTCTCGAAATTGGCGCCAATTATCATTCTTTGTTTGGCCCTTCATCAGTTCACATCTGACTGATATTAGTGCTTGTAAATCTCAGTTTAAATGATGCCAGACACATAAATATTAGAGAAATGGTGGATCTAAAGAGGAAATAGGAGGAGAGGAAAAATTAGTGGCAGGAAATAATCAGGGCTGTAACTTAAAATTTTTTATTGAAATTATGTTATGTTCCCTAATTTCAAGGCATGGGCCTGTTGTTGTCATTCTTGCTATAAAGTTACACTGCTTGATCAGTGTTTCCTCTCTCCCTTTCCTTTAATCCCCCCCTTGCTATTCTCCCATGCTTTTGACATATTTTCTGTAATATTATTACTAAAATTTCTTGGGAGTTAGTTTGGTAACAGAATGAATTCTGTTTTTTCCCCATGTTTACGTCCTCACCCATGGGTGGTTCTGCATCTAACATCTGATGTTCTACAGTTTCTTCCCTGGAAGTCTCTGTTTTGCATCAGATAGTGTTGTAATTGGTAACTGATTTCGGGCCATGTTTATTAGTGCATGGAGTCATGTTTCCAGTTTTTATACATTTCTTGTCTTTGTATCAGTTTAATCATAACAAGATACATTATTATTATACGTAAGTGTTGCATTAATTTTTTTAAAATATTTTTAAAATTTTTGTCCACACTTAGGCTTTTTTGGGATCCATTGAGGCTCAACGTTACTTTCAGAAACTTGGGCTTTTCTGAAAAAATATTTTTTCAAAAAATATTTTTGATTTCATTTATTTTTTCTATATGTTAATGGATCATGTTATTATGTATCTTTGTTTTCAGGGGTTGGTGCGAGTACTAGGACTGTTTGTGTTCTTTTCACAATGAAAGGACATTGTTCAAATTGTAATAAGAGGAAATCTTCCTCTGACTTTCATAATCATTGTATTAATTGTAGTCAGTGTACTCACACTAACTCCTGCTCAGTGTGTGTCAATTTCAGATTTGCTACCAATGGGAGCGGCCGATGATAGACTTATTTGCGACACAGCTCAACAATCAGTTGCAGACGTATGTGTCACCATCCGGATCCTCGAGCATATGCAGTAGACGCTCTATTGATCTCATGGGACGGAATGATAGGATATGCGTATCCTCCAGTGCCGTTGATTCAGCAGATATTGCTAAAGATAAAACAATCTCAATGCAAAATTCTGTTGGTAGCATCTCTGTCTCCACAGAGACCGTGGATAAATCGACTCAGGTGTCTGCTGTGGGACATACCGCGGAAGCTTCCTCCACGAGAGGATCTTCTTTCGCAGGGGAAATCGCGTCAATTACATCAAAACCAGCAAGGTCTCAACCTTCATGTATTTTGGAGGACCATATAGGACATGTAATTTTCGGTTTTTGATACAAATTTTGGGGGATTTGGGGGTAAAATTTGTGTTTGGCCCTAGATTTTTGAGAATTAGCACCAGCTATGTATGGGTCATTGGTACAGTATAAAAATATAATAATTTATTATAGAAATTATTAATTTACTGAAGTTATGAAAGTTATGAATATTCTCAGATGGACTCACACATGAACGGATGGACAGACACACGGACGGGCAGACATATGGGGTTTGGGGGCTATTTGTTGGTAGAAATGGGGGTTAGGTGACTACCGCAATTTATGTGACCAGTCACATATATATATACCACTTAATTAAAAGTCCTTTCTGTTCTGGCCAAATGGTTGTAGTGTTTTAAGTGTGAATATCCAATGGACTTCACTCAATCGGCACTGGTCCGTATTTGTAGAAGATTCCGGGTCGGAGTGTAGTACTTGTATAATACGGTAGCGAATGTCGAAAAAAGAATGATTAGGGCCATTGAAATGAATGCCGATGGGCGTGTACCATATATGTCTGGCATATGTTCTCGGATGCGGATATTGAAGTGTCTCTTTGTTTCACCAACATATTGTTTACCACATTGGTTACAGTGTATTAAGTATATGCAATTCCTGGTCATGCAATTGGTGCTATGTGGGCCCTTGAAGCGTTTTTTAGTAATTTTACACTGGAATCATAATTTGCTTGGTATGTTTAGGCAAATTTGGCAGTTTGCCTTGGTACATTTGGTACGTGGGTTGGCAATGGTTTTACCACTCTGTTGGTACAGCAGAGGTAATTTAGCTCGTGGGAGGAGGTCTTCGAGGGAGGGGTTGCAACGGCGGGCTAAAAGAGGGGGGGGGGGGGTGACGAAAATAAAGTTCTGCTGGGTTGACTACCGGCAAGAATAGGCCATAAGCGGCAGATATGTGAATAAACATCACTGCATTCTGGGTGATAATTAGTCACAAACGGAATGCGAGGGTTGTTGAGATCATGGGAAGTATCCTGAGCTTTTATGATGTTGTCTCCGTCTATTGCGGCTACCTTATTCAAAGCCCTCTGTAGCGTTTTGTGAGTGTATCCTTGCTTTATAAAGTGCGCGAGCATCTCTGATGCTCGGCAATCAAAGTCTATGCTAAGGCTGCAGATACGTTTGACTCTGAGTAGTTGGCTGTATGGGATGCCATCAATTAGATTGGTAGTATGGCAGGATTCAGGCCTTAAGTAAGCGTGTGTGTCTGTTGATTTGGTAAATAGGTCGGTCACAATTTTGTTACCGTTTTTCTTTATGGTTACGCCAAGGAAGTTGACAGATGTCGTAGAATATTCGGTAGTAAATTTAATAGTTGGGTGTGCAGAGTTGAAATAGCTGATAAAGTCATTCAGGGACTCTTCTCCATGTGTTCAAATGAGGAATATATCGTCAATAAACCTAAGGTGTAGTTCAGGTTGGTGGTGGAAATCTTGAAGAAGTTTGGTTTCAAGTTCCCCCATGAAAATATTTGCAAAAGTCGGAGCGACCCTCGTGCCCATGGCGGTCCCACCAATTTGGAGAAAGTGTTCTTCATTAAATTGGAAATTGTTGCATTCGAGGACTAGTTTAAGTAAACTGAGTCCCATGGGTGTTAGCTCCCAGTTGGGTTTGTGTTTCCGTATACTGCGAGCGACTGCCAGGAGGCCCTCATGGTTCGGTATATTTGTATAAAGAGATGTTACATCCATTGTGCATAAAATAAAATTGTCCGGTAGTGGTGGTAGGTTTTGGAGCTTAAGTAATAAATCATTGGTGTCACGTAAATTACTAGGGTAGGATTTCACGAAGTCTTTGATATGTTCGTCAACAAAACTGCTGATAAGTTCAGTCGGTCCACCACTTCCACTAATGATGAGTCTCCCCGGTACTTGGCCTTTCGTTTTACATTTATGGACTTTTGGTAATAGGTATATTTAAGTAGGTTAAATGTCATTATTCTAGGGTGGATTTAGAGTTGGGGTGGGGTGGGGTTAGGGTCAGTAAAGGGTAGGGTTAGGGTTTGCTACCACCCCAAAAAATTTTCATCCAAAAAGTTGTTTTAATACAGTGGACATGCATTTTAGTTAAATTAGATTAGGCACATAATGAATTTTCATTAGTCGAAGGTTGGGTTTAGAATTGGGGGTGGGGAGGGGGTAGGGTTAGGGTCAGTAATGGGTAGGGTTAGGGCTTGCTACCACCCCAAAAATATTCCCCAAAATCACTTGTTTTAATATAATGGACATGCATTTTATTGTAGTGCCATAAAAATCGCCACATAAGTACCAATTCTTAGAATGTGCGCACAGACGGACGCATGTAATCCAGTATACCCCCATTTTCTTTGAAAGTGTGGTATAATTATTGGATGGAACCAGCTCCTTGTGCATATCCATTCGAACATGTAGATCTATCATCATACCAAAGGAGATCCAAATCCGACCAATGGCTTTGAAATTACAATGCAAAATGGTTGTACAGACAGATAAATGGATGGACAGGTGGACAAACAGATGGCCAGATGGACGGATGGACAGAGGGCTATTCTAGATACCCAAGAATCCTCCTTCGGAGGTTGGGGGCATAACAATCTGACTCAGCAAATCCACAAAGGCCCAGCAGGTGAAGAAACTTCAAGCTGGGGACAAACTTGTCTGATGCAGTGTCAATGCAGAAGGAGTAAGAATCAAAGACCTTGCCCTGGTAACTGACCCTGTTTTGAGGATGGTCTATGGAAGTCCATTCCCTGAGGAGTAAATGATGGGACCTGGTCCAACTTCTCCACAATGACCCTGAAACCAATGACTGTAGCAAGCCCATAAGCTTGTCACAAACAGCACCCATGGAACTATGGAAGAAAATAGGACCAGCCAGAGGGGCAGATTACAGAGCAGCCCTTTGCTTTGACGACAGCAACCTAGAGGATTTAGGACAGAATCTCTCCGTACCAGTTCCAGGTTTGCTGTGATGCAGGCATGCACATGTGTAAAGTTCATTAGGGCATTGGACAACACTCACAATGGTGCCTGCACATCTCTGAAATCTTCCAGTGAAAGATACGCAGCCATAGTAGAAATGATGTGATTCGAGAGAGAGATATGCCTCTGTCTGGACAGACTCCAGAAGGACTCAAGGACGGAAGTGAGAAACACCACTGAAGTAAGCCTAACAAGCCCACCCAAAGTTGTCACACCCTGAAACACAGAGGAATCTGCAGAACTGTAAGCACAATGATGCACAGGATGCAGGCAAGTATCTTCTCTGATGAAGAAGGAATTCTTCACAATGCTGCTTGCAATCCAAGGCAGCAAAGGCATACAAACCTGCACCAATTGAAAGGAAAACTCTGAAGCTAAACCAGTGGCAGATGTGTGCCCCTTTCCGACCAGGCAGGAGCCCAATCAAGAAAAGCACTGAAGCATGAAAACCATCAGAAGGCAATCCCGCCCAATACTTCCGAACTGAAAACAAGAAAATCTACTGCTGCTAAACAAAGTAAGACTGGGAAGAAGGAACTTCTTCATCATCAACCAAGCAGAAGAGGAAAGAGCTGAGCTCACCTCAGCAGGTCTCCAAAACGGATGGAACATCACTAGATAAAACCACCACATCCAGCTGTGTGAATGGAGGCCCTGAGGGTTCCCTAACCGACTTCCAAATGAGCAAGAACATTCATACATCACGGTTCACAGGAGTTCAAAAGAAGTGAAGCAAAGACCGCAGACCCCAAAAGTCTGTACTTAACAAGAGGCTACAGAGGGCCTGAGGGTGCTCACCATGACATGGTAGCCTAAATATCAACCCAGGGAATTGATTTGAACAAGTTGCATCTGCCCTTCCTAAGAAAAGCTTAAACCAAATATCAAAAGATTCTGACAGGTGGATCTAAAAAAAAATTTTTTTTAAAGAATATTCCTCATATTGAACTAAGTTATAATTCAGGCTCATACAGGGAGCCCAAATATGAACTCAGAGACTTGGCATGAACAAACTTGAATCTCACCTCCTAAGGATGTTGTATGCCAAATATCAAATGATTTTGACTTCTGGGACTGAAGAAAAATATTTTTAAAGAATATTCCTCAAATTGAACTAAGTTATATAATTCAGGCTCCCACAGAGATCCCAAATATGAACCCAGGGACTTGGCTTGAACAATTTTGAATCTCACCCCCCTAAGAATTCTACATACCAAGTATCAAAAGATTCTGATTGGTGGATCGCACTAATCTGAACATTTGGGCTCCCATAGAGAGCCAAAATATGGACCCAGGAATTTGATTTCAACAAACATGTGAATGAATCTTCCAAAGGTGTTCTATGTGAAATATGAAAACCTTTGGAGCAGTAGTATGGGAGAAGAAGATTCTTTAATGTTTTTCCCATTACCCAAAAGAGCTAAAAATTATCAGTCAGCAAATTTTCAAAGCCCTGGAAAAGTACCCTGTGATAAAACCGCTGGCAAATATTTTTTTTTGGACCATTCCTTTCTGCTAAAGGAAGCTTCACACAAAACAAAAATTCTCAGTGTCGTGTAATTTTGGAGATATGGGCATTTAAATTTTTTTCTATTTTTAGCTCCTGCGGTTCCCCTGGGGTGATGGAAAATTTATGGGGGCATAAATTAGGTACTTATGACACAATAAGCCCTCATATCAAATTTGATTCAAAATGGCCTCTCAGTTTGGAAAATAGAAATTTTGGTACAATTCGGGCTCCCACAGGCCAAATATGAACCAAGGGACTTAGCTTGAACAAACTTGAATCTCACCTCCCAAAGGATGCTGCATACCAAATATCAAAACATTCCGACTGCTGGATCTGAAGAAGATTTTTAAAGAAAATTCATATTTGAAGTAAGTTATAATATTCAGGCTCCCACTGTGAGCCCAAATATGAACCCAGGGTCTTGGCATGAACAAACTTGAATTCCACCCCCCCCTCCCCCCCCCCCCCCCCCCCCCAAAGGATGCTGCATACCAAATATCAAAAGATTCTGATTGGTAGATCTGAAGAAGGTTTTAAAGAATATTTCTCCTACTTCACTAATTTAAACATTTGGGCTCCCATAGAGAGCCCAAATATAGACCAAATTTAAACATTTGGACTCCCATAGAGAGCCCAAATATGGACCCAGGGATTTAATTTCAAGAAACGTGTGAAACAATCTTCCAAAAATGTTAGATGTGAAATTTGAAAGCTTTTGGACCAGTGGTTTGTGAGAAAAGTTGTCTTAAATGTTTTTCCCATTACCCACAGTGTTAAAAAATGCTGACTCTGCATTTTTTCAAAGTCACGAAAAAGTACCTTATGATAAACCTGATAACATTTTTTTTTTACCATTCCATTCTGTTGGTCCAAAGGAAGCTTCACACCACATAAGAATTCTCAGTGCTGTGAAGTTTTGGAGATATGAGCGTTTTAATTTTTTTCTATTTTTAGCTCCTGCAGTTCCCATAGGGCGACTGGAAAACTTTTTTGGCGTAAATTAAATACTTATGACCCAATAAGCCTCCATATCAAATTTGGTTCAAATCAGCCTCTCGGTTTCAAAAATAGAAATTTTGGGTGAGGCAAAAATTCTTGCCCCTCCCATAATGATGGCAAATATAGTTCCACAAACTTCTCTTGAACAAATCTGAGTCTACACCTCAAAAGGAAGCTGCATACCAAATATCTCTGCTACTGCTGGTTCATGAGAAGATTTTTTAAGATTTAGGCACACTTTTTGGGCATGGCCCTACTGAGGGACAGGGCAACTTGATTTGAACAAAATCAAAATGCGTTATCATAACAAACAATCATTTCAAATTTCACTTAAATTGGTTCAGCGGTTTTGGAGGAGAAGACGCAAACACCATGTTCACAGATGCTGGATGACAGATGATGGACGGGGAGTGATCACAATAGCTCATCCTGACTTTCAGTCAGGTGAGCTAAAAACAGCCATTGCATGAAACACACTGTGAATGATTATCCTCAAGGTGTTTAGGGAGACAGCAATTTGTACATAGAATGGAATTAGGTGGACAAGTCACAGCTTGACTATGGGAGAAAAAAACAGCAGTCCAGAGATGGGGGATAAAAAACAGCAGTCCAGAGATGCAAGCAAAGGAAACAGGCAATGATAGACTACAGAAGGATGAAACCCGCTCCAAAACTTGAAAAGCACTGCGAATATAGTGTACCTAAAGATGAACAATAAAATAAGTGACAACAGAAGGGGAGATGCCACCAACATAATTCTCTTGGAAAGAGGAATCAAAGAAAACATAAAATATAACAAAGGAAGTGGTAAATCACAGCACAGGCACTGGCAAATGTACGTCCACAAATGTGAGAAGAAAAAAAAAATTATATCGGGTAGCTTCTGATGCATGTGCATAGTCATGAATACGGGATAGGGAAGGCAACACTAGGAAAGGAATACAAGCAACAGCTGTGCTCACTCAGTAGATGTATTTTCAGTTCAAATCTGGTGCTTTTGCACCTATTTTGTTCCCCAAAAGGTTTTCTTTTGGGAAACTTTTGAATAATGCAGAGTTAGGATTTAAACACCCAAAGTAAGCCTAAAGTAAACAGTTGTGAGTAGGTTGGAAAGAAACGATGATGGAAGAAGAAAAGGCAGATGAAGGAGGTAGGAACCCATTCCTATTTTCCCCTGTAACTATGTTGTAAGAGGATAAAAGGGCAACAACTCTGCCAAAATGAGTCTAACTAATCTCAAAATTGCAGACACATAGGTTCCTGTGCTGGGTAATCGTAGTGTCAAGTTTAAACTAGAGGGGGTATCAGTACCCCGCAGCTCACCAACAGGTGGCCAACGTAAAAGGGTGGCTCGAGTAAAACAAAAAGTTCAAAACCTGCACACAAAAGTCCAAAATTAAAGTAAATAAGCAGCTAAACGGTTAAATAATATAATAATAGCCCCAAGAAGCATCCTAAAATAAAATAGGAACCATGGCAATATGCTACAAGGTAAGTCGCCACTTGGAAGAAAAGAAAGACAAACCTCAAAACCTGCACATAAAAGTAAAAAAAAGTATCACATTTGTTTCAAGGGGTTAAAATTGAGAAAAATACCCTGTCACAGTAACCACAATGGCAATATGCCAGTAAGGTGAAACTCTACTTGAAAAATATCCACTTGGAAGAAAAGAAAGAAAAACCTCAAAACCTGCACATAAAAGTCAAAAAAGTATCACATTTGTTTCAAAGAGTTAAAACTTAGAAAAATACCCTGAAAATGTTACAGTAACCACCATGGCAATATGCCAGTGAGGTAAAACTCCACTTAAAAAAAAATATCAAAACCTGCACACAAAAGTACAAAACCTGCACACAAAAGTCCAAAATTAAAGTAAATAAGCAGCTAAACGGTTAAATAATATAATAATAGCCCCAAGAAGCATCCTAACATAAAATAGGAACCATGGCAATATGCTACAAGGTAAGTCGCCACTTGAAAGAGAAGAAAGACAAACCTCAAAACCTGCACATAAAAATAAAAAAAACATCAAAACCTGCACACAAACGTCAAAATAAGTCCAAAATTTGATTCAAAGGGTTAAAATTAAGACGAAATCCCCTGGAAAAGAGTTAAATGTTATCGTGAACCCCCATAGCAATATGCAAAGAAGAAAAAAATTTTTTGAAAAGCACAAAAATCCAAACCTGTAAACAAAAGAAGTCCAAAATTGAAGTAATTAAGCAGGAAAAGGGTTAAAGAATACAACGTAGCCCTAAGATGCATGTTTACATACAATAGAAAGCATGGACATATGCTACAAGGTAAATCTACACTTGGAAGAAAGCAAAAAAAAACTATGAAAACCTGCACGCAAACGTCAAAATAAGTCTAAAAATCTATTCAAAGGGTTAAAATTTTTATAAAAGTTAAAAAATTTATAGTAATTTATATATTTTTTATACTTACCAATGACCCAGACATAGCTGGTGCTAACTCTTAAAAATCTAGGGCCGAACACAAATTTTGCCCCCCAATCCCCAAAATTTGCATCTAAAACCAAAGAAATCATGTCCTGAATGGCCCTCCATACTTCGCCTCTACTGTGCATGCGCAGTGTCAAGGAGGTCCCGAAATTGGCGCCATTTATCATTCTTACAATCAGTGCCTGGTCAGCACTATGTACTCAGCGGGGAGGTATGAGTTCCCAACTCCTGGGAGGGCCATCCCCGTCTGGGTCATTGGTAAGTATAAAAAATATATAAATTACTATAAATTTTTTAACATTTTTATACTGTACCAATGACCCAGACATAGCTGAATAGTAAAAAGGCTGGAGGGCCTAGGACATAGAGGAAAATCCAATAAGCTCAACTATATAAAATAGAGTCATCCCCTCGAGGAGAAAAGGAGTATTAGGCTTTACATGTATCTTTCTTATTTATGATAAATTAGAAAGACACAACACCCTTCATAATTGAGCATCATAACATTCATGTTCTCTATTAACATCCAGTATAATCCTTATACTAATTATTTTTAAAGTAAGCCAATAAATAAAGTTAGTCCTGATAACTGAGACTCTTTATACTCTTTTAAAAGTGTCCGAGGATTGTATATTAACGCCCATTTGACATGTGACATATTCAAATGCTACACTTTAAAAATATGACATGAATGAATTTTTTAAACATTAACTTTTCACTTTAAAACCATCCCGGTAACAGCTCAGAATTACTGACTCCGGAGGAGGTATCCCCTTGTTTTCACTATAAAACAGGTGACCTAAGGGAACACCCTCCCCCCCTTCCCCTTGGTCAAATAGCCCAGAGCGAAGAGGGCAACAGGACGGAGTCACTGCCTGAACAGAAAGCCTACATAACTATAGTTGCAACTGTTTAGTGAATGACATTCTGAGCAGCAGATAATGGACCTAAACAATGCAGGTCTCCAGAAATGGATTCAATATTTCTGAGATAAAAATTCGTGAATGTGGATGGCTGAGACCAATATGCAGCCTTCATTAAATCTGTAATAGCAACACTATTTGCAGAAGCCCAAGATGTAGAAAGAGCTGTTACTTCATGAGCCGAAATCTTAAGCACAGACTGCTGAGTTGAAGATAGATTATCATAAGCAGTACAGATAGTTAATTGAATCCATCTAGCAATAGAATGGACCGTAATGTCCTTTCTATTAGGCATCAGAGACAGAAGAAGCTTTTACGTCCTTTCTGATAAACTGAGATCTTGTTTATAAATACATAAAGCTCTAACCAGACAGAGTAAAGACCTATGCCCGTCTGAAGACGGAAGGGCCTTAATAACAATAGGTTCCGGATATTTATTAGGAGCCTGATTCTTAGCCAAAAATCCAACATTAGTAGTAAAGGTAATAGTGTACCCAACACTACGATAGTGAGAATCGTCCACATGAAGCTCACTAACTCTTCAAGCAGAAGAGAAAGCTAAGAGAAATGCTGTCTTATAAGATAAGAATTTGAAGTCCACTGTCTCAAGAGGCTCAAATGGCTTTTCTTTTAGTTTAAGAAGAACCCAAGCTAAATTCCATTTAGGAATTAATCTAAGGGTTCTAGGTCTATTTATCGAAAAGTTTCTAACTAATTTAGATAAAGAGACATTAGATCCAATTGTAAACTATCATGGTGTGCATAGGTATCAGATAACATAGACCTATAACCTTTAATAGTAACAGGCTGCAGTTGATCTCGTCAAACAAGTATACTAGAAAGTTTACAATGTCTGGTATGGAGGGATCAAAAATATCAACATAATGATCCCTACACCAACGACGAAAGACCTTCCACTTTATCCGCATAGTATAGCGAAGAGGAGGTCCTCCTACAGTTAGAAATCGCGTCCACTGCTCGTCCTGTACAATGCTTGCCGTGCAAGAAGGACCGCACAACGGAATATGTGATGGTTGAGACCTTGCGGGTTGTGATGAAGTTGACACGATTTTCCCTGCGAAAGAAGATCCTCTCAAGGAGGAAGTTTTCGCGGTAAGTCCCGCAGCAGACACCTGAGTAGATTTATCCACGGTCTCTGTGGAGACAGAGATGCTACCAACAGAATTGTATTGTGATTGTTTTATCATTCGCAATATTTGCTGAATCAACGGCACTGGAGGATACGCATATCCTATCATTCCGTCCCACGAGATCGATAGAGCGTCTACTGCATATGCTCGGGGATCCAGACATGGTGACACATACGTCTGCAATTGATTGAGTTGTGTCGCAAATAAGTCTATCATTGGCCGCTCCCATTGGTAGCAAATCTGATTGAATACCTGTTTGTTGAGAGTCCATTCTGACGGCAACAAGTGACTCTTCCGTGAAAGGGAGTCTGCTAATACATTCAGACGACCCAGAATATGACGGACCGAAAGCAGAACTTGGTGTTCTAGAACAAACAGAAGGATTCTTTCCGTTAAATTGAATAACGGAACGGAATGAGTGCCTCCCTGGTTCCGGATATACGCAACTACTGTCGTAATGTCGGACAGGATTTGGACATGCGCTTTCTGAATAATGTTCATCCAATGACGTAGTGCAAGCCAAATTGACATCATTTCTTGGATGTTTATGTGCTTGCCTAGAAACTGCGGAACCTAAAGACCCTGGCACTTCGAATCCGTCGGGATCAATGTTGTACCCCAACCTGTTTGACTGGCATCCATCATAATCGTAAAACTTGGATCCGGCAACTGCAGTGGAACTCCTTGAGTCAACCACTGAATGTTTGCCCAAGTCTGAATCTCTTGTTACACTTGATTGACAAGAGAACGTCTATATCGAGCAATTCATAGATTACTGAAAGGTTGCCATCGAAGAGAAGCTTCTCTGAGACCGAAGCGACTCTGAGAGAGTTCTTCACCTTACTATCCACGCGCGTGGATGTAGCTAGGGCTGCGTCACGTCTAACCAACTCCAGGTTTGCCACTGAAGGGCGGAGTTATACGTGGAAAAGCTACTGCCCTTGAAAGAAATCTCATTGAGGATCATATCCTGGAATTCTTTCCCTTGAAGACGTAATGATAACGCCTTAGTAAGGTGGTCTGCGTATGATAAAGCGTCTAAGTTAAGTCTGTTAGACATTATTGTCGTTTCCAACGTCGTGGTTGGAATTGACATAGACGGCGATATAGACAATTCCAAGTCTTCAGCCTCGTCGTCTAGACGCAGAGGAACTCTCGGTATGCCCTGTCCTGCCGTTTCAAATTTATTCCTTGAATTGATGAAAGGCAGATTTACAGCATTTGCGGACAAGAAACCAGACTTGCCTGTTTTGGTAGCAAGGTTATATATATATAGCGTCGTTCAATAATTCGAATGTTCTTGTGACATTATTGGACTGTGTCGGCAACTCAGGGACGATGTCCCTGAACCGATCAAAAAAAAATTCTGTGTCCAATGACGCTATTAGTCTCTTATCCAGCATCACAGCATTCTAGTCCGACGGAACAACCTCTGGAAGATAATGCCGGAAGAAATCTATGGCAGCTTCTGTTGTTCCGAAAGGGAAAGCTCGAAATCCGCCGAATCCCTTTCGCCATCCTGTTGGACCCTATGAAGTGCTCGGTCGTCCGTACCTGATGCTTCAGCGGAGCGTACCGACCCAGCGTCGTCGGATTATTCCTGATCCGACAGAGATTCTGTCGTTTGCTGGGATGCTGCGAAAAGTTGTGCTATTTTGGATAGCACGTCCGTCACTGAGGCCTGTGGATAAGCGGTCTTACGTTGCTTTGCAGCTGGAAGCTCCGTGTACGTTGACCCGTGCATACTTCTATTATACGAGCGTCCGGAGTCTACAGGCCTTGTGTCCCCTGGCTACCAGATGGCGTGACCTTTTCGCCGTGGAATCCCTGAATGGCGAAGCTGGCTGGATATTCGTGGTCACGTAGCCAAGGTGCGGTCGTGTGTGCTGTCGTGAGGATGAGGAAGCCTTATCAACAGTCTCTCGGACTGTCTATATAACGGAGAGTCCCGAGCGGCGGACATATGCTCCGAATGCGAAACGTTTGTACCACAACATCTGGTCCCAGATGTTGTACGAGAGAGGGACCTCTCTCGCTCACAGCCCAGATGGACCTGGACGAGCTAGGAACCGGACTAATAGGCTTCCTCCGATCTCTCCTCTGATCCGTCGTCAGTGGGTGTGCACTTTTGTCTTATTATAGTGCTCGCATCACCCAAATCTCCTTCCTGGACTGCAACGGACGAACCCGGCCACCGAACCATTCGATGAATGGACGCTACACCGGGCGAACTTGTGGATGTCAACGCCGTCGATCCTACTAGGGACCTCTTAGGCGATTGACGAATTTCCATGAGCACTTTTTGCCGCTAGCTCTTCATTTAACTATGACGACGGAGGCACAATTTTGGAAGACATCACGGTAACTTTTGCAAACAAGAAACCAGACTTGCTTGTTTAATAGCAAGCATATATATAGCGTCGTTCAATAATTCGAAAGTTCCTGTGACATTATTGGACTGTGTCGGAAACTCAGTGACGATTTCCCTGAACCGATCAAAAAATTCTTGTGTCTAAAGACGCTATAAGTCTCTTATCCGGCATCGCAGCATTCTGGTCCGACGAAGCAACCTCTGGAAGATAAAGCCGGATGAAATGTATGGCAGCTTATGTTGTTCCGAAAGGGAAAGCTCGAAATCCTCCGAGTCCCTTTCGCCATCCTGTCGGACCCTATGAAGTTTTCGGACGTCCGTACCTGATGCTTCAGCGGAGCGTACTGACCCAGCGTCGTCGGATATTACCTGATCCGACAGAGATTCTGTCGTTGCTGGGATGCTGCGATAAGTTGTGCTATTTGGGATAGCACGTCCGTCACTGAGGCCTGTGGAGTGGCAGTCTAACGATGCTTTGCCGCTGGAAGTTCCGTGTACGTTGACTCCTGCATACTTTTCTTATGCGAACGTCCGGAGTCTACAGGCCTCGTGTCCATGGCTACTGGATGGCGTGACCTGGTCGTCGTGGATTCTCTGATTGGCGAAGCTGGCTGGATATCCGAGGTCACGTAGCCAAGGTGCGGTCGTGTGCGCTGCCGAGAGGATGAGGAAGCCTCTCTCCGGACTGTCTATATAACGGAGCGTCCCGAGCGGCGGACGTATGCTCCGAATGCGAAACGTTTTGTACCACAACATCTGGTCCCAGATGTTGTTGTACGAGAGAGGGGCCTCCCTCGCTCGCAGCCCGGATGGACCTGGACGAGCTAGGAACTGGACTAATAGGCTTCCTCCGTTCTCTCCTCTGATCCGCCGTCACTGGGTGTGCACTTAGTTGATTTATAGTGCTCGCATCACCCAAAACTCCTTTCTGGACCGCAACGGACGAACCCGGCTGCCGAACCATTCGATGAATGGACGCTACAACGGGCGAGCTAGCGGACGTCAAACGCTGTCGATCCTACTAGGGACCTCTTAGGCAATTGACGTATTTCCATGAGCACTTTGCCACTAGCTCTTCATTTAATTGTGACGACGGAGGCACACTTTTGGAAGACATCACGGATACATCACCCTGTTCTTGTTCATCTGAAATAGAGATTGATAAACTAGAGTGACCCTGCGGAGAAAGGACCGGCATGGCCATTTCCCCGCTAACATACCGTGACACACGCTTTCCATGTTTGTCATCCCAAATGACACACACTGAACAGGAGTTAGTGCGAGTACACTGACTACGATTAATACAATGATTATGAAAGTCAGAAGAAGATTTCCTCTTATTACAATTGAACAATATCCTTTCATTGTGAGAAGAATACAAAAAGTCCTAGTACTCGCACCAACCCCTGAAAACAAAGATACATAATAACATGATCCATTAACTTAGAAAAAATAATTGAAATCAAAAAAATTTTTTGAAAAAATATTTTTTCAGAAAAGCCCATGTTTCTGAAAAGTAACGTTGAGCCCCAATGGATCCCAAGCCTAAGTGTGGACAAAAATTTTAAAAATATTTTAAAAAATTAATGCAACACTTACGAATAATAATAATGTATCTTGTTATGATTAAACTAACACAAAGACAAGAAATCCCCCTCCACAGAGACTGTTGTCAATGTAAACAAGAAGTGTAAAAACACCAGAAACATGACTCCAGGCACTGATAACTATGGCCCGCAATCAGTTACCAATAATACACCATCTGATGCAAAACAGAGACTTCCAGGAAAGAAACTGCAGAACATCAGATGGTAGATGCAGAACACTATGCCTGAACACCCATGGGTGAGGACGTAAACATGGGGAAAAGAACAGAATTCATTGTTATCCAGCTACAACTCCCAAGAAATTTTAGTAATAATATTACAGAAAAATGCCAAGAGCATGGGAGAATAGCAAGGGGGGACTTAAAGGAAAGGGAGAGAGGAAACACTGAACAAGCAGTGTAACTTATAACAAGAATGACAACAACAGGCCCATGCCTCGAAAATAGGTAACTTAACATAATTTCATAAAAAAATTTTAAGTTACAGCCCTGATTATTTTCTGTCACTCATTTTTCCTCTCCTCCTTCTATTTCCTCTTTAGATCCACCATTTCTCTAATATTTATGTGTCTGGCATCATTTAAACTGAGATTTACAAGCACAAAGATCAGTCAGATGTGAACTGATGAAGGGCCAAACAAAGAATGATAAATGGCGCCAATTTCGGGACCTCCTTGACACTGCGCATGCGCAGTGGAGGCGAAGTATGGAGGGCCATTCAGGACATGATTTCTTTGGTTTTAGATGCAAATTTTGGGGATTGGGGGGCAAAATTTGTGTTTGGCCCTAGATTTTTAAGAGTTAGCACCAGATATGTCTGGGTCATTGGTACAGTATAAAAATATGCACTGGAAAGATATCAATGTTATAATAACCACCACTGCAATATGCAGTGAGGTCAACCACACTTGAAATTGTTTTTTTTTATCACAACCTGTACATAAAAGTAAGAAGCTGTAAGCCTAAGTCCAAAAGCTGTACATAAAAGTCCAAAATTGAAGTAATTCAGCAGGAAAAGGGTTAAATAATACAAACATAGCCCTAAGATGCATGTTTACATACAATAGAAAGCATGGACATATGCTGCAAGGCAAATCTCCACTTGGAAGAAAGGAAAAAAAAACCTTCAAAACCTGCACGCAAACATCAAAATAAGTCTATAATTTGATTCAAAGGGTTAAAATTAAGACAAAATACCCTGGAAAAGAGTTAAATGTTATAGTGAACCACCATAGCAATATGCAGAAACTAAAAAAAATTTTAAAAAGCAAAAAAATCAAAACCTGTACACAAAAGTTCAAAATATTTGAGAGCGGATGCCGACGCCGAAATGAGGGCTATGCCATAGGCTCACACAACTAACGTTGGTGAGCCAAAAATGAAAGTGTCAATGACACTGTAGCTTAACTTGTCAAGACAAAGACATGTACATGTATAGTATGTGACACAGCAATGACAAACATCTAGGAAAAGACCTGATAACAAAGGTATATATAAAGTATTGTAACGGTCTGTACATAAATACTGACCGTTGCCTGTAACAAATGTATAGGTAAAGTATTGTAAAGGTGGGTGACAGTCAGATGCTAAACTAGAAAAGAAATCTTTGAGTCCCCGAGTGGTCTGACTGAACCCCAAAATATTTCTCATAGCACAATGATAACAAAGGCACCCCAAAACACACTCGTTCCTGTCCCAAGGTGAAAACAAAGGTACCCAAGAAGTTTTGTGAAGATCAGTTCATAAATACAAGTTGTATAGAACTTGTGACAAAAAACTGATTGGACCTCGTTTCAATACAAAATGGCCACTGGCAGCCATCTTGAATTTTGGACCTCACCCAGAAACACTCATTCTCGTCCCAAGGTGATAACAAGGGTACCCAAGAAGTTTTGTGAAGATCGATTCATAAATACAGCCTCTACCCTGAGCCGTATTGACATGTGTGCTTACATTGTGTGAGTAGCACTGAATAAATCAAAGTTCATCTAATTTGCATAATTTCTGCACGAAAAAAAAACCCTTACAATATGTGATGTATTCCATGTTACTGAACATTCAAACAAAAATTTATTCAAATCAGAACTTTCATACAGAAGTTCTGTACAAAAGACTGATTGCACTAATTTTGGTACAAAATGGCTGCTGGTGGCCATCTTGAATTTCGGATCACACCCAAAAACACTAGCTCTCATCCCACGGTGATAACAAAGGTACCCAAGAGGTTTCGTAAAGATTGGTTCATAAATCTGGCCTCTAGTCTGAGCCGTATAGAAGTTGTGTACAAAAAACTGATTAGACCTAATTTCCGTACAAAATGGCCACTTTCAGCCATCTTGAATTTTAGACCGCACCCATAAACACTCGTTCTCGTCCCAAGGTGATAACAAAGGTACCTAAGACATGTCGTGAAGATCAGTTCATAAATACAGACTCTAGCCCGAGCCGTATTAACATGTGTACTTACTGTGTGTAAGTCGCACTGAAAAAATCAAAGTTCATCTAATTTGCATAATTTCTGCACGAGAAAAAAACCCGTATTATATGTGATGCATCCCATGGTACTAAACATTCACACAAAAAATTATTCAAATCAGCGCTTTCATATAGAAGTTCAATGCAAAAATCTGATTGCACCTAATTTTGTACAAAATGGCTGCCATCGGCCATCTTGAATTTTGTACCGGACCCAAAAACACTCGTTCTCGTCCCACGGTGATACCAAAGGTACCCAAGAAGTTTCGTAAAGATCGGTTCATAAATACGGCCTCTAGCCCGAGCTGTATTGGCATTTGCACTTAAAGTGCTGAAAGTAACACCAAAAATTAGTCTAATTTGCACAATTTACGCACAAGAAAAAAACATGTATTATATGTGATGTATCCCATGGTATTAAACATTCATACAAAAAATTATTCAAATCAGAGCTTTCATATGGAAGTACTGTACAAATGAAAGTGTCAATGACACTGCAGCTCAACTTGTCAAGACAAAGACATGCACATGTATAGTATGTGACACAGCAATGACAAACATCTAGGTAATGACCTGATAACAAAGGTATATATAAAGTATTGTAACGGTCTGTACATAAATACTGACTGTTGCCTGTAACAAATGTATAGGTAAAGTATTGTAAAGGTGGGTGACAGTCAGATGCTGAACTAGAAAAAATCTTTGAGTCCCAGAGTGGGTCTGACTGAAGATCAGTTCATAAATACGAGCTGTATAGAACTTGTGACAAAAAACTGATTGGACCTAATTTCGGTACAAAATGGCCACTGGCAGCCATCTTGAATTTTGGACCGTACCCAGAAACACTCATTCTCATCCCAAGGAGATAACAAAGGTACCCAAGAAGTTTTGTGAAGATCGGTTCATAAATACAGCCTCTACCCTGAGCCGTATTGACATGTGTGCTTACATTGTGTAAGTTGCACTGAATAAATCAAAGTTCATCTAATTTGCATAATTTCTGCACGAAAAAAAACCCCTTACAATATGTGATGTATTCCATGTTACTAAACATTCATACAAAAATTTATGAAAATCAGAACTTTCATACAGAAGTTCTATACAAAAGACTGATTGCACTAATTTTGCTACAAAATGGCTGCTGGTGGCCACCTTGAATTTCGGACCACACCCAAAAACACTCGCTCTCATCCCACGGTGATAACAAAGGTACCCAAGAAGTTTCGTAAAGATTGGTTCATAAATATGGCCTCTAGTCTGAGCTGTATAGAAGTTGTGTACAAAAAACTGATTAGACCTAATTTCGGTACAAAATGGCCACTGGCAGCCATCTTGAATTTTAGACCGCACCCAGAAACACTCGTTCTCGTCCCAAGGTGATAACAAAGGTACCCAAGACATTTCGTGAAGATCAGTTCATAAATACAGACTCTAGTCTGAGCCGTATTGACATGTGTACTTACTGTGTGTAAGTCGCACTGAAAAAATCAAAGTTCATCTAATTTGCATAATTTCTGCACGAGAAAAAAACCCGTATTATATGTGATGCATCCCATGGTACTAAACATTCACACAAAAAAATTATTCAAATCAGGGCTTTCATATGGAAGTTCTGTGCAAAAATCTGATTGCACCTAATTTTGTACAAAATGGCTGCCATCGGCCATCTTGAATTTTGGACCGGACCCAAAAACACTCGTTCTCGTCCCACGGTGATACCAAAGGTACCCAAGAAGTTTCGTAAAGATCGGTTCATAAATACGGCCTCTAGCCCGAGCCGTATTGGCATTTGCACTTACAGTGCTGAAAGTAACCCCAAAAAACATCAAAATTAGTCTAATTTGCACAATTTACGTATGAGAAAAAAACCCGTATTATATGTGATGTATCCCATGGTACTAAACATTCATACAAAAAATTATTCAAATCAGAGCTTTCATATGGAAGTTCTGTACAAAAAACAGATTTCTGCATCGTCGGTACAAAATGGCAGTTGGCAGCCATCTTGAATTTCGGACCGCACCCAAAAACACTCGTTCTCGTCCCACGGTCATAGCAAAGGTACCCAAGAAGTTTCGTAAAGATCGGTTCATAAATACGGCCTCTAGCCCGAGCCATAATAGCTTGGCACTTACAGCTCTGAAAGTAACACTAAATAAATCAAAGTCAGTCTAATTTGCATAATTTACGCACGAGAAAAAAACCCGAATTATATGTGATGTATCCCATGGTACTAAACTTTTATACAAAACTTTATTCAAATCAGAACTTTCATACAGAAGTTCTGTACAAAAAACTGATTTTTGCATCATCGGTACAAAATGGCCACTGGCAGCCATCTTGAATTTCGGACCACACCTAAAAACACTCGTTCCCGTCCCAGGGTCATAACAAAGGTACACAAGAAGTTTCGTAAAGATCGGTTCATAAATACGACCTCTAGCCCGAGCCACAGCCAATTGTTGACGTACGGACAGACGGACGGACGGACAGATGGACGACGGGCCATGACAATAGCTCAAATTTGACTTCGTCAAAGTTGAGCTAAAAATTATAAAATTAACTTGGAATTATCTTTCTATTGTTAGCACATATTGAGTCCAACGATAGCTAGGGTTAATTTTTTTAATTTAAATCAAATATCTGTTTCCCACTTATGCTGCCTATCAAATTTTGTTAAAATTGGACAAAGAGTTCTGAGTAGTGATCTAGAGGTGTTGTTTACCAAATATGAAAGGATTCTGATTGGTGAATCTGAAGAAGATTTTTAAAGAAATTTCCTCATATTGCACTAAGTTAAAACTTGGGCTACCATAGGGAGCCCAAATATGAAACCAGGAACCCAATTTCAACAAACTTGAATCTGACCCCACTAGAGATGTTGTATACCAAAGATTTTTAAAGATCATCCCCAAGATTGCACAAAGTTAAAATTCAGGCTCTCATGGGAGCCCAAATCTTAACCCACGCACTCAGGTTGAAGAAACTTGAATTTATTCCCCCCCTAGAGATGTTGTATACCAAATATGAAAGGATTCTGACTGGTGAATCCGAAGAAGATGATTTTTAAAGAAATTCCCTCATATTGCACCGTTAAAATTTGGGCTCCCATAGAGAGCCCAAATATTAACCTTTGCTCTCGATTTGAACAAACTTGAATCTGATCTCTTAGAGATGTTGTATACCAAATATGAAACCATTCGGATTGGTGGGTCTGGACAAGAGGATTATGAAAGAAATTTCCTCATGTTGCCCTAAGTTAAAGTTTGTGCTCATAGGAAGCCCAAATATCAACCCAGGCACTCGAATTGATGAAATTGGAATCTCAACCTCCTAGAGATGTTGTATACCAAATATGAAAGGATTTAAATGAACGGATCGGAAGAAGATTTTTAAAGAAATTTCCTCATATTGCACTAAATTAAAATCTGGTCTGCCATTGGGAGTCCAAATATCAATTTAGGGACCCAATTTGAACAAACTTAAATCTGATCTCCCTAGAGATGTTGTATACCAAATATGAAAGCATTCTGACTGGTGGATCGGAAGAAGTTTTTTAAAGAAATTTTATCGTATTGCACTTAGTTGAAATTTTGGGCTACAATAGAGAGTCCAAATATGGACCCAGAGACCCGATTTGAACAAACTTGAATCTGATCCCTATAGAGATGCTATATACCGAATATGAAAGCATTCTGACAGGTGGGTCTGAAGATTATTCCCCATATTGGCCTTAGTTAAAAATTCAGGCTCCTGTATTGAGCACAAATATGAACCTAGGGGTTTCATTTTAACAAATTTATATCTGACCCCTCTATGGATTCTGTATACCAAATATCAAAAGATTCTGATCACTGGTTCTGGAGAAAAAAGTTTAAAAAATTTTTGCAAATATGGTGACTGCATTTTTTCGATGCCCCCCCCGCAGAACACACTCATAAAACCGATTACAAAGGCAAATATTGTTTCACGAACTTCATTTGAACAAACTTGAACAAGAGCACTGCGTAGTGGGACAATATACGCCCATTTTGTATTTTTGAAGGGTTGGGGTAAGGATGGGGGCGAGGGTGAAAATTGTTTTGACCAACCCCATATTCGAACTTGACCTGTATTTTGTTGTGATTAAACAACATACCAAGTTTGGAACCAAACGGAAAACAAATAATAAAAGTTATCATCCGGAAACCAAATACTTGATGCATTCTATGTCCAACAAGGTCCATAATTCTGGGAAACTTCGAAGTTTGAACTGACCCCATATTCGAACTTGACCTGTCTTTTGTTTTGATTAAATCACATACCAAGTTTAGGAGTCAATCGAAAAAAAAATACTAAAGTTATCATCTGGAAACCAAATGTTGACGAACGGACAGACCGATGGATGGACAAATGGATGGACAAATGGACAGACAGACAGACGGATTCCATAATTCGACAGTTTTTTAACAGGTGTATAAAAAATCAGTTAGGCCATACTAAAGTTATAATCCAGAAAACACAAAATGCACAAATTCAAGATGAATAACTCTGGAAAGGTACATGCGATTTTGGCCGAAAGTGAACTTGAGCTGTGCTTTGTGGTCATAAACAAAATCTGAGAATTTGAAACAAATAAGTCAAGGCAAACTAAAGTTATCATCCGGAAACCATATAATTCACAAATTTGCAATCATTCAAGGGGAATAACTATGGAACAGTACATGCGATTATGGCCAAAGGTGAACCTGAGCTGTGCTTTGTGGTCAAAAACAAAATCTGAGAATTTGAAAAAAATCGGTTGAGGCAAACTAAAGTTATCATCCAGAAACCACAAAATCCACAAATTTACAATCATTCAAGGGGAATAACTCTGAAAAAGTATATGAGTTTGTGGTCAAAAGTGAACTTGAGCTGTATTTTGTGGTCAAAAACAAAAAACTGAAAATTTGAAATAAATCGGTCAAGGCAAACTAAAGTTATTGTCCGGAAACGAAAAGTTTGGCTAAATTCCCATAAATAAAGGGCCATAACTCTACTGCAAATGGGCCGCTAGAAACGGAAATCGAACCCATCCTGTATTTTGTCACACTAAATCCACATGCCAAATTTAACTCAGCTCAATCCATTAGAACTAAAGTTATCGTCCGGAAACGAAATGTGTCCATGGACAGACAGACAGACAGACGGGTGGATAGACCATTCACATAATACGTCCCGTTTTTCAAACGGGTGTATAAAATCAACATCTGAAAAATTTGGTGTCAAGGCATTCGGCTTTAAATGAACGGAAACCAATTTTTTTTCAAAAATTGTGTTTTCAAAGGGCCATAACTCTGCAGCAGATGGACTGAGAAACACCAATATCGAACTTGTCCTGTATTTTATTGCTACAAACAACATCTGAAAGTTTGATGTCGATCCATCAAGGCGTTCGACTTTAAATGAAGGGAAACCTTACCAATTTGTTTCGAAAGATTGTGTTTTCAAAGAGCCATAACTCTGCAGCGGATGGACTGAGAAACACCAATATCGATCTTGACCGGTATTTCATTGCTAAAAACAACATCTGAAAAATTTGGTGTCAATCCGTCAAGGCATTCAGCTTTAAATAAACGGAAACCAATTTTTTTAGAAAAATTGTGTTTTCAAAGGGCCATAACTCTGCAACAGATGGACTGAGAAACACCAATATCGAACTTGTCCTGTATTTTATTGCTACAAACAACATCTGAAAGTTTGATGTCGATCCATCAAGGCGTTCGACTTTAAATGAAGGGAAACCACAGGGCTCGATTTAACTGGATTAGCATAGCACTTTGCTCTCCAATTTCTGAATTTTGCTATTCAAGATTTATTAGTTTCAAGTGCTTTTGGATCAACTGCTAATCAATTTTTCAGGGTGAATAGTAAATTGCTATTCGAAATTTTCAGATTAAATCAAGCCCTGAACCAATTTGTTTCGAAAGATTGTGTTTTCAAAGAGCCATAACTCTGCAGCGGATGGACTGAGAAACACCAATATCGATCTTGACCGGTATTTCATTGCTAAAAACAACATCTGAAAAATTTGGTGTCAATCCGTCAAGGCATTCAGCTTTAAATAAACGGAAACCAATTTTTTTAGAAAAATTGTGTTTTCAAAGGGCCATATCTCTGCAGCAGATGGACTGAGAAACACCAATATCGAACTTGACCTGTATTTTAATGCAAAAAAAAAAACTTCTGAAAGTTTGATGTCGATCCGTCAAGGCGTTCGACTTTAAATGAACGGAAACCAAATTATTTATGGACAGACAGACAGATGGACAGACAGACAGACTGATAACATAATATGACCGTTTTTTAAACGGGCGTATAAAAAGGAAGCTCCATACCAAATATCAAGTCATTGTACCCACTGGTTCATGAGAAGATTTTTTAAACATTTTGGAGCATTTTCCTCCACCCACTCCCTTTGGGGCTGGGCATGTTCAGTCGAACAAAAATGCGATGCACCATCACTCACACAAACTTTCACTTGAATTGGCCCAGTGGTTTTGGAGGAGAAGACCAAAACATAGTGTTGACGGATGACGGATAGAGAGCGATTAGATAAGCTCAGCTTGACTTCAAGGTGAGCTAAAAATAGATCTAACATACAATGTTACTTTTGCATTTCTTTTTCGATAAGTTATATTCTACAATGCTGTGTACAGGAAAACAGACAGATAATTTTGACCAGATAGCAAGCTAGCTTGGTAGTTAGATTCAGTTGAGATTCTTTGTCTACATTTGTACAGACAGTACTATAGACAGACAATAAATAATATGAGAATGAGAAAGAAGTTGCAATAGATTTTTACCTGTAATGACTGATATGATGGTTTGGTTTAAATGAATTGAGAGGCTGTGGCGGTACACTCACAACACTCACTTTCAACTTCTGCTCATCACGCATTATCCTTGAAAATAATGACCAATCATCAGAATTTTCACAAACAAAGGCTTTCATATCATTGAATGATATGTGAAATTCAAGATATTTGGCATCTGCAGGATTTTTCATATTGATCTGAAATGCAAAGAACAAATATACTTAACAATGCTCCTACAAACTGAGTTCCGATACCTTTTGGGGAATTTGCATCCAAATATTCCATATAAAACTTAATCCTTTCAGCCTTGAGTTCTTAACCTTTTATTACATGCCTGTTCTATGAAATTCCCATCTACAGCAACACAAAACCATGTGGAAAATGAAAATCCGTTCCCCACATGTGCCAAAGGGAAATCGTTGATGGACTATTTTTAAACAGAAGCGAAATTTCACTGAAATTTTCTACAAATCATGCACCGCACATACAATTTGAATCACTAGCGAAAGCTAAATATAGTAACACAGGTCCCCTCGCCAATTTGGTTGGTGATAAAATGAGATCTTTTTGTTTACTTTTGTCAATGACTTGCTGAGTGTCCTTCTAATAATTGCTGTCACAGACGTGAAGGCATGTAATAATGAAAGTGTCAATGACACTGTAGCTTAACTTGTGTGTTGTGTTTGATGAAAAGGATAATGTACAATGTTTATGAAAGGATTATGAAATAAGACAAGAATTGTGATAATTGGGAATATGTTCATTTCTGTTCCCTGTATGCTATGTTTATGATAAAAATAATATGAGGTGTACACTGTACTAATGAGCTGAGGGGTGGGTTAATATGACCTCACAGTTAATGTATGTGGCCCTCACAGTTAACGTATATCAACAAAAGTTACCAAGTTACAGTGAAATTATTCCAAAACGAGTCATCCTATCAAGTTACATTAAAATCCCTTCATAAATATGGCCTGTAGACTGTGCTAAAGGTTTTCGGGCTTCGGGCCACTGTAGCTATCAGTTTCCCAATTGCGTCCAAAGGGGACGTTCTCATCTAGACATTATATGAAGTCAACCTACCAAGTTACAATGAAATCCCTTAATAAATATGACCTGTAGACTGTGCTAAAGGGTTTTGGGCTTTGGGCTCTGGCAGCCATCATGGTTGAATGATCGCAACCAAAAGGGGACATTCTCATCTGGGCATCATCTGGAGTGATCCTACAAAGTTACAATGAAATCCCTTCATAAATATGACCTGCAGACTGTGCTCAAGCTTTTTGGGCTTCGGGCCCCTGAAGCCGTCACAGTTGACCAATTACGACCAAAAGGGGATGTCATCATCTAGGCATTATATGGAGTCAAACTTACGGGTTACAATGAAGTCCTTCCATAAATATGACCAATAGACTATGCAAAGGTTTTGGGGTTTTGGGTTCGGGCAGCCATCAAGGCTGAATGATCGCGACCAAAAGGGGATGTTCTCATCTAGACATTATTTAGAGTCATCCTACCAAGGTACAATGAAATCCCTTCATAAATATCACCTGTAGACTGTGCTAAAGATTTTCGGGCTTTGGGCCCCTGTAGCCAACACAGTTGCCTACTGGTGTCCGAAAGGGGCTGTTCTCATCTAGACATTACATGAAGTCAACCTACCAAGTTACAATGAAATCCCTTCATAAATATGATCTGAAGACTGTGCTAAAGGTTTTCGGGCTTTAGGCTTGGCCAGCCATCATGGTTGAATGATCGCAACCAAAAGGGGACATTCTCATCTGGACATCATCTGGAGTGATCCTATGAAGTTACAATGAAATCCCTTCATAAATATGACCTGTAGACTATACTAAAGATTTTCGGGCTTCAGGCACCTGTAGCCGTCACAGTTGACCAACCACGACCAAAAGGGGATGTCATCATCTAGGCATTATATGGAGTCAACCTAACAAGTTACAATGAAATCCTTCCATAAATACGACCTACAGACATGCTAAAGGTTTTTGGGCTTGGGCAGCCATCACGGCTGAATGATCGTGACCAAAAGGGGACGTTCTCATCTGGACACTATTTGGAGTCATCCTACCAAGCTACAATGAAATCCCTTCATAATTATGACCTGTAGACTGTTCTAAAGGTTTTTGGGCTTTGGGCCCTGAAGCCATCACAGTTGCCCAATCGTGTCCAAAAGGGGACATTCTCATCTAGACATTATATGAAGTCAACCTACCAAGTTACAATGAAATCCCTTCATAAATATGACCTGTAGACTGTGCTAAAGGTTTTCGGGCTTTGGGCTCGGGCAGCCAACATGGTTGAATGATCACAACCAAAGGGGACAATCTCATCTGGGCATCATCTGGAGTGATCCTGCGAACTTACAATGAAATCCCTTCATAAATATGACGTGTAGTCTGTGCTCAAGGTTTTCGGGCTTCGGGCACCAGTAGCCAACACAGTTGACCAATCACGACTAAAAGGGGATGTCATCATCTAGGCATTATATGGAGTCAAACTAACAGGTTACAATGAAATCCTTCTATAAATATAACCTTTTGCCTATGCTAAAGGTTTTGGGTACGGGCACCCATCAAGGCTGAATGATCACAACCAAAATGGAACGTTCTCATCTAGACATTATTTAGAGTCATCCTACCAAGTTACAATGAAATCCCTTCATAAATATGACCTGTAGACTGTGCTAAAGGTTTTCGGGCTTCGGGCACCTTTAGCCGTCAAAGTTGCCCAATCATTTCCAAAAGGGGACGTTCTCATCTAGACATTATATGAAGTCAACCTACCAAGTTACAATGAAATCCCTTCATAAATATGACCTGTACACTGTGCTTAAGGTTTTTGGGCTTCGGGCTCGGGCGGCCATCATGGCTGAATGATCGCAACCAAAGGGGACAATCGCATCTGGGCACCATCTGAAGTGATCCTATGAAGTTACAATGAAATCCCTTCATAAATGTGACCTGTAGACTGTGCTCACGGTTTTCGGGCTTTGGGCACTTGTAGCCATCACAGCTGACCAATCACGACCAAAAGGGGATGTCATCATCTAGGCATTATATGGAGTCAACCTAATAGGTTACAATGAAATCCTTCCATAAATATGACCTTTTACCTATGCTAAAGGTTTTTGGGCTCGGGCACCCATCAAGGCTGAATGATTGCGATCAAAATGGGACGTTCTCATCTAGACATTATTTGGAGTCATCCTACCAAGTTACAATGAAATCCCCTCATAAATGTGACCTGTAGACTGTGCTACAGGTTTTCGGGCTTCGGGCACCTTTAGCCATCACAGTTGCCCAATCATGTCCAAAAGGGGACGTTCTCATCTAGACATATGAAGTTAACCTACCAAGTTACAATGAAATCCCTTCATAAATATGACCTGTAGACTGTGCTAAAGGTTTTCGGGCTTCGGGCTCGGGCAGCCAACATGGTTGAATGATCGCAACCAAAGGGGACAATCTCATCTGGGCATCATCTGGAGTGATCCTGCGAACTTACAATGAAATCCCTTCATAAATATGACCTGTAGACTGTGCTCAAGGTTTTTGGGCTTCGAGCACCAGTAGCCATAACAGTTGACCAATCACGACCAAAAGCGGATGTCATCATCTAGGCATTATATGGAGTCAACCTAACAGGTTACAATGAAATCCTTCTATAAATATAACCTTTTGCCTATGCTAAAGGTTTTTGGGCTCGGGCACCCATCAAGACTGAATGATCACAACCAAAATGGAACGTTCTCATCTAGACATTATTTGGAGTCATCCTACCAAGTTACAATGAAATCCCTTCATAAATATGACCTGTATGTAGACTGTGCTAATTTTTTCGGGCTTCGGGCACCTTTAGCCGTCAAAGTTGCCCAATCATGTCCAAAAGGGGACGTTCTCATCTAGACATTATATGAAGTCAACCTACCAAGTTACAATGAAATCCCTTCATAAATATGACCTGTAGACTGGGCTAAAGGTTTTTTGGGCTTTGGGCTCGGGCAGTCATCACGGCTGAATGATCGCAACCATATGGGACAATCTCATCTGGGCATAATCTGGAGTGATCCTACCAAGTTACAATGAAATCCCTTCATAAATATGACCTCTAGACTGTGCTAAAGGTTTTCGGGCTTCAGGCCCCTGTAGCGGTCACAGTTGCCCAATCACGTCCAAAAGGGGACTTTCTCATCTAGACATTGTGTGAAGTCAACCCACCAAGTTACAATGAAATTCCTCAATAAATATGACCTGTAGACTGTGCTAAAGGTTTTCGGGTTTTTGGCTCGGGCAGTCGTCACGGTTGGCAGATCATGCCCAAATGGGGAAATTCTCATCTAGACATCATAAGGAGTCATCCTACCAAGTTACAATGAAATCCCTCCACATTAAACATGTCCTGCAGACTGTGCTAAAAGTTTTTGGGTTTCGGGCTTGGGCTGCCATAACGGTTGATAGATCATGCCCAAAAGGGGACGTTCTCATCTAGGCATTATACAGAGGCATCCTACCAAGTTACAATGAAATCCCTTCATAAATACGACCTGTAGACTGTGCTAATGGTTTTCGGGTTTTGGGCTCGGGCAGCCATACCAGTTGCCCGATCGCGACCAAAAGGGGACGTTCTCATCTAGACATGACCCCAAACCTGCATATGAAATTTCGTGACGATCAGACAAGAACTGCGGGGTGTAGCCCGTGCTAAAGGAAAATGTGAACAGATGTCACAGACTCACAGACCAACAGACTTCCACACGCGTGATGGCAATAGCTTATCTTGACTATGTCAAGTTAAGCTAAAAACAGTATGACACATGTGGGTGAATGGGTTAATAGATATGGCACGGGTGACAGCATGGAAGTTAAAAATGAGAGGCCTGCGGCGGCCTCTCATTTTATCCTTCCGTGCTGGCTCTCATGCCATATTGATTAACCCATTCATGCATTTGTGTTTTTCTGTGTATTTACCTAAAATATCGGCCACATCTACTAACATAAATTACAAACTGAGCAGTTGAGAAAAAATTGTTCCAATGAGAAGTCACATGATATTGTTTTGTTTAAATTTATGGAAAAATCTGAAAACAAATAATTAAACTCACAATATTAATATCATGTAAGTCAGGTAAATGGTTAAACAGTATTCACAAAATATTACCGTACAGCCAACTCAACTGATTACTTCTTTCAATTGAATAAACTTATTAATTGAATAAAACTTACAAACAATAAATCATTTAACATACTTCATTACAAATTCAACTTGTTAATTCCATACAGGTTGCAGAATAAAGTCTGGGCTATTGAATTAATATGACAAAAATATACATCTATAATATTTACTGAATTCTGCGGTCTCTTGAAGAATTACACAGCCAACAAATGAATTTTCCATGTTTGTCTGGGTTTTTTTTAGAGTTCAATAACACACTCAACAACCAGGGAAACGTTGTAACGGATTCACCATGTTTAATGACCCATTCGGTCTTGGTACATCCAATTTGAGCAATTAATCTTTTATATCATGTTTGTCTTGACAGAGTACCATGAGCTCCGTCAAGCAAGATACTAATAGAAGAAATGCCTAGTTTTTTACCAGAACACATGAAAATGGTCAAATTCCTATTTAATGGATACTTCTGTAAACTGAATATTTTTTTCTGGCCAAGTGACTTTTCAACTGACAGAGTTATACTGTCAGTAAACAGACAGCAGATGAAAAGTGATTTCAAGACTTTCACTCTGATAAACAAGGTGCAACACCACTGGTATGCCCACCAAGAAGTTATTTACTAAAACGGGGACAAAGTTGTTGAGGGTTGGTGGTCCATCAACATAAAAAGATACATACACTAGTCCAAAGCTTTTATGGACGGATGCTTGGATGGATGAACGGATGAACAGAAATCATTTCTATATTCCCCTCAACCTTTGTTTTGGCGGGGGATAACAGTGAAGTGAATTCAAGGACACCGAATCACTGATGGAACTTTTCAAGGTTTAATTCATGGATTACCAAAGATGTTTTGTGACATGCGCTCCACAAGCTCTGCCAAACAATATGTAAAGGGTTAAATTTATTTTTGCAGTATAGAATGTTCTCTTGTTTGTACTTTTTAAAAACTTCTTCAACTTGAGTACCAGGGGTCCTTTTGATTCACTCCAGATATCATACAATACAGTTTTGTGACGGAACAGTTATAAACACAATCAATCTGGGCAGAACATGTGCCATCACAATGAATTCTGTCAAGGTGGTTTCAATAGCACAGTGACATTATTTCTCATGTCTCCCAACCACTGAAAATTTGTTCCAGTATAAGGCCATTAAAAAAATGAAAGTGTCAATGACACTGTAGCTCAACTTGTTTAAGACATGTACATGTATAGTATGTGACACAGAAATGACAAACATCTAGGTAATGACCTGATAACAAAGGAACATGTAAATTATTGTAATGGTCTGTACATAAATGCTGACCATAGCCTGTAACAAATATATAGGTCAAGTATTTTAAAGGTGGGGTGACAGTTAGATGCTAAACGAGAAAAGAAATCTATGAGTCCCAGAGTGGGTCTGACTGAACCCAAAAATATTTGTTTTCACAGCACAGTGATTTATTTATTTATTGGTGTTTAATGTCACATACTTATGCACAATGGCCAATCATGACCGTGACAGTTTTACGGGTGGAGGAAGCCAAAGTGCCTTGAGAGAACCACCGAGCAACAACGAGCAGCTGCCAGCTCCCAACATTGTGACTCCACAATGTAGCACAGGCAGGATTAACTTGGTTGAAGACATGCGCAACATCGACGTGCAGTATGCCTTAGTACACGGCATCATCATGCCCCCATGTGGACAACTGGGGTTAAGTGCCTTGCCCAAGGACACAACGTGGAAGTCCGAATCGATCGCTCAGACATTCACCCATCCGAGGACTAACTGGGCTCGACATTGCTCAACTTTGGTGATCTGACAAGAACCGGTTACCGCAACGCCACCACGCCCCCTCATAGCACAGTGATAACAAAGGCACCCCAAAACATTCGTTCCTGTCCCAAGGTGATAACAAAGATACCCAAGACGTTTCATGAAGATAGGTTCATAAATACAGACTCTAGCTCGAGCCGTATTGACATGTGCACTTACTGTGTATAAGTACCACTGAACAAATCAATGTTCATCTAATTTGCATAATGGCTGCATGAGAAAAAACCTGTATTATATCTGATGTATTCCATGTTACTAAACATTCCTACAAAAATTTATTCAAATCAGAACTTTCATACAGAAGTTCTGTACAAAAAACTGATTGCACTAATTTAAGTACAAAATGGCTGCTGGCGGGCATTTTGAATTTTCATAAATACAGCCTCTAGCCTGAGCTGTATAGAAGTTGTGTACAAAAAACTGATTGGACCTATTTTCGGTACAAAATGGCCACGGGCAGCCATCTTGAATTTTGGACCGCACCCAGAAACACTCGTTCTCGTCCCAAGGTGATAACAAAGGTACCCAAAAATTAAGTAAGTCAAGTTCAGAATGAAAGTGTAAATGTCACTTTAGCTCAACTTGTGTAAGACATATACATGTATATTATGTGACACAGCAATGACACATATCTAGGTAATGACCTGATAACAAAGCTACATGTAAAGTATTGTAAAGGTCTGTACATAAATACTGACCGTAGCCTGTAACAAATGTATAGGTAAAGTATTGTAAAGGTGGGTGACAGTTAGATGCCTCTAGCCAGAGCTGTATTGAAATGTGCACTTACTGTGTATAAGCAGAATTGAATAAATCAAAGTTTGTCCACTTGGCTGCTGGCGGCCATCTTGACACTTTGGACCACACCCAAAAACACTTGTTCTCGTCCCAAGGTGATAACAAAGGTACCCAAGAAGTTTTGTGAAGATCGGTTCATAAATACGGCCTCTAGAACGAGTCGTACTGACACATGCACTTACAATTATAAGTAGCACTGAATAAATCAAAGTTCATCTAATTTGCAGAATTTCTGCACGAGAAAAGAACCTGTATCATATGTGATGTATTCCATGTTACTAAACATTCAGACAAAAATTTATTTGAATCAGAACTTTTATACAGAAGTTCTTTACAAAAAACTGATTGCAATAACTAAGTTACAAAATGGCTGCTGGTGGCCATCTTGAATTTCAGATCGCACACAAAAACACTCGTTCTCGTCCCACGGTGATAACAAAGGTACTCAAGAAGTTTTGTAAAGATCGGTTCATAAATACGGCCTCTAGCTCGAGCTGTATTGAATTGTTGACGGACAGACGGACGACAGGCCATGGCATAACCTCAAATTTGACTTACGTCAAAGTTGAGCTAAAACTGTGTACCCATGCAAGTGCTCAAAATGTCGATCTGAAAATATGACCGGGGAAATTTTCTTTGACCAGGCAGAATTTTTTTTTTTTTTTTTTACTCTGTATTAAAAAGGTTTGACACGGAGGAAATTCAGTGATGCGGGCGGTTCCTGAGAACATAAGAGTTTTTTTTTAATGGCCTAATTATTGAGCATTTACAGGACAAAAGTAAAGTTTGAGTTTAACTTGTCAGAATCTATTCAAGATTGCCTTTATCAAGCATTCACAAAAAGAGTTAAGTACTCAGATTAACAATAAAAAAAATGTCTTTTTACCCAATGAAACTTCATATGCGGTCAATAATACACAGAAAAAACAAATGAAAGTGTCAATGACACTGTAGCTTATCTTGACCGTATGGTATATTTTGGGGATTAATGTCATAATTACTCAAATTTTCTGTTACATTCAAGTAAACTGTGCCATAATTATTGACTTTTTGTTGTCTATCAGAAACTACAGATTTTTTGGCTTCAAAATGTTTTGGATATTTTCAGTGATTTTATGCCCCCCAAAAATCCACTCCCTGCCATTCGCGTTGATAGTATTATGAATATGGAATGGATGTTGAGAAATTTTGTGAGAATTGCAAACTTTTTGACAGTTTCAGCTTTTTTTCTGTTCAGTTGCTATTTTGTCTGCCATTTTAGATTTTGATATCTGAATTTTGCACAAATGACAATTATTTCTATATATTTCTTCCTTATGTATAATTTTGGACAACACTAAAATGAGTAGGTGTTTATCCAGGGAAAGGCAGTCATCTTGGACACCATTTTGTTTTTGGAAACCTAATTCTTATTATTTGAAAGAAGTCCACAGAGCTATGGCTGCTCTGAAATGAATACCCCATGTCTTGAATTCCTGAAACCCTGTATATTCCTGACATTTAGTGGCTTTGATGAATATTGCCCCTCAGTTTTCCAAAGTTGCCCCTTTCTGTGAAAAAAATAAAGTAAAACAAGAGGCCCCGGGGGGCCTTAGGCACTCACCGAATGTTCCATACTGTTAAGACACAAATTTTATCAAAAGCTATTCTTAAGGTTCTACAGAGTAAATCTATACTCTCTGTGGAGCTAAAACATCAACAGGACTGAATGGGACAATGCTGCTGATCAAATATCAAAAGATTCTGCATGATGGTTCTGAAGAAGATTTTTAAAGAATTTTCCTTGAATTGCACAAAGGAAACATTCACGCCCCCATAGTGAGCCCCAATATTGATCAAAAGACTCAATTTGAACAAACATGATCCAACCCATACCAAGATGCTGCATACCAAATATCTAAAGATTCTGCCCACTGGTTCTGGTGAAGAAGATTGTTAAAGATTTTTTCTTACATTGCACTAAGTAAAAATTCAGACCCCCATAGTGATCCCCAAAACTGAACGGGGGATTCAATTTGAACTTGAATCAGACCCATACCAAGATGCTGTATACCAAATATCAAAAGATTCTGCCCATCTGTTCCGGAAAAGAAGATTTTTAAAGAAATTTTCTTAAATTGCACTAAGTAAAAATTCACACCCCTTTAGTGAGCCCCAATACTGATCAAGGGACTCAATTTGAACAAACTTGAATCAGACCCATACCAAGATGCTGCATACCAAATATCAAAAGATTCTGCCCATTGGTTCTGGAGAAGAAGATTTTTAAAGAATTTTTCTATAATTCATATGGTGCTATCAGAGTTATGCCCCATACAGAGCCCCCAAGAGACGTGGCCATTTCATTTGAACAAACATGAATTGCCATATAGTAATGAGCATCCACATGAAGTTTCTTGAAAATCGGACCAGTGGTTGCAGAGGAGAAGTCATTTGTGGTTGCAGAGGAGAAGTCACGACGACAGACGACGACATACGGCAAGTGGTAAGTTGAGCTCCCTTCGGTGAGCTAAAATTTCCTCATATTGACTAAGTTATAATTCGGGCTCCCACAGGGAGCCCAAATATGGACCCATGAACTTGGCTTTAACAAACTTGAATCTCACTCCCCTAAGGATGCTATTAACCACATATTAAAACATTCCGACTGCTGGATCTGAAGAAGATTTTTAAAGAAAATTTTTCATTTCGAACTAAATAACAATTCAAGCTCCCACACTGAGCCCAAATATGGACCCAGGGACATGGCTTGAACAAACTTGAATCTCGCCCCCTAAAGATGCTGCAAACCAAATATCAAAACTTTGGTATGGACTTCTTTCAAATAATAAGAATTAGGTTTCCAAAAACAAAATGGTGTCCAAGATGACTGCCTTTCCCTGGATAAACACCTACTCATTTTAGTGTTGTCCAAAATTATACGTAAGGAAGAAATATGGACCTAGGGACATGGCTTGAACAAACTTGAAGCTCACCCCTAAGGATGCTGCATGTCAAATATCAAAACATTCTGCCTGCTGAATCTGAAGATTTTTAAAGAAAAATTCCTCATATTGACTAAGTTATAATTCAGGCTCCCACAGGGAGCCCAAATATGGACCCAGGGACTTGGCTTTAACAAACTTGAATCTCAACCCCTCCTCCTATATTGAGCCCAAATATGAATCCAGGGGGCTTATTTGAAAAAACTTGAATCAGATCCGCCCCACAATGTTGCATACCAAATATCAAAAGATTCTGCCTGCTGGATCTGAAGAAGAAGATGTTTGAAGAAATTTGCCTGAAATGCACTAAGTTCAAATTCAAGCTTCTGTACTGAGCCCAAATGTGAATCCAGGGAGCCGATTTGAACAAACTTGAATCAGATCCACCCCACAATGTCGCATACCAAATATCAAAAGATTCTGCCTGCTGGATCTGGAGAAAAAGATTTTTAAAGAAATTTGCCTGAAATGCACTAAGTTCGAATTGGGCTTCTATAGTAAGCCCAAATATGAATCCAGGAGGCCGATTTGAACAAACTTGAATCAGATCCACCCCATAATGCTGTATACCAAATATCAAACGATTCTGCCCACTAGTGCGGGAGAAGAAGATTTTTTAGTCATTTCTCTAATATACATAGGAGGGTGCTATCGAAGTTATGCCCCCTATGGGGCCCCAAGTGGGCATGTCCATTTCATTTGAACAAACTTGAATTGACATATGGTAATGAACGTCCATACCACACGTTTCAAGCAAATCAACCTAGCGGTATCAGAGGAGAAGTCGTTTAAAAAATGTTCACGACGCTGGACGACAGATGGCAAGTGATAAGTTTAGCTCCCTTCGGTGAGTTAAAAACCTCCCGCCCACATGCAGTTTTACAAATAAAGTGTCAATGACACTGTAGCTCAACTTGAATATGACAGGAATTAGTACTTGGTGTGACCACAAGTCAACAATAATAAATATGACAGAAATTAGTATTTGCTGTGACCAAGTCAACAGTAACAGAATTATAAAGTCACTGCCATCTTGAATTTTGGACTGCAACCAAAAACACTCGTTCTCGACCCACAGTGACAACAAAGGTACCTAAGAAGTTTCAGGAAGATCGGTTCATAAATATGACCTCTAGCACGAGCCATATTGACATGTGCACTAATTGTATATAAGTAGCACCTAATAAATCAAAGTTCCTCTAAATTGCATAATATATGCACGAGACAAAAAAATGTAATATATGTGACGTATTCCATGTTACAAAACGTTCGTACAAAAATTTATCCATATCAGATCTTTCATATACAAGTTCTGTACAAAAAAACTGATTGCACCTAATTTCAGTACAAAATGGTCACCAGTGGCCATCTTGAATTTTGAACTAGATGCCAAAACACACGTTCTCGTCCCACGGTGATAACAAATGTACCCAAGGAGTTTTGTGAAGATCGGTTCATAAATACGGCTTCTAGCCCAAGCCGTATTGGCATTTCCACTTACAGTCCTGCAAGTAATACTGAATATATCAAAGTAAGTCGAATTTGCATAATTTATGCATGAGAAAAAAACCTGTATTATATGTGATGCATCCCATGGAACTAAACATTCATACAAAAAATTATTCAAACCAGAGCTTTCATATGGAAGTTCTGTGCAAAATTCTGAATGCACCCAATTTCGGTACAAAATGACCGCCAGTGTACATCTTGAATTTTGGACCGGACCCCAAAACACTCGTTCTCGTCCCACGGTGATAACAAAGATATCCAAGAAGTTTTGTAAGATTGGTTCATAAATACAGCCTCTAGCCTGAGTTGTATTGGCATTTGCAGTTACAGTGCTGAAAGTAACACTAAATAGATCAAAGTTAGTCTAATTGGCATAATTTATGCTCTAGAAAAAAACCTGTATATGTGATGTATCCCATGGTACTAAACCTTCACACAAAAAAGTGTTCAAATCAGCGCTTTCATATGGAAGTTCTGCGCAAAAATCCTGATTGCACCTAATTTAGTACAAAATGGCTGCCAGTGGCCATCTTGAATTTCAGACTGGACCCCAAAACACTTGTTCTCATCCCACGGTGATAACAAAGGTACCCAAGAAGTTTTGTAAAGATCGGTTCATAAATACAGCCTCTAGCCCGAGCAGTGTTGACAGCGCGACAGACCATGACAATACCTCAAATTTGGCTTCGCCAAAGTTGAGCTAAACGTGGCCTGAGAAACAGAAAATCTACTTTGTGGGGTCTTATGTTTTTAATTTGTCATTCAAAGTAAATCGTGTGTTATCTTTTAGCATAAGCTTTTTCCAACTCATTCAAAAATATTGGCACACGATGTGTGTTTTCCAAGTCTCAGAAGTGCACAACAGTAATCACATGAGGGCACACTTATTTTTGGACAGAAAAGGGATATTTATTTCCAGGTAAGCAGTCCTTGAACTTAGCAAGTGTGACATTGCAATATCATTTTAGTTAATTCATAGCACAACTCAGCACAGTGCTTACTGTGCTGTGATGGCAGGCAACGACCAGCTCACCTAAGGCCTTGAAAGTTAAAAAATTTATAGTAATTTATATATTTTTTATACTTACCAATGACCCAGACATAGCTGGTGCTAACTCTTAAAAATATAGGGCCAAACACAAATTTTGCCCCCCAATCCCCAAAATTTGCATCTAAAACCAAAGAAAACATGTCCTGAATGGCCCTCCACACTTCACCTCTACTGCGCATGCGCAGTGTCAAGGACGTCCCGAAATTGGCACCATTAATCATTCTTGTAACCAGTGCCTGGTAAGCGCTATGTACTCAGCGGGGAGGTATGAGTTCCCAACTCCTGGGAGGGCCATCCCCGTCTGGGTCATTGGTAAGTATAAAAAATATATAAATTACTATAAATTTTTTAACATTTTTATACTTTACCAATGACCCAGACTTAGCTGAATAGTAAAAAGGCTGGAGGGCCTAGGACATAGAGCAAGTTGAAATACGCTCAATTATATAAAATAGAGTCATCCCCTCTAGGGGAAAAGGAGTATTAGGCCTTACATGTATCTTTCTTATTTATGATAAATTAGAAAGACACAACACCTTCCAAAATTGAGCATCATAACATCCATGTACTCTATTAATATCCAGCATAATCCTTATACTAATAATTTTTAAAGTAAGCCAATAAATAAAGTTAGTCTAGAGAATAGAGACTCTTTATACTCCTTAAAAGTGTCTGAGGATTGTATAATAACGCCCGTTTGACACGTGATATATTCAAAAGCTATACTTTAAAAACTATGACCTGAATGAATTTTTAAAACAAACTTCTCACTTAAAAGCCATCCCAGTAACAGCTCAGAATTACTAACTCCGGAGGAGGTATCCCCTTGTTTTCATAATAAAACAGGTGACCCAAGGGAACACCATCCCCCCCCCCCCCCCCTTCTCCTTGCCCTGGGTCAAATAGCCCAGAGCAAAGAGGGCAGCAGGACGGAGTCACTGCCGGAACAGAAAGCCTACCTAGCTATAGTAGCAACTGTTAAGTGAATGACATTCTGAGCAGTAGATAATAGACCTAACAATGGAGGCCTCCAGAAATGGACTCAATATTTCTGAGATAAAAATTTATGAATGTGGATGGCTGAGCGCAATGAGCAGCCTTCAAAAATCTATAATAGCGACACTATTAGTGTAAGCCCAAGATGTAGAAAGAGCTCTTACTTCATGAGCCGAAATCTCAAGCACAAACTCCTGAGTCAATGATATACCATAAGCAGTACCGATAGTTAATTGAATCCATTAGCAATAGAATGGAGCGTAATGTCCTTCTATTAGGCATCAAAGACAGAAGAAGCTTACGTCCGTACTAATAAACTGATATCTGTTTATAAATACGTAAACTCTAACAGGACAGAGTAAAGGCCTATGCCCGTACGAAGACGGAAGGACATTAATAACAATAGGTTCCGGATATTATTAGGAGCCTGACGCTTAACCAAAAATCCAACCTAAGTAGTAAAGGAAGTAGTGTTTCCGTCACTACAAAAGTGAGAATCGTCCACCGATAGTGCATGAAGCTCACTGACTCCTCAGTAAAAGAGAAGACTAACAGAATTACTGTCTTAAAAGGTCAGAATTTGAAAACTACTGTTTCCAGAGGCTCAAATGATTACTTAGCTAAATAAAAACCGAAGCTAAATTCCATATAGGAATTTAATCTAATGATTCTAGGTCTATTTATCGAAAAGTTTCTAACTAACTCAGATAAAGAGACATAAGACTCAATTGTAAACTATCATAGAGTGCATAGGTATGAGATAACATAGACCTATAACCTTAATAGTAACAGGCTGCAGTAGATCTTGTCAAACAAGTATACTAGAAAGTTGCAATGTCTAGTGTGGAGGGATCAAAAATATCAACATAATGATCCCTACACCAATGACGGAAGAGCCTCCACTTTAGCCGCATAGTATAGCGAAGAAGAGGTTCTCCTACAGTAAGAAATCGCATCCAAAGCTCGCCCTGTACAATGCTTGCCATGCAAGAAGACCACACAACGGAATACGTGAAGGTTGAGACCTTGCAGGTTGTGATGAAGTTGACACGATTTTCCCAGCGAAAGAAGATCCTCTCATAGAGGAAGTTTTCGCGGTAAGTCCCACAGTAGACACCTGAGTAAATTTACCCACGGTCTCTGTGAAGACAGAGATGCTATCAACAGAATTGTATTATGGATGTATATCTTAGCAATACTTGCTGAATCAACAGTGCTGGAGGATACGCATATCCTATCATTCCGTCCTATTAGATCAATAGAGCGTTAACAACATAAGCTCAGGGATCCGGACATGCAAACACATACGTCTGCAAATGAATAGTGAGTTGTGTCGCAAATAAATTATCATTGGGCGTTTCCATTGATAGCAAATCTGATTGAATACTTGTTTGTTGAGAGTCCATTCTGACGGCAATAAGCGACCCTTACGTGAAAGGGAGTCTGCTAATACAATCAGACGACCCGGAATATGACGGACCGAAGCAGAACTTGGTGTACTATAACAAACAGAAGGATTTTTTCCGTTAACTTGAATAACGGAATCGAATGAGTGCCTCCCTGGTTCCGGAGATACACAACTACTGTCGTATTATCGGACAGGATTTGGACATGCGTTTCTGAATAATGTTCATCCAATGACATAGTGCAAGCCTAAAGAACATTATTCCCTGGAAGATAAGTGCTTGCCTAGAAACTGCGGAACCCAAAGACCCTGGCACTTCGAATCCGTTGGGATCAATATTGTACCCCAACCTGTTTGACTGGCATCTGTCATAATCATAAAACTCGGATCCGGCAACTCCAGTGGCACTCTCTGAGTCAACCACCGAATGTTGCCCCAGTCTGAATCTCTTGCTACACTTGATAGACAAGAGAACGTGTATATCGAGCAATTCATAGATTGCTGAAGAGTTGCCGTCGAAGAGAAGCTTCTCCGAGACCAAAGCGACTCTGAGAGAGTTCTTCACATTACTATCCACGCGCGTGGATGTAGCTAGGGCTGCGTCACGTCTAACCAACTCCAGGTTGCCACTGAAGGGCGGAGTTATCCGTGGAAAAACTACTGCCCTTGAAAGAAATCACATTGAGGATCATATCCTGGAATTCTTTCTCTTGAAGACGTAATGATAACGCCTCAGTAAGGTGGTCTACGTATGATAAAGCGTCTAAGTTAAGTCTATTAGACATCATTGTCGTTTCCAACATCGTGGTTGGAATTGACATAGACGGCGAAAAAGATAATTCCCAGTCTTCAACCCCACCGTCTAGACGCAAATGAACTCTCGGTATGCCCTGTTCTGCAAAATAAATTATTTCCTAGAATTGATAAAAGGCAGAAGAGCATTGCGGACAAGAAACTAGACTATCATGCTTGGTAGCAAGCTTATATATAGCGTCGTTAAATAATTCGAATGTTCTAATGACATTATTGGACTGTGTCGGTAAGTCAGGGACAATGTCCCTGAACCGATCCAAAACTCCGTGTCCAATGACGCTATTAGTCTCTTATCCAGCATCGCAGCAATGTAGTCCGACGGAACAACCTCTGGAAGATAATGCCGGAAGAAATGTATGGCAGCTTCCGTTGTTCCGAAAGGGAAAGCTCGAAATCGTCCGAATCCCTTTCGCCATCCTGTCGGACCCTATAAAGTGTTCGGTCGTCCGAACCTGATGCAACAGCGGAGCGCACCGACCCAGCGCTGTCGGATAATTCCTGATCTGACCAAGAATCTGTCGATTGCTGGGATGCTGCGATAAACTGTGCTAACTTGGATAGCACGTCCGTCACTGAGGCCTGTGGAGAAGCGGTCTTACGATGCATTGCCGCTGGAAGCTCCTTGTTCGTTACCCCGTGCATACTTCTATTATGCGAACGAACGGAGTGTATAGGCCTCGTGTCCCTTGGCTACCGGATGGCGTGACCTGTTCGCCGTGGAATCACTGAATGACGAAGCTGGCCGGATACTCGAGGTCACGTAGCCAATGTGCGGTCGTGTGCGCTGCTGTGAGGATGAGGAAGCATTATCGACAGTCTCTCGGACTGTCAATATAACGGAGCGTCCCAAGCGGCGGACATATGCTCTGAATGCGAAATATCTGTACCACAACATCCGGTCCCATATGTTGTTGTACAAGAGAGGGACCTCTCTCGCTCGCAGCCCGGACGGACCTGGACGAGCTAGGAACCGGACTAACAGGCTTCCTCCGATCCGTCCTCTAATCCGTCGTCACTGGGTGTGTACTAAAGTTTATTATAGTGCTCGCATCACCCAAATCTCCTTCCTAGACCGCAACGGACGAACCCGGCTGCCAAACCATTCGATGAATGGACGCTACACTGGGTGAGCTAGTGAATGTCAACTCCGTCGATCCTACTAGGGACCTCTTAGGCGATTGACATATTCCATGAGCACTTATTGCCGCTAGCTCTTCATTAACTATGACGACAGAGGCACATTTTTGAAAGACATCTCCGTAACTTTGCGAACAAGAAACCAGACATGCTTGTTAATAGCAAGCAAATAATAATATATATAGCGTCGTTCAATAATTCGAAAGTTGTGTGACATTATTGGACTATGTCGGAACTGAGGGACGATGTCCCTGAACCGAACCAAAAATTTCTGTGTCCACCGACGCTATCAGTTTCTTATCCGGCATCGCAGCATTCTGGTCCGACGAAAGAACCTCTAGAAGATAAAGTCAGATGACATACACAACAGCTTATGTTGTTCCGAAAGGGAAAGCTCGAAATCCTCTGAATCCCTTTCGGCATCCCGTCGGACTGGATGAAATTTTCGGACGTCCGTACCTGCTTCCGCAGAGCGTCCCGACCCAGCGTCGTCGGATAATACATGATGCGACAGATTCTGTCGTTGCTGGGATGCTGCGATATACTGTGCTATTTGGGATAGCACGCCCGTCACCAAGGCCTGTGCAGTAGCGGTCTTATGATGCATTGCCGCCGGAAGCTCCGTGTACGTTGACTCCCGCACACTTTCTTATGCGAACGTCCGGAGTCTGCAGGCCTCGTGTCCCTGGCTACTGAATGGTGTGACCTGGTCACCGATGATTCTCTGATTGGCGAAGCTGACTGGATATCCGAGGTCACGTAGCCAAGAGCGGTCGTGTGCGCTACCATGAGAATGAGGAAGCCTTATTGACAGTCTCTCCGGACTGACTATATATCGGAGCGTCCCGAGCGGCGGACGTATGCTCAGAATGCGAAACATTTTGTACCACAACATCTGGGGCCAGATGTTGCTGTACGAGAGAGGGGCCTCTCTCGCTCGCAGTCCGGATGGACCTGGACGAGCTAGGAACCGGACTAAAAGGCTTCCTCCGTTCTCCCTCTAATCCGCCGTCACTGGGTGTGCATTTGGTTGATTTATAGTGCTCACATCACCCCAAAACTCCTTCTAGACTGCAACGGACGAACCCGGCTACCGAACCATTCGATGAATGGACGCTACACCGGGCGAGCTAGCGGACGTCAAAGGCCGTCGAACCTACTAGGGTGCTCTTAGGCAACTGACATATTTACATGAGCACTTTTCCGCTAGCTCTTCATTAATTGTGACGACGGAGGCACACTTTTAGAAGACATCACGGATACATCACCCTATTCTTGATCGTCTGAAATAGAGATTGATAAAGTAGAGTGACCCTGCGGGGAAAGGACCGGAATGGCCAATTCTCCACTAACATACCGTGACATGCGCTTCCCATGTTGTCATCGAAATTAACACATACAGAACAGGAGTTAGTGCGAGTACACTGACTACATATACAATGATTATGAAAGTCAGAGGAAGATTTCCTCTTATTACAATTGAACAATATCCTTTCATTGTGAAAAGAAAACAAAGTCCTAGTACTCGCACCAACCCCTGACAATCAAAATACATAATAATATGATCCATTAACACAGAAAAAATAATTGCAATCAAAAAATTTTGAAAAAATATTTTTTCAGAACAGCCCAAGTTTCTGTAAAGTAACGTTGAGCCCCAATGGATCCCAAGCCTAAGTGTGGACAAAAATTCTAAAAATATTTTAAACAATTTATGCAACACTTACGAACAATAATAATGTATCTAGTTATGATTAAATTAACATCCAGATATTATTTTCAAGAAATCCCGCCTCACACAGAGGGCTGTTGTAAATGTAAACAAGTGTAAAAACACTAGAACAAGACTCCAGGCACCCTGGCCCGAAATCAGTTACCAATAATACACTATCTGATGCAAAACAGAGACTTCCAGGGAAGAAACTGCAGAACATCAGATGGTAGATGCAGAACACTATGCCTAACCACCCATAGGTGAAGACGTAAGCATGGGGAAGAGAACAGAATTCATTCTGTTATCCAGCTAAAACTCCCAGAAATTTTAGTAATAAAATTACAGAAAATATGCCAAAAGCATGGGAGAATAGCAAGAGGGGACTTAAAGGAAAGGGAGAGAGGAAAACACTGAACAAGCAGTGTAATTTGATAACAAGAATGACCACAACAGGATGTTGCCTCGAAAATAGGTAACTTAACATAATTTCATTAAAAAATTTTAAGTTACAGCCCTGATAATTTTCTGTCACTCATTTTTCCTCTCCTCCTTCTATATCCTCCTTAGAATCACCATTTCTCTAATATTTATGTGTCTGGCATCATTTAAACTGAGATTTACAAGCACAAAGATCAGTCAGAAGTTAACTGATGATGGGCCAAACAAAGATTGATTAATGGCGCCAATTTCGGGACGTCCTTGACACTGCGCATGCGCAGTAGAGGTGAAGTGTGGAGGGCCATTCAGGACATGTTTTCTTTGGTTTTAGATGAAAATTTTGGGGATTGGGGGGCAAAATTTGTGTTTGGCCCTATATTTTTAAGAGTTAGCACCAGCTAAGTCTGGGTCATTGGTACAGTATAAAAATATATATTTTCCATGGGGTTTTGAGGGTTTTAGGAACTCATTGTTATCCTAAAGAAGTCTTTCTTCAGTAAACAGGAACCATCAAGCAAATAACATTTTGCTGTGTAAAATCTGTTGCGAACATTCATGGCAACAAAAAGTAGACTTATAAGGTCAAATAAAAGAAGAGGTTCCATGGGGCCTGAGGCGCGCACCTGACAAAGTTGTTAAAAGAAGGATTTAATCAGCCTCTATAACTAGTTAACATTACAGTGGAATGAAGTCATGTAACTATTCATAACTCTGTTTTCCAAGTAAGATGAATTAGTTATTATTAATCCTACCTACCTACCTACCTACCTACCTACCTACCTACCTACCTACCCTGCCTGCCTGCCTGCCTGCCTGCCTGCCCACCCACCCACCCACCCACCTACCTACCTATCCTATCTATGTGAGATTTTCAAAAAATATTCCTTGTGAGAAGATTTTTAAAGAATATTCCTTATATTGAACCAATTTAAAATTTGGGCTTGAATAGGGAGCCCAAATACTAACTGAGGAACTTGATTTTGAACAAACTTTAATTTGCCCCCCCGTGAGGATGCTGTATCCTAAACATCAAAAGAATCTGACTTGTGGATCTAAAGAAAAATATTTTTAAAAATTATTCCTCATATTGCACAAAGTCAAAATTCAGGCGTCCATAAACAGCCCAATTATTAACCGATGGGCTTCATTTGAACAAACTTGAATCCAACCCCGGTAAGGATTCTGTATACCATATATCAAAGAAAAGATTCTGATTGGTGGTTCTGGAGTTTTTAATTTTATTCCTCATGTTGGACTAAGTAAAAATTTGGGCTCCAATAGACAGCCTAAATATTAACACAGAGGCTTAGTTTGAACAAACTGAGATCTGACCTCCCTAAGGATGCTGTACACCAAATATTAAAATATTCTCAATCTGCCCCTCCTAGAGATGTTGTATGTCAAATATGAAAGCATTCTGCCTATAGGGTCTAAAGAAGAAATTTTTTTTTTTAATTGCTCATATTGCACCAAGTTGATATTCGAGCCCAAATATTTACCCAGGTAACTGACTGGAACAAACCTGAAACTTACCCACCTCGAGATGTTGTATACCAAATATGAAAGGATTATGACTAGTGAATCTGAAGATTTTCAAAGAAATTCCATCATATTGCACTAAGTTAAAATTCAGGCTCCCATAGGGAGCCCAAATGTAAATCCAGGGTTTCAATGTGAGCAAACTTGAATCTGCACCCCCTATAGATGTTGTATACCAAGCATAAAAGAATTCTGAAGAAGATTTTTTAAAGAAATTTCCTCAAATTGCACCAAGTTAAACATTGGGCTCCAATAGGGAACCCAAATACTAACTCAGGGACCCGATTTGAACAAACCTGAATCTGGCCCCCTTAGAGATGTTGTATACCAAATATTCTGTCTGACTGGTGGATCTGAAGAAGAAGATTTTTAAAGAAATTCTCTCATATTTCACTTGGTTAAAATTAGGGCTCCAAAACTTGAATTTGCCACCCCTAGAGATGTTATATACCAAATATCAAAAGATTCTAATTGATGGTTGTGGAGAAGAAGATTTTTTAAATTTTGGAAAACAATTTATGGGTGTTATCAGAGTAATGTCCTTGTGGTGCTCCCTGTGGGCATGGCAACTTTATCTGAACAAAATTGAATTGACATATGATAAGGAACATGCACTTCAAATTTGGTTCAATTCAGTCCTGTGGTTTATGAGAAGTCGATAAGGTAAAGTTCACGCAGGATGGATGACAGACGGACAGTCGGACAATGGATGGACGACAGATAAAAAGTGATCACTTAAGCTCCCCCTGACTTTCAGTCATGTGAGCTAAAAAGTATTCTTCACATTGCACTAAGTTAAAAGTCAGGCTCTTAACTGGGATTCTTCATGTGAACAAACTTGAATCTGACCGCTGTAAACAATGTTGTGCACAAAATATCAAAAGATTCTGACTGGTGGATCTGAAGAAGGAAATTATGGAGATTACTTCCCCTATTGCATCAAGTTAAAATTCATGCTCCCATAGCAAGTTCAAATACTAACCGAGGGACACGATTTAAAAAAAACTTGAATCCAACCCCTGCAAGGATGCTGTATACCATATATCAAAGGATCTGACTGGTGGTTCTAGAGAAGAAAATTTTAGAAAATTATTCCTCATATTGGAGCAAGTTCAAATTTGGGCTTGTATGGGATGCCCAATTATTAAACCTGGGGCTTGATTTTTAAAAAACTTTAATCTTATTCCACTAAGGATGGAGTATAGCATGTATCTACAGATTCTGTTTGAAGATTCGTGAGAAAAAGATTTTTAAAAACTAGACAAGTGATTCTCTAGAATCACAGGCTTTTCTTGGCGTACAAAAACATTAAGCCCTTTGAATGAATTATAAAAAATTTCAGCACCATATCTCTGAACATGTGGGCGTGCATACGGATATTGTCCTGTTTGAAGGGTTAACAAAACATTAAATGAAAAATGCATCCAACACATGCATAAAATCACTTGATTCTAAAGGAGATAGCCCAGCACCTTTGGATGTATGTCATTCCACTATGATCACAGAGTACAGTGATTAACACAATTATGCTAACCCTTCAATGTCAGTTATGAGATCTAGGATTTAAAAAATGACCACATTTGGCTGCCATTTTGGACACACTGTGGTTAAAATTGAAATTTCCTTTGCATTTATGATAATGAAATATTACATTCGTATTATTCAGTCCATTACTGGTGTTCTGCTAATTCACAGTGCCGAGACTGCAGGCCAAAATGTCCGACTTGTAGGCCTATTTTCGATGTTTGGGAAAACTTTGGCAGAAAAAATAATTTTGGTAAACTTTTGTTACCAATTGGTTATGGAAAAGTGCATTCATGGCAAATCTGTCAAAATTCCAGGTCATTAGCCCATTCAGACCAGGAGATATTTTGTTTGGAGGCCATTTTGGACACATTGTGGTTGAAAGTGAAATTTCTTTGCATTTCTTTCAGGCCTATTTTTGAGGTTTTGGAAAATTTTGGCAGAAAAAATAATTTGGGTAAACTTTTGTTACCAGTTGGTTATGGAAAAGTGAATATCAATGAAAATTTGGGAGTTTTTTTCCACGTTTGGCCGCCATTTTGGACACCTTGTGGATGAAATCAAAATTTCTTTTGCATTTAGGATAATGATTATTTCTTTATTTATTGGGGTTAACGACACTTTCAACACAGCCAAGGTCACCTTGTATCAGACAGTTTTAGGGGTGGGGGAAGCCGAAGTACCTAGAAAGAATCACCGAGCTATGGCGAGCAACACTCAGACTCCCCAACATACTAACTCCACACAAGCAAGGTTAGCATTGGTTGAAGACAAGTGCACCACCGACGTGCAGTATGCCTTAGTACACAAATCCACCGTGACACCATGTGGATAATGGGGGTGAAGTGACTTTTCCAAGGACACAACGTGGTTGCTGCAGGTGGGATATGATAATGATACATTACATTCTTACTATTCATTCCATTATTGTTCTGCTAATTTACAGTGCTGAAATTGTAAGCCAAAATGTTAAATTTTCAGGTCAATTTCTTCTGTTTTGGACAATTTTGTCAGAAAAAATAATTTTGGTAAACTTTTGTTTCCAGATGGTAATAGAAAAGTGTATTTGTGACAAATCTGTGAAAATTTCAGGTCAACCGCCCATTTGGACCAGGCGGTACTAGCCCATGAAAAATTGGGCGTTTTTAGGTGGGTTCTGGAAGAAGAAACTTAATGCCCTAAGTGAAAAGCTTATTGTCAAGACAAAGTATAGCCGTCTATGATCTTGTGAAGTTTTAACGAAATCTATAAGAGCGTTCTCGAGAATTCTGCTCTTGTAACGTGTTGAAAGAAAGAAAGATTAAGAAACAAGAGGCTCAAGTGAGCCTAAAAAGCTCACCTGGCTCAAATTGTCAAAAGAGATGAGTGTATCAGTAAGTGATCAGCTGCAAGAGCAATTTTTGGATTTGATATGACACAACCAAAGGCAACTTCTTTGGCCATTCATTTCGGCTGGTCCTGCTGGCCATAGGAAAGCTTCCTAGCAAGCTCTGTGAATGAAATTTTTGTTTTGTTTTCAACTACTGTGGTTCTCTCTAGCACCCACCACCCCCCTCCCTCCACCCCCCCCCCCCCCAAAAAAAAAAATCGAAGTCTCAATGACACTGTAGCTTAACTTGACTGTGAGTTGTGTTTGATGAAAAGAATAATGTTCAATGTTTATGAAAGGATTATATGAAATAAGACAAGAATTGTGATAATAAGGAATATGTTAATTTTTGTTCCTTGTGTGCTATGTTTTCAATAAAAATAATTTGAGGTGCAGACTGTACTAAAGAATTGAGGGGTGGGTTAATGTGGCCCTCACAGTTAATGTATGTCAACCAAAGTTACCAAGTTACAGTGAAATTATTCCAAAACGAGTTATCCATCAAGTTTTTATGAAATCCTTTAAAAAAATATGGCCTTTAGACTGTGCTAAAGGTTTTCGGGCCTGTGTAGCCATCACGGTTGACCGATGACAACCAAAAGGGGTCATCCTCATCTAGACATTATACTGAGTCATCCTACCAAGTTACAATGAAATCCCTTCATAAATACGACCTGTAGTCTGCGCTAAAACAACCAACAACGTTTTTTTTAATCCATTCTACTCGTCAAAAGGGTGCTTCATACCAAATAACAGTTCTCTGCTCTGTGTAGTTTGGGAAATATGTGCATTTGAATTTTTTTCTATTTTTAGCCCCTAGGGTAGCTACGGGGCTATGAAAAAAAAAAAAATCGGGCATCAATCAAGTACTTTGGACCCACTTATACTACATGCCAAATTTGGTTCAAATCGGTTCTTGAAACAGAAATTTTGGGTGGAGCCCAAAATGGGTATGTGCCCACAGAGAGCCCAAAAATATTGATCTACCAACTTCCCTTGAACAAACTTTTATCTTCAAAACCAAAGAGTGTTCCATACCATATATCAAGGCAATCTCTCTGATGGTTCATGAGAAGATTTTTAAAGATTTGTAGGCTTTGGCATCATTGACCAGAGCCCGGAGAAGGCAGCAACTTCATTTGAACAAAATAGAAAGTGTATACTCCAGGGATGGTTTGTGCAATATATGTGTAAATTTGGTTGAATGGCTGTGAAACAGAAGCCAAGTTTGCAAACGTTAATGGACGACAGACGCCAAGTGATGGCAATAGCTCACACTGACTCGCAGTCAGGTGAGCTAAAAAGAAATAATAATTTTTTTTCCCCGTACAATAACAAACATTTTTTTCTTTTAGGAAAAGCCAGACAAGAGGTCCCAGGGGACCTGAGGGCGCTCACCTGACATGGTAGCCTAAATATCAACCCAGGGAATTGATTTCAATAAGTTACATCTGCCCCTCCTAAGAAAAGCTTATACCAAATATCCAAAAATTCTGACCAGTGGATCTGAAAAAAGATTTTTAAAGAACATTCCTCATATTGAACTAAGTAATAATTCGGGCTCCCACAGGGAGCCCAAATATGAACCCAGAGACTTGGCTTCAACAAACTTGAATCTCACCCCCCTAAGGATGCTGCATACCAAATATCAAAACATTCCGACTGCTGGATCTGAAGAACATTTTTAAAGAAAATTCCTCATTTTGAACTAAGTTATAATTCAGGCTCCTCCCACAATGAGCCCAAATATGAACCGCGGGACTTGGCTTGAACAAACTTGAATCTCACCCCCTAAGCATGCAGCATACCAAATATCAAAAGATTCTGATTGGTAGATCTGAAGAAGATTTTTAAAGAATATTCCTCATACTGCTCTAATTTAAACATTTGGGCTCCCACAGAGAGCCCAAATATGGACCCAGGTATTTGATTTCAATAAACATGTGAAACAATCTTCTAAAGATGTTATATGTGAAATTTGAAAGCTTTTGGAGCAGTGGTTTGGGAGAAAAGTAGTCTTAAATGTTTTTCCCATTACCCACAGTGTTAAAAAATGGTGACTCAGCACTTTTTCAAAGTCCCCAAAAAGTACCCCATGTTAAAACTGTTAGCAATTTCTTTTTACCATTCCATTCTGTTGGTCCTAAGGAAGCTTCACCTCAAATAAGAATTCTCAGTGCTGTGTTGTTTTGGAGATATGGGCGTTTTAATTTTTTTCTATTTTTAGCTCCTGCGGTTCCCATGGGGCAAGGGGAAAAGAAATTTGGGCATAAATTAAGTACTTATGGCCCAATAAACCCCCATATCAAATTTGGTTCAAATCTGCCTCTCAGTTTGAAAAATAGAAATTTTGGGCAGGGAGAAAATTCTTGCCCCTCCCATAACGAAAGCAAATATAGCTCCTCGAACCTCTCTTGAACAAATCTGAGTCTACACCTCAAAAGGAAGCTGCTCACCAAATATCAAGTCTCTGCTACTGCTGGTTCATGAGAAGATTTTTTAAGATTTAAGCACACTTTTTGGGCGTGGCCCTACCGAGGGGCGAAGCAACTTGATTTGAACAAAATCAAATTGCGATGTCATAATAAACTATTATCTCAAATATCAATTAAAATGGTTCAGCGGTTTGGGAGAACGCAAACACCGACGACGGACGACAGATGACGGATGATAGGCGACAGACAGTAAATGATCACTATAGCTCTCTTGACTGAAAGTCAGGTGAGCTAAAAACTCCTCATATTGTACAAGGTTAAAATTTGGGTGAAGGTCATGGAACACACTTGAGTCATAGGCAATCAATGTGTGAAGTATGAACAAGACTGTCTATTGAATACAAAGTGCGAACAGACAAACATATGACCGAAGAATGGAGGGATAGATTGGTAACTAAATATTTTTGTGGAGCATAAAAGGGGCAAGCATAAAATAACAATACACTGATACTGAGATTATTTACTTACACACATCATTATAGGAAAATGTACTTTGCTTTTAAATCTGTTTTGATTCTGTTGTAGCCACATTACAGCATCATATGTATGCTTATGTTTGCTTCGCAGAATTTCCAACTTCCTGTTGGCAACATTCTGAATATCTGCCAACTCTCTCTGCAAACCTGAAAAAAACATCCTTCAGTTATTTATTTATGTTTAGATCATTTCTTGTATCTGTAACTGTAACTCTAGCATGACCACAACACAAGTATAAAGTCAATTTCAGATTATAATTCATACCTTTGCTGCCCAATGTACAGGACTTCCACTACAGACATTGGTTTATAGGTCCTATTTTACCTGTAAAATCGAACTTGTGTACCATAGTAAAGAAGAACTGCTACACTTCCCAAGTTTGCAAGGGGAAACTAAACAAGAGGCTCCAAGGGGCATTAATTGCTCTCTTAAAGGATTTAAGGCCACATTCAACACCTACATGTTAATACAGTAGGCCTAATTTAGCTAGGGCAGTGGGGGTGGGGGGAGAAGGGTCTGTTAAGAGAATTGTGTTTTTGTGTAAAATCACTCAAACCCCTTCAAAACTCATTTTAAAGCAAAGAGAAAAAAAAAACACATTGGACCTCTTCGCACCCCTACCCCAACAGGGTGAAAGTTCATTTCTTTGCATAAAATCACTCAAAATCCTACAAAGAGCAAACTTTAATCTTATTACTCATATTTGTATCTAACTCAAATTATCACAATCAGATCTGCCAGAATAGGCATAATTCATTTAAACAAATAATAAATTCTATATTCGGTTGTGTTAAATTTCAAACTCCTCTGGTGCCCAGCAAAAACAGTCAAGCATAACACTCTGGAAAACTTTAATCTAGCTATCATAGTAATGCTATATACCAAATATCAAAGAACTTTGTCTAGTTTATCTGAAGATTTTTAAAAAATATTCCTCAGAAATTGGGGCTCACACAGAGTCCAGGGATTTGATTTGATCAAACTTGAATCTGACAACACTAAGGATGCCAATACTATGTAATAACAAAAGAATCTGACTCATGGATGTGAAGAAAAATTTTTTAAAGAACAGTTATTATATTGCACTAAGTCAAATTTGGGATCCCACAGGGAGCCCAAATATGACCTAAGGGAATTGATTTGAACAAACTTGAATCAGAACCTCCTAAGGTTGCTGAAAATCAAATATCAAAAGATTCTGACTGGTGGATTTAAGATTCTTAAAGGAATTTCCCCACATTGCACAAAGTTAAAATTTAGGTTGCCATACAGAGCCTAAATATTAGCCCAGGGACTTGATTTGAACTGGAATCTGACCACACTAAATATGCAGAAAACCATATATAAAAAAAATCTGACTGGTAGATCTGAAGAAGGTTTTATATGTATGTATTCCTAATCCTTATATTGTACTGAGTTAAAATTCAGGTGGACACTGAGTATCAAAAGATTCTGATTGATATTTGTGGTGAAGATTTTTAAAAATTTAGTTAGTGCGAACAGAATTATGCCCCCATGTAGGGTCCCTGTGGGTATGGCATCTCTATTTGAACAAAGTAGAATTGAAAGATGATAATGAACGTGGATAGCAAACTTGACTCAGTAGTTTAGGATGAGAAGTCTATAATGTATCATTCAAGCCGGATGAACAGCAGACAAAGTGATCACTAAAGCTCCTCTTGACTTTTGCTCAGGTCAGCTAAAACATAATAAAAGGCTTATGCTCTGCAGATGGAGCCACTATTACTTGGTATTTAATTTTTTTCCTGCTGAAGCTGTATATTCCTACCCTGTGCTCCAAAGTAAAGTAGCAGTGGTAAAATTCTGGCTACTGTTAATGAAAGTGTCAATGACACTGCAGCTTAACTTGAATGTGTGTACTGTTTAATGCTGCATGTCGATTTACCCAATAATACCCAATAACACCCAATAATACCCAATACTACCCAATAACACCAAATAATACTCAATAACACCCAATACTATCTGATAACAGGGCCGGAACAAATTTTTCTGTGGACCTGGTCCCTCTCCTTACACACGGACAGAATCCTTTTCACCAAAATGCCTCGGAGAGAGAAACCTCACCCGATCCAAGCCATTTTTTATTTAGAAAGTAAAGTATCGAATACAGTTCTCTAAATCAGTATAATAATAAGTGGTGAAGATTAGGCAGCGGTGGGATAGTAGGGGGTGACCTCTCCTAAAAAGAGTTTGGAAAATGTATTCCTCGGAAATTTCGGGGTAGGGGTGCAGGGCAACTAAGAGGATCTTTCTGCTCGTGATCGGTTGAAAAAGCGTTAAAATTGGGGTAAATTTTGAGAACAATGGAGAGAGAGAGAGAGAGAGAGGAGAGAGAGAGAGAGAGAGCAATTCCACTTGTAAGACCCTTCTGAAAGGTAAGGTTTTTTATGTGTACCCATACTATGCATGGTACACGTAATGCCGGCATCCGGGGTGGCCATCCATTGTTCGTCCATCCTTTGTACGTCCGTGTGTCCATCCGTCCATCCGTCTGTCCATCCGTCCGGCATCCGTATCCATTTCTTTGGCATTCGATAACTTGAAAAATATTGCTTGGATTGTCAAGTTACTTTATATTTGTGTTCAGGTTACTGATGTGCTGAGCTGTATAGTTTTTGGTGTAAATCTGATAATGTGATCCTGAGATATTAACCCTTTATCCTTCAAATTGAAAATTCCTCCAGTCCCTTTGGCATTTGATAACTTGAAAAATATCAATCCGATTGTCATGTAACTTCATATATGTGTTCAGGTTACTGATGTGTAGAGCTGTTATTCCCAATTTTATGGAGAAGCAATTTCTTCAAGGGAGATTTTAAAGAATTAGATTAACCCCAGCGTTACCCAGTTTATAGAATAAAATAAAAAACTTGAAGGTTGTCTAGACGTGAAAATGTGTCAGTTTGCCATTCTAATCCCTGCTGACACAACCACCCCATTTAATAAATAAATAAATAAATAAACAAATAAATAAATAAATAAATAAATAAATAATACCAGCCCAAGTCTGCACATGCCACATTATTGTGCAGCAAGGACACGTCGAATCTCATGAAATACGAACAGCGTTATAAATATTGATTCTTGCTAAGAAGCTGTGGCGAATGAGAGGGGTTGGGGGTGAGGGGGAGGGGGGGGGTGGCTGGAACTGAATTAAAATTGATGAGTTTGTCATCGACATATCAGTATGTGTGAGAAGGATACGGTGAATATAGTAGTTGGTATTGCATACTTTTGGTGTGTATGTTGGGTGGGGGGGTGTACATTGGTACATTGTTGCCATGGCTATACCCTAACCCCCTTTGGATTGGCAGGGGTGCGGCGACGTTGGTGAAACCGATAATCGTCAGATCACCGAAGTTCAGCAATGCTGAGCTCGGTTAGTCTGTGGATAGGTGACCATTCAGTGTTTGATTCGAATTGCCGCGTTGTGTCTTTGGGCTAGGCACTTTACCCCGATTACCCATGTGGGGGCACGATGACGCTGTGTTCTGAGACATACTGCACGTCAAGGTGCACATGTCTTCAACCTATCTAACCCTACCTGTTCTGTGCAGTGCATAGTACCGCTATGCAGTGTGTAGTATTGCCTAGAGTTATGACGTTGAGGAGCTGACAGGTGCTCTTCGATGGCTATCATTCGAAATCATCTCCAAAGTGGCAGACTATACTTGCCTGAAAATCTAAGACTACTGCACCCTCAGGGAGAGGTAGTACCTTTGTGAGAGGACTCAACCTCCCACACTGGTCCTCACCCGAGGGTTCAACCTACACCAATCAACGAAACCATCCACCTGCCACGCCGCAACCAGAGACACCTGCCGAGTACCAAAAAAGGGATTCCATAGCCACGGGTGTTTCCCAAAATGGGATTCCATGGGATATACCTGTGAAATACTGAAATGAGGCTAAGAGTCGTAGTAAATTATACCTCACTGAGGGATTTTTAATGATCCTCATAACCTCAAAATTCAATGAGGCTATGAGGCATTATATATGAGGAGTCATTGAGGGCTTTTACATAGCCCTCATGGCCTCATATGACAAAAAAGGGATTCCATAGCCACGGGTGTTTCCCAAAAATGGAATTCCATGGGATATAGCCATTGGATAAAGAGGTGATGAGAATCGGATACGACTTCGTTGTAATAAGGGGAGATAACTCTGCATACAGATTTTGAGAAATCAAGCAATCTGATTGGTTAGTTATAATTTATATAAATGATCTCGATAAAGGAAACTACACGGAATAGTGTCAGAACTAACTAGAACTATCACTGAAGGTGATTAATACCCCCGCTTTGGGTTTTTAGAGGAATGCACTTCTGATCATGTAGGCGAAGGCCATAAGGAAATGTATACATAAAGATCATTTTTTGTTGTTGAAATTTGTATTTGCATGTGGCCTTCCACAGAACAGCACTGAATACTTAAAGAGCCCACACATATATGGTATACATTTGGAAAAACACATTTACAATGTGCAACATGTATTCAAAATCAGTTCATTAATGTAGGAGGAGTTGCACACACAAGAATCCCATTTGAAAACCCATAATAAATCCAAGTTAAAGGGAGATAACCTGGTTAAAATTGCCGCAGATCAAAAATTTGGGAATATGCACATGTTCACTTAGTTGTGATAATGTTTGAAAGGTTTCGTCAAAATTGATTGATAAATGTAGGAGTTGCACGCACAAGAATTTCATGTAGAAACCCATAATAAATCTAAGTCAAAGGGAGATAACCTAGTTAAAATTGCCACAGCTCAAAAATTTTGGAATATGCGCATGTGTACTTAGTAGTGATGATGTCTGTAAACTTTCATCCAAATTGACTGATAAATGTAGGAGGAGTTGCGCACACAAGAATTTCATGCAGAAACCCATATTAAATCAAAGTTCAAGAGAGATAACCTGGTTAAAATTGTCGCAGATCAAAAAGTTTGGAATATGCACATGTTCACTTAGTAGAGATGATGTTTGAAAGGTTTCATCAAAATCGGTTCATTAATGTAGGAGGAGTTGCGCACACAAGAATTTGTTCAAACGGAAAGACATAATAAATCTAAGTCAAAGGGAGATAACCTGGTTAAAATTGTCGCAGATCAAAAATCTTGGAATATGCGCATGTTCACTTAGTAGTGATGATGTCTGAAAAGTTTTGTCCAAATTGATTGATAAATGTAGGAGGAGTTGCACGCACAAGAATTTCATGTAGAAACCCATAATAAATCTAAGTTAAAGGGAGATAACCTAGTTAAAATTGCCACAGCTCAAAAATTTTGGAATATGCGCATGTTCACTTAGTAGTGATGATGTCTGTAAACTTTCGTCCAAATTGATTGATAAATGTAGGAGGAGTTGCGCACACAAGAATTTCATGCAGAAACCCATATTAAATCAAAGTTCAAGAGAGATAACCTGGTTAAAATTGTCGCAGATCAAAAAGTTTGGAATATGCACATGTTCACTTAGTAGAGATGATGTTTGAAAGGTTTCATCAAAATCGGTTCATTAATGTAGGAGGAGTTGCGCACACAAGAATTTGTTCGAATGGAAAGACATAATAAATCTAAGTCAAAGGGAGATAACCTGGTTAAAATTGTCGCAGATCAAAAATCTTGGAATATGCGCATGTTCACTTAGTAGTGATGATGTCTGTAAACTTTCATCCAAATTGATTGATAAATGTAGGAGGAGTTGCGCACACAAGAATTTCATGTAGAAACCCATATTAAATCAAATTTCAAGAGAGATAACCTGGTTAAAATTGTCGCAGATTAAAAAGTTTGGAATATGCACATGTTCACTTAGTAGAGATGATGTTCAAAAGGTTTCATCAAAATCGGTTCATTAATGTAGGAGGAGTTGCGCACACAAGAATTTGTTCGGATGGAAAGACACAATAAATCTAAGTCAAAGGGAGAAAACCTGGTTAAAATTGTCGCAGATCAAAAATCTTGGAATATGCGCATGTTCACTTAGTAGTGATGATGTCTGAAAAGTTTTGTCCAAATTGATTGATAAATGTAGGAGGAGTTGCGCGCACAAGAATTTCATGTCCGGAAAGACGTACGGACGTACGGACGGACGTACGGACGTACAGGGCGATTCCTATATAGCCCCCACTTCTTCGAAGCGGGGGTATAACAAGAATAGACCAGAATAGCTAATTATAGTAATAATAAGTAAAGCTGTTCCAGCTGATAGGCACTTCTATGTTACTGGAGTATACTCCAGAACAAAGGAACATGCCAAGGTAGACAAAAACTATTGCATATATAGACAGAAGCAGAGAATTCTGAAAGAATTCGAAATAGTAAAAATTCTCGGGTTGTTCATGGTAATTAAGATATACTCCTGTTCAATCGAACATGCCCTCCGAACATACCCCGGTCCTATAAGGAGGGTTTAGGTCACATAGCAACTACCTGCTACCATAGAAACCAAGATGGTGGCCTCCTGTATACAAAATGGAAGACGGAAACACGTATCACCCTAACAACACGCGCTGCGCGTGCGCACTAACACCATGTATCACTATGGAGATGACGTCACACCATGGCCGCTCACGCAGGTTACCATGACAACACAACATCGCTGCACTAGGTCACGTGACATGACGTCCCTTCCGAGGTCCCCCGCCGAGGTTCCCCAAACAAGGACTCAAACATACGAGACATACTACTGTCGCATAATTCCATGCAGTAGGCAAAGGGTTAACTGTCCTCATGACAAGATTTGTTTGAGAAAAAATATACCAAATGGCAGCTTTTGAGCTTTGAACGAAGAAAAGCGCATCTGGGAACTAAATTTCGAGGTAACTAGAAGAAAATAGCCTGTGCTGTTTTTGTCTTGTTGACTTTCTCATCTGACTTTGCTTGGGGCCGAACGATAACAAGGACCGAGTTCTCCTATGAGCAAATTTCTCAGAATGTGACCCTAGTCGCCACTATCTCAGTGCGGCTGACACTGCATTCACTTCTTATGCACATGGGCCCTCAAACAGCATGAATTTGGGGATGGAATGATTCACAAACAAATCAGACCATATTTTATCTAGAACATTCTATCCGGGAGATTAAGTACATTAACTTGGGTCTTGGGAATCTGTCCGGGTGCCAACTGGGTACTATTGAGTGCTTTTAGGTTATTGGGTAGTATTGGGTGTTATTGGGTAGTATTGGGTGTTGTTGGGTAGTATTGGGTAGTATTGGGTGTTATTGGGTAAATCGACGTGCCCATTTAATGGAAAGGATAACGTTCAATGTTTATGAAAGGATTTTGATATACGACAATGATTGTGATAATTTTGAATAAGTTTAGTTCTGTACCCTACATGCTATGTTTTCAACAAGAATAATTTGAGGTGTAGACTGTACTGAAGAATGGAGGCATGGGTTGATGTGGCCCTCACAGTTAAAATGTGTCAAGCAAAGTTACCAGGTTACACTAAAATCAGCTGGAAACCGCCTAGTAAAAGCTTCCAGCTTGTTGCTGAATCCATTTCCATTAAAGTTTTGTGCTTACTGATACTTGTATCATTATCGTACTTGATTTCTGTAACTTTCTTTAAACTATAGAAATAAATATTGTTTAAACTAAAATCTTTCCAAAACTAGACATCATACAGAGCCATCCAACAAAGTTACAATGAAATCCCTTCATAAATATGACTCGCTGACTTTGCTAAAGGAATCTTGGTCACATGCCCATCCAGTGGTCACGGTTATCCGACCGTGACCAAAATAGGATAGCCTCATCTAGATATCATACCGAGTCATCCTACCAAGTTACAATGAAATCCCTTCATAAATATGACCTTGTGACAGTCTAAAGAAATCACAGTCACATGCCCAAGCAGCATAATGGCTGACCAGTCCTGACCAAAATACGACAATCTTATCTAGGCATCATACCGAGTCATCCTACAAAGTTACAATGAAATCTCTTCAGAAATATGAACTGTAGACTGTGCTAAACAAATCTTGGTCACATGCTCATCTGGCTGTAAGATCACGACCAAAATAGGACATTCTCATCCAGACATTAACTGAGTCATCCTACCAATTTACATTGAAATCCCTTCATAAATGCAACCTGTAGACTGTGCTAAAGGAATCTAGGTAATGTGCGCCTGTGGCCATGAAAGCTGACTGAATGTGACCAAAATAGGACGTTCTCATCTAGACATTATACAGAGTCATCCTACCCTGTTACAATGAAATCCCTTCATTAACACAAACTCTAGACTGTGCTGTAGGTTTTCGAGTCTCGAAGCTGTGCAGCTGTCATGGTTGTCAAATCCTGACCAAAATGGGACGTTCTCATCTAGACATGACCTCGAACCTACATATGCAATTTAGTGACAATTGGGCAACAACTACAGGGTGTAGCCTGTGCTAAAGAAAATGTGAACAGACTCAAAGACTAACAGACTTTTGCAATGATGGCAATAGTTTATCTTGACTTTGTCAAGTTAAGCTAACAAAACAGATGCCAAAGAATAGAGGTAGCTCTCTTTTTTTTATCAATGCTTTCTTAGTGCCAGACTTTATGGATTAACCCATCAAATAAAGTCATGGCTGCTTAACCAAGGTGGTTCAGTGGTTAGAGCCTTGAACTTTTTACCAAAAAGGAAATGTGTCCTTTGGCAAGACACTTAATCATGATTGCCCAAGTGTGAGAATGAAACCAGAACACTATCAGAAAATTCTAACTTTGAGATCCTAGCTTGGGGCCTGCCTATAACATTTGTAGTTCTGTACTATTCATTATCTTGTATATAATGGTGATAGACAGGTGAGACAGAAATAATGAATTTAATAATCTTACCAACCACTGACCGCTTGAAATTTCCTATTTCCATTGTCAGACTATCTCCGGATTGTTGGATTCGATTCAATTCACCACCACATTTTCTCAGCTCAGCACTGACTTCATCTAATCGTGGCTACAAAATAATACTTAATATATTCTTTTTACATTCAATTAAATTTTTATGGTTTACAAGCATAAAATTAAGTTTTAGCTACAATATTCTTTTTGCCGTATCAAGCTGAAACATACCCTATTATGATTCACAAAACATTTACACAGAAAGAACATTGAAGTCAAATAACAAAGCAAGAGGTTTTTCAGCCTAGACAGCTTCTTCCAGAGTCACTGCTTTTAGGGTAATATTTATTTATTTATTTATTTATTTATTTATTGGTGTTTAAGGTCACATATTTATGCACAATGGCTAATCATGACCGTGACAATTTTACAGGTGGAGGAAGCCGGAGTACCCGGAGAGAACCACCGAGCAACGACGAGCAGCTGCCAGCGCCCCAACATCGTAACTCCGCACTGCACCACAGGCAGGGTTAGATTGGTTGAAGACATGCGCACCATTGATGTGCAGTACGCCTTAGTACACGGCGTCATCGTGCCCCCCACGCGGGCAATGGAGACGAAGTGTCTTGCCCAAGGACACAATGCGGTTGCCGCAGGTGGGATCCGAACCGAGGACCTCTCGGCTTGCAGCCTGCACCTCTACCTACTGAGCCACCGCTCTCCCCGCTTTTAGGGTAAGCTAAATAGAAGACAAGAATTAAAGTATTACAGCTTGTGACCTTGACCTTTATGATATGACCTTGGATCAAAGTCGTGTCTCGCCTTTCAGTCATGAGCAATAAATGTAGCTAGTATGAAGAAGATCTATCAATCATACCAAGATATATGGACCCGACAGGTGCTATACAACAATATTAAAGAGTTTTGCTTGTGACCTTGACCTTGATTATATGACCTTGGGACAAAGACACAACACATCTTTGTGTCATGAGCAATAATTGTACCGTGTATGAATAAGACATGTTAACCATACCAAGTCATATGGATCAGACCAGAGCTGTATAACAATATCAAAGTTTTACTGTAGGCGACATTGACCTTGATGACAATACCTTGGATCAAAGTCACAACACACCTTTAGGTCATGAGCAATCAACGTACCATGTATAAATAAAATCTGTCAATCATACTAAGTTATATGGACCAGACAAAAGTGACAGTGAAATGTCAATGTTTTTCTGTCACCTCCACACAGGGCTCGTAACCTTGATCTTAAGAGGTGCATACCATATTTTAATTTGCAACATGTCGCCTTTTGATAATACATATTGTTATTAAGTTTTGTCAAAAATATTCAGTTGTTAATAAGTTATGGCCAGGACAAACAAAATGTTGATGACAGTTGGACAATGGAGAGGGAAATCATTACCAGAAAAAGCTCTAAGGACACTTGTCAGGCAGACCTAAAAAAAACTGGATATTTTAAAAAGTTTAATTTGGTGTTACCAGTTCTTCTGTTTTCAATAATACAGGCTGGCACAAATTAGAAACAAGAGGCCCTAAGGAGCCTTAATTACTCACCTGACAAAGTGGTTCAAAGAAGTATTTGGGGTCACATTCAGTTAGATATGGTCCATCAATACGACAAAGGAATGAAGTGATGAAAAGCAAATTTTATGGAAAAACAAAAGAAATGGATTTGGCCAACTTGAACCTTGCCTGCTCCCCTCCCCCAAAGAGAGCCCAAATATTAAGCCAGGAACTCAAACTGAACAAACCTGAATCTGATCCCCCTTGAGATGTTATATACCAAATATAAAAGGACTGTGACTGGTGGATCTAAGAAGGTTTTTTAAAGAAATGTCCTCAAATTGCTCTAATTTAAAATTTGGACCCCATAGAAACCTAAATGAAAGTGTCAATGACACTGTAGCTTAGCTTGACTGTATGGAGTGTTTGATGAAAAGGATAATGTTCAATGTTTATGAAAAGATCATGAAATAAGACAAGAATTGTGATAACTGAGAATAAGTTAATTTCTGTTCTTTGACAAATTGCACACACATATATGGGACACGATAATTCACTATAATTAGCTAATCTAACACATGGCTTCTTGATGGTGGAAAGAAATAACATGTCATCTGACACTTGGCCACTTGATGCAGACCAGATGTGGAATGCAGACTTGAGATTTAATATTGAAAGTAATATTAGTTCACCTATATTAAATGAATTCGGTGAAGTTTGTTTACATCTACAGAAGGTGATAATAATTTGTCAGACATAATTTGGTTTGGATTACCTCAGCTGGTGATGGCCAGTGGCCAGTTGTTTTAATGAGTTTGATGGCATCAGTAGCAACTTGGTCAGAGGTGTGACAATGAGGTGTTGATGATCTGACATGACAAACCAAAGGTTTGTACTCACAGTTCCTTTAAGATTCACTTATACTTAAGTGAAGAATGAACAGCTTACACAGAATTTAGATTCTGACTGGTGGATCTGAAGAAGATTTTTAACAAAATTTTCTCATACCGCACTAAGTTAAAATTTGGGTTCTCATAGGGAGCCTAAATACAAAACCCAGGGACTCGATTTTAACAAACATGAATCTGATCCCCCTTCCTCTCCCCCCCCACAGATGTTGTATACCAAATATACTACTCAAAGTTTGCTAAGCACCAAATATTTGACACATCATTGTGAAATTTGCTTGTGACATATTTGCTATATTTTTGGTGGATATGATTGAGGAATGTATTGAGATGGTCCCCAGTGTTTACATTAGCTCTCTTGACAGGCAGACTTTTCGTGACAGTCATGGAAAGCATGTACCCCTTGATTTTCATGTTTTCGTGTACAGTCTACATGTACATGACATGTGTAGGATATTCAATCTTCATTTCAACACAAACCCTTGTGATTTAATGATTGAATGTGGCAAATGCAAATGTAAGAAGACATTTGTCTGAAGCAGAAATGTGGCGGGCTGTAGGGATGGTGGAGCAAGGGGCTACCCATCGTCAGGTTAGTGAAGCCCTTGGTGTACACCATATGGTGATCACCACAACCTGGGCAAGATTTCAGCAGAATGACACACCAGTAAGATGGCATGGTGGTGACAGAGACAGGGCAACATCTGCAGCTGAAGACTGGTTTTTGATCATTCAGGCCTGTAGGAGCCGCTTTGCCACAGCAACCCAGCTTTGCAGTGACCTTCAGAATGTATCCGTGGTAAATGTTTCGATGCAGACAATCTGGGCAAGGTTGCACGAAGGTGGTCTCTGACCAAGAAGACCAGGTATTTGCATTCCGCTGTCCCAGAATCACTGCCAGGCACGATATGAATGAGCCATGGGCCACGTTGGATGGACCAGAGAAGATTGTCGACCTGTCCTTTTTACAGAAGAGTCAAGGTACTGCCTAGACCACACAGATAGGTGTTCTAGGGTATGGAAAAGACCAGGAGAGTGATTCCATTCAGCCAACATTGCTGAGCATGAGCACTATGGTGGAAGGTCAGCCATGGTCTGGGGTGGCATCAGCAGGGATGGACGTACGTCGCTCAGTGTCCTTGAACGTGGTACATTGACTGCACAGAGGTATATTGATGAGATCCTGGATGTCCACGTCAGATTGTATGTAGGTGCAGTGGACGATAGATTCATTCTGATGGACGATAATGCCCATCCTCATGTTGCCCATGCTGTCAGGGAGTACCGACAGAGGGAGGGGATTGAGCGTATGGACTGGCCTACAAGATCCCCTGACCTCAATCAAATCGAACATGTCTGGAATGAGTTGCAGCTTGCAATTTCAGCCCGTGCTGTCCAACCAAGAAGTGTCCAAGAGCTTGGTGCCATGCTGGTCCAAGAATGGAACAACATCCCACAAAGGACCACCAGCAACCTTATTGGGAGCATGAGAAGGCGTTGTCAAGCTGAAACTAACAGTAATGAGTCTCATTCTCGATATTGAACCCATACCAGTTTGCCCCATCAACTTTGTGGCAAATTGAAAAATGTCTTCTTTTACCAATAATATCCGTTTTCCATGGTTATCGTATTCAAAAGCTAAAAAATAATGTCAAACACAAATAAAATCTTAATTTCTGTACTTAAATCATTAAAGATATATTTAAATATATACACTTTTCATTACAATATTTCAAATATAACGTAAAACATGTAGTTGGCTATACTTGGTGCTTTGCAAACTTTGAGTAGTATATGAAAGGATTCTGACTGGTGGATCTGAAGAAGAAGATTATTAAAGAAATTTCCTCATATTGCACCAAGTTAACATTTGGGTTCTCATAGGGGAGCCCAAATATAAACCCAGGGACTCAATTTGAACAAACATGAATCTGACCCACTTAGAGATGCTACATACCAAATATGAAAGGATTCTGACTGGTGGATCTGAAGAAGATTTTTAAAGAAATTTCCTCGAATTGCACTGAGTAAACATTTTGGCTCCCATACTGAGCCCAAATATAAACCCAGGAACTCAATTTGAAGAAAACTGAATCTCCCCCCCCCCCCCCACACCCCCCAGAGATGGTGTATACCAAATATGAAAGGATTATGAATGGTGGATCTAAGAAGATTTTTAAAGATATTTTCCTAATATTACACTAAGTTAAAATTCAGGTTCCCATGGGGAGCCCACATATAAACCCAGAGACTCGATTTGAGCAAACCTGAATCTGACCTGCCTAGAGATGCTGCATACCAAATATGAAAGGATTCTAACGGGTGGATCTGAAGAAGAAGATTTTTAAAGAAATTTCCTCATATTGCACTAAGTTAGAATTCAGGCTCCCCTGGGGAGCCCAAATATAAACCCAGGGACTCCATTTGAACAAACCTGAATCTGACCCGCCTAGAGATGCTGTATACCAAATATGAAAGGATTCTGACTGGTGGATCTGAAGAATAAAATTTTTAAAGAAATTTCCTCATATTGTACTAAGTTAAAATTCAGGTTCTAATAGAGAGCCAAATCTTAACCTGTGGACTCGATTTGAACAAATTTAAATCCCCCCCCCCCCCCCCCCCCCCCCTAGAGAGAAGTTGTAAACCAAATATGAAATGATTCTGACTATTCTGAAAAAGGTTTTTTTGAATTTTGGAAACAAATTTATGGGTGCTATCAGAGTTATGCCCCTTGTCACTGTGATCCTGACCTTTGACCTAGTGAGTCCAAAATAAATAGGGGTTTTCCACCAACCTAGGCCAACCAACCTATGAAGTTTCATGAATGTGGGTCAAACCATTATCAAGTTATCATCCGAAAACCATTTACGATTTACTATCTTGAAGATCACTATGACCTTGACCTTCCACCTAGCAAGTCGAAAATAAATAGTGCTCTTCCTCTCACTGATGCCAACCTACCTATGAAGTTTCATGAACGTGGTCAAACCATTATCAAGTTATCATCCGAAAATCAATTGTTTTGATTTACTATGTTCAGGGTCACTGTGACCTTAACCTTTGACCTAGTGAGTCCAAAATAAATAGAAGTTTTCCTCTCACTAAGACCAACCTACATATGAAGTTTCATGAATGTGGTTTGAACCATAGTCAAGTTACCATCTGGAAACCAATTGTTTACAATTTACTATGTTCATGGTCACTGTGACCTTGACCTTTGACCAAGCAAGTCCAAAATAGGTTTCTTCCTCTCACCGATGCCAACCTACCTATGAAGTTTCATGAACGTTGGTCAAACCATTATCAAGTCATCATCTGGAAACCAATTGTTTACGCCCACCCAATCGGCCAACTGCTCGCCCGCCATTCACCAAATTATAAGTTGAGTTTGACTTCGTCACAACTCAACTAAAAATTGCCCAATTGGCACAGGAGGGGGGTTATAGGAGTCACTTTTATTTTTGCATTTAATCACTCTAAATCCTTCAGAACACATCACTCTAAATCCTTCAGAACGCATTTTGGAGCAAAGAAAAAAAATTGCCTAATTGGCCAGGGTGGGGGTGCAGTAACTGCCAATTTGCATTGGATAAAGGTGGCCATATCAAACTTGAGGTAGACACTGTTCCCAAACAGGCATATACCAAAAAGAAAATTGATATTTGCTTACTAATGTTTAAGTTATTCCACAAACAAGCAGTACATGATATTTTTTAACAAAGGGCAATACCACCAATAATTTTCATTGGATACTGCTGGTCATCGCATATGGCGTAGACATTGTTCTTACAGAGAAAAATACCAAAAATGAAATAAAATCCGGTTTATATTGTTAAAGTTATGCCATAAACAAGCTTTACACTCTATTTTTTATTAAACAAAGGACAATAACTCCCATAATTTTCATTGGAAACTTCTGGTCATCAAACTTGACGTGGACATTGTTGCAAAAGAGAAGGGTACCAAAATGAATTGAAATTTGTTAACTATTGTTCAAGTTAGGCCATAAACAAGCATTACACAATATTTTTTATTAAACAATGGGCAATAACTCTCATAATTTTCATCGGATATTACTGTCATCGAACCTGACTTAGACATTGTTGCTATAGAGACATATACCCCCAAAAACTGAAATCCGTTAACTATTGTTCGAGTTATGGCATAAACAGGATTTACAGAATATTTTTATAACAGAGGGCAATAACTTCCATAATTTTCAAAAGATATCGGTGGTCGTCGAACTTGATGTAGATATTGTTGCTAAAGAGACATATACCAAAACAAATTGAAATCTGTTAACTATTATTCGAGATATGCCATAAACAAAGTTTGGGCAAACGGATGGACAGATGGATGGAGCTCTATGCTACATCCCTCCCTTACAGGGGAAGTGGGGGTGGGGGTGGGGGGGGGGGGGGAGGGGGGAGGTAATAAAGGAAAAATAGAGGACTGTTTTGAATAGGTAACAGAGTTATCTCACAGGTGACTGCAAAGAAATACATATTTTCACAAGCCACTGAAAATTGATATTAAAACATGTTGCCATATTTTAATTGCAATGCAACCCTTTGCAACCCCTTTGCCCAAATCAAAACTTGTTATTCTTATTATTTTTTTTTTCAACTTTATCAAGAATTTTCAACAAACCCATGCCATTTGACTCTTCATGAGAATGAGTTAGATAAGCTCATTTCAACGAGAGGGGTCACATGATATGGTTTTGTTGAATTCAACTACTCAATTTGTAAATTATGAGGGCAAATGCACCCGCTTCATTAAGTAAAGGGTTAAAACATGTTCTATTTTCAATTAAAGCAGCCAACAGTCAAATGTAAAAAAACATGCAGCAATAAAAACCTGGGGCCAATACTATAAAACATTTACATTTTCTAGAAATGTACTTTCTACCTATTAATATAACCGACTAAAAAGAACCATTAGCATTTTAAAAGATGTGGCAATTTGCCATCTAGCAAATTGCCACATCTTTGAAAATGCTACTCATTCATTTCAACCCATTTAAAGTCAAAACTAGAAAAAACAATTCCACAAAATACAACTGAAAAAGTTTTATAGTATTAGCTCCAGGCTGAACTGATTGTCATGTGCATCACTTCAAATTGTTTACCATATTCGTTGAATGCAATCTGTCAGTAAAATTGGCATAACCCGGAAAAAGGGAATAGTTTTTGTATGATGAGTAATTAATGATGGCAGTGAGTAAGGATCAGGGGAGATGACGTGAGAAAAGAAGAGCGTTGTACACAAAATTCAATACAAACTAAGATAAAGTGTCCAAAAGTGGAGACTCATCAAAGTGAGAGAAGAGATAGTCCAGCTAATCGAGCATCATGGCTTTCCAACTGGAGAACCCAAAACATTTGGATAACTGAATTGGGAGAAAAGGAAACTTTGTATTTTATGAAAAGAATGCAGAATGAGGTCCCAAGAGGGTGAATTTGTTGATGGTATCCCATACAGTGGGCTAGAATCCTCTGGGGATCTCTTTCTATCTATTTATTTATTGGGCTTTAGCGACAATTTTGACAGCCAGGGTCACTTCATGTTAGACAGTTTTATGGGTGGAGGAAGCCGGAGTACCCACTGAGTACCACTGCGAAGCAATTGTCAGACTTCACCCTGTGATAAATCCCCACAAGCAGGGTTAGAATTGATTGAAGACAAGTGCACCATCGATGTGCAGTATACCTTAATACTTGATACTCAGCTCCACTGTGCCCACAAGGGCAATCAGGATTAAGTGCCTCGCCCAAGGACACAATGCAGTTACTACTGGCAGAAGTCAAACCATGGACATTTAAGATTGATGTTGTAACTAGTGAGCCATCGTGTCCCCGGTACCTCTCTCTGTTTAGGCCTGAGACCTTTATTCAGACTGAAGTTCACTGAGGATAAATTTAGTAATACTACTCTGCTGTGCTGCAAATTCACCTTCAGGGAACCTTATTGTGCAGGTGACTGCTGGTTTCCAGGCTTGATCTCAGGCCAATCTGAAACTAACCAAGCAAGAATCTTTAAGATCTATCATGACAATAGAGATAAACTAGACTGAAGCATGCCCCTGCACAGCACATAGACACAGAAGGTTGAAGAACAAACTGTGATTTGTTATTTGTACATGAGCTGTGTCGGTAAGACACATATGATGCTCCCACAAAGTGTGAAATTCTGCAAAAAATTGACCATGTTCAACAACCTGTAATTTTGTGAAATATTGAAGTAAATCAAAATCCTGACAATATGCACACCTCTGGTATATGTACAAACATCTTGTGAAATAAACAAGAAGAATGTTACTAAGGTAACACATGCCCCTCTCCCCCCCCACCCTTGTGACCTTCAGCTTGCATATGCGGCGGAAACTATTATACACGACACACCTTCTGATTGTCCTTAACATTTGTAAAAAGTTTAACAATTGTACTATGATTCGTTTCTGAGTTATGGCTGAGTCACGAATATTCACCGATGTTTAGTGTGACCTTGAAATGTGACCTTGACTTTGAAGGTACGAACCCGGCTATGGTGTGTGACACATCCTCCCATGGTCCTTTATAATTGTGTGAAGTTTGATGACTGTGGACCTAATCGTGTTTAGTGTGACCTTGAAATGTGACCTTGATCTTGACCTTATGGACCTGGCTGTGGTGCGTAACACATCCACCTGTTGTCCTTTATAATTGAGTGATGTTGGATGATTGTAGCCCTAATAGTTTTGGAGTTATGCTTGAGACACGATTTGTGACCCTGAACATATGAAGGTCAATTGAGACCTCCACCTTGCAGATGCGGCGGAAACTATTATACGTGACACACCTTCTGACTGTCCTTAACATTTGTAAAAAGTTTAATAATTGTACTATGATTCGTTTCTGAGTTATGGCTGAGACACGAATATTGACCAATTTTTAGTGTGACCTTGAAATGTGACCTTGACCTTGAAGGTACGAACCCGGCTATGGTGTGTGACACATCCTCCCATGATCCTTTATAATTGTGTGAAGTTTGATGGCTGTGGCCCTAACCGTTTTCAAGTTATTGGCTTGGACACACACACACACACACATGGTTGGTGGATGGATGGACACACGCACACTTCAATCACTATATACCACCCGACCTAAGTCGGGGGGCATAAAAAGTCCTAGCCTGAAAACTGTGAGAGAAGTTAGTCAAGACAAACAATGTATCCTAGATGCAGACGGTTGGGTGGATGGATGGACAGGGGTAAAAACAATATGCACACTGACTATTCGTCGAGGGGAATAAAAATCTCTATTGGACATTTACATCATCTTATAAGGTAGCATATAATAAACAACTTCTATCTACTGTCAACAGGAAGGACATGAATATTTTAATTGTTCAAATTAAATATTGGAAAAGCCATAGAAACACCTTGAAAAATATGATTTGGGTTATTGCTTTTCTCACTTTGGTCAAAATGTGTCCTTAAAAACTATTAAGTTTTTAGGTTTAATAAAACCCAGACTGAAAGACAGCTGCTGCACAAATGGAAGACAAAGATAAGAAAAGTGTTTGGTTTTTTGACTATGTAGGAGAATTTTTTTAATATCATCATAGGGCTATATTTCTAGGATTATATTCATCTACAATTTGAGGAAACCTAAAATGAAACGCAGACGACACTTGCAAATAAAATTCTTGAATAACTCATTTTTTTCATTTTTTGTCTCAAAAACAAAGGTGATGACCCCTCATTGAAATGAGCTCAATCCAAAGAGGGGTTATAACCTATGTTTTTGAGACAAATGAAAGTGTCAATGACACTGTAGCTCAACTTGTCAAGACAAAGACATGTACATGTATAGTATGTGACACAGCAATGACAAACATCTAGGTAATGACCTGATAACAAAGGTACATATAAAGTATTGTAACGGTCTGTACATAAATACCGACCATTGCCTGTAACAAATGTATAGAGTCCCAGAGTGGGTCTGACTGAACCCCAAAATATTTGTTCTCATAGCACAGTGATAACAAAGGCACCCCAAAACACACTCATTCCTGTCCCAAGGTGAAAACAAAGGTACCCAAGAAGTTTCGTGAAGATTAGTTCACAAATATGAGCCGTGTAGAAGTTGTGACAAAAAACTGATTGGACCTAATTTCGGTACAAAATGGCCATTGGCAGCCATCTTGAATTTTGGACCGCACCCAGAAACACTCGTTCTCGTCCCAAGGAGATAACAAAGGTACCCAAGAAGTTTTGTGAAGATCGGTTCATAAATACAGCCTCTAGATCGAGCCGTATTGACATGTGCACTTACAGTGTATAAGTAGCACTGAATAAATCTCAAAGTTCATCTAATTTGCATAATTTCTGCATGAGAAAAAAACCCGTACTACATGTGATGTATTCCATGTTACTAAACATTCATACAAAAATTTATTCAAATCAGAACTTTCATACAGAAGTTCTGTACAAAAGACTGATTGCACTAATTTTGGTACAAAATGGCTGCTGGTGGCCATCTTGAATTTCAGACCACACCCAAAAACACTCGTTCTTATCCCACGGTGATAACAAAGGTACCCAAGAAGTTTCGTAAAGATCGGTTCATAAATACGGCCTCTAGCCTTAGCTGTATAGAAGTTGTGTACAAAAAAACTGATTAGACCTAATTTCGGTACAAAATGGCCACTGGCAGCCATCTTGAATTTTGGACTGCACCCAGAAACACTCGTTCTCGTCCCAAGGTGATAACAAAGGTACCCAAGACGTTTCGTGAAGATCGGTTCATAAATACAGACTCTAGCCCGAGCTGTATTGACAAGTGTACTTACTGTGTGTAAGTAGCACTGAAAAAATCAAAGTTCATCTAATTTGCATAATTTCTGCACGAGAAAAAAACCCGTATTATATGTGATGTATCCCATGGTACTAAACATTCACACAAAAAATTATTCAAATCAGCGCTTTCATATGGAAGTTCTGTGCAAAAATCTGATTGCACCAAATTTTGTACAAAATGGCTGCCATCGGCCATCTTGAATTTCGGACTGGACCCCAAAACACTCGTTCTCGTCCCACGGTGATGACAAAGGTACCCAAGGAGTTTCGTAAAGATCGGTTCATAAATACGGCCTCTAGCCCGAGCGTATTGGCATTTGCACTTACAGTGCTGAAAGTAACACCAAAAAACATCAAAGTTAGTCTAATTTGCACAATTTACGCACGAGAAAAAAACCCGTATTATATGTGATGTATCCAATGGTACTAAACATTCATACAAAAAATTATTCAAATCAGAACTTTCATATGGAAGTTCTGTACAAAAAACAGATTTCTGCATCGTCGGTACAAAATGGCGGCTGGCAGCCATCTTGAATTTCGGACCGCACCCAAAAACACTCGTTCTCATCCCACGGTCATAACAAAGGTACCCAAGAAGTTTCGTAAAGATCGGTTCATACATACGGCCTCTAGCCCGAGCCGTATCCAATTGTTGACGGACAGACGGACAGAAGGCCAGATGGATGGATGGACAGACAAACGGACGACAGGCCATGGCATAAGCTCAAATGTGGCATCGCCAAAGTGGAGCTAAAAATGAAAATATAATGAAAATTGAGGATTTTTTAGAATAGCGCTGGCCGGTTTTGGCTGTTACGTTGGGTAAATGGTTAACAGGAATGAATGTCTTTTCCAATGTTTCAGCAATAAAAGTGTTAGCACATGGAGAAATAGTGAGGCCCACTCAATTGGATATTGGCTAACAGAATAACTCTATGAATTGTGTTAAATCCCTGTTGACTGAATAAAACAAGGATTATGCATCGCCAGAGCGGGGGCATTTTTTTTCGCATCTGTAAGGCTTATCATTATAAGAAAATCAAATCAATTGATATTTGTAACAAGATAAAAACAAGCAAAATTAATTAGAGGCAATAACTTCACTCAGTATGGCCGAACTACTGTACCAGTTTTCAAACTCATTCAAGACATTGTAAAGAAAGTCTGAGTGAATCCATTGATATTTGTTCAAGTTATCATGCTAACGAGCCCGAAAACAGGCAAATATTAACTAAACAGGGGCCATAACTTCGCTCAGTATGGCCAAACCATATCAATTTTCAAACTCATTCAACACAAAGTCTCACATACCAAATAATGACTAAATCCATTGGTAATTGTTAAAGTCAATGCATTGACAAGAAAGGTGACGATATATGCCCAGTCATCCGCCCGTGCACGGACTTCATCAAAATACTGTGATTTGTCAAAATTTCAGTTTTATAGAAGCCATGGTCCTTCCAGAATAAGCATCTGAGCTCTGTCAAACAATATATGGGAGTAAATGTTCAGTTTATCACCAGAATACTGCAAAATTATTACATTCAGATCAAATGAATATTCCTAGCAATTGACTACACAGTACAGCCGACATGGACTGGTCACTTTCACACGTGGGCGATATTTCCACGAACGCAATAATATCAGACTCCAAACACTAATTATAGGAATAATCATCAATGAAAGTGTCAATAACACTGTAGCTCAACTTGACAAACTTGAACTTGGTAAGTTATAAATGAAATGGCAAAATTGAAGATCATTGGTACCAATGTCATTTTTTTTGCCAGTGGCAACATTTTTTGACGGAAATAGAAAAAAATCAATAGCTCCCATCTAGAGGTCACTGTAAATAAGCATACCAGGGTTAAAAGCAATCTATTCATAAATGTGCCCTGTAGGGTGAGCCAAAGGGAAATATTGTCTGACTAAACTAAGTTCTAAGAATGTTGGCTGTGGCAATATTTTTTGATGGAAATTGAAGAAAATCGATAGCTCCCATCTAGAGGTCACCTCAAACAAGCATGCCAGGTTTCAAAGCAATCCGATCATAAGTGTGCCCCATAGGGTGTGCCAAATGGAAATATTGAGTCTTCTGACTAAACTAAGTTCTAAGAACATTGGCCGCGGCAACATTTTTTGACGGAAATTGAAGAAAATTGATAGCTCCCATCTAGAGGTCTCCCCAAACAAGCATACCAGATTTCAAAGCAATCAAATCATAAATGTGCCCTGTAGGGTGTGCCAAAGGGAAATATTGTGGTCTGACTAAACTGAGTTCTAAAAACGTTGGCCCCGGCAACATTTTTCGACAGAAATTGAAGAAAATCGATAGCTCCCATCTAGAGGTCTCCCCAAACAAGCATACCAGGTTTCAAAGCAATCTGATCATAAATGGGCCCTGTAGGGTGTGCCAAAGGGAAATATTGAGGTCTGACTAAACTAAGTTCTACGAAAGTTGGCCGTGGCAACATTTTTTGCAGGAAATCGAAGAAAATCGATAGCTCCCTTCTAGAGGTCACCCTAAATAAGCATACCAGGTTTCAAAACAATCAAATCATAAATGTGCCCTGTAGGGTGTGCCAAAGGGAAATATTGTGGTTTGACTAAACTAAGTTCTAAGAACGTTGGACGCGGCAACATTTTATGACAGAAATTGAAGAAAATCGATAGCTCCCATCTAGAGGTCACCCCAAACAAGCATACCAAGTTTCAAAGTAATCTGATCATAAATGTGACCTGTGAGGTGTGCCAAAGGAAATTGTGGATGTACGTACTAACGTACGTACATACGCCGACAGACGAGAAGTGATGGCAATAGCTCAGCTTGACTTTGTCAAGTTGAGCTAAAAATTTAATTAATGAAGCACAGGTAGAACCCGGTGCTTCCTTAATTAAAATTTTGCTGAAGAGTATTCTTATTACTTGGTAAAGCATGCATGGACATCACTGCACCCATGTAGATTACAACCAATCCACGGTGACTGTACTGTATATCAGTGGAAAAGGGCTCCTTTATCATCAACTGGAGGGTGTTGAGGAGAAATTTCTCACTGGAGACCAAGAACCCATCACAAGTACCATAAACATGACTAAGGCTGAAAATGAGCAAACTATCTGTCGATAACCTGTAGAGGGCAGGCCTGGCATTCTTAATGAAAGTGTCAATGACACTGTAGCTTAACTTGTGTGTTGTGTTTGATGAAAAGGATAATGTTCAATGTTTATGAAAGGATTATGAAATAAGACAAGAATTGTGATAATTGGGAATATGTTCATTTCTGTTCCCTGTCTGCTATGTTTTTGATAAAAATAATATGAGGTGTACACTGTACTAAAGAGCTGAGGGATGGGTTAATATGACCTCAAAGTTAATGTATGTGGCCCTCACAACTAACGTATATCAACAAAAGTTACCAAGTTACAGTGAAATTATTCCAAAACCAGTCATCCTATCAAGTTACATTGAAATCCCTTCATAAATATGACCTGTAGACTGTGCTCAAGGTTTTCAGGCTTCGGGCACCTGTAGCCATCACAGTTGACCAATCACGACCAAAAGGGGATGTCATCATCTAGGCATTATATGGAGTCAACCTAAGAGGTTACAATGAAATCCTTCATAAATATGACCTTTTGCCTATGCTAAAGGTTTTTGGGCTCGGGCACCCACCAAGGCTGAAAGATCGCGATCAAAATGGGATGTTCTCATCTAGACATTAATTGGAGTCATCCTACCAAGTTACAATGAAATCCCTTCATAAATATGACCTGTAGACTGTGCTAAAGGTTTTCGGGCTTTGGGCCCCTGTAGCCGGCACAGTTGCCCAATCACATCCAAAAGGGGACTTTCTCATCTAGACTTTATATGAAGTCAACTCACCAAGCTACAATGAAATTCCTCAATAAATATGACCTGTAGACTGTGCTAAAGGTTTTCGGGTTTTGAGCTCGAGCAATCGTCATGGTTGGCAGATCACGCACAAATGGGGAAATTCTCATCTAGACATCATAAGGAGTTATCCTACCAAGTTATAATGAAATCCCTCCATATTAAACATGACCTGCAAACTGTGCTAAAAGTTTTTGGGTTTCGGGCTTGGGCGGCCATCATGGTTTACAGATCATGCCCAAAAGGGGATGTTCTCATCTAGGCATTATACAGAGGCATCCTACTAAGTTATAATGAAATCTCTTCATAAATACGACCTGTAGACTGTGCTAATGGTTTTCGGATTTTGGGCTTAGGCAGCCATACCGGTTGACCGATCGCGACCAAAAGGGGATGTTCTCATCTAGACATGACCCCAAACCTGTGTATGAAATTTCGTGGCGATCAGAGAAGAACTGCGGGGTGTAGCCTGTGCTAAAGGAAAATGTGAACAGACTAAAAGACTTCCGCACGCGTGATGGCAATAGCTTATCTTGACTTTGTAAAGTTAAGCTAAAAATGCAGAAGGGCTAAAAATCGCACCCCTCGCATGGCCTAGGAAAGTGATTAGCTCTCCCCAGGCTTAAAAAAGCTAAAAAATGGCAAAATAAAGCTTTAATATTAATGAATTCTGCCTAGTGGATTCTGTACATTTTATTTGGTGCTGCAAGGTAATGTCTCTGTGAGATGGCTAAACTACCCCTCCACACCTCTGGGCCTCGGCAAGGCCCAGAGGTGTGGGAGGGGGCAGTTTGGTCATCTTACTGAGACCACTAACATAGCAGAGATCTGAAAAGATATGGGTTTTAGGAATAGGGTGTTATGTTAATCGCTATTTTCTACGGCCAGAACAAGTTTTTGCCCTCCTTAATTTTTTAAAGGCAAGCAGTAAGCAAGCAAATAAATCCCTCTCCTGAAAATGCCAGGCCTGGGAGGGACTCACAGAAAGCAACTGTGGAGACAAATCATTTGTTGAATCAATGCAGAAAATGGCCTGACCATCTGCAGTCTACACAAACAAGAAAATAATGTAATGTGTCTCACCTGAACATCAAAACTTTCATCAACTTCATTCAGCTCATTATAAAACATTTGAAGCTGGTCTTTTACCTCTTGTAATCTGAAAAATAATGCTTGTGGAATTAACCCTTTACCCAATGAATGGGATATCAAAAAATTGTTGTTTTAAATGTTTTTTTAAAAAAAACTTTTTGACAAAACCATATTATGTGAACCCTCACTGGAACAAACTAAATGAGCTCATTCCATTGAGCGGTCAAATGATATGGTTTTACTGAATGTTTTTGAAAAATATTTATTTTCTTCAACTACTCAATTTGCAAATTTGTTAGGCAAATGCATCTGATTTGTTAACTCTCAACCTGCTGAGTACTTTCAAGATATTTTTCATCAAATCTAGTCATGGCTGCTTTAAATTAGATGATTTAACTAAAGAAATCATTGGTGAAAAAAATATTCAATTTTCACAGGGAAAAATTAAATTTGCCCAAATTATACTTATTTCAGTGACAAGAGAAGTCCTGTCCTAGGCAGGAATATCCGCCACCAGAATGTAAGGAGTTAAGTAAAGGGTTAACCTTTCACCTATACAATTCAGTTAAAATCACAGAAAAAACCCCATAAAAATGCATTTTGGCACTTTTAAAACATTTTTGCTTCCAAATTAAAGCTTAAGATCATTCTCTGAAGTGGTTCTCAGAGTTCTTTCAACAAAAGAAACTACACTTTGCAGGTACAAAAGAAAAATGTTGAGCTTTTTCACTGATGTACCAACTGACCCGTGTCCAAGCCCAGGGGATGTTGCAGTAGAAAAATAAACAAGAGGCCCCAGGGGCCTGAGGGTGCTCACCTGACATGGTAGCCTAAATATCAACCCAGAGAATTGATTTCAACAAGTTGCATCTGCCCATCCTAAGAAAAGCTTATACCAAATATCCAAAGATTCTGACCAGTGGATCTAAAAAAATAAGATTTTTAAAGAATATTCCTCATATTCAACTAAGTTATAATTCGGGCTCACACAGGGAGCCCATATATGAACCCAGGGACTTGGCTTTAACAAACTTGAATCTCACCCCCTAAGGATGCTGCACACCAAATATCCAAACATTCCGACTGCTGGATCTGAAGAAGATTTTTTAAGAAAATTCCTCATTTAGAACTAAGTTACAATTCGAGCTCACAGGGACATGGCTTGAACAAACTTGAATCTTACCCCTCTAAGGATACTGCATACCAAATATCAAAAGCATTCATCAGCTGGATCTGAAGAAGAAGATTTTTAAAGAAAATTCCTCATTGTGAACTAAGTTATCATTCGGGCTCCCACAGTGAGCCCAAATATGAACCCAGGGACTTGGCTTGAACAAACTTGAATCTCACCCCCTAAGGATGCTGCATGCCAAATATCAAAATATTCCGACTGCTGAATCTGAAGAAGATTTTTAAAGAAAAATTCCTCATATTGACTAAGTTATAATTTGGGCAAATATGGACCCAGGGACTTGGCTTTAACAAATTTGAATCCCCCCCCCCCCCCCCCCTTAGGATGCTCATTTCGAACTAAGTTACAATTCAAGTTCCTTCAGTGAGCCCAAATATGGACCTAGGGACATGGCTTGAACAAACTTGAATCTTACCCCCGTAAGGATGCTGCATACCAAATATCAAAACATTCTGACTGTTGGATCTGAAGAAAAAGATTTTCAAAGAAAATTTCTCATTTTGAACTAAGTTATCATTCGGGCTCCCACAGTGAGCCCAAATATGGACCTAGGGACATGGCATGAACAAACTTGAATCCCCCCCAAGCATGCTGCATTCCTAATATCAAAAGATTCTGCCTGCAGGATCTTCAAAAGAAGATTTTAAAAGAAATTTGCCTGAAATGCACTAAGTTCAAATTTGGGCTTCTATACTGAGCCCAAATATGAACCCAGGGAGCCGATTTGAACAAACTTGAATCACATCCACCCCACAATGTTGCATACCAAATATCAAAAGATTCTGCCTGCTGGATCTTGAGAAGAAGATTTTTTAAGAAATTTGTCTGAAATGCACTAAGTTCGAATTCAGGCGTCTATACTGGGCCCAAATATGAATCCAGGGGTCCAATTTGAACAAACTTGAATAAGATCCACCCCACAATGTTGCATACCAAATATCAAAAGATTCTGCCTGCTGGATCTGGAGATTTTTTAAGAAATTTGCCTGAAATGAACTAAGTTCGAATTCGGGCTTCTATACTGAGCCCAAATGTGAATCTGGGAGGCCGATTTGAACAAACTTGAATCAGATCCACCCCACAATGTTGCATACCAAATATCAAAAGATTCTGATTGCAGGATCTGGAGAAGAAGATTTTTTAAGAAATTTGCCAGAAATGCACTAAGTTCGAATTTGGGCTTCTATAGTGAGCCCAAATATGAATCCAGGGGGCCGATTTGAACAAACTTGAATCAGACCTATACCAAAATGCTGCATACCAAGTATCAAAAGATTCTGCCAACTGGTTCTGGAGAAGAAGATTTTTTAATAATTTTTCTGAAATTCATATGGTACTATCAGAGTTATGCCCCATACAAAGCCCACAAGGGACGTGGCCATTTCATTTGAACAAACTTGAATTGACATATGGTAATGAACATCCATACCAAGTTTCGAGCAAATCGACCTAGCGGTTTGAGAGGAAAAGTTGTTTGAAAAGTGTTCACGACGCCGGACGGACAACGGCGGACGGCAAGTGATAAGTTTAGCTCCCTTCAGTGAGCTAAAAAAACAAGAGGCCCCAGGGAGGCTGAGGGCACTCACCTGACATGGCAGCCTAAATATCAACACAGAGAATTGATTTCAACGAGTTGCATCTGCTCCTCCTAAGAAAAGCTTATACCAAATATGCAAAGATTCTGACCAGTGGATCTAAAAAAAAAGATTTTTAAAGAATATTCCTCATTTTGAACTAAGTTATAATTCGGGCTCCCCCAGGGAGCCCATATATGAACCCAGGGACTTGGCTTTAACAAACTTGAATCTCACCCCCCTAAGGATGCTGCACACCAAAGATCAAAACATTCCAACTGCTGGATCTGAAGAAGAAGATTTTTAAAGAAAACAGTTTGAACTAAGTTATAATTCGGGCTACCACAGTGAGCCCAAATATGAACCCAGGGACTTGGCTTGAACAAACTTGAATCTCACCCCCCTAAGCATGCTGCATACCCAATATCAAAAGATTCTGCCTGCTGGATCTTGAGAAGATTTGTTTAAGAAATTTGCCTGAAATGCACTAAGTTTGAATTCAAGCTTTTATAGTGAGCCCAAATATGAATCCAGGGGCCGATTTGAACAAACTTCAATCAGATCCACCCCACAATGTTGCATACCAAATATCAAAAGATTCTGCCTGCTGGATCTGGAGAAGAAGATTTTAGAAGAAATTTGCCTGAAATGCACTAAGTTCGAATTTGAGCTGCCATAGTGAGCCCAAATATGAATCTAGGGAGCCGATTTGAACAAACTTGAATCAGATCCACCCCACAATGTTGCATACCAAATATCAAAAGATTCTGCCTGCTGGATCTGGAGAAGAGAGATTTTTGAAGAAATTTGCCTGAAATGCACGTAGTTTGAAATCAGGTTCCCATACTGGGCCGATTTGAACAAACTTGAATCAGATCCACCCTACAATGTTGCATACCAAATATCAAAAGATTCTGCTTGCTGGATCTGGAGAAGATTTTTTAATGTTTTTCCCATTGCCTACAGCGTTAAAAAGTGCTGACTCTGCACTTTTTCAAAGTCCTGAAAAAAGTACCTTGTGATCAAACCGATAAGGATTTTTTTAACCATTCTATTCTACTGGATAAAAGTAAGCTTTATACAAATAAGAATTCTCTGTGCCGTGTAGTTTTGGAGATATGGCAGTTTTAAGGTTTTTCCTATTTTTAGCTCCCGAGGTTCCCACGGGGCAATGAGAAAAACAAGAGGCTCCAGGGAGCCTTAGGCACTCACCGAATGTTCCATACTGTTTAAGGCACAAATTTTATCAAAAGCTATTCTTAAGGTTCTGCAGAGTAAATCTATACTCTGTGGAGCTAAAACATCAACAGGATTGAATGGGACAATGCTGCTGATCAAATATCAAAAGATTCTGCATAATGGTTCTGAAGAAGATTTTTAAAAAGTTTTCCTTGAATTGCACAAAGTAAACATTCACGCCCCCATAGTGAGCCACAATATTGATCAAAAGATTCAATTTGAACAAACGTGAATCCAACCCATACCAAAATGCTGCATACCAAATATCTAAAGATTCTGCCCATTGGTTCTGGTGAAGAATATTGTTAAAGATATTTTCTTAAACTGAGCTAAGTAAAAATTCACACCCCCATAGTGATTCCCAATATTGAACGGGGGATTCAATTTGAACAAACTTGAATCAGACCCATACCAAGATGCTGTATACCAAATACCAAAAGATTCCGCCCATCGGTTCAGGAAAAAAAGATTTTTAAAGAAATTTTCTTAAATTGCACTAAGTAAAAATTCACACCCCATTAGTGAGCCCCAATATTGATCGAGGGACTCAATTTAAACAAACTTGAATCAGACCCATACCAAGATGCTGTATACTAAATATCAAAAGATCCTGCCCATTGGTTCTGGAGAAGAAGATTCTTCCTTAAATTGCACTAAGGAAAAATTCATGCCCCTATAGGGAGCCCCAATATTGATCAAGGGACTTGATTTGAACAAACTTGAATCAGACCCATACCAAGATGCTGCATACCAAATATCAAAAGATTCTGCCCATTGGTTTTGGAGAAGAAGATTTTTAAAGAATTTTTCTTAAATTGCACTAAGTAAAAATTCACGTTCCCATAGTGAGCCCCAATATTGGTTGAGGGACTCGATTTGAACAAACATGAATCGGACCCATACCAAGATGATGCATACCAGGTATCAAAAGATTCTGCCCACTGGTTCTGGAGAAGAAGATTTTTTAATAATTTTCCTATAATTCATACGGTGCTATCCGAGTTATGCCCCATACAGAGCCCCCAAGGGACGTGGCCATTTCATTTGAACAAACCTGAATTGCCATATAGTAATGAACATCCACATGAAGTTTTCTGAAAATCGGACCAGTGGTTTCAGAGTAGAAGTCGTTTGAAAAATGTTCACGCCGACAGACAACGGACATCAAGTGATAAGTTGAGCTCTCTTCGGTGAACTAAAAATTCCTCATATTGACTAAGTTATAATTCGGGCTCCCACAGGGAGCCCAAATATGGACCCAGGGACTTGGCTTTAACAAACTTGAATCTCACCACCCTAAGGATGCTACACACAACATATCAAAACATTCCGACTCCTGGATCTGAAAAAGAAGATTTTTTAAGAAAATTCCTCATTTCGAACTAAGTTACAATTCAAGCTCCCACAGTGAGCCCAAATATGGAGCTAGGGACATGGCTTGAACAAACTTGAATCTCTCCCCCTAAGGATGCTGCATACCAAATATCAAAACATTCCAACTGCTGGATCTGAAGAAGAAGATTTTTAAAGAAAATTCCTCATTTTGAACTAAGTTATCATTCGGGCTCCCACAGTGAGCCCAAATATGGACCTAGGGACATGGCGTGAACAAACTTGAATCCCCCCCAAGCATGCTGCATTCCTAATATCAAAAGATTCTGCCTGCATGATCTTCAAAAGAAGATTTTTAAAAGAAATTTGCCTGAAATGCACTAAGTTCAAATTTGGGCTTCTATACTGAGCTCAAATATGAACCCAGGGGGCCGATTTGAACAAACTTGAATGATGCTGCATACCAAGTATCAAAAGATTCTGCCCACTGGTTTTGGCGAACAAGATTTTTAAATAATTTTTCTATAATTCATACGGTGCTATCAGAGTTATGCCCCATACAGAGCCCCCAAGGAATGTGGCCATTTCATTTGAACAAACATGAATTGCCATATAGTAATGAACATCCACATAAAGTTTCGTGAAAATCGGACCAGTGGTTTCAGAGGAGAAGTCATTTGAAAAATGTTCACAACGATGGACGACGGACGGCAAGTTAAGCTCCCTTTGGTGAGCTAAAAATTTTTGCATCAATCAACTACTTATGACCCATTATCATCTCATATCAAATTTGGTTCAAATCGACCTCACAGGTCTGAAAATAGAAATTTTAGGCGTGGCCAAAATTTTTGCCCCTCCCATAATGAAGGCAAATAATGCCTGACAAACTTCTCTTGAACAAACTTGATTCTAAACCTCAAAAGGACTCTGTATACCACATATGAAGTCTCTGCTATTGGTGGTTCATTAGAAGAAGATTTTCAAAAACATTTGGCCATTTTTTCCCCACCCCTCTGCTCAATATGAGCCGCAACCTAATTTACATAAAAATCAAAATGCCCCTATATAACCACTACTTACATGAAATTTAATTAAAATGTGGCCAGTGGTTTAGGAGAAAGAGGCTCAAACACCACCTTCACGCAGGACGACGGACGACACGATGGGTGGACGTCGGACGAAGAGTGATAAGAAAAGCTCACCCTGACTTTCAGTCAGGTGAGCTAAAAATTGACCTTGGAGTCCCAGACTCCGAAATCAATAGGTGTCTTCCCTTCCTATAAGGTAACCTCTGGTATAAGTTTGGTAAAGGTGCGTCAAATAGAACTAAAGTTATTGCCCGGAAACCAATTTGTCACAAAATATTCTATTTATAGTAACAGTCACTTTGACCTTGGAGTCTCAGTCTTCTAAATCAATAGGTGTCTTCTCTTCTTATAGGGTAACCTCTGATATAAGTTTGGTAAATGTGCGTCAAACAGAACTAAAGTTATTGCCCGGAAACCAATTTGTCACAAAATATTCTATTTATAGTAACAGTGACCTTGACCTTGGGGTGCAAGACTCTGAAATCGATAGGTGTCTTCCTTTCCTATAGGGTAACCTCTGGTATAATTTTGGTAAAGGTGCATCAAATACAACTAAAGTTATTGCCCGGAAACCAATTGTTTACGCCCGCCACCCACTGCCCACTGCCCACCCACCACATCATCATACTATAAGTCGAGTTTGACTTAGTCAAAACTTGACTAAAAATTTGAAGAACATCTCAGCGCAGATCCACGGTGGTTTTTGCATTCGCAGCACAAATGTGTATCTTTAAAAACATTAATTGGTTGTGTTTGTGTTCAATGTCGTTCATTTAAATTCATTCACGCTTCTGGTTTTATTAAACCTGTGAAAAAATATGCATGTGCGAACGGTAAACTTTATAGAGGGGGCTGTAGCACTCATTACAATTTATGCCCACCAGTTGAAAATTTGTAAATACACATTCACGCAAATAAATACAGGAATACTGGTACTCTTAAGTGTATAAGGGCAAGCTAAAATTTAATAGAAATAAGTTTTAAAAACATAAGATGAGGCCTATTACTGGTAAACATTATGGCCTACACAAACCAGGGAAGGTCCTAGAATACCTCTATTATTTACCGGCTGTTGGCAACATCCAACCTCCCCCCTCCCCAAACCCCACCCACTGAAAAATTAGGTCTCTCCCACCAACCTTTAATCCATTGTATACACTACCTATTTCTCCAAAGCGAACTATCACTTGCAGGAGAATCAACGAATTACGGCCTGAATTTGATCACCCAGGTTTTGGACCTCCTCATTATAATTTGTACGGATCTGTGCTTGTGATATATTGACATCCTGTTCGCTTTCATTAACGGGAATCAAATAATTACAGGGCTTAAAATTCGACGCGAATCCGCGAATCGATTCGTGTGATGATTCGCGCATAATGCCTTTGCGCGAATCCATGTTGATTCGCGTGAGTCTGTCAAACGATTCGCGCGACAAACCATTAATTATTCGTTCAAAAAACACCAGTTCTTTCAGAGACTGAGACCAGAGTTCTGTGCTAAATGCATAATCTGAATTCTTGGTCTGCCTAACTGTGGGATGTTTCCTTGACAACGTGTGTAATTGCCGAACAGTGCCTCGATGTTTATAGATCTGATCATTTGTGTTTTTCGACTCGACTGCCGAAGCCGGCAAAGGACAGAATTTCATTTATTAAAATCATGTCGAGTAAGAACAAACCCGTCTTGAAAAAAACTGCTGATAATTGGCCGCGGGAGGTCAAAACGAATTTCGAGCTACAGGAGAACCCAGAAAATGACTCCAAATATGCCAAAGCTGTTTGTTTGCTGTGTAAAAAACACGGGACTGACATGTCCCAAAGATATGCAGGCAAAATATCGTCTGACATTGCTCAGTATTCCAGAGGTACGACGTACCTGTTGCTGCCAAATTTACAGCGACACATGAATTCCCTCGCACACAAAAAATGTTACGAGATTGAATATAACAAGCCATTTATTGCACAGCCCTCCCAGGGCCCTTCTCAAACGGCGACACAGCCAACTTTGCATCAGGCATTTGATTCTTGTGAACGTGAAGCCATTACGCGTCTTACAAAACTTCTACAAGTTGCCTGGTTTACGGCTGAAAATGAAAAACCTTATACAGATTTTCCGAAACTCTGTACCTTAGCATCAGAACTTGGGGTTGTTCTTCCAAATTCATTCACAAACCAAACTGCTTGCCATGTGTTTGTTAATTTGCTGGCCCATAAAATCAACCAGTATGTCACTGACCATGTTAGGCAAGCCATATTTCTGAGCTTTCTCACTGATGGAAGCGCCATGTTCAAGCGTAAGTTATCCCACGAAGGCGAACTTATCTACATACGTACTGCTAATAAACTGAAAATTAGAATTGATTTTTTCAATCTCCAATCTATGAAACGCTACGGCAGTGTAAATGCCGACAATCTGTTTCATACTGTGTTAGTCAATTTACTTATGTTACTCGAGAGCAAGGAGAAGTGGCAAAACAGTGACAAACCAAGGGACAACCTTATATCTGCTATTCAACCATTCACTGCAAAAATAATTGGGGGTGGGGCTGATGGGACAGCTGTCAATTTTGGGTGCAAGAAGGGTTTAATGGCCCAGTTTAAAAAAATACTTCCTTGGTTTACTGCTGTTAATTGTTTCAGCCACCGGTTTGAATTGTGTATAGGTGATTCTATTACCGCTGTGAAAGAGTTCATGGAAGTCGATAAATTTCTTGATGACATTTACTACCACTTTTGCAACTCCCCATTGGAGTGGTCAAATTTACAAAATATTGCCAGTGAAACCATGGACTGTCAAGTTTCTAAACCCCCCAAAACATCAGGCACAAGATTTATTGAATTTCGACGCCGGGCCTTAAATGCATTGTTTGACAACCTGTTGCCACTAATTTTTCATTTTTCCAATATGTCTGCTGGTGACAAAGAGCCCAAATCGAAAGGGTATTTGAAGCATCTTCTTGATGGCCACTTCCTTATGGTAGCAGCTTCATATTTTGACATTCTCCACCTATGTGGAAATTTATGCATAGCTCTACAAGCATCCGCTAAAAACATTTCTTGTGCATTCCAAAAAGTGATAGCTTTACAGGAACAACTTCGGATGTTGGGGGAGAATGATGAAGGTCCCTTTGCAACAAAAGAGAAAGAATTTGGAGAGAAATTCAAGAATTCGCCCGTCTCAACCAATCCCCCTCTTTCAGTGTCTATGGGATTGTCAACAAGATCACAGAAATCAGCTGAGGGCGTTTCGTTGTGTAATTATGATTTTAAGATGTAACATTCCTTGTTAAGAATAAAGAGCGGATCAGAAAAAGGAAAGCAGAAGAGAAAGAACACGCGGATCTTAAAAGATATCGTGACTACAGTGAAGCTGTTGGCATTAAAGTGGGCCATTCCATTGTTGAGGATGTGGCGAAAATCCAAAAATCGATGTGTGCACAAATTATAAAAAACAGTGACATTAGATTTGATGAATTGGACAGGGAGTCACATGTTTTAGAGTACATTGAATGGTTGGACGTTGGCCTCTGGCTCATTCGGATGATAACAAACTTACTCCAGAGGAGAGATCAAATATTGCCTCATTTGGCAATGACAATGTTAAGCACATTGTAGAACATTTTCGAACCCCACTTACTGAATACAACGTTGACATCAATTCCGCCATTGACAAGTTTTCTCATCTAAAACTTTTAAGAGCAACTTCTGCAGTGCAGAAGAAGATGAATTCGCGGGATTATTGGCCCTTCATATACTCAAAAGCCAAAGCTGATTGTAGAAACTTTTTTACAGTTGTTGAACTTGTACTTTGTCTTCCCTTCACACAAGCCATAGTCGAAAATGGTTTTTCCAGCAAAATGAGGATTATCAGTGATTGGCAGCAAAGTTTGTCCGATGACTGTATCGTCGACTCCTTTGACCTTTTCTATAAACTGCCATCAGTTACCGGAGTCCAAGTCGGTCATAATTGACCAAACAGCTCATGATTTTGTTTCGGGCAAAAACTCAAAAACAAAGGGACTTAAAAAAAGATGCATTAAAAAATTGGCCAAAACGTTGAAGGTTCAAACGGGTGCTGATTCATCCTCTGATTCCAGCGCTTCTGACACAGATGACCACGAAAATGTTTGAAAAAATGTTTGAACTTTTCAGATTTTTATACATGCATCCAACTGTGCACACACGACCACCATTGGCAGATACATTTTGAGGCTCGTCCGAATATTGTATTCGGACAAGCCATAAAATGTATCTGTAAATGGTGATTGCCGCGCACAATTATTTCCAATTTTCGATTCAATACTGTTAGTGCAAGTTATGCACAAGTTACTTTTTTGTTCTCATCTGAAAGCATACTGACATGATCACATCATGGCAGTATATGAAGCTACATATCAAATTCCATCAGAAAAAAACATTTGCCCCCCCCCCCCACAACCACCAAAAAAAGAATTAAACAAATTCGTTTGGTAAACACTTTACTTTCAGTTTGATTAAAGAAAAAGATTTAGAGATTTGAATGTAAGAAATAAAGCTAGCAAGTTCATTTAGTTTGCTTCAGAACTTTGAGTAACAAACCAAATCCCGCTCTTTTCAACCATTCGTTCAGAATGTGTGTGAGTGTGGAGGGTGGGGCTGGGGGGGGGGGGGGCGTGAACGCATGCTATACTGGTACCGATCTATATCATACACACAGTACGTTTACCGCCGAAGAAGTCCCAATGATCGTCGTAATCGTGGTAAAAATGTGCGACACGACGTTTACCATGGATTACGATGATCATTCTTATTTCACCTGCTATAAACGTACTGTGTGTATAACTGTGTCAGCGTGCCATTGGAAAGAAACTTTTAAAAATTGAATGTTATTGAACTTTAGTCCTTGTCTGGAATGGTAGGTAATGCGGTTCCTTGCCTCAACACGAGACGGCTCTTGAGATCATAAGTGAAATGGCGGTCAGTTTTTTAGTTTCGAAATAATTTGGTTAAATAGCAGGTACATTTCTGAGGCATAGTAACCAGTGACGTCGCTAGAGGCATGTCCCCCCGGCCACAAATTCCACATCTGCCACCCCACCCCGGGAAGTGAATCAGTGCTTGTTTACTGTGGTAAACAGATTCCCGTTTTCTGGTAAGATAGGACCCGGTAACCAATGGCCTGAGGTGGAAGCCTTTTAAAATAGGCAGCGTTGGGGTGAACAGAACGTTTGTCTAAACTCGACTTTTCCCTTTTGTTGCGGTCACAATTAGCTGCAGAAAAGTGATCTTAAACACAAATAAATAAATAAGTACTAGTAGGTCCTGCCTCTGATAGTAACATGCCATGGAAACGTGCATGTTATTTGTCCAAACGGATCATCAATGCTAATGCTCTGTGGATTATGTTTTCAATGAATCAAATTCAATCCATTTGTTGTGAGATGACAGGTTAATCGTCATCTCACAACAAATGTAATTGGATATAATAGAAATGTTTCTTGAGCGCATTATTTCTGGCATCACATGATAATACCAACACAGTTTGGTGTTTTCTAACCACGACAAAAATTGATGACGTTTCAATCAACTCAAGGCATTTCCTATTTGGAGAATTTTGTGTATACATCGTCAGTTCGATCTGTTGTTTACACGTGCACTGCAGTGCTCACGTTGAACCAGCTGAGTTTTCGTGATAAATGTTGTGAAATGAAAGAAAGCAACAGAGACAATGTTTTCACAATAGTGTTTTAACTGTTTACTTTCATTTCTCAACATTTGTGTCGTTTAATCTTCACCGAACTTGGAAGGTCAACAGCTTCAAATTTTCAAGCGGTAAAAAAGTAACTCAGGCAATTCTGAATTGAACTGTAGTATTCGAGTCACGCCGTCACATGTCAGAAATGTTGAAGTCGGAAGATTTGAACTCGCAGCAATGAGCATGGTCAGGTAAGGTGAATTATGTACTATATTATTATGTAATCTCGTCTCCGGCCCCCCCGATTCAAGTAACGTTTAACACAGTTGGTGTCAGTGGGTCCGAATTTGGATTTCTGAAACATGCTGCTTAAAAAACGTAATTTTCTCTGTTCAAAACACCAAGAGAATTTTCACCCAGAAGCCACCAGAACGCTTCATTTAATAGTACATTTCAAAGAAATTCTGGCCCCCCCCCCCCCCCCCCCCCCCCCCCCCCCTGAAATGCTCGTCGCTTTGCGACGAGCGGCCAGTTCGGGATCTGGCTCCTATGATCGTCACAGTCTAGTAACATGATTCGCGTGACTCTACATGGCGCGAATCAACTGTGATTCGCGCAAAATCAAACGGCTTTTAAGCCCTGAATTAACTTTTCAAACGATAACTCCCACCCTCAAAAAAAGAAAGACAACCAGCAATTTCAATTATTAATTCGCCATAATATTGTTGAATACGGCAATTTTTGAAACCCCCTTGCACACTGATGTCGAAATATCTAAAGTTCAGGGTGCAAATATTTCCCATAATGCCACTAGAAATTTAACCAATTCAATGTCGTTTGACAGAGTTCAATGAGCTCTGTCAAACAAGATTGAATTGGTTAAATTCCCAGTTGCATTATGGGAAAAATGACTACTTCAAATCTGGATATTTTGACACCAGTGTGCAGGGGGTTAACTTAATTTAAAGTCAAAACACACCCTGCAAGATCAACGTAGACCTTAAGTATAAAAGTTGTTGCTCATCACATACAGGTTAGTTTGATTACCACTAAATCACTGTGTGTGTAGGGGGACAACAATTATTATAAGTTTAATAGATTAGCAAAAGGGCTAGCTGTCTTTCAATGGTTGTGGGTGGTTCCTAAGATTTTATCCAGAAATTTTAAGAATTAGTCCCCACAACCAGTGACGTGAAAATCCCCCCCCCCCCCCCCCAAAAAAAAAAATAAATAAACAATAGATGAAAAATGAAAGTGTCAATGACACTGTAGCTTAACTTGTGTGTTGTGTTTGATGAAAAGGATAATGTTCAATGTTTATGAAAGGATTACGAAATAAGACAAGAATTGTGATAATTGGGAATATGTTCATTTCTGTTCATGGTATGCTATGTTTATGATAAAAATAATATGAGGTGTACACTGTACTAAAGATCTGAGGGATGGGTTAATATGACCTCACAGTTAATATATGTGGCCCTCACAGTTAACGTATATCAACAAAAGTTACCAAGTTACAGTGAAATTATTCCAAAATGAGTCATCCTACCAAGTTACATTAAAATCCCTTCATAAATATGGCCTGTAGACTGTGCTAAAGGTTTTCGTGCTAAAGGTTTTCGGGCTTCGGGCCCCTGTAGCCATCAGTTTCCCAATTGCGTCCAAAGGGGACGTTCTCATCTAGACATTATATGAAGTCACCCTACCAAGTTACAATGAAATCCCTTAATAAATATGACCTGTAGACTTTGCTAAAGGTTTTTGGGCTTTGGGCTCTGGCAGCCATCATGGTTGAATGATCGCAACCAAAAGGGGACATTCACATCTGGGCATCATGTGGAGTGATCAAAAAAGTTACAATGAAATCCCTTCATAAATATGATCTGTAGACTGTGCTCAAGGTTTTTGGGCTTCGGGCCCCTTGAAGCCGTCACAGTTGACCAATCACGACCAAAAGGGGATGTCATCATCTAGGCATTATATGGAGTCAAACTTACGGGTTACAATGAAGTCCTTCCATAAATAAGACCAATAGACTATGCTAAAGGTTTTGGGGTTTTGGGTTCAGGCAGCCATCAAGGCTGAATGATCGCGACCAAAAGGGAAAGGATGTCCTCATCTAGACATTATTTAGAGTCATCCTACCAAGACATTACATGAAGTCAACCTACCAAGTTACAATGAAATCCCTTCATAAATATGATCTGAAGTCTGTGCTAAAGGTTTTCGGACTTTAGGCTTGGGCAGCCATCATTGTTGAATGATCGCAACCAAAAGGGAACATTCTCATCGGGACATCATCTGGAGTGATCCTATGAAGTTACAATGAAATCCCTTCATACATATGACCTGTAGACTGTGCTCAAGATTTTCGGGCTTCAGGCACCTGTAGCCATCACAGTTGACCAACCATGACCAAAAGGGGATGTCATCATCTAGGCATTATATGGAGTCAACCAAACAAGTTACAATGAAATCCTTCCATAAATACGACCTACAGACATGCTAAAGGTTTTTAGGCTCGGGCAGCCATCAAGGCTGAATGATCGTGACCAAAAGGGGACGTTCTCATCTGGACACTATTTGGAGTCATCCTACCAAGCTACAATAAAATCCCTTCATAATTATGACCTGTAGACTGTTCTAAAGGTTTTCGGGCTTTGGGCCCCTGAAGCCATCACAGTTGCCCAATCGTGTCCAAATGGGGACGTTCTCATCTAGACATTATATGAAGTCAACCTACCAAGTTCCAATGAAATCCCTTCATAAATATGACCTGTAGACTGTCCTAAAGGTTTTCGGGCTTCGGGCTCGGGCAGCCATCATGGTTGAATGATCGCAACCAAAGGGGACAATCTCATCTGGGCATCATCTGGAGTGATCCTGCAAAGTTAGAATGAAATCCCTTCATAAATATGACGTTAGACTGTGCTCAAGGTTTTCGGGTTTCGGGCACCTGTAGCCATCACAGTTGACCAATCATGACCAAAAGGGGATGTCATCATCTAGGCATTATATGGAGTCAGCCTAACAATGTTACAATGAAATCCTTCTATAAATATAACCTTTTCCCTATGCTAAAGGTTTTTGGGCTCGGGCACCCATCAAGGCTGAATGATCACAGCCAAAATGGGACATTCTCATCTAGACATTATTTGGAGTCAACCTACCAAGTTACAATGAAATCGCTTCATAAATATGACCTGAAAACAGTGCTAAAGGTTTTCGGGCTTCGGGCAGCTTTAGCCGTCAAAGTTGCCCAATCATGTCCAAAAGGGGACGTTCTCATCTAGACATTATATGAAGTCAACCTACCAAGTTACAATGAAATCCCTTCATAAATATGACCTGTAGACTGTGCTTAAGGTTTTCAGGCTTTAGGCTCGGGCAGCCATCATGGCTGAATGATCGCAACCAAAGGGGACAATCTCATCTGGGCATCATCTGGAGTGATCCTATGAAATTACAATGAAATCCCTTCATAAATATGACCTGTAGACTGTGCTCAAGGTTTTTGGGCTTCGTGCTCTTGTAGCCATCACAGATGACCAATCACGACCAAAAGGGGATGTCATCATCTAGGCATTATATGGAGTCAACCTTATAGGTTACAATGAAATCCTTCCATAAATATGACCTTTTACCTATGCTAAAGGTTTTTGGGCTCGGGCACCCATCAAGGCTGAATGATCGCGATCAAAAGGGGATGTTCTCATCTAGACATTATTTGGAGTCATCCTACCAAGTTACAATGAAATCCCCTCATAAATATGACCTGTAGACTGTGCTAAAGGTTTTCGGGCTTCGGGCACCTTTAGCCGTCACAGTTGCCCAATCATGTCCAAAAGGGGACGTTCTCATCTAGACATTATATGAAGTTAACCTACCAAGTTACAATGAAATCCCTTCATAAATATGACCTGCAGACTGTGCTGAAGGTTTTCGGGCTTCGGGCTCGGGCAGCCATCATGGGTGAATGATCGCAACCATAGGGGACAATCTCATCTGAGCATCATCTGGAGTGATCCTAAGAAGTTACAATGAAATCCCTTCATAAATATGACCTGTAGACTGTGCTCAAGGTTTTCGGGCTTCGGGCACTTGTAGCCATCACAACTGACCAATCACGACCGAAAGGGGATGTCATCATCTAGGCATTATATGGAGTCAACCTAACAGGTTACAATGCAATCCTTCCATAAAAATGTCCTTTTGCCTATGCTAAAGGTTTTTGGGCTCGGGCACCCATCAAGGCTGCATGACCGAGATCAAAATGGGACGTTCTCATCTAGACATTATTTGGAGTCATCCTGCCAAGTTACAATAAAATCCCTTCATAAATATGACCTCTAGACTGAGCTAAAGGTTTTCGGGTTTTGGGCTCCTGTAGCCGTCACAGTTGCCCAATCACGTCCATAAGGGGACTTTTTCATCTAGACATTGCATGAAGTCAACCCACCAAGTTACAATGAAATTCCTCAATAAATATGACCTGTAGACTGTGCTAAAGGTTTTCGGGTTTTGGGCTCGGGCAGTCGTCACGGTTGGCAGATCATGCCCAAATGAGGAAATTCCAATCTAGACATCATAAGGAGTAATCCTACCAAGTTACAATGAAATCCCTCCACATTAAACATGACCTGCAGACTGTGCTAAAAGTTTTTGGGTTTCGGGCTTGGGCAGCCATCACGGTTGATAGATCATGCCCAAAAGGGGACGTTATCATCTAGGCATTATACAGAGGCATCCTACCAAGTTACAATGAAATCCCTTCATAAATACGACCTGTAGACTGTGCGAATGGTTTTCGGGTTTTGGGCTCGGGCAGCCATACCGGTTGCCCGATCACGACCAAAAGGGAACGTTCTCATCTAGACATGACCCCAAACCTGCATATGAAATTTCGTGACGATCAGACAAGAACTGCAGGGTGTAGCCCATGCTAAAGGAAAATGTGAACAGACGTCACAGACTCACAGACTTCCGCACGCGTGATGGCAATAGCTTATCTTGACTATGTCAGGTTAAGCTAAAAATTAGAAATTACCACACTCTTGTGACTTTCATCACCCCTTCCCCACCTCCACTGTTCATTTTTTCTGAAGTTTATCCCAATATTTTCAACTGAGAGAGAGGTCTAAAAACTAATTTTCTCTGTTAAATGAATGGAGAGTTAGGTTATTCACATTGCCAAGTGATCCTGTTCGACTATAAATTTGAAGTTAACATGTACAAAACAATAGGTTGCTGATGGTCGGTGAACAAAAGAAGCTTTACCCAATGCAGACGATATCAAAATTTATTATTTTAAATATCATTTTTTAAATTTATTCAAAAAATTTCAACAAAACCATATCATGTGACCCCTCATTGGAACGAACTCGATGAGCTCGTTCCAACGAGAGTTCACGATATGATTTTGTTGAAATTTTTTGAAAAGTAATATTTTTTGAACTGCAGAATTTGCATTTTATGCGGGCAGATACGGCCGTTTCGTTGGGTAAAGGGTTAAATGACAAGTAGTAGTTTGATTATGTCACTGGTCGCTGATACTCCTGTCGTGACTGTCGTGACTGTCTTATTAAAAGATTATTGGCACAGGTTTCAATTAGTGAACAAACTATTGTAATCATTTTCACATGTGCAAGTTCAATAGACTTTGTGAGGTGTGATTTCTGTATCCACAGTCAATTTTTATTGGGAGTTTGTGACAAATTTGCTACATTCTTGGTTTGCAGGACTCTATTGTAAGGTTAATAATTTGTCTTCAATACGTTGAATGAGACGATGGATGGAATAGGTCAATTATGCCGCATATACTCAGAGTGGAGTTTCCTCTCGCACAGTTTCTTATTTTAGTTCAGAAGTCTCTTTACTAACTTTTTTTTAAATATATTTTTTTCCCAGTTTCACACTGAACTTGATTTATTATCTGGGTGGAATTTACACTTGGTGGGTGTTTTCAAACCTGTCCAATATGGCATTGTACTCAGCAGAGTTTGCACCAGGCTACCGTCAAAAAGTAGGTTGTCCATGCATATAATATGATGTTTGATTCGATTTAACAGAATGGGTCGGTCTGCATAAGAGCGAAATGTACTTGCCCTAAACAGCAAAATGTCTGGATTTTCGTGCACGTGTTCGTCATGACTGTGTGAAACACTTTGCACTCTTGAAAGAATAAGGCTACTCAATATTATTGCCGAATAAAAAGTTGTAATTTTCTTTCCTTGTTTTCTTCCTACAGATACACGTCTTCCTTTAACTAACTATTTAGCTCAAAGTGTATGCAATTATCAAAATGTTGAATAACCCCAAAGGACAGTTTTTCTGGTGATTGGACGTACAAACACAGATTGACTTTTGTCTGATTTTTGATTTAGGGATAAAAAAGCGTATTTTTGTACATGCAGGCAAACAATTAAATACAAGAACCATACGACTGATGGAAATAGCTTTTTCAAAATGTAGTTTTCTTACTTAATTCTTAATTGATAACTTTTCAACCACAGTAATCATAGTTACTAATGTCAGTGATGGTGACGTGCGGAAATGGAGGGTTGGAATGCTGGAAGGGGACACAGCCTCACCAGGTCCCATCTCCCCTCCCCCCCCCCCCCCCCAACACACTGTTCAACACAATGTTTTGGGGTTTGTTTTGTTCGTTTTTTTTTAAATGAATAAATATTTAATTATTTAACTCATGCCTTACGTACATGTAAATGGAAGACTATGTACACTCACTTGTAGGTACGGCCTGAACAAATTTACAAAATACATGAATTTATTTTTTCTTTTTTGCCCTAAAAACATAGGCTGACACTCAATTGACAAAGGCTTGTTCCAGTGGGGGCTTAATGTTAGGTTTTGTGTTTGCCATCCAGGGTATAGGCAGCATTTTTTAGGGATGATGGGGGGGGGGGGGGGGGGGGGGGAGTCTGGGGCACAGACCATTGGGATTAGGGGGGCATACGACTCCATATGACCCTCTCTGGCTACACCCTTGCCATCTTGTTTGAGGCTGAAATGCCCAGACTGAAATGCGAAATGTCCAATTCATCAAGTCAATGGGAAAATATTTGCGAACTTTTAGCATTACTATTCCAATATTACAGGCCCACCTTTTTTTCCAGAAGAGTAAATACGTTGCCGTCAGCATTCGGAATTTTTATACTCGGAAGTTGCAGAATCAAACTTATTCGCCAAAGGCTCATAAGTTTAATTCTGAAGCCTACTTGTAGAATAAAAGTTTCAATTCCGACACAAGACCTTCATTAATTTGCCGTGCACCTCTACTGAGGCCTTCATTCCCCCTGTCCCACTCATATCATCCCAACCCCATTCCCCCTTCTAATCTCTAAGCCCTCGTTTTATAATATTTCTCACTGGCACTTTCTTAATCTCCCAAACTATAATATTAATATTAATGTCCAACAAGTAAAAGTTGCCTAACATATCGGACCGTCATTGACTATAACAGCCAAGCAAGCCAAAAATAGCCCAATATGTCTAAATATGAATAATGATGTCACATCTCTCAGCAGATTAATAATATTTTCCCCCAGATTTCTATTTTGATCAAAATTTAATTTTGGATTTAATTTGTGAACACATTTGTTTCGCGTGTTTTCCTTCATGTCTTGGATATTTATTTATTTATTGGTGTTTTAAGGTCATATATTTATGCATGTCTTGGATAGATAATGTATCAAACTTAGGAAGCAGTAGGCAGAAAGTAAGTAATGACAACTTTGATGAATAAAGTCTTGCCCAAAATTTGCATCCGAAAGATATATTTCATCATCCAACTTTCCAAATTTTGCTGTAGATTGATCAGACGCTAGTCAAGTTACCCAGTTTGTTTGTTAACGAATCAGACTACAGTCCTGCAGTGTTTTTTTTTTTTAAATTTGAAAACTCGATTTATTCTAGAAGTTATGCCTGTCTAATTACACTGCTGAATGTAATTTTTATTTTCCTTGAACTTGTATATATCTGTTATGTTTCAATAGTCTTTATTTGAAAATGTATATAGCTGTTTTAATTACCGTAATAAAAGAAGATAAATTAATGTAAATTACTGGTTTGTGTTATGTAAAAACAGCCTCAACATTCCCAGTTTTCTCTCTGGTATAAATCATTAACATTTCCTCACTCATCTCAACACAGACAACCAGCTTGTTTATTACCATGGCGACTGAAATAGTCCTACTGCAGTTAATGGGTATGTTTCAGTGAGCTATTCCGGTTTACTTGGTTTATTGTGAGCATGCGTAGACACACGGAATAACAAGAATACCGCATAGTGGGACAATCTACGCCTGTTTTGTATTTTTGAAGGGTTGGGGTAAGGATGGGGGTGAGAGTGAAAACTGTTTGGACCAACCCCATATTCGAACTTGACCTGTATTTTGTTGTGATTAAACAACATACGAAGTTTGGAACCAATCGGAAAACAAATAATAAAAGTTATCATCCGGAAACCAAATATTTGATGCATTCTATGTCCAACAAGGTCCATAATTCAGAGGAACTTCGAAGTTCGAACTGACCCCATATTCGAACTTGACCTGTCTTTTGTTTTGATTAAACCACATACCAAGTTTAGGCGCAAATCGAAAAAAAAGTACTAAAGTTATCATCTGGAAACCAAATGTTGACGAACGGACAGACCGATGGATGGACAAATGCATGGACAAATGGACAGACAGACAGACTGATTCCATAATTCAACGGTTTTTTCAACAGGCGTATAATAAAAAATCAGTTAGGCCATACTAAAGTTATAATCCGGAAAACACAAAATGCACAAATTCAAGAGAAATAACTCTGAAAAGGTACATGCGATTTTGGCCAAAAGTGAACTTGAGCTGTGCTTTGTGGTCATAAACAAAATCTGAGAATTTGAAACAAATTAGTCAAGACAAACTAAAGTTATCATCCGGAAACCACATAATTCACAAATTTGCAATCATTCAAGGGGAATAACTATGGAACGGTACATGCGATTATGGCCAAAGGTGAAGTTGAGCTGTGCTTTGTGGTCAAAAACAAAATCTGAGAACTTGAAAAAAATCGGTCAAGGCAAACTAAAAGTTATCATCTGGAAACCACAAAATCCACAAATTTGCAATCATTCATGGGGAACAACTCTGGAAAGGTATATGCGATTGTGGTCAAAAGTGAACTTGTGCTGTATGTTGTGGTCAAAAACAAGAAACTGAAAATTTGAAATAAATCGGTCTAGGCAAACTAAAGTTATCGTCTGGAAACAAAAAGTTGGGCTAAATTCCCATAAATAAAGGGCCATAACTCTACTGCAAATGGACCGCTAGAAACGGAAATCGAACCCATCCTGTATTTTGTCATACTAAATCCACATGCCAAATTTAACTCAGCTCAATCCATTACAACTGAAGTTATCGTCCGGAAACGAAATGTGTCCATGGATGGACAGACAGACAGATGGGTGGAGAGACCATTCACATAATACGTCCCGTTTTTCAAACGGTTGTATAAAATCAACATCTGAAAAATTTGATGTCAATCCGTCAAGGCGTTCGGCTTTAAATGAACGGAAACCAATTTTTTTTTCAAAAATTGTGTTTTCAAAGGGCCATAACTCTGCAGTGGATGGACTGAGAAACACCAATATCGAACTTGACCTGTATTTCATTGCTAAAAACAACATTTGAAAAATTTGGTGTCAATCCGTCAAGGCATTCAGCTTAAAATGAACGGAAACCAATTTTTTTAGAAAAATTGTGTTTTCAAAGGGCCATATCTCTGCAGCAGATGGACTGAGAAACACCAATATCGAACTTGACCTGTATTTTCATGCTTCTGCAAGTTTGATGTCGATCCGTCAAGGCGTTCGATTTTAAATGAACGGAAACCAAATTGTTTACGGACAGACAGACGGACAGACTGATAACATAATACAACCGTTTTTTAAAGGGGCGTATAAAAACCAGGTCGTTTTATTGAGCAGTTTATATTTTGGTTTATCATTCTGGATTAAACCAACTAAACCTCCTTGAGAGCAGGGTTATCTGGTTTATCATTCTATTCTTTACATACACAGTGCAATGCACATAAAAGTTCTATGCCTCACACAACGACAATAAAAAAACATTCAATTTCGAGTGTCAAAAAAGAAATAAACAGTGCAAGGTTCCGGAAAAATGCTATAACTCAAGAGAGAAACTATAGAAAAAAAAAAGTTAACATTTATTTAGCCAATAAAAGAGACATTTCAAAAATTTTTGATTCTCAACTGAAAGGGTGTTTTTCTCTCAGAAAAAATTGTTACAACTTTCAGAAGATCCTTTTTGGCCATTTTATTTCCATGACAGCAGTCACGCAATTTTTGACACCATCACTGGAAAGTTTCTAATGAGGGCCTTTTTGATGATGGGTTTCTAAGATTGTTTAAAAATGAAAGCAGGGATATGTTTCCCACGCTTTGGATGCTCCCTCCTAACAATACTTTCGTGCGTCGCGTTTCCTAACAACATCAAACAGGGGTTTATGTGGAATAGTATTCACATTAAACATATCGTTCTGTTGTGATTTCCAAACCTAGTTTAGGTTTACATGGAATAGTAAACTAAGTAAACCGGAATACTTCACTGAAACATACCCTATGACTGACAGAATCTATTTATAGGCTGACTGATCTTAATTACCCGATTAACAGGACTCAGATTTTTAATGCACTGCACACGTAATGCATCAACAGCCGATTTTCAAAACTGGGACAGCTCTCTTTCTGTGCTAAATAAAATGGATTTACGGCCTCATTCAGTGAACAGGGGAATAATTGAGCAAAGTGAACATCAGTATATCTTATTTATTTACAAAGTTTATCACATAAAAACTTAAAAAAGTCACTCAAAAATGATAAATTTAAAGTAATTTGTATATTTTTTATACTTACTAATGGCCCAGACTTAGCTGGTGCAAGCTCAATATTATCAAGGGCCAAACACAAATTTTGAACCCCCCCCCCCCCCCCCCCCCCCCCCCCAATTCCCCAAATTTGCATACAATACCGAAAATTAAAAGTCCTATTTGGCCTTCCATATTTTTACTACCGGCACATGCGCAGTACTCGGGAAGAGACTGGAATTGGTGCCAACATCATTCTTTGTAGACGAGCCTACTAAAATAATAACTCAGCAGGGAGGTATAAGTGATGAGGGCCATCCCCGTCTGGGCCGTTGGTAAGCATAAAAAATATACAAATAACTTTAAATTTATCATATTTTTATACTACAACCAATTGCCCAGACTTAGCTGAATCTTAAAAAGGTGGAAGGCCTAGGACTTAAGAATTAGCAGACCAAATACAGCTCCTAAGCCTGCATTCCAAGGTGAAAAGGAGATTAAATTTTTAAAGGAATTACATGTATGTCTCTCTATACAATAATAGAGAGGACATATCATCAATAAGGAGCCATATCCAAGTAACGGCGTATTCTTAGCATGAATGATTATGCTAATTGGGTGTAACGAGCCCCCAATTTTAAGGCTAGTCTGGACTAAGCCACTTAAATTAGGATGGCGTATTCGAGAGTGAGAGACTAACCCCCACAGACACATGTCATACATATATAATACACAAGAGGCTCCAAGGGCCCTTAATCACTCACTGGGCAAAGTGATTCAAACAAAGTGGTTCAAAGAAGTATTTGGGGTCACATTCAGTTAGACATGGTTCATCAACACTACAAAGGAATGAAGTCATGAGAGACAAATTTTATGGAACTAGGGACATGGCTGAACAAACTTGAATCTTACCCCCCTAATGATGCTGCATGCCAAATATCAAAACATTCTGACTGCTGAATCTGAAGAAGACTTCCTCATATTGACTAAGTTATAATTCGGGCTCCCACAGGGAGCCCAAATATGGACCCAGGGACTTGGCTTTAAAAAATTTGAATCTCACCACCCTAAGGATGCTACACACCACATATCAAAACATTCTGACTGCTGGATCTGAAGAAGAAGATTTTTAAATAAAATATCCTCATTTCGAACTAAGTTACAATTCAAGCTCCCACAGTGAGCCCAAATATGGACCTAGGGATATGGCTTGAACAAACTTGAATCTCACCCCCCTCCCCCCTAAGGATGCTGCAAACCAAATATCAAAATATTCCGACTGCTGGATCTGAAGAAGACTTTTAAAGAAAATTCCTCATTTTGAACTAAGTTATCATTCAGGCTCCCACAGTGAGCCCAAATATGGACCTAGGGACATGGTTTGAACAAATTTGAATCTCACCCCCCTAAAGATGCTGCATACCAAATATCAAAACATTCTGACTGCTGGATCTGAAGAAGAAGATTTTTAAAGAAAATTCCTCATTTTGAACTAAGTTATAATTTGAGCTACCACAGTGAGCCCAAATATGAACCCAGGGACTTGGCTTGAACAAACTTGAATCTCACCCCCCTAAGCATGCTGCATACCCAATATCAAAAGATTCTGCCTGCTGGATCTTAAGAAGAAGATTTTTAAAGAAATCTGCCTGAAATGCACTAAGTTCAAATATGGGCTCCTATACTGAGCCCAAATATGAACCCAGGGGCCGATTTGAACAAACTTGAATCAGATCCACCCCACAATGTAGCATACCAAATATCAAAAGATTCTGCCTACTGAATCTGGAGAAGAAGATTTTTGAAGAAATTTGCCTGAAATGCTCTAAGTTCGAATTCGAGCTTTTATAGTGAGCCCAAATATGAATTCAGGGGGCCAATTTGAACAAACTTGAATCAGATCCACCCCACAATGTTGCATACCAAATATCAAAAGATTCTGCCTGCTGGATCTGGAGAAGAAGATTTTTTAAGAAATTTGCCTGAAATGCACTAAGTTTGAATTCTGGCTTCTATACTGAGCCCAAATATGAATCCAGGGGGCCGGTTTGAACAAACTTGAATCAGATCCACCCCACAATGTTGCATACCAAATATCAAAAGATTCTGCCTGCTGGATCTGGAGAAGATTTTTTAAGAAATTTGCCTGAAATGCACTAAGTTCGAATTCAAGCTTTTATAGTGAGCCCAAATATGAATCCAGGGGGCCGATTTGAACAAACTTGAATCAGATCCACACCACAATGTTGCATACCAAATATCAAAAGATTCTGCCAGCTGGATCTGGAGAAGAAGATTTTTTAAGAAATTTGCCTGAAATGCACTAAGTTCAAATTCGGGCTTCTATACTGAGCCTAAATATAAATCCATGAGGCCAATTTGAACAAACTTGAATCAGATCCACCCCACAATGTTGCATACCAAATATCAAATGAAAGTGTCAATGACACTGTAGCTCAACTTGACAAACTTGAACTTGGTAAGTTATAAATGAAATGGCAAAATTGAAGATCATTGGTACCAATGTCATTTTTTTTGCCAGTGGCAACATTTTTTGACAGAAACCGAAGAAAATCGATAGCTCCCATCTAGAGGCCTCCCCAAATAAGCATACCAAGTTTCAAAGCAATCTAATCATAAATGTGCCCTGTAGGGTGAGCCAAAGGGAAGTATTGTGGTCTGACTAAACTAAGTTCTAAGAATGTTGGCTGCGGCAACATTTTTTGATGGAAATTGAAGAAAATCGATAGCTCCCATCTAGAGATCACCCCAAACAAGCATGAAAGATTTCAAAGCAATCCGATCATAAATGTGCCCTGTAGAGTGAGCCAAAGGGAAATATTGAGTCTTCTGACTAAACTAAGTTCTAAGAACGTTGGCCGCGGCAACATTTTTTGACAGAAATTGCAGAAAATCGATAGCACCCATCTAGAGGTCTCCCCAAACAAGCATACCAGGTTTCAAAGCAATCTGACCATAAATGGGCCCTGTAGAGTGTGACAAAGGGAAATATTGAGGTCTGACTAAACTAAGTTCTACGAACGTTGGCCGTGGTAACATTTTTTGCCGGAAATTGAAGAAAATCGATAGCTCCCATCTAGAGGTCACCCTAAATAAGCATACCAGGTTTCAAAGCAATCAAATCATAAATGTGCCCTGTAGGGTGTGCCAAAGGGAAATATTGTGGTTTGACTAAACTAAGTTCTAAGAACGTTGGCCGCGGCAACATTTTTTGACGGAAATTGAAGAAAATCGATAGCTCACATCTAGAGGTCATCCCCAAACAAGCATGCCAGGTTTCAAAGCAATCCGATCATAAATGTACCCTGTAGGGTGTGCCAAAGGGAAATATTGAGTCTTCTGACTAAACTAAGTTCTAAGAACGTTGGCCGCAGTAACATTTTTTGACAGAAATTGAAGAAAATCGATAGCACCCATCTAGAGGTCTCCCCAAACAAGCATACCAGGTTTCAAAGCAATCTGATCATAAATGTGCCCTGTAGGGTGTGACAAAGGGAAATATTGAGGTCTGACTAAACTAAGTTCTACGAACGTTGGCCGTGGCAACATTTTTTGCCGGAAATTGAAGAAAATCGATAGCTCCCATCTAGAGGTCACCCTAAATAAGCATACCAGGTTTCAAAGCAATCAAATCATAAATGTGCCCTGTAGGGTGTGCCAAAGGGAAATATTGTGGTTTGACTAAACTAAGTCCTAAGAACGTTGGCCGCGGCAACATTTTTTGACGGAAATTGAAGAAAATCGATAGCTCACATCTAGAGGTCACCCCAAACAAGCATGCCAGATTTCAAAGCAATCCGATCATAAATGTACCCTGTAGGGTGTGCCAAAGGGAAATATTGAGTCTTCTGACTAAACTAAGTTCTAAGAACGTTGGCCGCAGTAACATTTTTTGACAGAAATTGAAGAAAATCGATAGCACCCATCTAGAGGTCTCCCCAAACAAGCATACCAGGTTTCAAAGCAATCTGATCATAAATGTGCCCTGTAGGGTGTGACAAAGGGAAATATTGAGGTCTGACTAAACTAAGTTCTACGAACGTTGGCCGTGGCAACATTTTTTGCCGGAAATTGAAGAAAATCGATAGCTCCCATCTAGAGGTCATCCTAAATAAGCGTACCAGGTTTCAAAGCAATCAAATCATAAATGTGCCCTGTAGGGTGTGCCAAAAGGAAATATTGTGGTTTGACTAAACTAAGTTCTAAGAACGTTGGCCGCGGAAACATTTTTTGACGGAAATTGAAGAAAATCGATAGCTCCCATCTAGAGGTAACCCCAAACAAGCATGCCCAGTTTCAAAGTAATCTGATCATAAATGCGACCTGTGAGGTGTGCCAAAGGAAATTGTGGACGTACGTACTAACGTACTAACATACGTACGTACGTACGTACGTACATACGCCGACAGACGAGAAGTGATGGCAATAGCTCAGCTTGACTTTGTCAAGTTGAGCTAAAAATTCTGCCTGCTGGATCTGGAGAAGAAGATTTTTTAAGAAATTTGCCTGAAATGCACTAAGTTCAAATTTGGGCTTCTATAGTGAGCCCAAATATGAATCCAGGGGGCCGATTTGAACAAACTTGAATCAGACCCATACCAAGATGCTGCATACCAAGTAACAAAAGATTCTGCCCACTGGTTTTGGAGAAGAAGATTTTTTAATAATTTTTCTATAATTCATACGGTGCTATCAGAGTTATGCCCCATACAGAGCCCCCATGGGACGTGGCCATTACATTTGAACAAACATGAATTGCCATATAGTAATGAATATCCACATGAAGTTTCGTGAAAATCGGACCAGTGGTTTCAGAGGAGAAGTCGTTTGAAAAATGTTCACGACGACGGACGACGACCGGTGATAAGTTAAGCTCCCTTCGGAGAGCTAACAAGCTGTATCTAAGATCAGTAATAATCTGCAGACAAAACAGCTTTCCACATATTTATTTATTTATTTATTTATTTATTTATTTATTTATTTATTTATTTATTTATTGGGGTTTTAAGGTCACATACTTATGCACAATGGCTGATTGTGACCATGACAGTTTTACGGGTGGAGGAAGCCGGAGTACCCAGAGAGAACAACCGAGCAATGACGAGCAACCATCAGCTCCTCAACATTCTCTTTTCAAGCTCTGCTCAAGCAGGGTTACAGCAGTTGAAGGGATGTGCACCATTGACGTGCAGTACGCCTTAGTACACGGCACCATCGTGCCCCCCACATGGGCAACCGTGATAAAGTATCTTGCCCAAGGACACAATGCGGGACGTCCTGTATGGGGATCGAACTTGGGACCTCACTCATAGTTACACACTTATCAAGCCAGAAGAGATGAAGAAAAATCACCCACCTCCCCCCCCCACTTTTTTTGAAGGAATATTCTTCAAAACAAAGAGGGAAACACTCTGGAATCAGTGAAAAGTGGTACCAAATAATCTATATATATTTGCCCAACAGACATCTAGTTTTTAATTATTGGTGCTTAATGCCACTTCAGTAGCTTAGGCTATCGTGGCGATCCCAGTTATTAGCAGTGCAAGCTTCCAACGTATGCCGGAGACGGAATATGTAGATAGGTTGAAAACCAGTGATATAACGTGTGCAACCATACACTTGTCAAATGAATCCCAATGGAAAGTACCTGTTAGAGCATCCACACTTCTGAGGCAACCCCGTTCAGGTGTACAATAAATTCCAATAATAAAACTCCAATTGAAACGTGCGAATATATGAGAATGTGAATTCTCCTGTGTACCGTCTCTGGTAGAAACCTGGATTTAGAACATGGAACATGCTATGATTAACATGCTATGACCATCCCCCAAATAAATTTGGTAAAAATCAGTGGAGCGGAACAAAATGCAAACTTGATCTGTAGGCCACCATGTTAGACTCACATAGACTCACCATGTTAGACTCACATACCAAAAATCAGCTCAATATCTGGAAGCATGTAGAAAACAAGAGGCCCCAAGAGGCATGAGGGTGCTCACCTGACATGGTAGCCTAAATATCAACCCAGAGAATGCTGCATACCAAATATCAAAATATTCCGACTGCTGGATCTGAAGAAGATTTTTAAAGAAAATTCCTCATTTTGAACTAAGTTATCATTCGGGCTCCCACAGTGAGTCCAAATATGGACCTAGGGACATGGCTTGAACAAACTTAAATCTCACCCCCTAAGAATGCTGCATACCAAACATCAAAACATTCCGACTGCTGGATCTGAAGAAGATTTTTAAAGAAAATTCCTCATTTTGAACTAAGTTATAATTTGTGCTACGACAGTGAGCTCAAATATGCACCCAGGGACTTGGCCAGGGACAAACTTGAATCCCACCCCCTAAGCATGGTGTATACCCAATATTAAAAACTTCTGCCTGCTGGATCTTGAGAAGATTTTCAAAGAAATTTGCCTGAAATGCACCAAGTTCAAATTTGGACTCCTATACTGAGCCCAAATATATACCCAGGTGGCCGATTTGAACAAACTTGAATCAGATCCACCCCACAATGTTGCATACCAAATATCAAAAGATTCTGCCTGATGGATGTGGAGAAGAAGATTTTTGAAGAAATTTGCCTGAAATGCACTAAGTTCGAAATCAGGCTTCTATAGTGAGCCCAAATATGAATCCAGAGGGCCGATTTGAACAACCTTGAATCAGATCCACCCCACAATGCAGCATACCAAATATCAAAAGATTCTGCCTGCTGGATCTGGAGAAAAAGATTTTTTAAGAAATTTTCCTGAAATGCACTAAATTCAAATTTGTGCTCCCATACTGAGCCCAAATATAAACCCAGGGGGGCCGATTTGAACAAACTTGAATCAGATCCACCCCACAATGTGGCATACCAAATATCAAAAGATTCTGCCTGCTGGATCTGGAGAAGAAGATTTTTTAAGAAATTTGCCTGAAATGCACTAAGTTCGAATTCGAGCTTCTATAGTGAACCCAAATATGAATCTAGGGAGCCGATTTGAACAAACTTGAATCAGATCCACCCCACAATGTTGCATACCAAATATCAAAAGATTCTGCCTGCTGGATCTGGTGAAGAAGACTTTTTAAGAAATTTGCCTGAAATGCACTAAGTTCAAATTTGGGCTCCTATACTGAGCCCAAATATAAACCCAGGGGGCCGATTGGAACAAACTTGAATCATATCCACCCCACAATGTCGCTTACCAAATATGAAAAGATTCTGCCTGCTGGATCTGGAGAAGAAGATTTTTTAAGAAATTTGCCTGAAATGCACTAAGTTCGAATTCGGGCTTTTATAGTGAGCCCAAATATGAATCTAGGGGTCGATTTGAACAAACTTGAATCAGATCCACCCCACAATGTTGCATACCAAATATGAAAAGATTCTGCCTGTAGGATCTGGCGAAGAAGATTTTTGAAGAAATTTGCCTGAAATGCCCTAAGTTCAAATTCAAGCTTCTATAGTGAGCCCAAATACAAATCTAGGGAGCCGATTTGAACAAACTTGAATCAGCTCCACCCCACAATGTTGCATACCAAATATTAAAAGATTCTGCCTGCTGATTCTGGAGAAGCAGATTTTTGAAGAAATTTGCCTGAAATGCACTAATTTCTATTTCGGGCTTCTATAGTGAGCCCAAATATGAATCCAGGTGGCCGATTTGAACAAACTTGAATCAGATCCACCCCACAATGTTGCATACCAAATATGAAAAGATTCTGCCAGCTGGATCTGGAGAAGATTTTTGAAGAAATTTGCCTGAAATGCACTAAGTTCAAATTTGAGCTTCTATAGTAAGCCCAAATACGAAGCTAGGGAACCGATTTGAACAAACTTGAATCAGATCCACCCCACAATGTTGCATACGAAATATCAAAAGATTCTGCTTGTTGGATCTGGAGAAAAATTTTTTTTAAGAAATTTGCCTGAAATGCACCAAGTTCAAATTTGGGCTCCTATACTGAGCCCAAATATAAACCCAGGGAGACGATTTGAACAAACTTGAATCAGATCCACCCCACAATGTTGCTTACCAAATATGAAAAGATTTTGCCTGCTGGATCTGGAGAAGAAGATATTTTAAGAAATTTGCCTGAAATGCACTAAGTTCGATTTCGAGCTTCTATAGCGAGCCCAAATATGAATCTAGGGAGCCGATTTGAACAAACTTGAATCAGATCCACCCCACAATGTTGCATACCAAATATCAAAAGATTATGCCTCCTGGTTCTGGAGAAGATTTTTTAAGAAATTTGCCTGAAATGCACTAAGTTCGAAATCGGGCTCCTATACTAAGCCCAAATATGAACCCAGGGGGGCCGATTTGAACAAACTTGAATCAGATCCACCCTACAATGTCGCATACCAAATATCAAAAGATTCTGCCTGTTGGATCTGGAGAAGAAGATTTTCAATGTTTTCCCATTGCTTACAGTGTTAAAAAAAGCTGACTGAGCACTTTTTCCAAGTCCTGAAAAAAGTACCTTGCGATCAAACCAATAGGGATTTCTTTTAACCATTCTATTCTACTGGATAAAAGTAAGCTTTATACAAAATAAGAATTCTCTGTGCCCTGTAGTTTTGGAGATATGGCAGTTTTAAGGTTTTTCCTATTTTTAGCTCCCGAGGTTCCCACGGAGCAATGAGAAAATTTTTTTTTGCATCAATCAACTACTTATGACCCATTATCATCTCATATCAAATTTGGTTCAAATCGACCTCACGGTTCAGAAAATAGAAATTTTAGGCGTGGCCAAAATTTTTGCCCCTCCCATAACGAAGGCAAATAATGGCTGACAAACTTCTCTTGAACAAACTTGATTCTAAACCTCAAAAGGACTCTGTATACCACATATCAAGTCTCTGCTACTGTGGTTCATTAGAAGAAGATTTTCAAAAAATTTGGCCATTTTTTCCCCACACCTCTGCTCAATATGAGCCTAAACCTAATTTGGATAAACATCAAAATGCCCCTATATAACCACTACTTACATGAAATTTAATTAAAATTTGGCAAGTGGTTTAGGAGAAAGAGGCTCAAACACCACCTTCACGACGGACGAAGAGTGATAAGAAAAGCTCACCCTGACTTTCAGTCAGGTGAGCTAAAAAGTCCGGAAAACAAGTAGGACTGATTGACGGACTGACAGACTGACGGACGGATCAGTCAAAAACATTATACTCCTGCAACTTCATTGCGTGGGGTATAAAAAGTAAGGAATATTGGATAAAAGTGAGATATATGAAGAAATATATTGATATTTTCATTAAAAAGACAGTTGAGGCATTGCACTGTGACTTCTGGTGCATGATTTCAGTGATGGGTGTCTGGCAAGCACATCTTCCATGCAATGAACTGTAGAAGACACAGACAGGGAATTTACCACATTTAGTCCAAGTCCTCAATACCTTGTAAATCCTCATCAATTCGCGAGACAAGCATGGATCTGACGTGGCATACTCCTCACCAAACATCCAATATCAGCTTGACTGATGTTATTCCATTCTTCTTGCAGCGCAGAAGCGAGTTCCTAAACATTGGTAGGGGGCTGTTGATGTTGTCGTAGGCACCTGCCAAGCATATCACAGACGGGTTCGATTGGTGAAAGGTCTGGACTGGCCAAGGCAGTGTAGTGATGTTCTGCTCCTGGAGGAACTCTGTAGCGACACGGCCCTGTGTGCTATTGCATTGTCATCTTAGAAAATGAATCGACAACCATGACATTGTGCAAATGGCACCATATGAGCTGCTAACATGTTGTCATGGTAGTACTGCCCTGTGACATGCCCTTGGATGACAAGTAATACTGTTCCGCTTGTCATGGTTATGTCTCCCCACACCATAACCCAACCACCACCAAAACAATCTTGCTGCCTAACGGTTACGTCATGGTATTTCCATTCTGCCGCTGCCACACTCTGTTACTCTGTCGTGGAAGTCGAGAGTGAACCTTGATTCATCGGAAAACATGACGTTGCTCCACAGACTATTGTCCCAGTACTCCACACCAATTACGCCTTGCTGGGATGTAACGTTCAGTCAAACGTGGAATTAATCGAGGTCATCAAGCGTACAAATTCCAGCTGTGTAGGCGATTTTGGATAGTCTGGCCACTGACTCACACATCTGTCACTTGGTGCAGCTGCTGTCCAATTTCTGAGGCACTTTGGTGGCGGTTACATAATGGTGTGGTTCAAATGAAACGATCCTGGTTAGCAGTTGTCGCCTTGGATGACCTGACCGACGTCTGTCATCAACATTGCCTGTCTGACGGTAGCGTGACCACCTGCTAATCACCGAATGAGTGACGTTGAGAATTTGAGCCACTGTAGTCTGTCTGTTGTCAGGTTCCAGCATGCCAACGGCACATAAACGTTCGCCTCGTGTTAGACTTCGCATACCTTAAAAGTTACATTTAGACCAGAAACTATTGATGAACGAGTTTATACCAAGAAAAGAATGATGAGACCTCCGAAAAAGCCCATCCAGTACAAATGAAAATTTCAAAACGTATCCCACAGACATTAATATCCCACAGACATTAATGCAACGCTCAAGCGAAAAACATGCACGAAGTGTCCGAGGGCCAGTGACATTCATGATCCACACTAAACTTGGTAACATATTGATGTGTCCAATCACGCATATCCAACACCATTTCCCGAAAATATCAACATCAGTTTGGATATTTCCTACTTTTTTTTAACAGTATATATGGGTTATTACCACCATGTGGGTTTCCGATATGGTGCACTTAAGTCAAGAACTCGTCTCTGGGGATATATCAACGAGTCTGTAATGACAAGGCAATATATGACCCAGATGTGAGGTTGAGACGTTAATAAACCATCATAGAAACCCACTTGGTGGTAATAACCAATTTAGCTTACAATATTTCTCCCTTTCATGACTTGTTCGCATATATTTTGACATATATTCAGTGTCAATGAGTTGATTTTTATGAATACAAATCATGGCATCATGGTTCTTACACTATGCATGATGTGAGCCCATTCTTTGTTCCATTAGTAAAATAATCGCAAAAGTTTATAGCAATGTTTCAGCTGTCTATTTCATTTTTCAGGTTTAATGCATGGTAGGCTTATATAAAACTATCATTATGGCAAAAAATAATCTAGTCTAATTTATTTCGCCAAGTTGTATTTTGTCTAGACAGTTTTACTTGTTTTGGATGAAATATGTTCTTGTAAGATAAATAAAGTTACTGATTTGATGTTAACTGTCTTCGTTGTCTCTCCATTTTGCTTCACTATTTTGTAAATAAAGATCATGTGAAGGGAGGTGAGGGTGGCTTATGTCATTAACATGGGAAATGCTAAGAAAGTCTATAATTTACTATTATTTTTATTTATTACATGTATTAAAACAATCGACAGGATTCCACTGCATCAGAAAAGTTCCTTTACCGAATTGTTTTCTGATTTACTTTTAACTAAGCATGCGACAATAATAGGTTAGAAACTGGGGATTCTCCAAATTTTTACCTGTGGAATACAGTTATCTTAACTCTCATTGTAAACAGCAAACCAGTAAACAATTAATTTTTTTTTAAATTTCATTGCTTGTAAAAATTTAACCAAATACTCCTCAGTGTCAACTGGAATGAAAATTATAAAAATTTGGGAGATTTCAAGGTTGTTTTGACTCTACCACAAAATTAAGGAGTTTCAAGGACCTGGACTGTTTAAAAGAAATTTAATGAGGTTTCAACAATTCCAGAATGTGTTGGAATCAAGGGCACCTGTTTTGAACCTCTAATTTTTGTCAAGTCATATACTGAATCGCCTTGTTTCCAATTTTTGCTTCTTGGTTACTTGACCAAATGCAAATGTTTGTCTTTGATGGAACCCAAAACCCATTCAATCACATATATGATGATTGTAATCAAGCAGACAGCTTATTCGGTTTGCATGTTTTTGATTTTAGAATGAAATATTTCAACAGTCACTTTTCTGAATGGACCATGAAATCATATATCAACCCATTTTTAGTCAAACTCCTCTAAACGCATACTAACCATCCCAAAATTGTAGGTAAATATGTTGGGATGTTAACGAGTGGACAGAAGGTAAGTTACACTTTTTTCTCCATCTCATAGGTCTTTTTGATACTTGATTCGTCAAGAGGGAGACTTTTTTTTTTAAATGTTCCATGAAAGAATTTCAAATCGAACCAAAAGAGTTCAATGAACCTGACCATAGGGTCAAAAGGTCCACTTAACCCTTTACCCAACGAATCGGCTACATCCGCCCGTATAATATGCTAATTCAGCAGTTGAAAATGTTAAAAAATTTACAGTAATTTATATATTTTTTATACTGAGTAATGATCCAGACATAGCTGGTGCTAATTCTCAAAAATCTAGGGCCAAACACAAATTTTGCCCCCCAATCCCCAAAATTTGCATCAAAAACCGAAAATAACATGTCCTAAATGGTCCTCCATACTTTTCCTCCACTACGCATGCGCAGTGTCAAGGAGGTCTCATAATTGGCGCCAATTATCATTCTTACAAGCAGTGCCTGGTCAGCGCTATGTACTCAGCGGGGAGGTACGAGTTCCCAACTCCTGGGAGGGCCATCCCCGTCTGGGTCATTGGTAAATATAAAAAATATATAAATTACTATAAATTTTTCAACATTTTTATACTGTACCAATGACCCAGACTTAGCTGAATAGAAAAAAGGCTGGAGGGCCTAGGACATAGAGGAAAATCCAATAAGCTCAACTATATATAATAGAGTTATCCCCTCTAGGAGTAAAGGAGGATTAGGCTTTACATGTATCTTTCTTATTTATGACAAATTAGAAAGACACAACACCTTTCATAATTGAGCATAATAACATCCATGTTCTCTATTAACATCCAGTATAACCCTTTATACTAATTATTTTTAAAATAAGCCAATAAATAAAGTAAGTCCAGAGAATTGAGACTCTTTATAATCATTAAAAGTGTCGGAGGATTGTATATTAATGCCCGTTTGACACGTGACATATACAAATTCTTCACACCGAGCTACACTTTAAATATGACATGAATGAATTTAAACATTAACTTTACACTTCAAAACCATCCCGGTACCAACTCAGAATTACCGACTCCGGAGGAGGTATTCCCTTGCTTTTCACTATAAAGCAGGTGACCTAAGGGAACACCCTCTCCCCCTTCCCCTTGCCCTGGGTCAAATAGCCCAGAGCGAAGAGGACAGCAGGACAGAGTCACTGCCAGAACAGAAAGCCTGCATAACTATAGTTGCAACTGTTTAGTGGACAACATTCTGAGCAACAGATAACGGACCTAAACAATGCAGATCTCCAGAAATGGACTCAATATTTCTGAGATAAAAATTTGTGAATGTGGATGGCTGAGACCAATATGCAGCCTTCATTAAATCTGTAATAGCAACACTATTTGCGTAAGCCCAAGATGTAGAAAGAGCTCTTACTTCATGAGCCGAAATCTTAAGCACAGACTGCTGAGATGAAGATAGATTATCATAAGCAGTACGGATAGTTAATTGAATCCACCTAGCAATAGAATGGACCATAATGTCCTTTCTATTAGGCATCAGAGACAGAAAGAAGCGTTTTCGTCCCTTTCTGATAAAATGAGATCTTCATTTATAAATACGTAAAGCTGTAACCTGACAGAGTAAAGGCCTATGCCCGTCAGAAGACGGAAGGGCCTTAATAACAATAGGTTCTGGATATTTATTAGGAGCCTGATTCTTAGACAAAAATCCAACATTAGTAGTAAAGGTAATAGTGTTCCCGACACTACGATAGTGAGAATCGTCCACAGATAGTGCATGAAGCTCACTGACTCTTCTAGCAGAAGACAAAGCTAAGAGAAATGCTGTCTTATAAAATAAGAATTTGAAGTCCACTGTCTCAAGAGGCTCAAATGGCTTTTCTTTTAGTTTAAGAAGAACCCAAGCTAAATTCCATTTAGGAATTAATCTAAGGGTTCTAGGTCTATTTATCGAGAAGTTTCTAACTAATTTAGATAAAGAGACATTAGATCCAATTTGTAAACTATCATGGTGTGCATAGGTATCAGATAACATAGACCTATAAACTTAATAGTAACAGGCTGCAGTTTGTATACTAGAAAGTTTGCAATGTCTGGAATGGAGGGATCAAAAATCTCAACAGAATGATCCCTACACCAACGACAAAAGACCTTCCACTTAGCCGCATACTTTAGCGAAGAGGAGGTCCACCTACAGTTAGAAATTGCGTCCACTGCTCGTCCTGTAAAATGCTTGCCGTGCAAGAAGGACCGCACAACGGAAATACGTGAAGGTTGAGACCTTGCGGGTTGTGATGTAGTTGACACGATTTCCCCTGCGAAAGAAGATCCTCTCATGGAGGAAGCTTCCGCGGTATGTCCCACAGCAGACACCTGAGTAGATTTATCCACGGTCTCTGTGGAGACGGAGATGCTACCAACAGAATTTTGCATTGAGATTGTTTTATCTTTAGCAATATCTTCTGAATCAACAGCGCTGGAGGATACGCATATCCTATCATTCCGTCCCACGAGATCGATAGAGCGTCTACTGCATATGCTTGAGGATCCGGACATGGTGACACATACGTCTGCAACTGATTGTTGAGCTGTGTCGCAAATAAGTCTATCATTGGCCGCTCCCATTGGTAGCAAATCTGATTGAATACCTGTTTGTTGAGAGTCCATTCTGACGGCAACAAGCGACCCTTCCGTGAAAGGGAGTCTGCTAATACATTCAGACGACCCGAAATATGACGGACTGAAAGTAGAACTTGGTGTTCTAGTACAAACAGAAGGATTCTTTCCGTTAAACTGAATAACGGAATGGAATGAGTGCCTCCCTGGTTCCGAATATACGCTACTACTGTCGTATTGTCGGACAGGATTTGGACATGTGCTTTCTGAATAATGTTCATCCAATGACATAGCGCAAGCCAAACTGACATCATTTCTTTGATGTTTATGTGCTTGCCTAGAAACTGCGGATCCCAAAGACCCTGGCACTTCAAATCCGTTGGGATCAATGTTGCACCCCAACCTGTTTGACTGGCATCCGTCATAATAGTAAAACTTGGATCCGGCAACTGCAGTGGAACTCCCTGAGTTAACCACTGAATGTTTGCCCAAGTCTGAATCTCTTGTTTCACTTGATTTGACAAGAGAACGTCTATATCGAACGAATGAATCTTTACTCTCCAATTCTGAGTCAAGAAAATTTGGAGAGGACGAGTGCGTAACCGCCCCATCGGAATGAGATCGACAGTGGCTCCGCACAGACCTATCAGTCTCATGAATTCTCTCGCTGTGACTTTGTCTGAGTGAAGACAATAGCGAGCGCAACAACTGATTAATTTCGCTCTGGTTAACGGCAGACAAACTAGATTGTTGTGCGTCTCGAAGCTCATTCCCAAGTGGGTGAATGACTTGGACGGCACCAGATCTGACTTCTCCTCGTTTATTATAAAACCGAGACGTCAGAGTAATAAAAGCAGATTCTGCACATCGTTCTGAAGCGTTAACTCGTTGCCGTACCTCTGAAGAATGTCGTCCAGGTAGGCCGACGTTACCGCAGACGAATGAGCTCGGAAATGCATCATTACTGAGTTCATTATTCAAGTGAAAGCCCAGGGCGCTAGGTTCAAACCGAAGCACATCGCTCGGAACTGATATACAACTCCTAGGACTGCGAAGCGTAGATACTTTCTGAATGTCGGATGTACCATGACGTGGAAGTACGCATCATTGAGATCTATGCTTGTAGCATAGTCGTTCACCTGAATACTCGCTCTGACTGATCGAATTGTCTCCATATAGAACTTCGGAGCGACGATCAGCTTGTTTATCCAGCTCAGATCTATGACTGGACGGAACGAGCCGTCTGGTTTCGGAACCAGAAACAGATGGCTGTAGAAACCCGGTGATTCCTGGTCTTCTACGACCTCTACCGCATTCTTCTCCAGAAGAGACTGCACTTCTGATAGAAGAGTGTCTCTTTTCTGCGGATTTGACGGAAGCTGAGTCCATTTTGGACTTCGAGTTAATGGAGGCTTTCGTTTGAAGGATATTCTTAGTCCTTCCGAAATTACCCCTCGAACCCAGGGGACGTCCGTAATTGACGCCCAATTGTTTACAAAACTCGACAATCTTCCACCTACCGGAACACGATAGAGGTTCATACCATCACCTCCTGGACCTGCGAGGCTTGCGGAAGGAGAAACTACGTCCTCCACGAGCCGCACCTCGCCCCGTCGACCTAGGGACGTCTGACCGGTTATCTCGGCCAGTATAACGTCCCCTACATGAGTCGCTGCCTTGACGGTCTCTAGAATAAGACCTAGAGGATGCATAGGAATCTCTATAGGAACTTCCCTTAGGTGTACTTGTCCCAGAAGTGCCTGTCTTACTCTTTTCTGCTGTATCCGACTTTTTAGAAGCGGATTTGAATAGCAGAGAATCCGAAGCTTTCTTAGTTATCTGATCATAGATTGCTGAAAGCTTGCCGTGAAAGAGAAGCTCTCCAGAGACCGGAGCGACTCAGAGTTTTTCACCTTACTATCCACGTGCGTGGATGTAGCTAGGGCCGCGTCACGTCTAACTAACTCCAGGTTTGCCACTGAAAGGGCGGAGTTATACGTGGAATAAGCTATGGCCCTCGAAAGAACTCTTAAGGAGGATTGTATATCCTGGAATTCTTTCCCTTCAAGACGTAATGATAACGCTTTAGTAAGGTGATCTGCGTATGATAAAGCGTCTAAGTTAACTCTATTAGACATTATTGGCGTTTCCAACGTCGTGGTTGGAATTGACATAGACGACGGTATAGACAATTCTAGGTTTTCAGCCTGGTCGTCTAGACGCAGAGGAACTCTCGGTATGCCCTGTCCTGCCATTTCAAATTTATTCCTTGAATTGATGAAAGGCAGATGTAGAGCATTTGCGGACAAGAAACCATACTTGCTCGTTTTGGTAGCAAGCTTATATATAGCATCATTCAATAGTTCAAATGTTCTTGTGACATTATTGGACTGCGTCGGAAACTCAGGGACGATGTCCCTAAATCGATCAAAAAATTCTGTGTCCAGTGACGCGATCAGTCTCTTATCTGGCATCGCAGCATTCTCGTCCGACGGAACAACCTCTGGAAGATAATGCCGGATAAAATCTACGGCAGATTTATGTTGTTCCAAAGGGAAAACTCCAGATCCTCTGAATCCCTTTCGCCATCCTATCGGACCATTTGAAGTTCTCGGTCATCTGTACCTGATGCTTCAGCGGAGCGTACCGACCCAGCGTCGTCGGATAATTCCTGATTACACTGACTACAATTAATACAATGATTATGAAAGTCAGAGGAAGATTTCCTCTTATTACAATTTGAAACAATAGCCTTTCATTGTGAAAAGAACACAAACAGTCCTAGTACTCGCACCAACCCCTGAAAACAAAGATACATAATAACATGATCCATTAACAAAAAGAAAAAATAAATGCAATCAAAAAAAAATTTTGAAAAAATATTTTTTTCAGGAAAGCCCAAGTTTCTGAAAGTAACGTTGAGCCCCAATGGATCCCCAAAAAGCCTAAGTGTGGACAAAATTTTTTAAAATATTTCAAAAAAAATTAATGCAACACTTACGTATAATAATAATGTATCTTGTTATGATTAAACTAATACAAAGACAAGAAATCACTCTCAACAGAAACCGTTGTCAATGTAAACAAGAAGTGTATAAAAACCGGAAACATGACTCCAGGCACTGATAAACATGGCCCGAAATCAGTTACCAATTAAAACACTATCTGATGCAAAACAGAGACTTCCAGGGAAGAAACTGCAGAACATCAGATGGTAGATGCAGAACACAACGCCTAAACACCCATGGGTGTGGACGTAAACATGGGGAAAAAACAGAATTCATTCTGTTACCAAGCCAAAACTCCCAAGAAATTTTAGTAATAATATTACAGAAAATATGCCAAAAGCATGGGAGAATAGCAAGGGGGGACTAAAGGAAAGGGAGAGAGGAAACACTTATCAAGCAGTGTAACTTTATAGCAAGAATGACAACAACAGGCCCATGCCTTGAAATTAGGGAACAAAACATAATTTCATAAAAAAAATTCAAGTTACAGCCCTGATTATTTCCTGCCACTCATTTTTCCTCTCCTCCTTCTATTTCCCCTTTAGATCCACTATTTCTCTAATATTTATGTGTCTGACATCATTTAAACTGAGATTTACAAGCACAAATATCAGTCAGATGTGAACTGATGAAGGGCCAAACAAAGAATGTTAATTGGCGCCAATTTCGAGACCTCCTTGACACTGCGCATGCGCAGTGGAGGAAATGTATGGAGGACCATTTAGGACATGTTAATTTCGGTTTTTGATGCAAATTTTGGGGATTGGGGGGCAAAATTGGTGTTTGGCCCTAGATTTTTGAGAATTAGCACCAGCTATTATGACTGGGTCATTGGTACAGTATAAAAATATATTATTTTTCAAAAAATTTCAACAAAACCATATCATGTGACCCCTCGTTGAAATAAGCTCATCGAGCTCATTCCAACGAGGGGTCACATGATATGGTTTTGTTAAAAAATTTTGAAAAATTTTAAAAAATGATATTTAAAATAATAAATTTTGATATCGTCTGCGTTGGGTAAAGGGTTTATATTTTTTAGTTTAAAAATGCGATAGTCTACCTCTTTGCAGGACAACATATTCAGGGCAACAATATTCAGATGGTCAGACCAGGGATGCAACGACATGCTTCCCTAACGATACGATGCACATCACAATTCAGTGTGCATGATACAATATGCATTAATTGTGATACACATAATCTCTCTAGGCATACAATTAATGTCAGGTACCTTGTTGACTGCATATATTCATTCCCCCCATAAGCTTACTTTACTTATATTACAAATTAGAATGCACTCTTTAAACAATAGGATAATTCATGACATCAAGTAATTTAAGTTTTTGATTTTATGACCCATTTCCAAGTACTTTTTTCCTCTCAGAATATATGTTCTAAATATTTAATCCCTGATATCTTGTTTGACAGAGTTCATTGACAAAATATAATGGATCAATCAAATAAAAATTTAGTACAATAGAGGGAATTCATCAAATTTTAGTGAACTGAATAATCATTTTAATGGCATAGTTATTACTATCAGTGTTGGTATGCAAAAACAGGATTTCTCTGAACTAGTTTTCAAAATCTAAAAAATTGTTTTGCCTGATATTATTTATATTTATTGTATCATCATATATAGCGAACAATGATACATATTGAATCATGAGCAATGCATCGCAGTTCAAACGTATCATCATTAATCATTGCAGCCCTTGATCAGACATGTTGTGAATTTCAAGAGGAACACTGCAGACTTTGGTCGTCTGTTACTCTTGTCATCAAGATATGTTACAGCATTACAATAGTGTGCAAAATTTCATGAGAATGCTCGTATTGTTCTTGTGGTGGTTATGCAAATTTAAATCTACACGAATGGATGACCGGTTAGTCAAAAGTTGCATCTTGAATGGATGGTCAAGTCCAAGTCACTTACCTGGTAGTGTACTAAATTTTTTCTCAGCCTCAAGAATTGTTCACATATTTTTGACTTGTTACAATTCATGGGAAAGTGCCTATAGGCCCTCTCCCATAAATTGTAACAATGCAAATCAATGCAGATGAAGTAATTTTACTTACAAGATAATATGAAGGACACCCACAGAATATGAAGCCTTTAATTTTAGGTACCTGCAGTTCAGAATAAAGCTCAAAGATGGGCTTCTAGCACTCTACCAGTTAAGCAACCTTTCTTGTGTCTGGATAGATATTTAGACTTTTACCGTGAAGAGGCACTCTACCAGTTAAGCAACTTTTCTTGTGTCTTGATAGATTTTTGCCCTGAGAGGCTATATATATTTCAATTCAATGAAATATATGAATACTTGTTAATGATAAAAAAAAGGCAGTTTCCCGAGAATTTTTACATAGCTGAGCGCTCGGTTAGCCATCTCAAATCCATGTGAATGGTCAGTTGGTTAGAGTCATTTTTTAAACTTGGCACTGTTACAGGGTACAGTAAATCAAATGGAACATATTAAAATTAACCCACTAACTTTCTCAATCTTTCCTCTTCTTGATTCTGCTTGAACTTCAATTCCTCTTGAATTTCTTCAACCTTAAAAAGACTTAATTAAATTAATTACATGATCTGAACTGCTAACTCCAAAACATGAGGCTATTGAAAATGAAAGTGTCATTGACACAGGAGCTTAACTTGACTGTGTTTGATGAAAAGGATAATGTTAAATGTTTATAAAAGGATTATGAAATAAGACAAGAATTGTGATAACTGAGAATTTGTTAAGTTCTGTACCCTACATGCAATGTTTTCAACAAGAATAATTTGAGGTGTAGACTGTACTAAAGAACAGAGGCCTGGGTTAATGTGGCCTTCACAGTTAACTTAGGTAAAAACATTCCAAAAAAAAATACCTGTAGAGTGTGGAAGAAGAATTAGGTCTGAGGCCTGGGGCCTTGTACGGCTCTCATGGTTGATCAATTTGAACCAAAATGGGAAATTCATCCGGGCATTCATTCAGAAATCCAACTGGACATCACAACACTAAGTCATTTCTCCAAGTTGCAATGAAATCACCTCATAATTACGGCCAATATAAAAAATTTAGATCAAAATAGATGAGGATGTTCTCATCTAGTCATCAGAACAAGTCATGCTTTCAAAGTTACAATGAAATTGCTTCATAAAATACAACATATAGACTGTAGTAAAGACTTTAGGATTCGAACCCACACAGCTGCCCCAGTTGACAGATCATGACCAAACTAGGATGTTCTCATCTAAACATCATACAAAAAGAAAGGATGTTCCATGTTTATGAAAGAATTATTAAACAAGTGCAACACTGATAGCCAGCGATCACACTTTATCCCTCCACAGTTGAGGATGTCACCAAATTGTTGACTTATGTCTGATGAATGTTGGAAGATTGAAAGCACAGCACCAAAATACCTCTTGAGATACAGGTGGTAACAGGACACACCAACATAATATATACAACAAAGTCTATGCCCGGTGCATCATATACCCGATTAGGCTTTTTCAAATTGCACATAATGACTGTTTTCATCCCCAAAACAGCCTGCATTGACAAGCGCTGAATAAGAAAAACAAATTGCCTAACTGATAGGGAAAGGGGAGGGGGGTGGTGGAGGGGGATGGGGGTGTAGTGGGGGGTTATAGAAGTCAATTCTCTTTCTGCATGTAATCACTCCAAGTGCTTAAAAATGAATTTTGTGGCAAAGAGGGGGGTGGGGGAGGGTTATAAGTGTCAAATCCTTTTTTGCATGTAATAACTCCCTCCCAACCCTTCAAAATGCATCATCGGAAAAACTGCCTAAATGACAAAGGGGTCGAGGGAGTTGGTGGGGGGGGGGGGGGGGGGGGGTTGTTATGGTTGTTTGAAACAATTTCTTTTTTTTTGCATGTAATCACTCCAAATCCTTAAAAATGCATTTTGGGGCAAAAGAAAAAAAAATACCTAAATGATGCTGCTGGGGTGGGGGCTATAAGAGTCCATTTTTTATTTTTTTTGTATGTAATAACTCCCATCCTTTTTTTTTTGGAAAAATTGCCCAAATTACAAGGGGGGGGGGGGGGGGGGGTTTGATTTTGTTTGCAGGTAATCACTCCAAATCCTTAACTAGAGTGATGTCACGCATGCAGCCCAACTGTCCCAGCAATGGCAATGCTTAGACACAAAATAGTTGGAGCCATTTTTTGTTAACCATTTCCTAACGAATCTGCCATTTCTGCACTCGTGAAATACAAAATTTGCTATTCAAATTTTATTTTTTCATTTCTCTACTCTAAAACATACCTCATGACCTATTAATGGAACAAGCTTGATGAGCTTAATAAGAACTAATAAGCCATGGTTAGAAGTAAACTAGAGTGATGTCACACATGCAGCCCGACTGTCCCAGGAATGGCAATGCTTAAACGCAAAATAGTCGGAGACATTTTTTGTTAACAGTTTACTTAACGAATCTGCCATATCTGCACTCGTGATATACAAAATTTGCTATTCAAATTTTATTTTTTCATTTCTCTACTTCAAAACATACCTCATGACCTTTTAATGGAACAAACTTGATGAGCTTGTTCCAATAAGGAGTAATAAGGCAAAGTTAGAAATAAGTAAAAAATGAAAAAATCTGATGTTTCAGAAGAATAATTTGTACTGTTGGCTTCAACTTGTGTTGGGGGCACGATGGCTCAGTTGGTAGAGATGCAGGCTGCAAGCCGAGAGGTCCTATGTGCGAATCCCACCTGCGGCAACCACTTTGTGTCTTTGGGCAAGACACTTCACCCCCATTGCCCACGTGGGGGCCTGGTGACGCTGTGTACTAAGGCGTACTGCACGTCGATGGTGGACCTGTCTTCAACCAATGCTAACCCTGCTTGTGTGGAGTTGGTATGTTGAGGAGCTGACAGTTACTCGCCATTGCTCGGTGGTTCTCTCCGGGTACTCCGGCTTCCTCCACCCATAAAACTGTCACGGTCATGGTTAGCCATTGTGCAGAAATATGTGACCTTAAACACCAATAAATAAATAAATAAATTCAACTTGTGTTAGGAAAAGGATTAAAGATGCAGTACATACAGCAATGTTGGGCTGTATGAGTCAATTTTCTTTTTTGCATGTAATAACTCCCAATCCTTCAAAATGCATTTTGGGAATAATTGCCTAAGTGAGACGTTTGTGTGTGTGTGGGGGGAGGGAGGGGGGGGGGGGGTAGTTGTAGAACCTATATTGAAACCTGGCCTGTATTACTAGCTGGAAAATTCACATATCACCTTTGGCTGAAATCAAATAATCCAAACTGGAGTTATCAGTCGAAAACCAATTGTTTACAGACAGATGGATGGACTGACAGATGGACTGACGGAAGTTATGACTATAGCCCTGACTATAAACAGTCAGGCTAAAAATGCATTTTGGTTGAATGGTCGCAATCAAATAGAGACATTCTCATCTAGACATTATCTGGAGTCATCCTACCAAGTTACAATGAAATCCTTTCATAAATACAGCCTGTAGACTGTGCTGAAGGTTTTCTGGTTTTGGGCTTGGGCAGCTGTCACGGTTGACAGATCATGACCAAATGGGGAAGTTCTCATCTAGTCATCAAATGGAGTGATCCTACAAAGTTACAATGAAATCTCTTCATAAATACATGTAGTCTGTGCTAATGGTGTTTGTGTTTTGAGCTCAGGCAGCCACCATGGTTGAAAGACCGCAACCAAAAGGGGACGTTCTCATCTGACATTATCTGGAGTCATCCCACCAAGTTACAATGAAATCCTTTCATAAATACAACCTGTAGGCTGTGCTAAAGGTTTTCTGGCTTCGAGCTCCTGTAGCCGTCACAACTGACCGATCAAGTTTCAAATTGATCCAATTATAAATGTGCCCTGCAGGGTGTGCCAAAGGGAAATATTAAGGTCTAAGTTCAAAGGCTGTTGCCAATGGCAACATTTTTTGACAGAAATGGAAGAAAATCGATAGCAAGCATACCAAGTTTCAAACCGATCTGATCATAAATGTGTCCTGTAGGGATTGCCAAACGAATGTATTGATGCCTGACTACACTAAGTTCAAAGCTCATTGCCAGCGGCAACATTTTTAGCCGGAAAAGGAAGAAAATCAAAAGCTCCCATCTAGAGGTCACCCCAAATAAGCATACCAGGTTTCAAAGAAATCTGATTATAAATGTGCCCTGTAGGGTGTGCCAAAGGGAAATACTGAGGTCTGACTAAACTAAGTTCAAAGGACTTTGCCTGCGGCAACATTTTTTAACAAAATGGAAGAAAATCAATAGCTCTCATCTAAAGGTCACACCAAACAAGCATACCAAGTTTCAAATTGATCTGATTATAAATGTGCAGGTGTGCCAAAGGGAAATACTGATGCATAAGTGCACTAAGTTCATCAAAGGTCGTTGCCAGTGGCAACATTTTTTGATGAAATGCAAGATAATCAATAGCTCCCATCTATAAGTAAAACCAAATAAGCATACCAGATTAAACCGATCTGATCATAAATGTGTTCTGTAGGGTGTGCCAAACGAATATATTCATGCCTGACTAAACTAAGTTCAAAGGTTGTTGCCAGCGGCACATTTTTTTGCCGTAAATGGAAGAAAATCGATAGCTCCCATCTAGAGGTCACCCCAAATAAGAATACCACATTTCAAAGAAATCCGATTATAAACATGCCCTGCAGGGTGTGCCAAAGGGAAATACTGAGGTCTGACTAAACTAAGTTCAAAGGCTGTTGCCAGCAGCAACATTTTTTGATAGAAATGGAAGAAAATCGATAGCTCCTATCTAGAGGTCACCCCAAACAAGCATACCAAGTTTCAAAGCGATCTGATTATAAATGCAATCTGTGCAGAGTGCCAAAGGAAATTGTGTACGTATGTACGTCGACAAACGAGACTTTGTCAAATTGAGCTAAAAATGATCTCAGCAGTTGCAGCTCTATTTGTCCATATCGCAGGTGGAACTTCAGTGTACAAAGACTTCCAAAGGCTTTATATATTTCAGTTCCATGCACAATATGAAAACTTGTTAATGATAAAGAAGTGGTTAGTCAAGATTTTTTACGTCGTTGAACGTAAACCATGCAAATGGTAAATTGGTTAAGCTCATTTCTGAAATTTTACACACTGCTCATGCCATGTATACAATATGACTTTTTAAAACAAGAGGCCCCAGGGTGCCTGAGGGTGCTCACCTGACATGGTAGTCTAAATATCAAGCCAGGGACTTGAATAAGCTGCATACGCCCCTCCTAAGAAAAGCATATACCAACTAGATGAAGCGATTGTGCCCACACAATACACAGGATTTTCCTTCTATTTTCAGTTCCTGCACTTTTATGTCCCAAAATTGAGATAAACGCATAAAAAACAGATTTTTTTCCCAAACAAAATATTTTCATCCTAAATTTTTTTTTTTCTTCTTAAAATCCATAAAAAAACAAAAAACTAATTTCCGGATTTTGGTCCAAAATTTTCCAAGTCCCACCCGGCCCCAAAATTTTCAGTGTAAAAAAAAATTATTTTTTTTTGTCTTAAAATTGACCAAAACGCATAAAAAACAAAAGAAAATCCGGATTTTGGTCCAAAATTTTGTTTTTGTCTTAAAATTGACCGAAACGCATAAAAAAACAAAAACAAACAAGAGGCCCCACGGGGCCTGAAGCGCTCATCTTGTACAGAACACAATTTAAACAGAGTCCAAGAATGAGTCTACATTAAGCAAGCCATCTCCATAGGCTACACTGTCAATCCTTGAGTCCCTCAGGAGTGACAAAAATAATCTGGGCATCATGCCTTTTCTTCAGTTGATCATAAGTAAAATGTAGAGCTCCCCTATGAAGTCCCTTGACATAACCTATGAAGATTAATCTTAGTACCTCTAGAGGGTACTGAATACAAAATTTTTAATTCTTCAGCAAAATGGCCAATTCCGGCTCCCATAGAGAGCCCAAATATTAACCCAGGCTCTTGATTTGAACACAGTTAAATCTGACTTCCCTAGAGATGTTGTGTACCGAATATGAAAGCATTCTGACTGTTGGATCTGAGGAAGAGAAATTGTAAAGAAATTTCTTCGAATTGCACTAAGTTCAAATTTGGGCTACCATAGCGAGCCCAAATATTAACCTATGGATCCGATTTGAACAAACTTGAATCTCACCCCCCTAGAGATGCTGTATACCAAACGTGAAAACATTCTGACAAGTGAATCTGAAGAAGAAGATTTTTGAAGAAATTCCCTCATATTGTACTAAGTTAAATTTCATGTTCCCATATGGAGCCCAAATATTAACCTAGGCACTTGAATTGAACAACCTGGAATCTGACCCCCCTGAAGATGTTGTATACCAAATATAAAAAAAGCATTCCGACTGGTGGATCTGAAAAAGAAGATTTTTAAAGAAATTTCCTCATATTGCACTAAGTAAAAATTTGGGCTACCATAGTGAGCCCAAATATTAACCTATGGATCCGATTTGAACAAACTTGAATCTCACCCCCCTAGAGATGTTGTATACCAAACGTGAAAACATTCTGACAAGTGAATCTGAAGAAGAAGATTTTTGAAGAAATTCCCTCATAACCTAGGGACTTGGTTTGAACAATCTAGAATCTAACCCTCATAACAATGATGTATACCAAATATTAAAAGATTCTGACTGGTGGTTCTGAAGAAGAAGATTTTTAAAGAATATTCCCCATATTACCCTATGTTAAAACTTCGGGCTCCTGTAGAGAGCCCAAATATGAACCAATGAGCTTTATTTCAATTTCAACAAACTTTTATCTGACCCCCCCCCCCCCCTCCCCCCCCCCCCACCCCCCTATGAATGCTGTATACCAAATATCAAAAGATTCTGATGATTGGTTCTGGAGAAAAGATTTTTTTTAATTTTTGCAAATATGCTGACTCAGCATTTTTTCGATGCCCATTACAGAATACCCTAACATAATCGATGGCAATTTTTTTTTACCATTCAATTCTACTGGTCATAAGGATACTTCATACCAAATAAAAGCTCTCTGTTCCGTGGGGTTTGGGAAATATGGGCGTTTGAAAATATTTCTATTTTTAGCTCCCAGGGTTCCCATGGTGATGCGGGAATTTTTTTTTTTTTGCATGGGTCAAGTACTTATGACCCAATACTACCACAAAACAAATTTGGTTCATACCGGACCATCGGTTCAAAAAATAGAAATTTTGGGCGGGGCCAAAAATCTTACCCCTCCTATGACAAAGCCAAATATTACTTCACGAACTTCATTTGAACAAACTTGATTCTACACCTCATATGGAAGCTCCATAGCAAATATCAAGTCATTGTACACACTGGTTCTTGAGAAGAAGATTTTAAAAATATTTTGGAGCATTTTCCCCCCATTCCCTCCCTATGGGGCTGGGCATGCTGAGTTGAACAAAAATGAAATGCCCCTTTGGGACCATCACTCACACAAACTTTCACTTGAATTGGCCCAGTGGCTTTGGAGGAGAAGAGCAAAACATGGTGTTGACGGACGACGGACGGAGAGCGATGAGATTAGCTCAGCTTGACTTTGTAAAGATGAGCTAAAAATTTCCAGATTTTGGTTCAAAATTTCTATGTCCGGAACGGGGCCCCAAATTTTCAGCCTAAATATGAACCCAGGGACTTGGCTTGAACAAACTTGAATCTCACCACCCCCAAGGAAGCTGCATACCAAATATCAAAAGATTCTTATTGGTAGATCTGAAGAAGAAGATTTTTAAAGAATATTCCTCATACTGCACTAATTTAAACATTTGGGCTCCCATAGAGAGCCCAAATATGGACCAGGGAATTGATTTCAATAAACATGTGAAACAATCTTCCAAAGATGTTATAGGTGAAATTTGAAAGCTTTTGGAGCAGTGGTTTGGGAGAAAAGTAGCCTTACATGTTTTTTCCATTACCCACAGTGTTAAAAAATGCTGACTCAGCATTTTTTCAAAAGTCCCCAAAAAGTACCCCCATGATAAAACCGTCGTCTGATGGCAATTTTTTTCAGACCATTCCATTCTGTTGGTCCTAAGGAAGCTTCACACCAAATAAGAATTCTCAGTGGCGTGTAGTTTTGGAGATAGAGGCGTTTTAATTTTTTTCTAATTTTAGCTCCTGCGGTTCTCATGGGGCGACGGGGAAAAAAATTTGGGCATAAATTAAGTACTTTGGACCCAATAAACCCTCATATCAAATTTGGTTCAAATCTGCCTTTCGGTTTGGAGAAAAGAAATTTTGGGACTGGCAAATATTCTTACCCCTCCCATAACGAAGGCAAATAATGCCCGACAAACTTCTCTTGAACAAACTTCATTCTAAATCTCAAAAGGACTCTGTATACCACTTTGCTACTGGTGGTTCATTAGAAGATTTTCAAAAAAATTGGCCATTTTTCCCCACACCTCTGCTCAATATGAGCCGAAAACTAATTTGGATAAAAATCAAAATGCCCCCATATAACCACTACTTACATGAAATTTAATTGAAATGTGGCCATTGGTATAGGAGAAAGAGGCTTAAACACCACCTTCACACAGGACGACGGACAGACGGCGGACGAAGAGTGATAAGAAAAGCTCCCCCTGACTTTCAGTCAGGTGAGCTAAAAACAATTTATCACATAATTACTAAAAATTTCAACAAAAAAGACAATAATGTTACCAATTTTTCAACAAATAACTATAGTTTCTAACTTAATTAGAAACTGTTAAGGCATTGTCCAACCTAACTTTGGTGAGAATTCAGGAAATATTTTTTCAAAGTCAAAAAATGACCAGGAAGAAAGAACTCCAGTAATTTATATACCAACATGTTTGGAAAGAAACATAGAAATGTTGAAACTGAAATTTAACATGGATCTGCCATCATGTGGTTGTGAGCATTGACTGCAATGGCATAAAAGAAAGAGACCAAAATTTTGACAATAGAATAGAATACCTCAAAAAGACTTATGGTTGTATTTTGCAATCCTTCTCGTGCAGACTGTTTTTGTCATTCATGACAGGTATGGACATTAAGACTAATTCCATTCCATGGTAATTTACAATTGCCAAATGCTGCCATTTTGCCTTGTTTTTGTTTTACTGAAGAATGCTCAGCGGGGACAACCCCGTACAGTTCAGGGAAACAGGTATGGAGGCACAAGTGACTTCATCAATGAATGTAAGTGTCAATGAAACACATCTGAGTAATGACTTGATAACAATTGCAAACTGGAATCTCACCCCCCTAAGGATGCTGCATACCAAATATCAAAACATTCCGACTGCTGGATCTGAAGAAGAAGATTTTTAAAGAAAAGAAAATTCCTCATTTTGAACTAAGTTATCATTCGGGCTCCCACAGTGAGTCTACATATGGACCTAGGGACATGGCTTGAACAAACTTGAATCCCCCCCCCCCCCCCTCCCCCCTCCTAAGGATGCTGCATACCAAATATCAAAACATTCTGACTGCTGGATCTGAAGAAGATTTTTAAAGAAAATTCCTCATTTTGAACTAGGTTATATTTCGGGTTACCACAGTGAGCCCAAATATGAACCCAGGGACTTGGCTTGAACAAACTTGAATCTCACACCCTAAGCATGGTGCATACCCAATATCAAAAGATTCTGCCTGCTGGATCTTGAGAAGATTTTCAAAGAAATTTGCCTGAAATGCACTAAGTTCAAATTTGGGCTCCTATACTGATTTTAACAAACTTGAATCAGAGCCACCCCACAATGTTGCATACCAAATATCAAAAGATACTATCTGCTGGATCTGGAGAAGAAAATTTTTTAAGAAATTTGCTTGAAATGCACTAAGTTCGAATTCGGGCTTCTATAGTGAACCCAAATATGAATCCAGGGGGCCAATTTGAACAAACTTGAATCAGATCCACCCCGCAATGTTGCATACCAAATATCAAAAGATTCTACCTGCTGGATCTGGAGGAGAAGATTTTTAAGAAATTTGCCTGAATTGTACTAAGTTCGAATTCGAGCTTCTATAGTGAGCCCAAATATGAATCTAGGGAGCCGATTTGAAGAAACTTGAATCAGATCCACCCCACAATGTTGCATACCAAATATCAAAAGATTCTGCCTGCTGGACTGGAGAAGAAGATTTTTTAATGTTTTTCCCATTGCCTACAGTGTTAAAAAGTGCTGATTCAGCACTTTTTCCAAGACCTGAAAAAAGTACTTTGTGATCAATCCCACAGGGCAATGACAAAAAAAATTTTGGCATCAATCAACTACTTATGACCCATTATAATCTCATACCAAATTTGGTTCAAATCGACCTCACGGTTCTGAAAATAGAAATTTTAGGCGTGGCCAAAATTTTTGCCCCTCCTATAACGAAGGCAAATAATGCCTGACAAACTTCTCTTAAACAAACTTGATTCTAAACCTCAAAAGGACTCTGTATACCACATATCAAGTCTCTGCTACTGGTGGTTCATTAGAAGAAGATTTTCAAAAAATTTGGCCATGTTTTCCCCACCCCTCTGTTCAATATGAGCCAAAGCCTAATTAGCATAAAAATCCAAATGCCCATATATAACCACTACTTACATGAAATTTAATTAAAATGTGGCCAGTGGTTTAGGAGAAAGAGGCTCAAACACCACCTTCACACAGGACGACGGACGGACGGACAACGGACGAAGAGTGATAAGAAGAATTCACCCTGACTTTCAGTCAGGTGAGATAAAAACTGATTGCACCTAATTTCGGTATAAAATGGCCAGTGGCAGCCATCTTGAATTTTGGACTGCACCCCAAAACACTCATTCTCGTCCCAAGGTGATAACAAAGGTACCCAAGAAGTTTTGTGAAAAACGGTTCATAAATACAGCCTCTAGTCAGAGCCGTATTGACATGTGCACTTACTCTGTATACGTAGCACTGAATAAATCAAAGTTCATCTAATTTCTGCACGAGAAAAAACCCTGTATTTTATGTGATGTATTCCATCTTACTAAACATTCATTCAAAAATTTATTCAAATCAGAACCTTCATCTAGAAGTTCTGTACAAAAAACTGATTGTACCTAATTTCGGTACAAAATGGCTGCTGGCAGCCATCTTGAATTTCGGACTGCACCCCAAAACACTTGCTCTCGTCCCAAGGTGATAACAAAGGTACCCAAGAAGATTCATGAAGATCAGTTCATAAATACAGGCCTTAGCCCGAGCCGTATTGACATGTGTACTTTGTGTGTAAAAGTAGAATTAAACTGGATATCACGGAGATGGAATCCATCTCTGCGGGCACCGCAGCAACTAACCGATGTTAGGTATAAACTGATGTGAACCGTAATACTAAAATATTTCAAGCAATAGGTAAAATCTGATTAAAATCCCTTCCCGGACACGAACTTGTCAGAAAAAAAACCCAAATTCTGAATAATTTGACCTTGAGGTCAAACTTCAAGGTCAAAGCATGGCAACCTTGGTACGCGACACATCGTCTTGAGATAATCTACCCACATACCAAATATCAAAACCCTATCTATTAAGGGAAAAAGTTACAGCCCGGACACAAACTTGTCAAAATTCTGAATAATTTGACCTTGAGGTCAAACTTCAAGGTCAAAGCATGGCAACCTTGGTACACGCGACACGTCGTCTTGAGATAATGTACCCACATACCAAATATCAAAACTCTATCTATTAAAAGAGAAAGATTACAGCCCGGACGGACGGACAGAGCGATCACTATAGGGCGTCCGCCTGATGGCGGGGCCCTAATAAATCAAAGTTCATCTAATTTGCATAATTTCTGCATGAGAAAAAAACCTGTTTTGTATGTGATGTATTCCATGTTACTAAACATTCATACAAAAATTTATTCAAATCAGAACTTTCATACAGAAGTTCTGTAGAAAAAAAAATGATTGCACTAATTTCAGTACAAAATGGCTGCCGGAGGGTATCTTGAATTTTGGACCACACCCAAAAACACTCATTCTCATCCCACAGTGATAACAAAGGTACCTAAGAAGTTTTGTAAAAATCGGTTCATAAATACGGCCTCTAGCCTGAACCATATAGAAGTTCTGTACAAAAAAATGATTGTACCAAATTTCGGTACAAAATGGCCACCAGAAACCATCTTGAATTTTGGACCGCAACCAAAAACACTCGTTCTCGTCCCATGGTGCTAACAAAGGTACCCGAGAAGTTTCGTGAAGATCGGTTCATAAATACAGCCCCTAGCCCAAGCTGTATTGACATGTGTACTTACTGTGTAAAAGTAGAACTGAATAAATCAAAGTTCATCTAATTTGCATAATTTCTACACAAGAAAAAAACCTGTATTATATGTGATGTATTCCATGTTACTAAACATTCATACAAAAATTTATTCAAATCAGAACTTTCATACAGAAGTTCAGTACAACAAGAAAATACAGCAGTGCTGTGCAAAAAAGGATGATGATAGTATGCCAATGCAGTTTATCATGTACTGAAAAGACCATCTTTAAAATAATAAGACTGAGTATCACAAATGTAGTCTCATGTAATACATTATGTTGAGGAAAAATCTGAGGAATAATTAATTTAAACATAAACAGATCAATTTGAAAACAAATAAAAATATATTTGATTCTCGATCAATATATTGTAGAAAATAATGAAGATGGGGGGGTTTATTTATTTTTTTAAAAAATTTTTTAGTATCTTTCTTCAGTAAATATGCTGTTTTCAGAAACTTGTGCATGAGGAACATAGAACATTCTAGTGCTCTGGAAACAAAAGTTTTGCTGACAATTGTTAAGCCAAAAATGAAAGGGAATAAACCTTTTTTTTTTCAAACAATGCATCTGAAATTATAGAAAAAGACATGACATGAAGAGCAAATATAAAGATTATTTTGTATGCAAATCACGTAGTCTTGATGATTTCTTTAAGCACACACCATATTTTTTTTCATTCGCTTTTTCCAACAGCACTGAATGTTCAGAATACGAGTGGCATTTTCCGTAAATACGATCAGTTCTATTTGGGTTTTCTTTCAATAACCTCAGAGTACACATCGACCGTAAGAAAATTAACTCGTTACATGGTGTCTGGACAATTCGGACCGTGTACGATTCGGACTAGATTTTTATAAAGAATGTTTCGGCCCAGATCTATTGACGATTTGGACCATATTTCTGGCCGATTCGGACCAGATCATTGGACGATTTGGACCATGTTTGTGGACGATTCGGACCAGGTTTCTGGGCAATTTGCCGAACAGACATGCAAAGTACACAAGCCAGCACAGACATACACACTTCACAAGACAGCACAGACTTGTCTTTTGAATTAAATATGCCTAGAGCTTTATGTGCCAATTTCAGTGAGCCATTTTCATTAATTTCACTGAAAAAATACCGACGTACCAGTATTATTTGTAGTTATCACAACAGATAATTCAGCGAGTAATTATGAAACAACTAATCCTGTGCTTCTGGGTCATGTCAGGGAAGAGGAAAAAAGACGAGCCTTCAACATTGACCTGCCTGTTTTTATTTGCAATGCATTTTTGGTCCATATACCGAATTTGGTCAAAATCAGCCCAGTAGTTGGCCCGGTGCTAAGGGGCGCTCTCGTTTCTGGGAAGTCAGGTGACATCAACATTGACTGTCTGTTTTCATTTGCAATGCATTTTGGGTCCGTATAATGAATTTGGTAAAAATCGGCCCAGTAGTTAGCCTGTTGCTAAGGGGGAGCTCTGGTTGCTAGAGAAGTCACGCGATGTAAATTATTGACCTGTATGTTTTTATTTGCAATACATTTTGAGTCCGTATACCGAATTTGGTCAAAATCGGGCCCAGTAGTTAGCCCGTTGCTAATGTGGCACGCTGGTTGCTAGGGAAGTCACATGACGTCAACACTGACCTCTCTGTTTTCATTTGCAATGCATTTTGGGTCCGTATACCAAATTTTGTTCAAATCGGCCCAGTAGTTAGCCCCTTGCTAAGGGGGCGCTCTGGTTGCTAGGGAAGTCACGAGACGTAAAATTTGATCTGTCTGTTCTCATTTGCAAAGCATTTTGGGTCTGTATACCAAATTTGCACAAAATCGGACCAGTAGTTAGCCCGTTGCTAAGGGGGCATCCTGGTTGCTAGGAAAGTCACGTGACGTCAACATTGATCCGTCTGTTTTCATTTGCAATGTATTTTGGATCCGTATACCGAATTTGGTCCAAATCGGCTCAGTAGTTACCCCATTGCTAAGGGGGCACTCTGGTTGCTATGGAAGTCACGTGACATCATGATTGATCTGTCTGTTTTCATTTGCAATGCATTTTGGGTCCGTATACCGAATTTGGTCCAAATCGGCCCTGTAGTTAGCCCATTGCTAAGGGTGCACTCTGGTTGCTAGAGAAGTCACGAGACGTCAACATTGATCTGTCTGTTTTTATTTGCAATGCAGTCTGGGGCCGTATACCGAATTTGGTCAAAATCGGCCCAGTAGTTAGCCTGTTGCTAAGGGGACGCTCTGGTTGCCAGGAAAGTCACGCGGCGACACCGTTGATCAGTTTGTTTTCGTTTGCAATGCATGTTGGGTCCATGTATCAAAATTGGTAAAATTGGCCCAGTAGTTTGCCCGTTGCTAGGAGCGTGCTTTACTTGCTACGGACGTCACATGACATAATCAGTGACCCATTAACCTCACCCCCTCCACCCCCCCCCCCACACCCAATATATTAAGGATCTCTTGACCCAATGAGGATGAAAGCAATGGTGGAGAGCCATCACTTGTTCTAATGTCCGAGCATCCTTGAAATGAAAGTGTCAATGACACTGTAGCTCAACTTGTCAAGACAAAGACAAAGACATGTACATGTATAGTATGTGATACAGCAATGACAAACATCTAGGTAATGACCTGATAACAAAGGTACATATAAAGTATTGTAACGGTCTGTACATAAATATTGACCGTTGCCTGTAACAAATGTATAGGTAAAGTATTGTAGAGGTGGGTGACAGTCAGATGCTAAACTAGAAAAGAAATCTTTGCGTCCCAGAATGGGTCAGACTGAACCCCAAAATATTTGTTCTCATAGCACAGTGATAACAAAGGCACCCCAAAACACACTCATTCCTGTCCCAAGATGAAAACAAAGGTACCCAAGAAGTTTCGTGAAGATCAGTTCACAAATATGAGCTGTGTAGAAGTTGTGACAAAAAACTGATTGGACCTAATTTCGGTACAAAATGGCCACTGGCTGCCATCTTGAATTTTGGACCGCACCCAGAAACACTCATTCTCGTCCCAAGGTGATAACAAAGGTACCCAAGAAGTTTTGTGAAGATCGGTTCATAAATACAGCCTCTAGCCCGAGCCGAATTGACATGTGCACTTACAGTGTATAAGTAGCACTGAATAAATCAAAGTTCATCTAATTTGCATAATTTCTGCACGAGAAAAAAACCTGTACTATATGTGATGTATTCCATGTTACTAAACATTCATACAAAAATTTATTCAAATCAGAACTTTCATACAGAAGTTCTGTACAAAAAACTGATTGCACTAATTTTGGTACAAAATGGCTGCTGGTGGCCATCTTGAATTTCGGACCACACCCAAAAACACTCGTTCTCATCCCACGGTGATAACAAAGGTACCCAATAAGTTTCGTAAAGATCGGTTCATAAATACGGCCTCTAGCCTGAGCCGTATAGAAGTTGTGTACAAAAAACTGATTAGACCTAATTTCGGTACAAAATGGCCACTGGCAGCCATCTTGAATTTTGGACAGCACCCAGAAACACTCGTTCTCGTCCCAAGGTGATATCAAAGGTACCCAAGATGTTTTGTGAAGATCGCTTCATAAATACAGCCTCTAGCCCGAGCCGTATTGACATGTGCACTTACAGTGTATAAGTAGCACTGAATAAATCAAAGTTCATCTAATTTGCATAATTTCTGCACGAGAAAAAAACCCGTATTATATGTGATGTATCCCATGGTACTAAACATTCACACAAAAAATTATTCAAATCAGCTCTTTCATATGGAAGTTCTGTGCAAAAATCTGATTGCACCTAATTTTGTACAAAATGGCTGCCATCGGCCATCTTGAATTTCGGACCACACCCAAAAACACTCGTTCTCGTCCCACGGTGATAACAAAGGTACCCAAGGAGTTTCGTAAAGATTGGTTCATAAATACGGCCTCTAGCCCAAGCCGTATTGGCATTTGCACTTACAGTGCTGAAAGTAACACCAAAAAACATCAAAATTAGTCTAATTTGCACAATCTACGCACGAGAAAAAAACCCGTATTATATGTGATGTATCCCATGGTACTAAACATTCATACGAAAAATTATTCAAATCAGAGCTTTCATATGGAAGTTCTGTACAAAAAAAAAATTTCTGCATCGTCGGTACAAAATGGCTGCTGGCAGCCATCTTGAATTTCGAACTGCACCCAAAAACACTCGTTCTCATCCCACGGTCATAACAAAGGTACCCAAGAAGTTTCGTAAAGATTGGTTCATAAATACGGCCTCTAGCCCGAGCCATAGCAGCTTGGCACTTACAGCTCTGAAAGTAACACTAAATAAATCAAAGTCAGTCTAATTTGCATAATTTACGCACGAGAAAAAAACCCGTATTATATGTGATGTATCCCTGGTACTAAACATTTATACAAAACTTTATTCAAATCAGAACTTTCATACAGAAGTTCTGTACAAAAAACTGATTTTTGCATCATCGGTACAAAATGGCCGCTGGCAGCCATCTTGAATTTCGGACCACACCTAAAAACACTCGTTCCCGTCCCAGGGTCATAACAAAGGTACACAAGAAGTTTCGTAAAGATCGGTTCATAAATACGACCTCTAGCCCGAGCCATAGCCAATTGTTGACGTACGGACAGACGGACAGACGGCCAGACGGACAGACGGACGACGGACGACGGGCCATGACAATAGCTCAAATCTGACTTCGTCAAAGTTGAGCTAAAAATGTAACCTCATTTGTCTCCGGTTCCTTTGGGAAAAATCCCTAAAAGTTTAATCAGCCAGAGTCATTCTCGTGAAGTCTCATCTCGTTAACTACTTCCTACGTTAAAAAAAGTGTGAAATTAGTATAAAGGACTCACAAGTTTCAACGTAGGCTTCGCCTCCGTCTCAACTCGGGTGCCTCTGGTGCCTTCGTCCTTTATAAAAAACTGATTGCACTAATTTAGGTACAAAATGGCTGCTGTTGGCCAACTTGAATTTTGGACCACACCCAAAAACACTCGTTCTCGTCCCACGGTGATAATAAAGGTACCCAAGAAGTTTCGTAAAGATTGATTCATAAATACGGCCTCCAGGCTGAGCTGTATTGAAATGTTGATGGACAGACAGGCATCCAGACGGACAACAGGCCATGGCATAACCTCAAATTTGACTACCTCAAAGTTGAGCTAAAAATGAAAAATTCATAGTAATTTGTATATATTTATACTTACCAATGGCCCAGACATAGCTGGTGCTAACTGTAAAACATGAGGGCCAAACACAAATTTTGCCCCCCAATCCCCCAAATTTGCATCAAAAGTTAAAAAATTTATAGTAATTTATATATTTTTTATACTTACCAATGACCCAGATATAGCTGGTGCTAACTCTTAAAATATAGGGCCAAACACAAATGTTGCCCCCCAATCCCCAAAATTTGCATCTAAAACCAAAGAAAACATGTCCTGAATGGCCCTCCACACTTCACCTCTACTGCACATGCGCAGTGTCAAGGACGTTCTGAAATTGGCGCCATTAATCATTCTTATAACCAGTGCCTGGTAAGCGCTATGTACTCAGCGGGGAGGTATGAGTTCCCAACTCCTGGGAGGGTCATCCCCGTCTGGGTCATTGCTAAGTATAAAAAATATATAAATTACTATAAATTTTTTAACATTTGGGCATAGAGCAAGTTGGAAGACGCTCAATTATATAAAATAGAGTCATCCCCTCTAGGGAAAAAGAAGTATTAGGCCTTACATGTATCTTTCTTATTTATGATAAATTAGAAAGATACAACACCTTCCAAAATTGAGCATCAAACATCCATGTACTCTATTAATATCTAGTATAATCCTTATACTAATAATTTTTAAAGTAAGCCAATAAATAAAGTAAGTCTAGAGAATAGAGACTCTTTATACTCCTTAAAAGTGTCTGAGGATTGTATAATAACGTCCGTTGACACGTGCTATATTCAAAAGCTATACTTTAAAAACTAAGACCTGAATGAATTTTTAAAACATAAACTTCTCACTAAAAAACCATCCCAATAACAGCTCAGAATTACTAACTCCGGAGGAGGTATCCCCTTGGTTTCATAGTAAAACAGGTTACCCAAGGGAACACCCTCCCCCCCCCCCCCCTTTTTCTTGCCCTGGGTCAAATAGCCCAGAGCGAAGAGGGCAGCAGAACGGAGTCACTGCCGAAACAGACAGCCTACCTAGCTATAGTAGCAACTGATAAGTGAATGACATTCTGAGCAGTAGATAACAGACCTAACAAAAGAGGCCTCCAGAAATGGACTCGATATTTCTGAGATAAAAATTCATGAATGTGGATGGCTGAGCGCAATGAGCAGCCTTCAAACATCTATAATAGCGACACTATTAATGTAAGCCCAAGATGTAGAAGAACTCTTACTTCATGAGCCGAAATCTCAAGCACAACTGCTGAGTCAATGATATACCATAAGCAGTATCGATAGTTAATTGAATCCATTAGCAATAGAATGGAGCGTAACATCCTTCTATTAGGCATCAAAGACAGAAGAAGCTTACGCCCGTAGTAATAAATAGATATCTGTTTATAAATACGTAAACTCTAACCGGACAGAGTAAAGGCCTATGCCCGTACGAAGACGGAAGGACCTTAATAACAATAGGTTCCGGATATTTATTAGGAGCCTGACTCTTATGCAAAAATCCAACCTAAATAGTAAAGGAAGTAGTGATTCCGAAACTACGAAAGTGAGAATCATCCACCGATAGTGCATCAAGCTCACTGACTCTTCAGTAAAAGAGAAGCCAACAGAATTACTGTCTAAAAGGTCAGAATTTGAAAACTACTGTTTCCAGAGGCTCAAATGATTACTTAGCTAAATAAGAACCGAAGTTAAATTCCGTATAGAAATTTAATCTAATGATTCTAAGTCTATTTATCGAAAAGTTACTAACTGACTTAGATAAAGAGACATAAGACTCAATTGTAAACTATCATAGAGTGCATAGGTATGAGATAACATAAACCTATAATCTTAATAGTAACAGGCTGCAGTAGATCTTGTCAAACAAGTATACTAGAAAGTTGCAATGACTAGTATGGAGGGATCAACAATATCAACATAGTGATCCCTACATCAACGACGGAAGAGCCTCCACTTTAGCCGCATAGTATAGCGAAGAAGAGGTTCTCCTACAGTAAGAAATCGCGTCCAAAGCTCGTCCAGTACAATGCTTACAATTCAATAAGGACCACACAACGGAATACGTGAAGGTTGAGACCTTGCGGGTTGTGATGAAGATGACAAGATTTTTCCCAGCGAAAAAAGATCCTCTCATGGAGGAAGTTTTCGCGTTAAGTCCCACAGTAGACATCTGAGTAAATTTACCCACGGTCTCTGTGAAGACAGAGATGCTATCAACAGAAATGTATTGTGGTTGTTTATCTTAGCAATACTTGCTGAAACAACAGCGCAGGAGGATACGCATATCCTATCATTCCGTCCTATTAGATCAATAGAGCGTTAACAACATAAGCTCAGAGATCCGGACATGTAAACACATATGTCTGCAATTGATTAGCAAGTTGTGTCGTAAATAAATAATCATTGGGCGCTCCCATTGATAGCAAATCTGATTGAATACTTGTTTGTTGAGAGTCCATTCTGACGGCAACAAGCGACCCATAAGTGAAAGGGAGTCCGGTAATACAATCAGACGACCCGGAATATGACGGACCGAAGCAGAACTTGGTGTACCATAACAAACAGAAGGATTCTTTCCATTAAATTGAATAACGGAAATGAATGAGTGCCTCCCTGGTTCCGGAGATACGCCACTACTGTCGTATTATCGGACAGGATTTGGACATGCGTTTCTGAATAATGTTCATCCAGTGACATAAAGCAAGCCTAAAAAACATTATTCCGTGGAAGGTAAGTGCTTGCCTAGAGACTGCGGAACCCAAAGACCCTGGCACTTCGAATCCATTGGGATCAATATTGTATCCCAACCTGTTTGACTGGCAACCGTCATAATTATAAAACTCGGATCCGGCAACTGCAGTGGCACTCTCTGAGTCAACCACCGAATGTTTGCCCCAGTCTGAATCTCTTGCTACACTAGATAGACAAGAGAACGTGTAAATCGAGCAATTCATGGATTGCTGAAAAGTTGCCGTCGAAGAGAAGCTTCTCCGAGACCGAAGCGACTCTGAGAGAGTTCTTCACCTTACTATCCACGCGCGTGGATGTAGCTAGGGCTGCGTCACGTCTAACCAACTCCAGGTAGCCACTGAAGGGCGGAGTTATACGTGAACAAACTACTGCCCTCAAAAGAAATCACATTGAGGATCATATCCCGGAATTCTTTCTCTTGAAGACGTAATGATAACACCTCAGTAAGGTGGATTACGTATGATAAAGCATCTAAGTTAAGTCTATTAGACATCATTGTCGTTTCCAACATTGTGGTTGGAAAAGACATAGACGGCGAAAAACATAATTTCCAGTCTTTAACCACGCTGTCTAGACGCATATGAACTCTCGGTATGCCCTGTTCTGCCAAAATAAATTATTCCTATAAATGATAAAAGGCAGAATTGAGCATTGCGGAAAAGAAACTAAACTATCATGCTTGGTAGCAGGCTTATATATATATATAGCATCGATAAATAATACACATGTTCTAATGACATTATTGGACTGTGTCGGTAAGTCAGGGACAATGTCCCTGAACCGATCCAAAATTCCGTGTCCAATGACGCTATAAGTCTCTTATCCAACATCGCAGCAATATAGTCCGAAGGAACAACCACTGGAAGATAATGCCGGAAGAAATGTATGGCAGCTTCCGATGTTCCGAAAGGGAAAACTTGAAATCGTCCGAATCCCTTTCGCCATCCTGTCGGACCCTATAAAGCGTTCGGTTGTCTGAACCTGATGCAACCGCGGACCGCACTGACCCAGCGCCGTCGGATAATTCCTGATCCGACCAAGAAACTGTCGATTGCTGGGATGCTGCAAAAAACTGTGCTAACTTGGATAGAATGTCCGTCACTGAGGCCTGTGGAGAAGCGGTCTTAAGATGCATTGCCGCTGGAAGCTCCGTGATCGTTACCACGTGCATACTACTATTATGCGAGCGAACGGAGTGTATAGGCCTCGTGTCCCTTGGCTACCAGATGGCGTGACCTGTTCGCCATGGAATCACTGAATGACGAAACTGGTCGGATACTCGAGGTCACGTAGCCAATGTGCGGTCGTGTGCGCTGCTGTGAGGATGAGGAAGCATTATCGACAGTCTCTCGGACTGTCAATAAAAAGGAGCGTCCCAAGCGACGGACATATGCTCCGAATGCAAAATATCTGAACCACAACATGCGGCCCCCTATGTTGTTGGACGAGAGAGGGACCTCTCTCGCTCACAGCCCGGAGGGACCTGGACGAGCCAGGAACCGGACTAACAGGCTTCCTCCGATCTGTCCTCAATCCGTCGTCAACTGGGTGAGTACTAAAGTTATTATAGTGCTCGCATCACCCAAATCTCCTTCCTAGACCGGCAGCCGAACCATTCGATGAATGTACGCTACACGGGGTGAGCTAGCGAATGTCACTCCGTCGATCCTACAAGGGACCTCTTAGGCGATAGACATAATCCATGAGCACTTATTGCCGCTAGCTCTTCATTAACTATGACGACAGAGGCACACTTTGAAAGACATCTCCATAACTTTGCGCAGCATTCTGGTCCGATGAAAGAACCTGTAGAAGATCAAGTCAGATGACATACACAACAGCATATGTTGTTCCGAAAGGGAAAGCTCGAAATCCTCCGAATCCCGTTCGGTATCCCGTCGGACCGGATGAAATTTTTGGACGTCCGTACCTGCTTCCGCAGAGCGGCCCGACCCAGCATCGTCGGATAATATATTATGCGACAGATTCAGTTGTTGCTGGGATGCTGCGATAAGCTGTGCTATTTGGGATAGCACGTCCGTCCCCGAGGCCTGTGCAGTAGCGGTCTTACGATGCATTGCCGCCGGAAGCTCCGTGTACGTTGACTCCCGCACACTTTCTTATGTGAACGTCCGGAGTCTGCAGGCCTCGTGTCCCTGGCTACCGGATGGTGTGACCTGGTCGCCGATGATTCTCTGATTGGCGAAGCTGACTGGATATCCGAGGTCACGTAGCCAAGAGCGGTCGTGTGCGCTACCATGAGAATGAGGAAGCCTTATTGACAGTCACTCCGGACTGACTATATGTCGGAGCGTCCCAAGCGGCGGACGTATGCTCCGAATGCGAAACATTTTGTACCACAACATCTGGGGCCAGATGTTGTTGTACGAGAGAGGGGCCTCTCTCGCTCGCCATCCGGATGGACCTGAATGAGCTAGGAACCGGACTAAAAGGCTTCCTCCGTTCTCCCTCTAATCCGCCGTCACTGGGTGTGCATTTGGTTGATTTATAGTGCTCGCATCACCCCAAAACTCCTTCTAGACCGCAACGGACGAACCCGGCTGCCGAACCATTCGATGAATGGATGCTACACCGGGCGAGCTAGCGGACGTCAAAGGCCGTCGAACCTACTAGGGTCCTCTTAGGCAATTGGCGTATTTACATGAGCACTTTTCCGCTAGCCCTTCATTAATTGTGACGACGGAGGCACACTGTTGGAAGACATCACGGATACATCACCCTAATCTTGATCGTCTGAAAAAGAAATTGATAAAGTAGAGTGACCCTGCAGGGAAAGGACCGGAACGTCCAATTCCCCACTAACATACCGTGACACACGCTTCCCATGTTGTCATCGAAATCATCACATACAGAACAGGAGTTAGTGCGAGTACATTGACTACCTATAGAATGATTATAAAAGTCAAAGGAAGATTTCCTCTTATTACAAGTGACCAAAATCTTTTCAATGTGAAAAGAAAACAAAGTCCTAGTACTCACACCAACCCCTGACAATCAAAATACATAATAATATGATCCATTAACATAGAAAAAGTAATTGAAATCAAAATATTTTGAAAAAATATTTTTTCAGAACAGCCCACGTTTCTGAAAAGTAACGCTGAGCCCCAATGGATCCCAAGCCTAAGTGTGGACAAAAATTTTAAAAATATTTTAAACAATTTATGCAACACTTACGAACAATAATAATGTATCTAGTTATGATTAAATTAACATCAAGATATTATTTTCAAGAAATCCTCCCTCACACAGAGGGCTGTTGTAAACAATAAGTGTAAAAACACTAAAATAAGACTCCAGGCACCCAGGCCCGAAATCAGTTACCAATAATACACTATCTGAGGCAAAACAGAGACTTCCAGGGAAGAAACTGCAGAACATCAGATGGTAGATGCAGAACACAACGCCTAACCACCCATAGGTGAAGACGTAAACATGGGGAAAAGAACAGAATTCATTCTGTTATTCAGCTAAAACTCCCAAGAAATTTTAGTAATAAAATTACAGAAAATATGCCAAAAGCATGGGAGAATAGCAAGAGGGGACTTAAAGGAAAGGGAGAGAGGAAAACACTGAACAATCAGTGTAACTTGATAACAAGAATGACAACAAAATGGCTGCTGCCTCGAAAATAGGTAACTTAACATAATTTCATTAAAAAATTTTAAGTTACAGCCCTGATAAATTTCTGTCACACATTTTTCCTTTCCTCCTTCTATATCCTCCTTAGAATCACCATTTCACTGATATTTATGTGTCTGGCATCATTTAAACTGAGATTTACAAGCACAAAGATCAGTCAGATGTTAACTGATGAAGGGCCAAACTAAGAATGATTAAAGGTGCCAATTTCGGAACGTCCTTGACACTGCACATGCGCAGTAGAGGTGAAGTGTGGAGGGCCATTCAGGACATGTTTTCTTTGGTTTTAGATGCAAATTTTGGGGATTGGGGGGCAAAATTTGTGTTTGGCCCTATATTTTAAGAGTTAGCACCAGCTATGTCTGGGTCATTGATACAGTATAAAAATACCGAAAATTTAATGTCCTATGTGGGCCCCCCCCCCCCCCCCCCCCATACATCTGACATCTGCACATGCGCAGTGTCCAGAAAGTACCGAAATTGCCAACAAATATCATTCCTACTACACTGCCTGCTAAATGTTATAATCAGCAGGGAGGTATGAGTGCCCACTCCTCATGGGAGGGCCGTCCCCGTCTCGGCCATTGTTAAGTATAAAAATATAAAAATTACTATGAATTTTTCATATTTTTACACAGTAACCAATGGCCCAGACATAGCTGAATGGTAAGTAGGTTGGAGGGCCTAGGACATAAAGGAAAATCCAATTACTCAATCACTTCAAACAGAAAATCTCCTACAGGAGAATAGGAGAGAACGGAATTACATATGTCTTTCATATTTATTTGAAATAAGAAAGACATAACACCAACAATGTAATTGAGCATAATTCAATATATATTCTCCATTTAATGCCAGCATAACCCATTATGCTATTTTCATGAAGGGAAGGCAATATATAAAGATAGTCCAGAGAATGAGACTCTTTATACTCATTTAAAAGTGTCCGAGGACTGTATATTGATGCTCATTTGACACATGACATTTACAAATGCTTCACACTGAGCTACGTTTTAAAAATATAACATGAATGACATCATAATTGATCCACTGAGCTTACACATTAAAACCATCCCAGTACTGAAGCACTATAAAGCCAAGTGGTATTAAGGGAAAAGTGTCCCCCATCCCCCTCCCCTTGTTCTGGGTCACACAACCACAGAACGAAGAGGGCAGCGGAACAGCGTCAATGCTGGAACAGAAAGGCTAAATAACTATAGCTGTAATCATTTAGTGGACGACATTCTGAGCAACAGATAGAGGACCTAAACTTCTAAGGTCACCGGAGATGGAATCTATATTTCTGAGGTAAAACCTAGTGAATGTAGAAGGCTGTGTTCAGTACACAGCTTTCATGAGATCAGTTATGGCTATACTATGAGAATAAGCCCAAGAAGTTGACAGCGCTCTGACTTCATGTGCTGAAATCTTATTAACAGAACGCTGATCTGAAGAAAGATTATCATAAGCAATACGTATTTCTAATTGAATCCATCTAGCTATAGACTGAACAGAAATATCTTTTCCGTTTGGCACTAATGATAGAAAGAAGCATTTCCTTCCTTTCCTAATAAAATCAGATCGGCATTTATAAATGCGCATAGCCCTGACTGGATACAGCAAAGGTCTACAGTTGTCCGTAGAAGGCAGAGCCTTTACGATAATAGGCTCTGGCCTTACATCAGGAATCTGATTCTTAGACAAAAATCCCCCTTTTGTAATTAAAGTGATGGTATTTCCAACAATGCTGTAGTGAGATTCGTCCACAGATAATGCATGGTGTTCACTAACTCTTCTAGCGGATGCAAAGGCTAAGAGAAATGCAGTTTTATAGGTCAAAAGTTAAAAAATTTATAGTAATTTATATATTTTTTATAATTACCAATGACCCAGACATAGCTGGTGCTAATTCTCAAAAATCTAGGGCCAAACACAAATTTTGCCCCTCAATCCCCAAAATTTGCATCTAAAACCAAAAAAATCAAGCTAAGAGTAATGCTGTCTTATAAGACAAGAATTTGAAATCCACTGTCTCAAGAGGCTCAAATCGCTTTTCTTTTAGTTTAAGAAGAACCCAAGCTAAATTCCATTTAGGAATTAATCTAAGGGTTCTAGGTCTATTTATCGAGAAGTTTCTAACCAATTTAGATAAAGAGACATTAGATCCAATTTGTAAACTATCATGGTGTGCATAGGTATCAGATAACATAGACCTATAACCTTTAATAGTAACAGGCTGCAGTTTGATCTCATCAAACAAGTATACTAGAAAGTTTGCAATGTCTGGAATGGAGGGATCAAAAATATCAACAGAATGATCCCTACACCAATGACAAAAGACCTTCCACTTAGCCACATAGTTTAGCGAAGAGGAGGTCCTCCTACAGTTAGAAATTGCGTCCATTGCTCGTCCTGTAAAATGCTTGCCGTGCAAGAAGGACCGCACAACGGAAATACGTGAAGGTTGAGACCTTGCAGGTTGTGATGTAGTTGACACGATTTCCCCTGCGAAAGAAGATCCTCTCGTGGAGGAAGCTTCCGCGGTAAGTCCCACAGCAGACACCTGAGTAGATTTATCCACGGCCTCTGTGGAGACTGAGATGCTACCAATAGAATTTTGCATTGAGATTGTTTTATCTTTAGCACTATCTGCTGAATCAACGGCGCTGGAGGATACGCATATCCTAACATTCCGTCCCACGAGATCGATAGAGCGTCTACTGCATATGCTCGGGGATCCAGACATGGAGACACATACGTCTGCAACTGATTGTTGAGCTGTGTCGCAAATAAGTCTATCATCGGCCGCTCCCATTGGTAGCAAATCTGATTGAATACCTGTTTGTTGAGAGTCCATTCTGACGGCAACAAGCGACCCTTCCGTGAAAGGGAGTCTGCTAATACATTCAGACGATCTGGAATATGACGGACCAAAAGTAGAACCTGGTGTTCTAGAACAAACAGAAGGATTCTTTCCATTAAATTGAATAACAGAACGGAATGAGTGCCTCCCTGGTTCCGAATATACGCTACTACTGTCGTATTGTTGGACAGGATTTGGACATGTGCTTTCTGAATAATGTTCATCCAATGATGTAGTGAAAGCCAAATTGACATCATTTCTTTGATGTTTATGTGCTTGCCTAGAAACTGCGGATCCCAAAGACCCTGGCACTTCAAATCCGTTGGGATCAATGTTGCACCCCAACCTGTTTGACTGGCATCCGTCATAATCGTAAAACTCGGATCCGGCAACTGCAGTGGGACTCCCTGAGTCAACCACTGAATGTTTGCCCAAGTCTGAATCTCTTGTTTCACTTGATTTGACAAGAGAACGTCTATATCGAGCGAATGAATCTTTACACTCCAATTCTGAGTCAAGAAAATTTGGAGTAATAGAAGTAGATTCTGCACATCGTTCTGAAGCGTTAACTCATTGCCGTACCTCTGAAGAATGTCGTCCAGGTAGGCTGACGTTACCGCAGACGAATGAGCTCGGAAATATATCATTACCGAGTTCATTATTCGAGTGAAAGCCTAGGGCTCTAGGTTCAAACCGAAGCACATCGCTCGGAACTGATATACAACTCCTAGGACTGCAAAGCGTAGATACTTTCTGAATGTCGGATGTACCATGACGTGAAAGTACGCATCCTTGAGATCTATGCCTGTAGCATAGTTGTTCACCCGAATACTCGCTCTGACTGATCGAATTGTCTCCATATAGAACTTTGGAGTGACGATCAGCCTGTTTATCCAGCTCAGATCTATGACTGAACGGAACGAGCCGTCTGGTTTCGGAACCAGAAACAGATGGCTGTAGAAACCCGGTGATTCCTGGTCTTCTACGACCTCTATCGCGTTCTTCTTCAGAAGAGACTGTACTTCTGATAAAAGAGTGTCTCTTTTCTGCAGATTTGACGGAAGCTGAGTCCATTTTGGACTTCGAGTTAATGGAGGCTTTCGTTTGAAGGATATTCTTAGTCCTTCCGAAATTACCCCTCGAACCCAGGGGTCGTCCGTAATTGACGCCCAATCATTTATAAAACTCGATAATTTTCCACCTACCGGAACACAATAGAGGTTCAAACCATCACCTCCTGGACCTGCGAGGCTTGCGGAAGGAGAAACTATGTCCTCCGCGACCTGCACCTCGCCCCGTCGACCTAGGGACGTCTGACCGGTAATCTCGGCCAGAATAATGTCCCTCATGAGAGTCGCTGCCTTGACGGTCTCTAGAATAAGACCTAGAGGACGCATAGGAACCTCTATAGGAACTTCTCTTGGGCGTACTTGTCCCAGAAGTGCCTGTCTTACTCTTTTCTGCTGTATCCGGCTTTTTGGAAGCGGATTTGAATAGCAGAAAATCAGAAGCTTTCTTAGTTATCTTATCATAGATTGCTGAAAGCTTGCTGTCGAAGAGAAGCTCTCCGGAGACCGAAGCGACTCTGAGAGAGTTCTTCACCTTACCATCCACGCGCGTGGATGTAGCTAGGGCTGCGTCACGTCTAACCAACTCCAGGTTTGGCACTGAAAGGGCGGAATTATATGTGGAATAAGCTACTGCCCTTGAAAGAAGTCTTAATGAGGATTGTATATCCTGGAATTCTTTCCATTGAAGACGTAATGATAATGCCTTAGTAAGGTGATCTGCGTATGATAAAGCGTCTAAGTTAACTCTGTTAGACATTATTGTCGTTTCCAACGTCGTGGTTGGAATTGACATAGACGATGGTATAGACAATTCCAAGTCTTCAGCCTCGTCGTCTAGATGCAGAGGAACTCTCGGTATGCCCTGTCCTGCCGTTTCGAATTTATTCCTTGAATTGATGAAAGGCAGATTTAGGGCATTTGCAGATAAGAAACCAGACTTGCCCGTTTTGGTAGCAAGCTTATAAATAGCATCGTTCAATAATTCGAATGTTCTTGTGACCTTATTGGACTGTGTCGGAAACTCAGGGACGATGTCCCTGAACCGATCAAAAAATTCTGTGTCCAATGACGCTATCAGTCTCTTATCCGGCATCGCAGCATTCTGGTCCGACGGAACAACTTCTGGAACATAATGCCGGACAAAATCTACGGCAGCTTTATGTTGTTCCGAAAGGGAAAGCTCCAAATCCTCCGAATCCCTTTTGCCATCCTGTCGGACCCTATGAAGTTCTCGGTCGTCCGTACCCGATGCTTCGGCGGAGCATACCGACCCAGCGCCATCGGATAATTCCTGATCCGACAGAGATTCTGTCGTTTGCTGGGATGCTTCGATAAGTTGTGCTATTTGGGATAGCACGTCCGTCACTGAGGCCTGTGGAGTAGCGGTCTTACATTGCTTTGCTGCTGGAAGCTCCGTGTACGTTGACTCCTGCATACTTCTTTTATGCGAACATCCGGAGTCTACAGGCCTCGTGTCCCTGGCTACCGGATAGCGTGACCTGGTCGCCCGTGGAATCCCTGATCGGCGAAGCTGGCTGAATATCCGTGGTCACGTAGCCAAGGTGCGGTCTTGTGCGCTGCCGTGAGGATGAGGAAGCCTTATCGACAGTCTCTCCGGACTGTCTATATAACGGAGCGTCCCGAGCGGCGGACGTATGCTCCAAATGTGAAACGTTTTGTACCAAAACATCTGGCCCCAGATGTTGTTGTACGAGAGAGGGACCTCTCTCGCTCGCAGCCCAGATGGACCTGGACGAGCTAGGAACCGGCCTAATAGGCTTCCTCTGTTCTCTCCTCTGATCCGTCGTCACTGGGTGTGCACTTTGTCTTATTATAGTGCTCGCATCACCCAAATCTCCTTCCTGGACCGCAATGAACGACCTGGATGAACCCGGCTGCCGAGCCATTCGATGAATGGTTGCTACAGCGGGCGAGCTAGCGGACGCCAATGCCGTTGATCCTACTAAGGACCTCTTAGGCAATTGACGTATTTCCATGAGCACTTTTGCCGCTAGCTCTTCATTTAACTGTGACGACGGAGGCACACTTTTGGAAGACATCACGGAAACATCACCCTGTTCTTGTTCCTCTGAAATAAGAGTGACCCTGCGGAGAAAGGACCGGCATGGCCTTTTCCCTGCTAACAACATACCGTGACACACGTTTCCAATGTTTGTCATCCCAATTGACACATACTGAACAGGAGTTAGTGCGAGTACACTGACTACAATTAATACAATGATTATGAAAGTCAGAGGAAGATTTCCTCTTATTACAATTTGAACAATATCCTTTCATTGTAAAAAGAACACAAAAAGTCCTAGTACTTGCACCAACCCCTGAAAACAAAGATACATAATAACATGATCCATTAACATAGCAAAAATAATTGAAATCAAAAAAAAATTTTTGAAAAAATATTTTTTCAGAAAAGCCCAAGTTTCTGAAAGTAATGTTGAGCCCCAATGGATCCCAAAAAAGCCTAAGTGTGGACAAAATTTTTTAAAATATTACAAAAAAATTAATGCAACACTTACGTATAATAATAATGTATCTTGTTATGATTAAGCTAATACAAAGATAAGAAATCCCTCACAACAGAAACCGTTGTCAATGTGAACAAAAAGTGTACAAACACCAGAAACATGACTCCAGGCACTGATAAACATGGCCCAAAATCAGTTACCAATAACAACACTATCTGATGCAAAACAGAGACTTCCAGGGAAGAAACTGCAGAACATCAGATGGTAGATGCAGAACACAACGCCTAAACACCCATGGGTGAGGACGTAAACATGGGGAAAAGAACAGAATTCATTCTGTTACCCAGCTAAAACTCCCCAGAAATTTTAGTAATAATATTACAAAAAATATGCCAAAAACATGGGAGAATAGCAAGGGGGGACTTAGAGGAAAGGGAGAGAGGAAACACTGAACAAGCAGTGTAACTTTATAGCAAGAATGACAACAACAGGCACATGCCTCGAAATTAGGCAACATAACATAATTTCGTAAAAAAAATTTAAGTTACAGCCCTGATTATTTCCTGCCACTCATTTTTCCTCTCCTTCTATTTCCTCTTTAGATCCACCATTTCTCTAATATTTATGTGTCTGGCATCATTTAAACTGAGATTTACAAGCACAAATATCAGTCAGATGTGAACTGATGAAGGGCCAAACAAAGAATGATAATTGGCACCAATTTCGAGACCTCCTTGACACTGTGCATGCGCAGTGGAGGAAAAGTATGGAGGACCATTTAGGACATGATTTTTTCGGTTTTAGATGCAAATTTTGGGGATTGGGGGGCAAAATTTGTGTTTGGCCCTAGATTTTTGAGAATTAGCACCAGCTATGTCTGGGTCATTGGTACAGTATAAAAATATTTGAACTCTACAACATCTAAAGGCTCAAATGGAGCTTCTTTGAGCTTCAACAGAACCCAAGCTAAATTCCACTTCGGAATAAATCTGAGAGTTCTAGGTCTATTAATCGAGAAATTTCTAACTAATTTGGATAAAGAAGTATTATATCCGATATTCAAGCTATCATGATGTGCGCAAGTGTCTGACAGCACAGACCTATAGCCCTTAATAGTGATGGGCTACAGTTTGAGAACGTCAAACAAGTAGACCAATAATTAGCATTGTCTGGTATGGATGGATCATAAACGTCTATCGACTGATCCTCACACCAATAAAAGAAAACCTTCCACTTTGCTGCATAATTCAGTGAAGAGGCCCTCCTACAGTTAGAAATTGTGTGCCCGGCTCATCCTGTAAAACGCTTGCTGCACAAGAAGGACTGCACAACAGAAATGTGTGAAGGTTGAGACCTTGTGGATTGTGATGCAGTGTGCATGACTTCCCCTGATAAAGAAGGTCATCCCCACGGAGGAAGCTTCCGGGGAATGTCCCATAACAGACACCTGAGAAGATTTATCCAAGGTTTCTGTGCCGACAGAGATGCTACTAACAGAATCTTGCAACGGGATTGCTTGATCTTTAGCAAGATCTGTTGAATTAACAGAGTTGGAGGATATGAATATCTGCCCAAATCTGAACTTTTTGTTTTACTTGGTCCTTTAAAACAATATTGGTTTCGTGCAAATGCGTCTTCACACTCCAGTTGTGAGTAAAGAATATCTGGAGAGGACGTGTGGTGTGCGCAAGCGACCCATCGGAATGAGATCCGCGGCCACTCCACACAGCCCCACCTGTCGCATAAATTCCCTCGCTGTTAATGGGCTTGAGTGTAGACAAAAGTGAGCATAACAACTGACTAATTTCACTCTGGGTAACGGTAGACAAACCAGATTGTTGTGAGTCTCGAAGCTCATACCCAAGTGGATGAACGACTTGGATGGAGCTAGATCTGACTTCTTCACGTTTACGATGAAACCGAGACATCAGAGAAGTAGAAGCAGACTCTGAACATCATTCTGAAGAGTATCTTTGTTGCCATACATCTGAAGAATGTCGTCCAAGTAAGCCAACGTTACCGTAGACGAATGAGCTCGGAAATAAGACATTACTGTGTTCATTATCTGAGTGAATGCCCAGGGAGCTAGATTCCGGCCAAAGCACATTGCTCGGAACTGATAAACCTTCCCCTAAACAGTGAACCATAGGTAGTTTCTGAATGCCGGATGTACCATGACATGAAAGTACGCATCTTTTAGATCTATGCTTGCCACATAGTCATTCACTCGTATGCTCGCTCTTACTGACCGAATGGTTTCTATATAGACTTCGGAGCTACGATAAGTTTGTTTATCCAGCTCAAGTCTATTACTGGTCGGAACAAGCTGTCTGGCTTCGGTACGAGGAACAGGTGACTGTAGAAACCTAAAGTTTCCTGGTTTTCTACGACCTCTATTGCGTCCTTTTTTTTAGAAGAGATCTTACCTCTGAAAGGAGAGAGCCTCTTTTTGAAGGATTTGGTGGAAGTTGAGTCCATTGTGGACATTGTGTTAGCGGTGGTTTGGCTTGGAATGACAGTCTCAGTCCTTCCGAGATCACATTTCTCACACACCGATCTTCCGTTATAGTTATCCAGTTTCTTTCGAATCTTGATAACCTCCCGCCAACTGGAACACAATAGAGGTTCTTACCTTCACCTGTAGGACCTGCAAGGCTTGCGAGAGGAGAAACCACGTCCTCCCCGTGAAGAGCCTTGACCCGCCGGCTTGGAGGCATCTGACCTGTTGCCTTGCCCAGACCCACGTCCCCGACCTGAGTCGCTAAATTGATGACTTTGTGAGTAACTGTAAGAGGATTTCTTATATCCTCGCGAGGAGTTTCCTGAACGATCTTTGTCCAGAACCTCCTACTTTACTCTTCTCTGCAGGTGCTGGTTCATCTGACGCCGACTTTAAAAGCAGAGTATTTGACGCTTTCTTTGTTGCTTGGTCATTGATCAAAGAAAGCTTATCGTCAAACATATCATGCCCTGATACAGGAGCGACTCTAAGAGAGTTTTTCACCTTGTCATCTATTAACGAACGATGACGACGCAAAGGCTCCATCAAGTCTAACTCCAAATTAGCCACTGTAAGAGCGGAGTTAAACATTGTATACAGTATAGCCCTGGAAAGAACCTGTAAGGAAGAACGAACATCCTCAAACTCCTTTCCATTGAGACATTGCGCCATAGCTCTCGTCAGGTGATCTGCGTAAGAGATAGTGCCTAAATTCGCTCTATTTGAAGAAATTGCCATCTCAAATATATCCGAGCGAATTGCAAATGATAAAGGTAAGGCCAAATCTAGGTCCTCAGCGTGCTCATTTAAACACAGAGGAATTCTCTGTACACCTTCCCGTACCGTTTTAAATGGACGTGGTCCAAAAGATGGTATCCGAACGGAAGATGAAGAAAGAAAGCTGCCTCTTCTCTTTTCACTTGAAAGAGTGAATATAGCGTCGTTAAGAAGAGCAAAAGTATTCGACACTTGTTTCGACTGCACCGGAAAGGAAAGGACTTCCTCCCTTGACCGGATATTGTCCGCGACTAACAATGCTAGCAGCTTTTTATGAGTAGACACAGCAGTCTGATTCGCTGGAACAATCTCAGGAAAGTATTGATGGATAAAATCCATCACTACCATGTGTTGTTCTGAAAGGGATGGGCCCATATCCTCCATTTCCCTTTCTGCATCCGATGGAATCAGATTCTCCTCTGCATCTGAATGGGCAGATGACTGGACCGACTCAGCATCATCGGACAGCTTGTGTTCCGAGACTGCTGTAATTTGCTCCTGACTATGCTGGGATGCTGCGATGAGCTGCGCAATTTGCAACAGCAGGTCTGTAACCGAGGCCTGAGGAGCAATGGTCTTTGTTGCTTGGCCGCTGGCAGCTCCTGGGACCGTGTGTCTGAGACGGCTCTTTTCTGTGGACGTCCCATCGAACGAGGCCTCGTTTCCTTGTCTACTGGATGCTGTGACTTTTTAACGGAAAAGCGGTCATTGCTCGGCGATTCCGTCTGGATATTGGACGTCACATAGCCAAGGTGCGGTCGTGTGTGCTGCACAATATCGGAGGAAGCTCTACTTACAGACGTCCCCAGCTGACTATTTGACGGAGCGTCCCGGACCAGATGCATGGACGTAAGCTCCGACTGATGCAAGTTTCGATGTTGTTGATAGAGAGAGTGGACTCTCGCTAGCCCGATTTGAGATTATAGTTCTCGCTCTACCCTTTTTCCTTTCCTCGACCGCAACAGACACACCCAGTGTTGCGGCGCCCAACGCTTCAGAAGTTGAGCTAGCTGGTGACAGGGCTTTGTAACCACTGGCGCGTGGTTTATTGCCCTGCCTAATATTTGAAAGCACTTCTGCTGTTAGCTCTGATTGACTATCATTATGCGATGATGGAAGCACACTATTGGACGGAGTCCCGAAACCATTACCATGTTCTTAGTCCTTTGAAATGGAAACTGAAAATCAAGAGTGACTGTGCGGTGAGAAAACCGGCATAGTCCTCTCACTGCTAACAACATACCGTGACACACATCTCCAACATTTGTCATCCCAGCTGACACAAGCAGCACAGGAATTAGTGCGAGTACAATGACTACAAGAAACACAAAATTCATGTGAATCTGAGGAAGACTTCCTCGAATTACAATTTGAATAATAAGCTTTCATTTTAATAAAAGATGAAAGTCAACAGAGCTCGCACCAACTCCCAAAATACTGAAAAAGATACATCAAAACAATTAATCAAACATTGATTCGAAAAATATTCTAAAAAAAATTTTAAAAATTTTTGAAAAAATTTGACATGAGCCCAAGTTTCCAAAGGGAACCCTGAGCCCAACTGGATCCCAATAGAGCCTAAGTGTGGACAAAAAATATTTTTCACTGCCAAAAATTAAGGCTACACTATCAGAATAAAGTGTGTATCTTACACTAGGTCCTAACATGAATAATTCATAGGAAAATTAAATGTGAAAGGAAGCATTGTCAATGTAAACAGAGCCATAGAAAAACCAGAAACAAGACTCCTGGCTCTAAAATATATGGCCCAAAGTCAGTAACAGATTTAACACTCTCCGATGCAAAGCAAGATCTTCATCAGAAGAAAATGCAATACATTGGATGGATGATGCATGAATACAAACGCCTAAACACCCCTAGGGTGAGGACGTCACCATGGGGATAAACAGAATAAACATTCTGTGAAAAACGATAAACTCCCAAGAAATTTAATAAAAAAAAATTTCAATAAAAAGCCAAAAAGCCTGGGAGTTCAAAAGGAAGGCTTCAGGGAAGGATAGGGAAGGAACGATTAACAAACAGTGGCATGATCATTAGGAAGAATGAAAATTTCAGGCGATACCACAAAAATGGGTAACTAGAAATAATTTCGTCAAAAATTATAAAGTTACAGCCCTGAACATAAAAAAAAACACTGCTTCTTCCTTCCATGACTCTATACTTTCCTCTGATCCACCCTAATTATCTTTGATCTGTGTCTGGCATCATCAAAACAGAGATTTAAAAGCACAAAAGTCAGTTTGTTGTTATCTGACAGAGGGCCAAACAAGGAATGATATTTGGCAGCAATTTTGGTACTTCCTGGACACTACGCATGCGCAGATGTCAAATGTATGGAGGGCCACATAGGACATTAAATTTTCAGTTTTTGATGCTTTGGGGATTTGGGGGGGGGGGGGGGGAATTTGTGTTTGGCCCTGGTTAGTTTAGAGTTAGCACCAGCTATGTCTGGGCCATTGGTTACTGTGTAAAAATATGATAAATATGCAATGTGAATATTTTGTGGTAATTACATCTTTAATTCTGTTGAAGATGGTTTACTGTGCTTGCCAATTTCACAAGAAGGGACCTATGGGGTCAGAGACGCTCACCTGACAAAATTATTTAAAGAAGGATTTTTAATTAACATCTATGGCTAATAAACACTACAAAGGAACGAAGTCATGTAACTATTAAAAACTCTGTTGTCCAGCAAGATGATTTTTTCCAGTATTGAGATGCCACACAAATGATGTCCAGAATTCCAGTAATGGAAAATAGGGAACCTAAATATCAACCTAGGGGCTAAACATGAACAAACTTGAACTAAGAACCCTCTCTTCCACCTCCCGAAATTTTTTTTAAAAGTCAGGATTATGACCATTAGATCTGAAGATGCAGTTTTCAAGATTTTTCCTCATATTGGACCAAGTAAAGAGCCCATATATTAACTTTATTTTCAAAACTTGTATCTGACTCCCACAAGGATTGTGTGTACCATATATCAAAAGATTCTAACCACTGGGTCTTGAGACAAAGGGTTTTAAAGATTATTATCCCCGCTTTCGTTGGGGATATTGTCGTTATCTCCGTCCGTACGTCCGTCTGTCCGTACGTCTGTCCGGTGTTACATTCACTTGCAGTAATATTTAAGCTATGCTAATGTGTTCAGGTATCACCAGTACATGTGCATGAAGGTTTCGGGATTTTGATTTGGTTCCAAGTGGTTCCAGTGGAACCATTTTTATCCTTAGAAAATCTTTGTCTGCTCAAAGGTTCTTAGGGTATTGAATTCGATACGTTTAAACCATGTTAACATGTTCAGATAGCATCTGTAGATGTGCATGAAGGTTTCGGAATTTTGATTTGGGTTCAAGTGGTTCCAGTGGAACCACTTTTATCCTTAGAAAATCTTTGTCCGCTCAAAGGCTCTTAGGGTATTGAATTCGAAACTTTTAAACCATGTTAACATGTTCAGATAGCATCTGTAGATGTGCATGAAGGTTTCGGAATTTTTATTTGGTTCCAGGTGGTTCCAGTGGAACCACTTTTATCCTTAGAAAATCTTTGTCCACACAAAGGCTCGTAGGGTATTGAATTTGAAACGTTTAAACCATGTTAACATGTTCAGATAGCATCTGTAGATGTGCATGAAGGTTTTGGAATTTTGATTTGGGTCCAAGTGGTTCCAGTGGAACCACTTTTATCCTTAGAAAGTCTTTGTCCGCTCAAAGGTTCTTAGGGTATTGAATTCGAAACGTTTAAACCATGTTAACATGTTCAGAGAGCATCTGTAGATGTGCATGAAGGTTTCGGAATTTTGATTTGGTTCCAGGCGGTTCCAGTGGAACCACTTTTATCCTTAGAAAATCTTTGTCCGCTCAAAGCTTCTTAGGGTATTGAATTCGAAACGTTTAAACCATGTTAGCATGTTCAGATAGCATCTGTAGATGTGCATGAAGGTTTCGGAATTTTGATTTGGGTCCAAGTGGTTCCAGTGGAACCACTTTTATCCTTAGAAAATCTTTGTCCGCTCAAAGGCTCTTAGGGTATTAAATTCGAAACGTTTAAACCATGTTAACATGTTCAGATAGCATCTGTAGATGTGCATGAGGGTTTCACAATTTTGATTTGGGTCCAAGTGGTTCCAGTGGAACCACTTTTACCCTCAGAAAATCTTTGTCCGCTCAAAGGCTTTTAGGGTATTGAATTCGAAACGTTTAAACCATGTTAACATGTTCAGATAGCATCTGTAGATGTGCATGAAGGTTTCAGAATTTTGATTTGGTTCCAGGTGGTTCCAGTGGAACCACTTTTATCCTTAGAAAATCTTTGTCGACTCAAAGGCTCGTAGGGTATTGAATTTGAAACATTTAAACCATGTTAACATGTTCAGATAGCATCTGTAGATGTGCATGAAGGTTTTGGAATTTTCATTTGGGTCCAAGTGGTTCCAGTGGAAACACTTTTACCCTCAGAAAATCTTTGTCCGCTAAAAGGCTCGTAGGGTATTCAATTTGAAACATTTAAACCATGTTAACATGTTCAGATAGCATCTTAGGGTATTGTCGGGGATATTGTCGTTATCTCCGTCCGTACGTACGTACGTACGTACGTACGTACATCCGTCCGTCCGTCCGTCCGTCCGTCCGTCCGTACGTCCATCTGGTGTTACATTCACTTGCATTAATGTTTAAACTATGCTAATGTGTTCAGGTATCACCAGTACATGTGCATGAAGGTTTCGGGATTTTGATTTGGTTCCAAGTGGTTCCAGTGGAACCATTTTTATCCTTAGAAAATCTTTGTCCGCTCAAAGGTTCTTAGGGTATTGAATTCGATATGTTTAAACCATGTTAACATGTTCAGATAGCATCTGTAGATGTGCATGAAGGTTTCGGAATTTTGATTTGGGTCCAAGTGGTTCCAGTGGAACCACTTTTATCCTTAGAAAATCTTTGTCCGCTCAAAGGCTCTTAGGGTATTGAATTCGAAACTTTTAAACCATGTTAACATGTTCAGATAGCATCTGTAGATGTGCATGAAAGTTTCGGAATTTTGATTTGGGTCCAAGTGGTTCCAGTGGAACCACTTTTACCCTCAGAAAATCTTTGTCCGCTCAAAGGCTCTTAGGGTATTGAATTCGAAACATTTAAACCATGTTAACATGTTGTGATAGCATCTGTAGATGTGCATGAAGGTTTCGGAATTTTGATTTTGTTCCAGGTGGTTCCAGTGGAACCACTTTTATCCTTAGAAAATCTTGGTCCGCTCAAAGGTTCTTAGGGTATTGAATTCAAAACGTTTAAACCATGTTAACATGTTCAGATAGCATCTGTAGATGTGCATGAAGGTTTCGGAATTTTGATTTGGGTCCAAGTGGTTCCAGTGGAACCACTTTTATCCTTAGAAAATCTTTGTCCGCTCAAAGGCTCTTAGGGTATTGAATTCGAATTGTTTAAACCATGTTAACATGTTCAGATAGCATGTGTAGATGTGCATGAAGGTTTCGGAATTTTTATTTGGTTCCAGGTGGTTCCAGTGGAACCACTTTTATCCTTAGAAAATCTTTGTCCACACAAAGGCTCGTAGGGTATTGAATTTGAAACGTTTAAACCATGTTAACATGTTCAGATAGCATCTGTAGATGTGCATGAAGGTTTTGGAATTTTGATTTGGGTCCAAGTGGTTCCAGTGGAACCACTTTTATCCTTAGAAAGTCTTTGTCCGCTCAAAGGTTCTTAGGGTATTGAATTCGAAACGTTTAAACCATGTTAACATGTTCAGAGAGCATCTGTAGATGTGCATGAAGGTTTCGGAATTTTGATTTGGTTCCAGGCGGTTCCAGTGGAACCACTTTTATCCTTAGAAAATCTTTGTCCGCTCAAAGCTTCTTAGGGTATTGAATTCGAAACGTTTAAACCATGTTAGCATGTTCAGATAGCATCTGTAGATGTGCATGAAGGTTTCGGAATTTTGATTTGGGTCCAAGTGGTTCCAGTGGAACCACTTTTATCCTTAGAAAATCTTTGTCCGCTCAAAGGCTCTTAGGGTATTAAATTCGAAACGTTTAAACCATGTTAACATGTTCAGATAGCATCTGTAGATGTGCATGAGGGTTTCACAATTTTGATTTGGGTCCAAGTGGTTCCAGTGGAACCACTTTTACCCTCAGAAAATCTTTGTCCGCTCAAAGGCTTTTAGGGTATTGAATTCGAAACGTTTAAACCATGTTAACATGTTCAGATAGCATCTGTAGATGTGCATGAAGGTTTCAGAATTTTGATTTGGTTCCAGGTGGTTCCAGTGGAACCACTTTTATCCTTAGAAAATCTTTGTCGACTCAAAGGCTCGTAGGGTATTGAATTTGAAACATTTAAACCATGTTAACATGTTCAGATAGCATCTGTAGATGTGCATGAAGGTTTTGGAATTTTCATTTGGGTCCAAGTGGTTCCAGTGGAAACACTTTTACCCTCAGAAAATCTTTGTCCGCTAAAAGGCTCGTAGGGTATTCAATTTGAAACATTTAAACCATGTTAACATGTTCAGATAGCATCTTAGGGTATTGTCGGGGATATTGTCGTTATCTCCGTCCGTACGTACGTACGTACGTACGTACGTACATCCGTCCGTCCGTCCGTCCGTACGTCCATCTGGTGTTACATTCACTTGCATTAATGTTTAAACTATGCTAATGTGTTCAGGTATCACCAGTACATGTGCATGAAGGTTTCGGGATTTTGATTTGGTTCCAAGTGGTTCCAGTGGAACCATTTTTATCCTTAGAAAATCTTTGTCCGCTCAAAGGTTCTTAGGGTATTGAATTCGATATGTTTAAACCATGTTAACATGTTCAGATAGCATCCGTAGATGTGCATGAAGGTTTCGGAATTTTGATTTGGGTCCAAGTGGTTCCAGTGGAACCACTTTTATCCTTAGAAAATCTTTGTCCGCTCAAAGGCTCTTAGGGTATTGAATTCGAAACTTTTAAACCATGTTAACATGTTCAGATAGCATCTGTAGATGTGCATGAAAGTTTCGGAATTTTGATTTCGGTCCAAGTGGTTCCAGTGGAACCACTTTTACCCTCAGAAAATCTTTGTCCGCTCAAAGGCTCTTAGGGTATTGAATTCGAAACATTTAAACCATGTTAACATGTTCAGATAGCATCTGTAGATGTGCATGAAGGTTTCGGAATTTTGATTTTGTTCCAGGTGGTTCCAGTGGAACCACTTTTATCCTTAGAAAATCTTTGTCCGCTCAAAGGTTCTTAGGGTATTGAATTTGAAACGTTTAAACCATGTTAACATGTTCAGATAGCATCTGTAGATGTGCATGAAGGTTTCAGAATTTTGATTTGGGTCCAAGTGGTTCCAGTGGAACCACTTTTATCCTTACAGAATCTTTGTCCGCTCAAAGGCTCTTAGGGTATTGAATTCGAAATGTTTAAACCATGTTAACATGTTCAGATAGCATCTGTAGATGTGCATGAAGGTTTTGGAATTTTGATTTGGGTCCAAGTGGTTTTTCAATCATGTGACAATGATGTGATCAGAACACTACCCTTTATACATCATGTTGGGTGAAATATCTTGTTTGAAATATTGAAGTAGTTTCACGTGAGTCTTCAGAAGGAAATTAAATACTGTTTTATCATTTTAAATCACACACATGCGTGAAGCCTTTTTATCCAAGTCTGTATCCTGCACTAACCAAAAAGGAAAGTGCAAATGCGGGGATATACTATAGTGTGCTTCGCACACAAATGGCACCATCTAGTTCCTCATATTTAACACAGTGACTTGCTTTGAACAAACTTAGATCTGATCTCCATAAGGACACTGTATATCAAATATATATCAAAAGTTTCTGACTGATGGATCTGAAGCAGAAGATGTTTAAAGAGTATTCCTCATATTGCACTAAGTTAAAATTTGGGCCCCCATAAGGAGCCCAAATATTAACTGGGGGCTTCAGTTAAACAAACTTGGATTTGACTCCCGCATGGATACTGTGAATATGACCCCTTGTAACAATGTTGTACACAAGATATTAAAAGATGCTGACTGGTGGTTCTGCAAAAGAAGATTTTTTGAGGAGTATGCCTCATACTGCACCAAGATGAAATTTGGGCTCCTATATTGAGAACAATTGTAAACCGAGGGGATTAATTTTAACAAAATGGTATCTGAACCCCTATGGATGCTGTATACCAAATATCAAGATTCTGATCAGTGGTTTATGGAGAAGAAAATTTTTTTTACTTTTGCAAATATGTTAACTCGGCATTTTTTTGATTCCCTCCACAGTACACTATTACAAAAATTGTTTTTTTACCATTCCATTCTACTGGTCCTAAGGATGCTTCATACCAAATAACTGATCTCTGTTCTGTGTGGTCTGGGAAATATGGGTGTTTGAAAATATTTATATTTTTAGATCATGTGCTTCCCTCAGGGACCGATTTTTAAAAAAAATTTTTGCAGGAATCAAGAAATAGGACTCAATAATACCACATACTAAAGTTGGTTCCAATCGGCTCATCAGTTCAGACAACAGAAATTTTGGGCAGAGCCAAAATCTTGCCCCTCCCATTGCAAAGGTAAATAGTGTGTAGTGAGATTCATTTGAATAAAGAACAAACTTGATTCTACACTTCAAAAGGAAGATCAGTACCAAATATCAAGTCATTGTGTGCCCACTGGTTCATGAGATTTTTTTCAAAATTTGGGAGTATCTCCCATCCCCTCCCTACGAGGCTGGACAAATTGATCTGAACAAAATCAAAATACGATGTCAGAACAAACAATCACCTCGAATTTAACGGAAATAGGTTCAGCAGTTTTGGAGGAGAAGGTGCAAATGACAGACAGTGAGTGATCACTATAACTCACCCTGACTGTGAGACAGGTGCTAAAAATGATTTCATTGATAAACTAAGGTAAAACTATCCTAATCTATTTATTTGGTATCATGTAGGTAATGTCTGGTGTTTAGTTATGTTAACTGCCATTTGAATGCTCAACTAAAGTGAACTATGGCAAAAAGTTTGAAAAACCCATCAAAACTAACAGTCCCATATTGAGATTTGTTTTAACCAACTGATTTGGTTTAGAGTATGTGAATGTTCATTCTATGTTTTACTTTATATAATTTGTTTTGAAACTATCATCCTCCTTTGGTAAGTTTCTAGGAACGTTGACTGTTACCTTGCCTTTTTGTTGACTGAATCCAAGTTGATGGGCTGTCAATGAGAGGCATGAACTAAACCTCAAATATTTTGGTTATTGAGTTCATTTATCTATAATTTCAAAAGCATTTGGGCCTCTTTTTGGTAATCTAACGGTTCTAACCACAAAGGAATGTTGATGTTGCGGTTACAATGTTGACATGCAATTTTGGTGGCACCAATTTCATATTACAAGGTTTTCGGCACTAAAGACAATAACATTGGTGTAGATCCATTTGACACTGAAAAAAAATTGTGTCTCAAAAAAAGTAAATTTTATGATGTTTCGAAATTGCACTGCAGATGGACAACAAAAGTGTTGTTGTCCTCTTATTTCGAACTGCTTGAGTAGCTGACAAAACATGGATATGGAATACAGGGTGTTCTGTGATAAATATAGTTTAGCCTTCAATCAATTCAGTGAAGGTAGGAGATTCCGCCATCAGTGCAAGTAACAGTGTACGTAATCTTGATGCCTTCTTCGACTCTAACATGTCTATGGACAAAACATGTTACAAATATGTGCAATAAGGCTTTCAGGGGTCTATACAAAGTTAAACAGATAAGACAGTTCCTCACGAAATACTCCACAAAAACCCTAGTTCATGCCTTTGTAACTTCACATTTGGATTATTGTAATGCCAGACACTTCACCCCCACTGCCCATGTGGGGGCACGATGGCGCCATGTACTAAGGCGTACTGCACGTCGAAGGTACACATGTCTTCAACCAATCTAACCCTGCCTGTACTTCAGTGTGGAGTTACGATGTTGGGGAGCCGGCAGCTGCTCGTCGTTGCTCGGTGGTTCTCTCTGGGTACTCCGGCTTCCTCCACCCGTAAAACTGTCACGGTCATGATTAGCCATTGTGCATAAATATGTGGCCTTAAACATCAATAAATAAATATTGTAATGCCTTACTGTTCAACCTTCCACAATATCATTACTCTCGCCTGCAGTGGGTACTAAATGCATCAGCCCGAGTGGTATGTAGGGTATCACGATCTCAACATATCACTCCTGTTCTGAGGGATATGCACTGGCTGCCAGTCAAGTACAGAATAATTTTCAAAACTTTATTATTAGTTTTTAAGACACAAAACAACATGTCACCAGCCTACTTAGAACTCCTTAATACCAGGAATGTGTGTCAATACAACCTGAGGTCCAATGGTAAAATGCTACTACATATTCCAAAACATAGGTGTAAGACATTTGGAGATAGGTCATTCTCATTTGCTGGCCCTCACTTGTGGAATAATTTACCAGAACACCTAAAAAGACTGTCAAATGTCAACCTTTTCCAGAAAGCTCTCAAAACATACCTGTTTCAAAAAGCCGATGAGTGATGTTGTGAACTGTAAGGTACTGCATATATTCCGTTTGTTTATATGCACAAGCTCAGTAACATGTACATCACCTTAGAATATGGTTCTACATCTTCTGAACTATAATTTTGGCACTATATAAATGTGTATATTATTATTATTATTAATAATCAAATATATTTTCATACAAAGACAATTATGATGATAACCATTAATTTTTCTGTGGATATATTTTTATTTTCAAATCTAATTTTATATTTTACATATCAACAACAACAAAATTATAATATTATGAAACAGAGTCAAGGTGATCCATTTCAATGAAAGAGTCAATGACTGAACTAAACAAGAGGCAGACTATGCCCTGGTGCATACCCCCATGGTGCATACTGCCAAACAATGACAAGAAAAGAAACAAACCCAGATACTGTGAAAGTCTTTCCCATAAACAATCTTCATTCCAAATTTCAATGAGATCTAATAACCAAAACCAGAGATATGAGATGAAGAGACAAAAAATTGGCTATTTTACGAGGCATACGGTGAAAAAATTGTCTTTGTTTTACAGTAAAATATTAATTTACCCCCACCTTCAGAGGTAACTGTGAAGGCCAGAAACACCTGTTACTGAAGTCCAGTGATGATTGGACCATCCACAAAGGAGATATAGAACAGACATAATGCCACATTTGGGGAAGCGATTTGCATGTATTTTCTTTGCTTTATTGCAGGGACATGATTCATTTGAAAGCTTTTCCCATAAATCATATTCATTCCAAACTTCATTGAAATCTGTTAACCCAAACCTGTGATATGAGGCGAACTGACAGAAAATTGGCTATTTTAAGAGGCAAAAAGAGAATTTTTAACGTTAAAAAGAGGGATAAGTCTAGAAAGTGAAATGTAAGCAATATTATAAGAGACTTATTTGAAAACCTTTCCCTTAAACAAACTCCATTCCAAATTTCAATGAGATCTGATACCCCAAACCTAAGATGCAAGGTAAACAGTTAAAAAATTGGCTATTTTGTATATTGAAAGGGCCACAACTCACATAAACAAGAAGGATGCCAACACCCTACAGCTCACAAACATTCCTCTTTGATAGTAACTTTGGCAAACACAAGAACTGTATCAAACAGGATCATAACATGCGACAAAGCTTACCTAAACACAATCTCTTAAAAGTAAAACACAGAAACTGACATAAACACCAAGTTAAACATGAAATTTTGAGCTAATCAGAAAACTAAACGCAAATAAAAATGTCAAGAAAAATGTTTAAAAGGGAGGGTATGAGGGGTTAATCATGGAACAATGATACTGAGGAACATGTATGATGAATATAAGTGCCAAGGGAACAGAAGGAGCACAGCAGCTGACCTAATCACTAAGTTAAACATGAAATTCCAAGCTGAACAGAAAACTAAACGCAACTAAAAATGTCAAGAAAAATGTTTAAAATGCGGGGTATGAGGGGTAGGTTAATCATGGCACAATGATACTGAGGAACATGTATGATGAATATAAGTGCCATGGGAAGAGAAGGAGCACAGCAGCCGACATAAACACTAAGTTAAACATGAAATTCTGAGCTAAACAGAAAACTAAACGCAACTAAAAATGTCAAGAAAAATGTTTAAAATGCAGGGTATGAGGGGTTAATCATGGAACAATGATTCTGAGGAACATGTATGATGAATATAAGTGCCATGGAAAGAGAAGAGAAGGAGCACAGCTGCTGACCTCAACACTTAGTTAAACATGAAATTCTGAGCTAACCAGAAAACTAAACGCAACTAAAAATGTAAAAAAAATGTCTAAAATGTAGGGTATGAGGGGTTAAATCATGGTAAAATGATAATAATCATCATATAGCAGCATTATAAAAGCCATATGGAAATAGGGCGAGTAAGGGACCTAAACAGAAGCTTTAACATTATTGGACACTACGCTGACGCTGACCTATCGAGCCATGCCATAAGCTCACACAACTAAAGTTGGTGAGCTAAAAATACTGCAACAGCAAAACAACTAATGCCCCTCAAAGATCTCATGATAACAAATATCTGTAAGACATTTCACTGAAATCTGAGCAGTAATAAGTTATAACTCAAACAGACATTGGAGAGCAGACAGATGGGAGCTACGTACATACAGACATATGAAGCTGGATGGTCGGATGGACTAACAAACAATCTGGTATACCCACGTTTTGTTTAAAAAGTGGGGGTATAATAATAAGTTCCAGTAATGCCAGGTCATTCACCCAAGTTTCCATTTAGAAAAGACATCACACCAAAGCCACATATGAAATCAGAAAAAGATCTGGTGAGGGAAGCAGAAAAATTTGATAGTTCCCATCTAGACATGACACAAAAGCTACATACAAAATCTGAAAGAGATCAGGTGAGAAATGTGGACTGAAGAGTGTGCCCATGGAATTGTGATAATTTGTGCAAATCCAAGATGGCCACACCGGCTGCCATGTTTTTCAATGAAATTTGGAAAAATTTCATGGCCCTCATCTAGACATCACACCAAAGCCTTATATGATATTTCAGACTGATCAGGTGAGAGATGCAGCCTGTAGGGTGTGCTAATGGAATTGCTGATAATTTATTGCCCAATCCAAGATGGCCACCAGCAGCCATGTTTTTCCATGAAATTTAGAAAAATTTGATAGCTCCCACCTAGACATCACACAAAAGGTACATTTGAAATTTGAAAAAGATCGGGTGAGAGATGCAGCCTGTTGGGTGCGCCAATGGAATTGTTGGCTGCCGGCAGCCACAATTTTTAATGAAATTCAGATTAATTCAATAGCTCCTCTTTAGACATTACCTCCACAGTCATTTATGAAATTTGAATCAGATTGGGTGCAAGATGCGGCCTGTAGATTGTGATAAAGGTATTATGGATGGACAGGGGACATACGGAAGAACAGACATTGTCAAGTTGAGCAAAAAATGGCATCCCTGAATAAGGAAATTGAAAAGTCGTCCAGCAATTTTGACTTTATCTCACAATGGCATTGCCAGTGCAACTTATGCTTTCTCCAAGTCTGAGGTTCAGAGTCTTTCATTTCAAACCCAGTCATTAGAATTACCAACCTATTTGCAATTGGTTTCTTATGTCAATGGAAGATTGTCATCAAACTCACAAAAATAATTTTTTTCATGAAAAAGTGAATATATTCTATTTGTTTGTACTCTAATCATCATTTTGATATATAATATGCCATTATTTTCTTCTTTTATCAATATTTTAGGCGACTGGGAAAAATTCCAAAAGTTTTGTTGAACGACCCTTGATATAAAGCAGCATGCCAAATGTTATTGACATATGATTATTACTTTTCAAGTCAGCATACAAACATCAAATGAAAGTGTTAATGACACTGTAGCTCAACTTGTGTAACACATGTGCATGTATAGTATGTGACTCAGCAATGACACACAAGCTGGCTCCAGTTTTCCTGCAAGAGCTTCTCACTGTATATAAACCATCACACAGTCTCAGATCTAAAAATCAAATTCAACTAGTTGTACCTTTTAGCAGATCTAATCTGGCTCATGATCGTGTGTTCTCCATCATGGGGCCCAGGACGCAGAATTCCCTGCCAATTAGTGTCAGAATTTCAGAAATTATCAACGTCTTCAAAAGAAATTTTAAAACTTTCCTATTTACTGAAGCATTTTCCTGAACCTCTCTGTGAGGCAACCAAAACAGATGTGACTCTTTATTTCAGAAAAGTGTATTTATTTCTGTCAAGCGTTTTAGAGCACTATTTGTGGTTTTAACCCTTTACCCAACGCAGACAAAATTTATTATTTTAAATATCATTTTTTTAAATTTTTCAAAAAATTTCAACAAAACCATATCATGTGACCCTTCATTGGAACGAGATCGTTCCAGCGAGGGGTCACATGATATGGTTTTGTTGAAATTTTTTTGAAAATAATATTTTTTCAACTGCTGAATTTGCATATTACATGGGCGGATGCGGGCGATTCATTGGGTAAAGGGTTAAGCTCTTGAAAATCAATTATTATTATTATCTAGGTAAGGACCTGATAACAAAGGTACATGTAAAGTATTGTAAAGGTCTGTACATAAATACTGAATGAAGCCTGTAACAAATGTACAGGTTAAGTAATTTGCATAATTTATGCACAAGTAAAAACCCTGTAATATATGTGATGTATTTGATGTTACTAAACATTCATACAAAAATTTATTCAAATCAGAACCTTCATAGAGAAGTTCTGTACAAAAACACTGATTGCACCTAATTTCGGTATAAAGTGGCTCATCCCTGAGCGAAACAGAATTGAAGAACGCCCAGGAAGTAGAAATGGCACGAACCTCATGAGCATTAAATTGGTTCGAAACAAGATTCAAAGCAGACAAACTGGAATAAGCCAGCTTGATTGCGAGACATATCCATCTGGAAATAGTATGGGAAGAGATAGACTGCTTTCCAGGAATGAGAGACAGAAGAATCTCTTCCGACCCCTCCGAATGAACTGTGTGCAATTAATATAAGTCTTGATCGCACGAACAAGACAAAGAAGAGGCCTCCGGCCATCGACAGAAGGAAGAGCCCGAATGCAGATGGGAGGAGGTACCAAATCAGGAAGTTGATTCTTGGCCAGAAAAGAGCAATCAGTAGAGAAGGTTACATTGTCAGCCTCATTTCTGAAGAAAGCTGAATCAACAGAAAGCACATGAAGCTCACTGATATGTCTGGCAGAAGCAAACACTAGACGGAAAGCAGTCTTATATGTGAGAAAACGCATATCAGTCTCAGATAAAGGCTCAAATGGTCCCCCCTCCAAACAATGTAACACCCATACCAAGTTCCATTTGGGTGTAAAATGCAAAACTTGAGGCCTCTTCAGAGAAAAGTGCCGAATCAGTTTGGAGAGAAAGTGATTACAACAGATGCACCGCTTTTACACATAAGAGAAAGTTTCAGCATAGACGGCATAGAACGATAGCCCTTAATAGTAATTGGCTGGAGGCCCTTGGAGTCAAAAAGGTATACCAGAAAATGCCCAATTTGAGCGATTGACGAATTTCGGTAATCCACATGTTGAGCTGCACACCAGCGGCAGAAAACCATCCACTTGGCCACATAAGTCATGCCAGTGGAATGTCGCCGTGATGCAGAAATGCACTCCAGTGTTCATCTTGAAAAACCTCTTAGTCGGAGACAGGACCTGATAAAAGACAGGCGTGAAGGGACAGGCTCGCCAGGTTGTTGTGATACTTCCTGGGCCGACCCTGGGAAAGAAGATCATGGCGTACAGGTTGATGAATTGCCCGATCTGCTAACAGAGGCCACAGCTGATTGATCCACACCCTCTGTGGAGACAGGGGTGCGATCAGAATGACCATGCAACTGCAAGTGTGAATCTTTGCTAACACCTGAGGAAGAATCTGTGCAGAAGGGAATGCATAGACGATCCAACCTATCCAGTCCAGAGACAGCGCATCTACTGCAAAGGCTAGTGGATCCGGTCAAGGGGAGACTATTATGATCCCTGATGAGGCTGGAGGTGGGATAGGGAAATCTTACCCGAGGGGCAAGATATTTGAACCAGACCCGAGGCTTGCCGAGGGTCTGGTTCAAATATCTTGCCCCGAGGGTGAGATTTCCCCATTCCCACGTTCAGACTCATCGAGGATGATTTTCTCCCCACACACAAGGATTACGTTATTATAGATAATTGGCGGTCACGTGCTGACATACCCAATTTATGAAGTTGTTGTCCTTTTGAAAAACGAATAATTCCATCGGAAAGATTGTACAAAAGTTGGGTATATACTAAAAAAAATTGATTTGTAACACTGTCCGTTAAGGGGTTAATGAATTTGCGCATGTCAAACTCTAATGTAAAGGGCATTGTGGGATTACTGATCGATCGATAAATTCGCACAGTTAAATTATTAAATCTGCAGAGAAACATGGGGTTGAAACAAATCAAGTTTGGGAGCCCTGTGACACACCACTAGATACAGCCTCAGGCCCCCAAAACTGTATACCATCCCCGGAAGAGAAAGCAGAAGCACTATCATGCAAGATAGTAGCAGCATGAACAATTTCCTCAGTGACTGCAGATGATGCAGGTGGTAAATCGGAGAGAGCAACCAAGCTGACCTCGGAAGAACTCTCAAAGAAAGCAGTCACCTCAAGGGTGACCACTGAAGCCACAGGCATCCCGGCACCAGCACCGCCAACAGCTGCGGAGGAACTTGCTACCAAAAAAGGCTGCCCAACATCCTGCGTGACAGAGTCACCACTTGCACTCTCAGAAATATCTGAAGAGGCACAGCTACCTTTACCGAAAGAACGAGGGGTTCTAGCTCTGGTTAGAACCACCTTGTTAACAGAAGCCCAGAACCCCACAAACACCACAGGGATGGGCCTGAGAACAATTGTTGCAGGTCTCACAAGTACTGTGAACATTATCAACATGTTTCACCTGCATACAAGAAGGACAAGGCAGTGTTTTCAGCATTGACCAAAAAGGTGACAGAAGAATTTCTTGTGGAAAAAATCCTCAAAAATAATTCAAAGAATCAAGCTTCCCACTAGCGGGAAAACCGATCAAAGCGGGTTGTGTGCGGAAAATGCAAGATACGCAAAGATAACACAAGCTAAAACGAGCATAAATATAAAGAAAACAATATTGAATATATTGTTTAAGTTATTGCATGGAGAATCAAGTCACCAAAACTCCCAGATGGTTGCTAAGGCGGCCATATTTGACATGCCAGAATGCTGATTATCGAAAGGAACCATCCTCTAGTCATGATTAATCAACCATAAACATCCGCTTGTCATGATTAATCAACCATAGAAAATAGTATATGTAGGAGAACCGAAACACACCAAAAATCCAAGATGGCTGCTGTGGTGGCCATATTGGATATGCCAGAATGCAGGTTATCAAAAGGAACCATCCTCTAGTCATGATTAACAACCATAAAAAAGCAGTATCTGTTGGATCTATAGTTTTCAAGTTATCACGTGGATAATCAAAAGTCCCTGAAAATCCAAGATGGCAGCCGTGGTGGACATATTGGATATGTCCGAATGCTAGTTTGCGAAAAGAACCATCCTCTAGTCATGACTGATAAAGCATAAAAAAGAGTATCTGTTAGATGTATTGTTTTCAAGTTATCGTGTCGACAAACAAAAGTTAACGGACGGAAGGAAAGATGGATGGTCGGATCAGACAGACGGACATTGACACTGGTTATTGAAAGGAACCATCCTCTAGTAATGACTAATCAACCATAAAAAAAAACAGTATCTGTTGAATTATCACATGGACAATCAAAAGTCCCTGAAAATCCAAGATGGCTGCAATGGTGGCCATATTGAATATGTCAGAATGCTGGTTATCGAAAGGAACCAAAAACTCTAGTCATGCTTAATCAACCATAAAGAAATCATTCATAAATGAAAGTGCCAATGACACTGTAGCTTAACTTGTGTGTTGTGTTTGATGAAAAGGATGATGTTCAATGTTTATGAAAAGATTATGAAACAAAAGGCCCCAAGGGGCCTGAGGGTACTCACCTGACATGGTAGCCTAAATTTATATCAACCCAGAGAATTGATTTCAACAAGTTGCATCTGCTCCTCCTAAGAAAAGCTTATACAAAATATCCTGAGATTCTGACCAGTGGATCTGAAAAAAAAAAGATTTTTAAAGAATATTCCTCATATTGAATTAAGTTATAATTCAGGCTCCCACAGGGAGCCCATATATGAACCCAGGGACTTGGCTTTAACAAACTTGAATCTCACCCCCCTAAGGATGCTGCACACCAAATATCAAAACATTCCGACTGCTGGATCTGAAGAAGAAGATTTTTAAAGAAAAGTCCTCATTTTGAACTAAGTTACAATTCGAGCTCCCACAGTGAGTCCAAATATGGACCTAGGGACATGGCTGAAGAAGAAGATTTTTAAAGAAAAGTCCTCATTTTGAACTAAGTTACAATTCGAGCTCCCACAGTGAGTCCAAATATGGACCTAGGGACATGGCTTGAACAAACTTGAATCTCACCCCCTAAGGATGCTGCATACCAAATATCAAAACATTCCAACTGCTGGATCTGAAGAAGATTTTTAAAGAAAATTCCTCATTTTGAACTAAGTTATAATTCGGGCTACCACAGTGAGCCCAAATATGAACCCAGGGACTTGGCTTGAACAAACTTGAATCTCACCCCCCCCCCCCCCCCCCCCCCCCCCCCCTCCTAAGCATGGTGCATACCCAATATCAGAAGTTTCTGCCTGCTGGATCTTGAGAAGAAGATTTTCAAAGAAATTTGCCTGAAATGCACTAAGTTCAAATTTGGGCTCCTATACTGAGCCCAAATATAAACCCAGGGGGCCGATTTGAACAAACTTGAATCAGATCCACCCCAGAATGTTGCATACCAAATATCAAAAGATTCTGCCTGCTGGATCTGGAGAAGAAGATTTTTTAAGAAATATGCCTGAAATGCACTAAGTTAAAATTTGGGCTCCTATACGGAGACCAAATATAAACCCAGGGGGCCGATTTGAACAAACTTGAATCAGATCCACCCCACAATGTTGCTTACAAAATATGAAAAGATTCTGAAGCTGGATCTGGAGAAGAAGATTTTTTAAGAAATTTGCCTGAAATGCACTAAGTTTGAATTCGAGCTTCTATAGTGAGCCCAAATATGAATCTAGGAAGCCGATTTGAACAAACTGGAATCAGATCCACCCCACAATGTTGCATACCAAATATCAAAAGATTCTGCCTGCTGGATCTGGAGAAGAAGATTTTTTAATAAATTTGCCCGAAATGCACTAAGTCCGAATTCGGGCTTCTATATTAAGCCCAAATATGAATCCAGGGGGCCGATTTGAACAAACTTGAATCAGATCCACCCCGCAATGTTGCATACCAAATATCAAAAGATTCTGCCTGCTGGATCTGGAGAAGAAGATTTTTGAAGAAATTTGCCCGAAATGCACTAAGTTTGAATTCGAGCTTCTATAGTGAGCCCAAATATGAATCCAGGGGGCTGATTTGAACAAACTTGAATCAGATCCACCCCGCAATGTTGCATACCAAATATCACAAGATTCTGCCTGCTGGATCTGGAGAAGATGATTTTTTAAGAAATTTGCCTGAAATGCACTAAGTTCGAATTCGAGCTTTTATAGTAAGCCCAAATATAAATCTAGGGAGCCGATTTGAACAAATTTGCATCAGATCCATCCCACAATGTTGCATACCAAATATCAAAAGATTCTGCCTGCTGGATCTGGAGAAGAAAATTTTTTAAGAAATTTGCCTGAAATGCACTAAGTTCGAATTCGAGCTTCTATAGTGAGCCCAAATATGAATCTAGGAAGCCGATTTGAACAAACTTGAAGCAGATCCACCCCATAATGTTGCATACCAAATATCAAAAGATTCTGCCTGCTGGATCTGGAGAAGAAGATTTTTTAATAAATTTGCTTGAAATTCTAAGTTCAAATTTGGGCTCCTATACTGAACCCAAATATAAACCCAGGAGGCCGATTTGAACAAACTTGAATCAGATCCACCCCACAATGTTGCTTACCAAATATGAAAAGATTCTGCCTCCTGGATCTGGAGAAGAAGATTTTTTAAGAAATTTGCATGAAATGCACTAAGTTCAAATTCAAGCTTCTATAGTGAGCCCAAATGTGAATCTAGGAAGCCGATTTGAACAAACTTGAATCAGATCCACCCCACAATGTTGCATACCAAATATCAAAAGATTCTGCCTGCTGGATCTGGAGAAGAACATTTTTTAAGAAATTTGCCTAAATGCACTAAGTTCGAAATCGGGCTCCTATACTGAGCCCAAATATGAACCCAGGGGGCCGATTTGAACAAACTTGAATCAGATCCACCCTACAATGTTGCATACCAAATATCAAAAGATTCTGCCTGCTGGATCTGGAGAAGAAGATTTTTTAAGAAATTTGCCTGAAATGCACTAAGTTCGAAATCGGGCTCCTATACTGAGCCCAAATATTAACCCAGGGGGCCGATTTGAACAAACTTGAATCAGATCCACCCCACAATGTAGCTTAACAAATATGAAAAGATTCTGCCTGCTGGATCTGGAGAAGAAGATTTTTTAAGAAATTTGCCTGAAATGCACTAAGTTCGAATTTCTAAGTTCGAATTCGGGCTTCTATAGTAAGCCCAAATATGAATCCAGGGGGGCCGATTTGAACAAACTTGAATCAGATCTACCCCACAACGTTGCATACCAAATATCAAAAGATTTTGCCTGCTGGATCTGGAGAAGAAGATTTTTGAAGAAATTTGCCTGAAATGCACTAAGTTCGAATTCGAGCTCCTATAGTGAGCCCAAATATGAATCTAGGGAGCCGATTTGAACAAACTTGAATCAGATCCACCCTACAATGTTGCATACCAAATATCAAAAGATTCTGCCTGCTGGATCTGGAGAAGAAGATTTTCAAAGAAAATTGCCTGAAATGCAGTAAGTTCAAATTTGGGCTCCTATACCGAGCCCAAATATAAACCCAGGGGGCCGATTTGAACAAACTTGAATCAGATCCACCCCACAATGTTGCATACCAAATATCAAAAGATTCTGCCTGCTGGATCTGGAGAAGAAGATTTTTTAAGAAATTTGCCTGAAATGCACTAAGTTCGAAATCGGGCTCCTTTACCGCGCCCAAATATGAACCCAGGAGGCCGATTTGAACAAACTTGAATCAGATCCACCCTACAATGTTGCATACCAAATATCAAAAGATTCTGCCTGCTGGATCTGGAGAAGAAGATTTTTTAATGTTTTTCCCATTGCCTACAGTGTTAAAAAGTGCTGACTCAGCACTTTTTCAAAGTCCCGAAACTGTACCCTATGATAAAACCGATGGCAATTTTTTTTTACCAATCCTTTCTGTTGGTCCTAAGGAAGCTGCACACCAAATAAAAATTCTCAGTGCCGTGCAGTTTTGGAGATATGGGAATTTTAAATTTTTTCTATTTTTAGCTCCTGCGGTTCCCACGGGGCTGCGGGAAATTTTTTTTTTGCATAAATCAAGTACTCATGACCCAATAAGCCCTCACATGAAATTTGGTTCAAATCAGCCTCTCGGTTTGGAAAATAGAAATTTAGGGCGGGGCAAAAAATTTTGCCCCTCCCATAACGACGCCAAGTATAGCCCCACAAACTTCTCTTGAACAAATCTGAGTCTACACCTCAAAAGGAAGCTGCACACCAAATATCAAGTCTCTGCTACTGATGGTTCATGAGAAGAAGATTTACAAAGATTTTGGTGCCCCTTGGGGGCGTGGCACCACCCAGGAGGAGGGGCAACTTCATTTGAACAAATCTGAATTGGCATTAGGTAATAAACATTTAGCCAACATTTGAATAAAATTGGGCTGGTGGTTTAGGAGGAGAAGTCGATAATGTAAAGTTAACGCCGGACGGACGACGGCAGACGCCGGAAAGAAAGTGATTAGTAAAGCTCCCCTTGAGCTTCACTCAGGTGAGCTAAAAAGACAAGAATTGTGATAACTGGGAATATTTCTGTTCCCTGTATGTTATGTTTTTGATAAAAATAATATGAGGTGTACACTGTACTAAAGAGCTGAGGGGTGGGTTAATATGACCTCACAGTTAATGTATGTGGCCCTCATAGTTAACGTATATCAACGAAAGTTACCAAGTTACAGTGAAATTATTCCAAAATGAGGCATCCTATCAAGTTACAATGAAATCCCTTCATAAATATGATCTGTAGACTGTGCTAAAGGTTTTCGGGCTTCGGGCCCATGTAGCCATCACAGTCTCCTAATCACACCCAAAAGAGGACGTTCTCATCTAAACATTATATGAAGTCAACCTACCAGGTTACTATGAAATCCCTCCATAAATATGACCTGTACACTGTGCTAAAGGTTTTCGGGCTTCAGGCTCGGGCAGATATCATGGTTGAATGATTGCAACCAAAAGGGGACATTCTCATCTGGGCATCATCTGGAGTGATCCTACGAAGTTACAATGAAATCCCTTCCTAAATGTGACCTGCAGACGGTGTTCAAGGTTTTCGGGCTTCGTGCCCCTGTAGCCATCACAGTTGGCCAATCATTACCAAAAGGAGATGTCATCATCTAGGCATTATATGGAGTCAACCTAACATGTTACAATGAAATTCTTCTATAAATATGATCTGCAGACTATACTAAAGATTTTTGGGCTCAGACAGCCATCAAGGCTGAATGATCGCGATCAAAAGGGGAAGTTATCATCTAGATATTATTTGGAGTCATCCTACCAAGTTACAATGAAATCCCTTCATAAATATGACTTGTAGACTTTGCTAAACGTTTTCGGGCTCTGGGCCCCTGCAGCCGTCACATTTGCCCAATCATGTCCAAAACGAGACGTTCTCATCTAGACATTATATGAAATCAACCTACCAAGTTATTATGAAATCCCTTCATATATATGACCTGTAGACTGTGCTAAAGGTTTTTGGGCTTCGGGCTCGGGCGGCCATCATGGTTGAATGATCACAACCAAAAGGGGACATTCTCATCTGGGCATCATCCAGAGTGATCCTACGAAGTTACAATGAAATCCCTTCATAAATATGACCTGTTGACTGTGCTCAAGGTTTTCGGGCTTCAGGCACCTGTAGCCGTCACAACTGACCAATCACGACCAAAAGGGGATGTCATCATCTAGGCATTATATAGAGTCAACCTAACAAGTTACAATGAAATCCTTCCATAAATATGACCTATAGACTATGCTAAAGGTTTTTGGGCTCGGACAGCCATCAAGGTTGATTGATTGCAATCAGATGGGGATGTTCTCATTTAGACATTATTTGGAGTCATCCTACCAAGTTACAATAAAATCCCTTTATAAATATGACCTGTAGACTGTGCTAAAGGTTTTCGGGTAGTCGTCACGGTTGACAGATCACGACCAAATGGGGAAGTTCTCATCTTGACATCATATGGAGTCATCCTACCAAGTTACAATGAAATCCCTCCATATTAAATATGACCTGTAGACTGTGCTAAAAGTATTTGGGTTTCGGGCTTGGGCAGCCATCACGGTTGACAGATTATGACCAAAAGGGGACGTTCTCATCTTGGCATTATACCAAGGCATCCTACCAAGTTACAATGAAATCCCTCCATATTAAATATGACCTGCAGATTGTGCTAAAAGTTTTGGGGTTTTGGGCTTGGGCAGCCATACCAGTTGACCGATCATGACCAAAAGGGAACGTTCTCACCTAGACATGACCCCAAACCAGCAAATGAAATTTTGTGACAATCAGACAAGAACTACGGGGTGAAGCCTGTGAAGGAAAATGTGAACAGACTCACAGATTCATAGACTAACAGACTCACAGACTAACAGACTTCCAGACGTGTGATGGCAATAGCTTATCTTGACTTTGTCAAGTTAAGCTAAAAACCAGGTTGTTTCATTGAGTAGTTTATATTCTGGTTCATCATTCTGGATTGAACCATCTAAACCTCATTGAGAGCAGGGTTATCTGGTTTATCATTCTATTTTTAACATGCACAGTGGAACGCACATAAAAGTTCTTGACCTCACACAACAACAGTAAAAAAATATTCCGATTTCGAGTGTCAAAAAAAAAGAAATAAACAGTGCAAGGTTCATGAAAAATGCTAAAATTAAAGGGAGAGAAACGATAAAAAAAAAAAAGTTAACATTTATTTTGCCCATAAATGCTGCTTTTCAAAAATACTCGATTCTCAACTGAAAGAGTGTTTTTCACTCGAAAAAATGGTTACAACTTTCAGAAGATCCTTTTTGGCCATTTTATTTCATGATAGCAGTGACGCAAATTTCTGACACCATCACTGGAAAGTTTCTTATGAGGGTCTTTTTAATGATGGTTTTCTAAGAATATTTAAAAATGAAAGCAGGGATATGTTTCCCACGCTTTGGATATCTCCCTGATAACAATGTGTTCATGCATCGCGTTTCCTAGCGACATCAAGCAGGGGTTTACATGGAATAGTATTCGCATTAAACATACCGTTCAATTGGGTTTATTAAACCACAGTTTAGGTTTACATGGAATAGTAAACCAAGTAAACTGGAATAGTTCACTGAAACATGCCCTTTATGCTAAAGGATTCTGACTGGTGGATCTGAAGAAGATTTTTTTTTCCTCATATTGCACTAAGTTAAAATTCGGGCTCCTATAGATAGCCCAAAATATTAACCAAGGAACTCGATTTGAACGAACTTGAATCTCCCCCCCCCCCCCCCCCCCCCCCCCCCCCCCAATCCCCCCCAAAACCCACTTGAGATGATGTATACCAAATGTGAGAGGATTCTGACTGGGGGATCTAAAGAAGATTTTTAACGAAATTTCCAAAAATTGCACCAAGTTAAACTGGGCTCCAATAGAGAGCCCCAAATATTCACCTAGCGACTCGATTTGAACAAACTTGAATCTGACCCCCCTACAGATATTGTATACTGAACATGAAAGGATTCTGACCAGGTGGATATGATGAAGAAGATTTTTAAAGAAATTTCCTCAAAATTGCACAAAGTTAAACTCTGGGCTCCAATAAAGAGCCCAAATACTAACCCAGGGACTCGTTTTGAAAAAACTTGAATCTGACCCCCCTAGAGATGCTGTATACCAAATATGAAAGCATTCTGACTAGAGGATCTGAAGAAGATTTTAAAGAAATTTCCTCATATTTCACAAAGTTAAAATTTAGGCTCCTACAGGGAGCCTATTTGTTAACCAGGGACTCGATTTGAACAAACTTGAATTTGACACCCCTACAGATGTCGTATACCAACATGAAAGTATTCTGACTGGTGGATCTGAAGAAGATTTTTAAAAGAAATTTCCTTAAATTGCAATCGAGAGCCCAAATTCTAACTCAAGGACCCGATTTGAACAAATTTGAATCCGACTCCCCTAGAGATGTTGTATACCAAATATCAAAAGATTAAAAACTGGTGGATCCGAAGAAGATTATTTTTGGATTTTTGAAAAAATTTATGGTTGCTATCAGTTATGCCCCTTGTGGTGCCCCCTGTGGGTGCCACATGTTTATTTGAACAAACTTGAATTGACATATGATAAAGAACATGCACACCAAATTTGGTCCAGTAGTTTGTGAGAAGTCAAAAATGTAAAGTTTACGACAGACGATGATGGGCAGCAAGTGATAAGTAAAGATCCCTTTGGTGAGCTAAAAACACTGCCTGCCCGCACACATAATTCAAAGAAATGACCCTTGAAACAGATCAGCTTTATGTGGTGTAAGTTCAAATTTAGAATTGTCAACTTAAACAGAATTAGTCCTCCAGAAAATTATTATTCAATATATCAAACTCTCTTAGAGCAGGAAAGAAAACAGGGAAATATCCAAAAGCAAAGAGAAAGTAAACTTTTACCTTGTCTTTCAGTTGTTCTATATTCTCTGTACTTGTTTTTGCTGATTCTGCATTCCTTTTCAGTCCATCTGCCTGGAAATAAAATGAAAGTGTCAGTGACACTGCGGCTCAACTTGTCCAAAAAGGGACTAAACTAAATTGAAAGCACCAGCAATGCCAAGTCATTCAATCAAGTTTCTGCAGAAAAGACACCAAACCAAAGCTACATATGAAATCTGAACAAGACAGTCTAATGTTTTCCATATCCCCCACTGACTTTTAACCTCATTGTCGACCTGGACATGTCAAACCAATATGTCACTCATCAATATCATTTAATTTCTTTTATAGCAACTGAAGATATCTTCCAACGAAAGTGTCAATGACACTGTAGCTTAACTTGACAAACCTAAACTTGGTAAGTTATAAGTGAAATAGCAAAATTGAAGATCATTGGTGACCAATGTTATTTGGTGAAACTTCAACATAACAACATTGTAAACTGTAAGGGTGGCTAAAGAAAGAATGATGATACACATATGCAGTAAGTTCAGAGGTTATTTTAAACAGCATGTTTTTTCACAGAAATGAATGCTAATCAATAGCTCTTATCTAGAGGTCTCGCCTAAAGAGCAGACGAAGTTCAACAAGAAGGACGCCAACACCTATAGCTCAGCAACATTCCTCTTTGATAGTAACTTTGGCAAACACAAGAACTGTATCAAACAGGCTCATAACATGCGACAAAGCTTACCTAAACACAACCTCTTAAAAGTAAAACACAGAACTGACATAAACACTAAGTTAAACATGAAATTCTGAGCTAAACAGAAAACTAAACGCAAATAAAAATGTCAAGAAAAATGTTTAAAACGCAAGGTATGAGGGGTTAATCATGGAACAATGAAACTGAGGAACATGTATGATGAATATAAGTGCAATGGGAAGAGAAGGAGCACAGCAGCTGACCTAAATACTAAGTTAAACATGAAATTCAGAGCTAAACAGAAAACTAAACGCAACTAAAAATGTCAAGAGAAATGTTTAAAATGCAATGTATGAGGGGTTAATCATGGAGCAATGATACTGAGAACATGTATGATGAATATAAGTGCCATGGGAAGAGAAGGAGCATAGCAGCTGACCTAAACACTAAGTTAAACATGAAATTCCGAGCTAAACAGAAAACTAAACACAACTAAAAATGGCAAGAAAAGTTAAAAAATTTATAGTAATTTATTTATTTTTTATACTGGTGTTAACTCTAAAATATTTAGGGCCAAACGCAAATTTTACCCCCCAATCCCCAAATTTGCATCTAAAACCGAAAATTACATGTCCTATATGGTCCTCCATACTTTTACTCCACTGCGCATGCGCAGTGTCAAGGAGGTCTCGAAATTGCTGCCAAAAATCATTCCGACTCCATAATGCCACTAAGACGGAGAGGGACGTGATGAACAAATAATACACCATATAGACATAATATCCAGTCTCTAAGGTGGAAATACAATTCACAGCAAAAGATTGGATAGAAATGAAAAGGGAGACGAAAACAATGTTCCGACACCCAATCATAAAAACCTAGATGAATTCTTACGTTCGATCTGATATCAGGAAATATATTCCTGAGGAGATCAGAATAGGCATTTGAAGAAACGCTCATAAATCACACTAGGTTACTATGACGTTACCAATAGGGCTTATTGCCTCAGATAACTTACACCAAACCATACCGGTAGGAAGAGAATAACCTCCTCTAACATAATGGTATCATGTCCGATAGAACAATGAACTCAGCCTTGCTGAAGCAGCTAAAGGTCTTCTATCCGTGAAGACAATTAAAAGGCTGATAACTGTGGCCTTAGAAACTCACTGAGGAGACTTACAATGCCAGCAGTAGCTTATAAATCTTCATCTCTGTAAAGACAGATATATTGGTGTAAGTTGCGACCTTGAAAGCTCACTGAACGGAGACTTACAACTATCGTCGCACAAGACAGGGAATGAAGAGCCGCTATATCAACAGCCCTAAATTCCCAGAGACAGTAGTCTCAAGAGATAATTATTTCAGTTATGTCATTGCATAATGACTGATAAAAACATCACTCATGTTTCTAGCTAGGCTACTATGGTGTAAACAATAAGACTCAAGTCTATGATACCTAGGAAAACAAACCGAAAAGCACTCTTCCTTTAGCGGTTGTATTCCTAAAAGACAGCGGTCTGAGCCTAGTTAATGTAGCTTAGAAGTCTTCCTCCTCCGTGAAGACAGATATCTTAGTGTAACTTGGGACACCTGAAAGCTCACTAAATGGAGACTTACAACCATTATCGCACAAGGTAGGGAATAACAGCCGTAATTCCCAAAGAGACAGTAATCTCAAGGTAACTACACAGTGATGAGTCTTCATCTGCGTGAAGACATGTGTGTCACTAGCGGCCTTTGAAAGCTCACTTAATGGAGACTTACAACACCAGCCGCTAATGTATAAGAAAAGACCACTGTAACAATACATAAGGCTGCTGAGGTGTCCACAATGGTATTAAATGTCCTGATGCCAAGGAATACAACACCGAAAAGGAAAAGACGTACTTATTCCCTCTAAAGGGTCTATTCCAAACAAGACAGCTGTCTCAGCCTAACTATGCACTATGAAACCTATTTTCGTAAAGAATACGGCATAGCATTTCTTATACTATTGCTAAGGCAAGGAAAACATCGTTAATCGAGACAAAAGCCCTCAACACCTGAGCCAAAAGATCCGAGAATGAAAGATCTTCGTCTTTCCAACGCCCGGTATGAAAAGCTATTTATTGCCTAGCAAATGCAGACTTATACTCTAAGAACTTAAGACTAAAATTTCATAGTCTTAAAGTGTCCTGTGAGAGAGGGAGACACACACTCCGTAGCCCTCTCACCATCCAAATGTTCTATATGAAAATATGGTCAATTCCATCCGACTGAATGGATGACTGGACCAATGCAGCAACCATCCGACAGCTCACCATCGGAGTCTGTTAAACGGTAGTACCAGCTACTACTGGAATGCTGCGATACGAAGCGCAATCTGCGGCAGCCGGTCAATGACAGGGGCTAGCAGAACAATAATAATCCACTTGTTACTATAAGCTGCTCACAGGACAGAGATCTGGCCCCAGATCCTTGACACATGTCCCGTATAAAAATCGTGACATCGACTCCATAGCTGCGATGGGTGGTGCAATCTCACAAAATTCTAAGTTCATTAAGGGCCATAACTCCAACAAAAATATTTGGAACAACACGTGCATTGAACAGTGGCTAGACATCAATAAGATACACTTACATGCCAAATATAAAGTCATTCCATCAAGTATTTCAAAGTTATTGAGTTTTGAAACTCGTTGGTCACAGACAAACTCGTTGGTCACAGGCAGACCGAGCGAGCGAGCGAGCGACCGACCGACCGACCGACCGACCGACCGACAGACAGAGACAGACAGACAGACAGACAGACAGACAGACAGACAGACAGACAGACAGACAGACAGACAGACGGACAGACAGACAGACAGACAGACCGACATTGCCACTTAAATGCCTTGGACGACTAGCTATCGACCCAAACAATGCAAAGTCAGATAGCTAGTCTGCAGTCAACATGCTTCATTAATGAAGCAGGGGAAGATGCTATTGCTGCAGCAGAATCCGGCTGCAGTGTGGAAGGAGCATCCCAAACCGCAAGTGTGAACGGGCATACCAACTCACTAAAGTTTCTTGAATAAAAAACAGTTGACGCGGACTGCTGACAGAAAAGAACTGGTTCTCCAGCTTGTGGTCTGCTCCAGACCTCGCTGAGCGTTCCGTTAGAAACTTGTAGGCATCTATCCCTTATCGTGCATATCCATGGAAGAAGTGGAAGCCGTAACCACAAGCCGACCCAGGCTGAAGTGCAGAAGAAGCATTCCAACTCATCACATAGGATGCTCCTACTCATTGAAGTTTCTGACAACACAAAACAGTGTCCCCGACTATTAACGGAAGAAAAATGCTCTGCACTCGTGATCTGTCCCCAGATCTCGCCGAATATCCCGCTCAGAAACTTCTAGACTAATCCTCTTTCGTGCGCTTCCATGTAAGTAGAAGAAGCCATAACTGCCGCTGACCCCTGCTGCAGTGTGGAAGAAACGTTTCAATGCGTGTTCAGACACAATATGGTTTCTCACAACGGACACAGTCGACCCTGACTGTTAACGGGACGGAGAAGGGTTCACCAATTGGCAATTGGACCCCAGATCTAGCCGACCATCCCGTAGAGAAATTTCTGGCTTCTCCTACATGCACAATCAACCGGACCGACCCAGCAACGTCCGACAGCTCACCACCAGAGTCTGTGGACATTGCGCTTGCACTTGCTGGGATGCTGCAATGAGCTGCGCAATCTGCGACAGCAAGTCTGTTACCGAGGGTTGAGGAGCAGCGGTCTGCCGTATTACGCTTGCTGCTCCTGCTGCTCCTGGGGCGAAGATCTGGACATAGATCTCTACTGCGAACGTCCCAAATGATTGAAGCTTTGGATCATTAGCTCCCGGATGGGCCGACTTCACTGGCGAAGACTGGATACTTCTTCTGGTGGCTGCCTGGATATCCAGTCGGGCAGCTAGTATGCGGCCATGTGTGCTATATCTGCCTGAGGAAGAAGCTGTAACTGTAGCCGACCCCGGCTTAGGAGCATCCCGAGCAGCAAGTGTGGACGTTAGCTCCTACACAGGCAAGTTTATCAAACAACATTTGGCCCCAAATGTTGTGGGTTAGAAAGGGACCTCTCCCGCTAGCGGTCTTTTTAGACCATGCCGTGCCTCCCTAAGATAAACTTGCAAAATACTACACAAGCAAGTTTCTCAACATTTGGCCCCAAATGTTGCTGGGTTAGAGAGGGGTCTCTCCTGCTCGCGGTCCCATCAGACCTCGCCGAGCTTCCCTAAGAGAAATTTTGCAGGCTTCCTCCATTTCGTCATCGCTAGGTGAGTTTCAGTTTTTAAGGTGCTCGCTTTACCCAAATCTCCACTTCACTTCCCTCGACCACAGCAGACTTACCCGGTGTCACGGCTCCCACGAACGGAGAAACCGCTTCACCAGTTGAGCTAACTGCTTGCAAAGGATATAAGAACACTAACGAGAGGCCTTACCCTTTGCTTATATTCATGAGCACCTTGCAGCTAGCTCTATTTGCTCATTAGAGCACGACAATGGTAGCACACTTTGGATGGGTGTCACAAAATCATCACCATGTTCTTGTTCCTCTGAAATAGAAACTGAAAAAATGAATTATATTGCGGTGAGTTCTGGCATGGGAACCTCACCGCCAACAACATACCATGACACCCATCTCCCAATGTCTGTCATCCCAATGTACACAGGTAGGACAAGAATCGGCAGGAATGCATCGACTACAGGAAAGGCAACAAGCATGTAAATCCGAGGAAGACTTCCTCGCCTTGCATCTATAAGCTTTGATAATTACAATCCAAAGACATAGTCGATAGCACTCCTACAAACTCCACAACAAAATATATGATAAAGATACATGATTAATAGAAATAAAAATTAAATTTGAAAAATTTATAAAAAAGGGAACATTATGAGTCCAAGGGCATCCCGATAGAGCCTAAGTGTGGACAAAATCCAATTTTATGAGCTACACTACCGGAATAATAATCAATGTATCCAACAGTAATATAATATAAAATACCACATTTATTTGAGGACGTTGCCAATGAAAACAACGTCAAAGGAAAAAACAGGAAACAAGACAACAGGCACACAAAAAGGCCCAAAGTCAGTAACCAATTTAGACCAAAGCTAGATCTTCATACTAAGAAAAACGATACATCGGATATAAGATGCAAGACCAAAACGACCTAACACCCCTAGGGTGAGGACGTAACCATGAGGGATAAACAGAATAAACATTCTGTAATACTCTTTAAACTCCCAAGAAATTTAATAAAAAATTTAAATAAACAAGAGGCCCCACGTGGCCTTAATCGCTCACCTGACCAAAGTGACTCTAAGAAGTATTTTAGGTCACCTTCACCATGTCATGCCTCATCAACATTAACTGTTAAGTGATAGATTTTGTTTGAAGTTCAACATTTGTTACCTAAAATTAGTTTTATTTAAAATCATTGGGTGTGTGGCCAATCTCCAATGATTTTTAATAAAGCAAATTTATCTCTGCAGACAAACTGGTTTAGCTTGAAGCACAAACAAGGAATGTGAAGAGATAGCCTTGGACATCTCTCCCCAACTGTGGATATCTTCCATGTGCTACATGTACATATTTGCATGCAAGAAAACAAAAATTTTCACAAATTTTCCAAAATATTAGTTTTTTTTATCATCATTGGAACAAGCTCAAATAGCTTATTCCAATAGGGGTATGGGAAGATCAGGTATATTTTTGAGACAGAAATGTGAATATATAAATAATGGTGTTTTTTTGTGAATGATGCTGGAGAATTTTGCGTAAAGATATGGTAAATGGTTTGTTCTAGATACAGAATGATGCAAAAGTATTTAAATTTGATTAGGCAAGTTGTTCCTATAATGCATTTAAAAATTGAAGTAACTGTTTTTTTGCTGCCCGAACTTTTAGATGTGTGTGTCTGTGTTTGTGTGTGTGTGTGTGTGTGTGTGTGTGGGGGGGGGGGGGGGGGGGGGGGGGGGGGGTAAGAGTGTTCTTGCAAACAAAATTCCTGAATAAATGGAAAATTTTATTTTTTGTGTGAAAGACATAGTGCGTGAATGTTGATTGGAACAAGCTTAGAGAGCTCATTTTAATGTGAAGTCATAAAGCTGTGTTTTACGTACGAAATTCTGGAATAACTAAAAAATTGCTTTTTTGACTCAAAAAGCATGGTGTGCGACCTCTCATTGGAATGAGCTCAAAAAGCTCATTCCAATGGGGTATTTACAAGCGATAAGTACATGTATGTTTAAGAGACAAAAATTAAAATTTGAATAGCGATTTTTGCGAAGAATGCTGACAAGTTTTGGCAGTTATGCTGGTAAAAAGGTAAGATATGCAAAGTGGTTGTTTTTTAGAGGCGACATTTAATTAAGGGGAATTAACCCTTGATTACTGAGGTAACTTCTAAAAGTACTGAAATTTCATGAAGCAATGTGAATAACAGACAACAGTTGCCTAAAAATTTCATGAATAACTAAAATTTTTATTCTTTTGTCTCGAAAACATGGCATATGACCTTTGTTGGAATGAGCTGAATGCGTGTGTTCCAATGAGGGGTCATAAAATTTGAACGGAGATTTGAGTGAATAATGCATTAGTACTGCTAGATTTGGGTAAACGGTTCACCCTGGATACCACCCCTTCTATAGTAGATCTTTTCTGCAAATTTTGTCTAAGATTCTATCAACTTTACAAATAAATACGTTCATGAATCACAATCAGATCCACCCCACAATGTTGCATACCAAATATCAAAAGATTCTGCTTGCTGGATCTGGAGAAGAAGATTTTTTAAGAAATATGCCTGAAATGCACTAAGTTAAAATTTGGGCTCCTATACGGAGCCCAAATATAAACCCAGGGGGCCGATTTGAACAAACTTGAATCAGATCCACCCCACAATGTTGCTTACCAAATATGAAAAGATTCTGAAGCTGGATCTGGAGAAGAAGATTTTTTAAGAAATTTGCCTGAAATGCACTAAGTTCGAATTCGAGCTTCTATAGTGAGCCCAAATATGAAACTAGGAAGCCGATTTGAACAAACTTGAATCAGATCCACCCCACAATGTTGCATACCAAATATCAAAAGATTCTGCCTGCTGAATCTGGAGAAGAAGATTTTTTAATAAATTTGCCCAAAATGCACTAAGTGCGAATTCAGGCTTCTATATTAAGCCCAAATATGAATCCAGGGGGCCGATTTGAACAAACTTGAATCAGATCCACCCCGCAATGTTGCATACCAAATATCAAAAGATTCTGCCTGCTGGATCTGGAGAAGAAGATTTTTGAAGAAATTTGCCCGAAATGCACTAAGTTTGAATTCGAGCTTCTATAGTGAGCCCAAATATGAATCCAGGGGGCCGATTTGAACAAACTTGAATCAGATCCACCCCGCAATGTTGCATACCAAATATCAAAAGATTCTGCCTGCTGGATCTGGAGAAGATGATTTTTTAAGAAATTTGCCTGAAATGCACTAAGTTCGAATTCGAGCTTCTATAGTAAGCCCAAATATGAATCTAAGGAGCCGATTTGAACAAATTTGCATCAGATCCATCCAACAATGTTGCATACCAAATATCAAAAGATTCTGCCTGCTGGATCTGGAGAAGAAAATTTGTTAAGAAATTTGCCTGAAATGCACTAAGTTCGAATTCGAGCTTCTATAGTGAGCCCAAATATGAATCTAGGAAGCCGATTTGAACAAACTTGAATCAGATTCATCCCACAATGTTGCATACCAAATATCAAAAGATGCTGTCTGCTGGATCTGGAGAAGAAGATTTTTAATAAATTTGCTTGAAATGCACTAAGTTCAAATTTGGGCTCTTATACTGAGCCCAAATATAAACCCAGGGGGCCGATTTGAACAAACTTGAATCAGATCCACCCCACAATGTTGCATACCAAATATCAAAAGATTCTGCCTGCTGGATCTGGAGAAGAAGATTTTTTAAGAAATTTGCCTAAATGCACTAAGTTCGAAATCAGGCTTCTATACTGAGCCCAAATATGAACCCAGGGGGGCCGATTTGAACAAACTTGAATCAGATCCACCCTACAATGTTGCATACCAAATATCAAAAGATTCTGCCTGCTGGATCTGGAGAAGAAGATTTTTTAAGAAATTTGCCTGAAATGCACTAAGTTCGAAATTGGGCTCCTATACTGAGCCCAAATATTAACCCAGGGATCCGATTTGAACAAACTTGAATCAGATCCACCCCACAATGTTGCTTACCAAATATGAAAAGATTCTGCCTGCTGGATCTGGAGAAGAAGATTTTTTAAGAAATTTGCCTGAAATGCACTAAGTTCGAATTCGGGCTTCTATAGTAAGCCCAAATATGAATCCAGGGGGCCGATTTGAACAAACTTGAATCAGATCTACCCCGCAACGTTGCATACCAAATATCAAAAGATTCTGCCTGCTGGATCTGGAGAAGAAGATTTTTGAAGAAATGTGCCTGAAATGCACTAAGTTCGAATTCAAGCTCCTATAGTGAGCCCAAATATGAATCTAGGGAGCCGATTTGAACAAACTTGAATCAGATCCACCCTACAATGTTGCATGCCAAATATCAAAAGATGCTGCCTGCTGGATCTGGAGAAGAAGATTTTCAAAGAAATTTGCCTGAAATGCAGTAAGTTCAAATTTGGGCTCCTATACTGAGCCCAAATATAAACCCAGAGGGCCGATTTGAACAAACTTGAATCAGATCCACCCCACAATGTTGCTTACCAAATATGAAAAGATTCTGCCTGCTGGATCTGGAGAAGAAGATTTTTTAAGAAATTTGCATGAAATGCACTAAGTTCAAATTCAAGCTTCTATAGTGAGCCCAAATATGAATCTAGGAAGCCGATTTGAACAAACTTGAATCAGATCCACCCCACAATGTTGCATACCAAATATCAAAAGATTCTGCCTGCTGGATCTGGAGAAGAAGATTTTTTAAGAAATTTGCCTAAATGCACTAAGTTCGAAATCAGGCTTCTATACTGAGCCCAAATATGAACCCAGGGGGGCCGATTTGAACAAACTTGAATCAGATCCACCCTACAATGTTGCATACCAAATATCAAAAGATTCTGCCTGCTGGATCTGGAGAAGAAGATTTTTTAAGAAATTTGCCTGAAATGCACTAAGTTCGAAATTGGGCTCCTATACTGAGCCCAAATATTAACCCAGGGATCCGATTTGAACAAACTTGAATCAGATCCACCCCACAATGTTGCTTACCAAATATGAAAAGATTCTGCCTGCTGGATCTGGAGAAGAAGATTTTTTAAGAAATTTGCCTGAAATGCACTAAGTTCGAATTCGGGCTTCTATAGTAAGCCCAAATATGAATCCAGGGGGCCGATTTGAACAAACTTGAATCAGATCTACCCCGCAACGTTGCATACCAAATATCAAAAGATTCTGCCTGCTGGATCTGGAGAAGAAGATTTTTGAAGAAATGTGCCTGAAATGCACTAAGTTCGAATTCAAGCTCCTATAGTGAGCCCAAATATGAATCTAGGGAGCCGATTTGAACAAACTTGAATCAGATCCACCCTACAATGTTGCATGCCAAATATCAAAAGATTCTGCCTGCTGGATCTGGAGAAGAAGATTTTCAAAGAAATTTGCCTGAAATGCAGTAAGTTCAAATTTGGGCTCCTATACTGAGCCCAAATATAAACCCAGGGGGCCGATTTGAACAAACTTGAATCAGATCCACCCCACAATGTTGCATACCAAATATCAAAAGATTCTGCCTGCTGGATCTGGAGAAGAAGATTTTTTAAGAAATTTGCCTGAAATGCACTAAGTTCGAAATCGGGCTCCTATACTGAGCCCAAATATGAACCCAGGGGGCCGATTTGAACAAACTTGAATCAGATCCACCCTACAATGTTGCATACCAAATATCAAAAGATTCTGCCTGCTGGATCTGGAGAAGAAGATTTTTTAATGTTTTTCCCATTGCCTACAGTGTTAAAAAGTGCTGACTCAGCACTTTTTCAAAGTCCCGAAACTGTACCCTATGATAAAACCGATGGCAATTTTTTTTTACCAATCCTTTCTGTTCGTCCTAAGGAAGCTGCACACCAAATAAAAATTCTCAGTGCCGTGCAGTTTTGGAGATATGGGCGTTTTAAATTTTTTCTATTTTTAGCTCCTGCGGTTCCCACGGGGCTGCGGGAAAATTTTTTTTTGCATTAATCAAATACTCATGACCCAATAAGCCCTCACATAAAATTCCGTTCAAATCAGCCTCTCGGTTTGGAAAATAGAAATTTTGGGCGGGGCAAAAGATTTTGCCCCTCCCATAACGACGCCAAGTATAGCCCCACAAACTTCTCTTGAACAAATCTGAGTCTACACCTCAAAAGGAAGCTGCACACCAAATATCAAGTCTCTGCTACTGCTGGTTCATGAGAAGAAGATTTACAAAGATTTTGGTGCCCCTTGGGGGCGTGGCACCACCCAGGAGGAGGGGCAACTTCATTTGAACAAATCTGAATTGGCATTAGGTAATAAACATTTAGCCAACATTTGAATAAAATTGGGCTAGTGGTTTAGGAGGAGAAGTCGATAATGTAAAGTTAACGCCGGACGGACGACGACGGACGCCGGACGACGGACGCCGGACGACGGACGCCGGACAGAAAGTGATTAGTAAAGCTCCCCTTGAGCTTCGCTCAGGTGAGCTAAAAATAGCCAAAAAGCTAAGGAGTTTAACAGGAAGAGTTCATGGAAGGATAGGGAAAGAACACTTAACAAACAGTGGAATAATCATTCACAAGAATGATTATGTCAGGCGTATGTTCCGAAAATGGGAAACATGAAATCATTTTATAATTATTATAAAGTTACAGCCCTGAAAGTCTGAAACCACCGTTGTTCACTTCCATCATCCATTAACAGCCTTGGATCCACCAATTCTTGCACTGATTTGTGTCTGGCGTCCTCAAAAAGGAGATTTTAAAGCACAGATGTCAGATCATTGTTACTGACTTTAGGGCCAAACAAAGAATGAAGTTTGTGCCAATTCCAGGCTCTTCCTGACTGCTGTGCATACGCTGATGGTAAAAGTATGGAGGGCCAGATAGGACTTTTAATTTTTGGTATTGTATACAAATTTTGGGTATTCGGGGGTTCAAAATATGTGTTTGGCCCTTGATAAACTAAGTCTGGGCAAATGGTTATTAGTATAAAAATATCATACCAAGTTTCAATGGCCGAGAAGTGACGGCAATAGCTCAGCTTGACTTTGTCAAGTTGAGCTAAAAACCTGCAATTTTGGTAAATTCAAAGTCAACAACTCTGGTAAAATTATTCAAATCAAATTTCTTATCCATGTGCACATAATTCTCATACTGCACACCACGTTTCATATAAATCCAATGAAAAATGCAGGAGGAGTTAAGCAGACAAGCATTTGTGAGGAAATTTTGCTATTACCAAGGGCCATAACCATGCAAAATTCATTGCATCGAAAATTCCTGACCACATGCACATTTACATTTGACACTAATACTTCATATCAAGTTTTGTGAAAATCCAATGAAAGTGTCAATGACACTGTAGCTCAACTTGACAAACCTGAAATGATAAATTGGAAGATCATTGGTTCCAATGTTATTTGGTGAAACTTCAAGATAACAGCAGTGTGTGCCAATGTCAGAGCAATTCATGTGTTTTAAATGTAAACTGTAAGGCTGGCTAATGGAAGAATGTTGATACAAAATGCAGTAAGTTCGGAGGTCATTGTAAATGGCAACTTTTTTCACAGAAAATGAATCTACATGTAGAGGTTTCGCCTAATGAGCACACAGAGTCCAAAAACAATCCTACGATAAATGTGCCCTGTAGGTCATGTCAAAAAAGAATGTAAATGCACAAATGCAATGGATTCAAAGATTGTTGCTGACAGCCACAGTTTTTTTTATAGAAATGAAAAGAAAATTGATAGCTCCTATCTCTGTCACCCTGAATAAGCATATGAAGTTTCAAAACAACCCGATAAAGAATGCGCTTGCCGAGACATGGCAAAGGAAGATGTTAATGCACAAATGCACTAAGTTTGACGGTCCTGGCTGCTGGCAATGGTCTTTTTCATCTTTTTTATGGAAATTCATAAATATACCCTGTAGAGAGTACAAAAGGGATAAGTTGCTACAAAAATGCCCAAAGTCAAAAGGCTGGTGCTAACAACAATAATTTTTTATGGAAATGAAAAGAAATCAACAGCTAACATCCATAAGCCACCCAGAACATGCATACCAAGTTTCAAGTGATCCTATCATAAATGTGCCCTGTAGGGCATGCCAGAGGAATATACTGATGCCTGACTATACTTGATATTTTTGATGGAAATGAAAGAAAATTGACAGTTCCCATCTAGAGGGCATCCTAAATAAGCATACCAAGTTTCAAAGCAATCCAATCATAAATGTGCCCTGCAGGTTGTGCCAAAGGGAAATATTGATGCATAAGTGCACTAAGTTCATCAACAGTCACAGCCAGCGGCAACACTTTTTGACGGAAATGGAAGTTAATCGATAGCTCCCATCCAGGGGTAACCCCAAACAAGCATACCAGGTGTCAAACCGATCTGATCATAAATGTGTCCTGTAGGGTTTGCCAAAGGAATGATGCCTGACTAAACTTAGTTCAAAGCTCGTTGCCAGCGGCAACATTTTTGACCGGAAGTGGAAAAAAATCAATAGCTCCCATCTAAAGGTCACCCCAAATAAGCATACCAGGTTTCAAAGAAATCCGATTATAAATGTGCCCTGTAGGGTGTGCCGAAGGGAAATATTGGGCTCTGACTAAACTAAGTTCAAAGGCCGTTGCCTGCGGCAACATTTTTTGATGAAAATGGATGAAAATTGATAGCTCCCATCTAGAGGTCACCCCAAACAAGCATACCAAGTTTCAAATTGATCCGATTATAAATGTGCCCTGCAGAGTGTGCCAAAGGGAGATATTGATGAATAAGTGTACTTAGTTTATCAAAGGTCATTGCCAGCGGCAACATTTTTTGATGGAAATGGAAAATAATCAATAGCTCCCATTTAGAGGTAACCCCAAACAAGCATACCAAATTTCAAACCGATATGATCATAAATGTATACTGTAGGGTGTGCCAAAGGAATATATTGATACCTGACTAAACTAAGTTCAACGGTCGTTGCCAGCGGCAACATTTTTTGCCATAAATGGAAGAAAATTTATAGCTCTCATCTAGAGGTCACCCCAAATAAGCATACCGGGTATCAAAGAAATCTGATTATAAATGTGCTCTGTACGGTGTGCCAAATGGAAATATTGAAGTCTGACTAAACTAAATTCAAAGGCAAACAAGCATACCAAGTTTCATAGTGATCTGATCATAAATGTGACCTGTGCAGTGTGCCAAAGGAAATTGTGGATGCACGTATGTATGAACCTGTGGACGTATGGTACGTACGTCGACGGACGAGAAGTGATGGTAATAGCTCAGCTTGACTTTGTAAAATGTAGGAGGGGTTAAACGGATAAGCCTTTGTAATGAAAATTTTGCTATTTCCAAGGGCCATAACCATGCAAAATCTGTTGCATCAAAAGTTCTTGTACATATCCACATCTTCACTTGATACTGATACTTCAGACCAAGTTTCGTAAAAATCCACTGGAAACTGTAGATGGAGTTAAGCAGATAAAGTCTGTGACAGAAGGACAGACTGACAGTCGGACGAACACCACTTCAATATCCCCCTCCCGATTTCGACAGTGGGGGATAAAACGATCAAGTGATGGATGCAACCTGTAGGGTATACTAATGGAATTGTTGACAATTTATATGCCAAATCCATGATGGCTGCTGGTGGCCATGTTTTTCAACAAAATTCAGAAAAAATTGATAGCTGCCATCCAGATATGACATCAAAGCTACATATGAAATTTGAAAAAGACCAGTTGAGAAACGTGGCCTGTATGGTGTGCTAATGAAATTGTTGACAGTTTATGTGCCAAATCCAAGATGGCTGCTGGTGGCCATGTTTTTCAACAAAATTCAGAAAAATTTGATAGCTCCCATCAAGACATCACACCAAAGCTACATATCAAATTTGAAAATGATCGGGTGAGAGATGCAGTCTGTAGGGTGTGCCAATGGAATTGTTGACAATTTATATGCCCAATTTAAGATGTTTTTGAATGAATTTCAAAACAATTCAATATTACCCATCTAGACATTGCCCTAAAGGCACACATGAAATCTGGAACTGATCAGGTGAGATATTTTGCCTATATGATGTGCCATTGGAATTCAAGAAAGCAGCTTACAGCCATGTTCTTCAATAAAATTCAGAAAAATTCAATAGCTTATTTAGTGATGGTTTTTAAGGCCACATATTTCTGCACAATGGCAATCATGACCTCAAGCAACGGTCAGCTCCCCAACATACGAACTCTATACAAGCATTGGTTAAAGACAAGTGCACTATCAACATGCAGTATGCATTAGTACACAATGCCACCACGACCCATGTAAGCAATGGGGGTGAAGTATCTTTCCCATGGACACAGTACGGATGCCGCAGGTGGGATTCAAACCGAGGACCAATTCAATAGCTCCCATCTAGACATCACACCAAAGCTACTTATGAAATTTGAAACTGATCAGGTAAGAGATGCAGCCTATAGGGTGAGCCAATGGAATTGTTGACAATTTATATGCCAAATCTAAGTCGACTGCTGGTGGCCGTATTTTCCAAATTATTTATTTATTTATTGGTGCTTAACGCCACATCAGCAACAAAGGCCATATCGTGGAGAGAAAGTCATGAAAATGAGTTAAAAGGTAATGGTCAGGACTGCTTTTAAAAAGAAAAAAAATTGTGATAGATGAACGATAATACAATGAAAATGTGAAAATGAATATTCATAATGAAAGAAGAACAACAAATATAATACAAATCAACCTATTGATACCAAATCATGATGGGAAGATTAAAAGACAAAGCTCTAAAACTTGCTAAAAAGGTTGATTTCTTTTAGAAAAGACAAAACCTTGCGCGGACTGGTAGTGTAAAAAAGGTCTCTAAGAGACTCCACAGTGAAAAACTGCTGCCTAACGTGATCGAAATCTGTACAATCTAAAAGAATGTGTTCCACTGTCAGCCCCTGCTGACAAGGAACACATTCAGGTCGCAGAGTGCCCTCTAATAAGAAACTATGAGTGAGTCTGGTATGACCAATATGACATCGTGTAAGGATAACGAGATCTTTTCGACAAAGATGAGAAAGAGGATAATAATCAGACACAGTTGGTCGGAATCGGTGGAGCTTGTTATTGGTAGCTCCATCCCATTCCGACTGCCACAAAGACCGGATGTATTTAGAAATAAGTGGCTTGTAATCACTGTAAGGAATTGGAAAATCAGTGATTGGCTTACTCAGAGCCTGTTTCGCTGCACTGTCTGCCCTGGTGTTACCAGCAATACCGACGTGTCCAGGTAACCAGCAAAACACAACATCATATTGGTCAGACTTCATTACAGTAAGTCGTTCACGAAGTGACAAGATTAGAGGGTTCTTCAACCTGGGGTTGAGAAGAGCCTGTAAACAAGAAAGAGAATCTGAGAAGATAATGGACTTCCATTCCTCTTCAGCCTCAATCTCATCGAGCGCAAGGTCAATAGCTTTTACCTCAGCTGTAAAAATGGAACTCGTATCAGGTATCCTGGTTGAGGTGGTCTGATCACCACTAACAACAGCAGATGACACTCTATCATTATCCTTGGATCCATCTGTATAGAACATAGTGTATGCTCTATAGTGAGACTTAATCTCGGCATACGCTTGCTTAAATTGCAAAGAATTTGTGTGTGCCTTTTTAGAAGAGGCCAGATCTAAAATAACCTTGGGTTTTGACAGACGCCAAGGGGGTATATTTGGTTTACAGTTCTCTGCCACAGAATCAGGAGCAATACCAGCGGTCTTCATATGGGGTTGGATTCTGAGTCCCAATGGAGGAATCTGGTTTGGATTTTTGTCAAAAAACAGTTTATTTTGCGGTTTAAAAACACAAAGGTAAGCAGGATTTGAAGGATTCGCAGATAATTTAGAAACATACTGTAAAGAGAGTTTGACACGACGCTTTTCTAGAGAAGGCTCACCTGCCTCGACAAGAAGAGAGTCTATAGGTGACGTACGAAATGCACCAAGACTAATCCTGATACCACTATTATGGATGGTATCAAGAGGTTTCAGATAGGATTTCCTAGCCGAACCATAAACCATACAACCATAATCCAACTTTGACCATACAAAAGCTCTATACAGATGGAGCAAAGTATTTTGGTCAGCACCCCAGTCAGTGCTGCCAACAACCTTCAGAAGATTAAGTGCTTTCTTGCATTTAATTTTTAGTTGTTTGATGTGAGACCTAAAACTTAGTTTCTCATCAAACAACAAACCAAGGAATTTCACTTCCTTTACAACTTTAAGTGGAGTTCCATCTAAAAATAACTCCGGATCCAGGTGGTGTTTCCGGAGTTTACAGAAATGAACACAATTTGTTTTGCTTTTTGAAAACTTGAAACCATTTTCAGTAGCCCAGCGCTGAACCTTGTTTAAGGATAGCTGAAGTTTGCGCTCAATAGCAGGCATTTTCTTGCCACTGTAGCAGATGAGGAAATCATCTACATACAATGAAGAATCAACATTTGTTTCAATAGCTGTAACAATGCTGTTGATTTTTATTGAAAAAAGAGTAACAGATAGAATACTACCCTGAGGTACTCCCAATTCCTGGTCGTGAGGGTCAGATAATGTTGACCCAAGACGAACCTGGAAATTGCGGTCCTTTAAAAAATTTTCAATAAAAAGTGGCATTCGGGCTCTCAACCCCATGTTGAAGAGGTCTTTTAAAATCCCATACGTCCACGTAGTGTCATATGCCTTCTCCAGATCAAAGAACACGGCGACCACGTGTTCCTTTCTGGCAAAGGCATTTCTAATAAACGTTTCAAGGCGGACTAGATGATCAACCGTGCTTCTCTGGTTTCTGAAGCCACATTGAACATCTGCCAGCAGATTGTTCGATTCCAGAAACCAAACAAGCCGATCGTTGATCATTCTTTCCATGGTTTTACAAAGGCAACTAGTGAGTGCTATTGGTCTATAGTTGCTTGGATTGCTGTGGTCCTTATCAGGCTTGGGAATAGGAATGATTGTTGCTTTGCGCCAGTCAGATGGAAACTGGCCAGTCACCCATATATCATTAAAAATAGAAAGTAAAAGCTTGAGCGATGAATTTGGCAAATGTTTTAAAATCTGATAATGTATTTCATCAGGACCAGTTGCTGTATCTTTTGCTTTACTCAATGATGCTAGTAGCTCATCAATAGAAAATGGTTCATTATAATTTTCATCATTATCAGATTGGAATTTTAGTTTTTGTTTCTCCTGTTGCTTTTTAACAGGGATAAATTGCGGAGTGCAATTTTCAGAAGAGGAATTTTTGGAAAAGGTAGAAGCTAGGGTGTTCGAAATATCTTTTTTAGATGTTATTTTATTGTTATTATGTTCGAGGTGCTGTACTGTAGATTTTGATTCTTTACCTTTAATTTTCTTGATCATTTTCCAGACCTTTTTGATGGGGGTATTTTGATTCAATCTTGAAACATAATTTTGCCAGGACGTTTTCTTCTTTTGTTTGATGAGCCGTCGGGCTTGTGCTCGACCAATACGTAATTTATCTAAATTATTCGTCGTTGGTGACTTATTAAAATCCCGTTCAGCCTTTTTGCGTTGATGAATAGCCTGTTTGCAATCCGTGTCGAACCATGGTTTATGGAAACGTTTTGGATTTGCCGAGGTTTTAGGAATGACTTGGCTTGCAATGTCAATCAACTCTGTGGTGAAGTGTTCAATCTGGTCAGTACTGTTCTGAAATTTCTCCCGTGTGAGGCGTTCAGAACAAAGCGATGAGAAAGTGTCCCAGTCAGCCTTTTTAAAGTTCCACTGGGGCACCCTCTCATCATCCGCCGGAACTACACTCTCCAACACAATCGGAAAGTGGTCACTCCCGCACAAGTCATCTTCTGCCTTCCATGAAAAATCAAGGAAGACAGAAGGGCATGCAATTGTTAAATCAATTGAAGTGTAAGAACCAGAGGCGGGGTGCAGGTAAGTATCTGACCCATCATTGAACAAGCACAAGTCATATTTTGTAATGAACTATTCTACAGTTTTACCTTTTGCATCTTCTTGACTGCAGGAATTACCCCAAAGGGGGCTATGCGCGTTAAAATCACCCAACAAAATGTACGGAGTTGGGAGTTGTTGGACCAGTAACTCAAGATCATTCAGCTGTAGCGTTTTACTCGGTGAAACGTAAATAGAACATAAGGTGATTGTCTTGTCTAAGGTTAGGCGTACTGCTACAGCCTGTAAATTTGATTGCAAAGATACAGGACTGTGAATAATGTCGTTTCTAACCAAGACGGACGTTCCACGAATATGAAGATCAGTTTCATCTGCCCAGGCATTATACGATGTATAATGCTTAAAGGCTGAATGATCCTGAGCCTCGGGTTTCTTTAAAAGAGTTTCCTGCAGGCAAAAAGCAGCAGGTTTATATTTTTGGCTTAGAAGACCAAGTTCATTGAAATTAGCTCTAAAACCTCTACAATTCCACTGTATGATATTATTTCTCTGTGTATTATCCATATTTGGTTGAAGTTTGGGATGGTGGACGTATGGGCGATATTGCCCCAGTGTGTTTCTTTGGTGATTTTGTTTTGGGGGACTTATTCTGAGATGTTGAGCGCAGTTGCTCGAACATTTCGTCAATGCCGTCACCGACATCCATCTTCTCAAAACCTTCAAACCTGTTATGTGTAGCAGGGTCTTGAAGGGCCTTTGGTGTTCTGTCTGATAACTGTTTTTGTTTTTCTTTCTCTATTTTCTTTTTTTCCTTTTTTTCCAAATTTTCCTGTTTTCTTCTCTGACTCTGACTCAGATTTTGCTGCTGCGATTTCTGTATATGATCTGTTTTTGGATTTGTGTTGTCTTTTCTAGTTGGCTGATCTGATTTATTGTTGTCCTGTCTTGCTTCCGCTGGTGTAGATTTTTGTTGTGGATGTTCCTTTATGTGTTGTGTCTTAATCGTTTCTTGAGCAGTGCTGTTTGTGTAGATCTTCCTTGAGTTAAATTATTTTCTATTGTAAAAGATTGTAAATTGGTTGGAATTGAACCCCTGAGCCAGGTATATTCAGTTTGGCATGAAACTGATTCGGTTGATTTCTTTTGTTTCAAAGTTGAGGCATAAGTTGGTATTGATATATTCATGCCAGGCATAGATGTTACGATGTCTCTGGCATCTTTAAAACTAATCTGTTTTTCACATTTAATCTTTTGTATCAACTTTTCCTTCCTCCAGACAGGGCAATCCTTTGACGATGACATGTGATTGCCCTGACAGTTGATACATTTATATGTGGATGTTTCACAAGGTCATCATGGCTTAAACTACATTTAAAACATGTTTGTTTGCCTCGACAGGAATTCTGTCCATGTCCAAACTTTTGGCACCTGAAACATCGGAGTGGATTCGGGACGTATAAATCCACTCCAATGCTCAAGTAACCAATTTTGATAGACTTTGGGGGCCTGGTGCCATCAAAGGTACATATGTATGTATTGGTCTTAATTTGTTTTCCATCTTTTTTTATTTCCACCCGTTTGACAGCTGTTATACCTTGGGGTTTAAGTTCCAGTGCAATTTCGCTTTCTTCCATTTCTGCCAGTTCTCGAGTTCTTATGACACCTTTGCTTGTATTTAGAGTTCTATGGTAATCGGCTTTAATATTAAAATCAATAATTTTTGTAGTGTGCATAAGATTATCTACTTGAATTTGTTTAATCTATTGAATGAGTATATCACCTGATCTTAATTTTTTTATATCTTTTACAGTCCCCGCAATACCTTTGATGGCCTTTTCAAGGGCAAAAGGATTGATGGTGCTGAGTTTCTTGTTTTCATCTGTTGAGTGCAGCAAAATGAATTTTGGTATATTATCTTCCGGTGGTATCAGAGAAGCTATCAAATCGTCGTCAGAATCAGAGTTTACTAGGTCAGTAGCCGAAAAAAGTCTTTTTGATTTGTTAGGTTTGGATGCCATGTTTGTACGTTAAATTGTTCACTGCCCCGGCTCCCACCCACCACGGAGTCCAACAAGGGGTAGGGTTACTGCCACGCAGTGAACCCACCGGGTTGCCGGTATTCCCACATACCTGGTATGGGGCAGTATACTCAGCCAGTGTTGATACCGAAGTATGCCACTGGCTGATTGGCCCGTGTGTGGAAGTGCCAGGTCTTCAGATGGCGACCATCCAACCAATCACTTTATAAAACACTGTAATTACGGTTGCCACATGAAACTGAAACAAACAGTGCAGCAGAAATAAGTATTTGGTTAAAAAATTAGTTTAAAAACATCACACAATGGCAATTATGATAAATGATTAAAAGAAATGACTGATTGAATGACCACCAAATGTCCCCCGACGTGACACCCAGTACTTTTTGGGGTGGGGGCACACGATTGGCCAAAACGGACCATCCGACCATCCTTCTACTCCCGAACGTATTTTCCAAAGAAATTTGGAAAAATTCAATAGCTCTCAATTAGACATTGCCCCAAAGCCACATATGAATATTGGAACTGATCAGGTGAGGTATTTTGACTGTTTGATGTGCCATTGGAATTCAAGATAGCGGCTTACAGCCATGTTCTACAACAAAATTCAGAAAAATTCAATAGCTTATTTAGTGGTGGTTTTTAAGGCCACATATTTTTGCACAATGACAATCATGACCTCAAGTTTTACGGGTGGAGGAAGATGGAGTACCCAGAGAGAACCACTGAGCAATGGCGAGCAATGGCGAGCAATGGTCAACTCCACACAAGCATTGGTTAAAGACAGGTTTACTATCACCATGCAGTATGCATTAATACACAATGCCACCATGGCCCATGTGAGAAATGGGGGGGGGGGGGGGGGGGTGAAGAGTCTTTCTCAAGGACACAATACGGTTGCTGCAGGTGGGATTCAAACCGAGGACCAATTCAATAGCTCCAATCTAGACATCACACCAAAGCTACTTATGAAATTTGAAACTGATCAGGTAAGAGATGCAGCCTATAGGGTGAGCCAATGGAATTGTTGACAATTTATATGCCAAATCTAAGTGGTGCTGGTGGCTGTGTTTTCCAATGAAATTCGGAAAAATTCAATAGCTCTCAATTAGACATTGCCCCAAAGCCACATATGAAATTTGGAACTGATCAGGGCAGAATTGGGCCCATAGGGTGTGCTAAAGGAATTGTAGATGGACAGAGGAACATATGTATGGACAGATGATGGATCGCAAACCATCCCAATAGCTCACATTGACATTGTCAAATTGAGCTAAAAAAAAAAAGGATAATTTAGAGAAATTATGGAAGTTTGAAACTTAATCAAGATACACTTAACCCTTTACATAACATGAAAAGCAGACGACACTTGCAAAATATTTCTTGAATAACTAATTTTTTTCCCATCATAACCTATGTTTTTGAGACAAAAAAAGAAAAAATAATGAAAGTTAAAAAATTTATAGTAATTTATATATTTTTTATACTTACCAATGACCCAGACATAGCTGGTGCTAACTCTTAAAATATAGGGCCAAACACAAATTTTGCCCCCCAATCCCCAAAATTTGCATCTAAAACTAAAGAAAACATGTCCAGAGAGGCCCTCCACACCTCGCCCCCACTGCGCATGCGCAGTGTCAAGGACGTTCCGAAATTGGCGCCATTTATCATTCTAATAACCAGTGCCTGGTAAGCGCTATGTACTCAGCGGGGAGGCAAGAGTTCCCAACTCCTGGGAGGGCCATCCCCGTCTGGGTCATTGGTAAGTATAAAAAATATATAAATTACTATAAATTTTTTAACATTTTTATACTGTACCAATGACCCAGACATAGCTGAATAGTAAAAAGGCTGGAGGGCCAAGGACATAGAGCAAAATGGAATACGCTCAATAAAATAAAATAGAGTCATCCCCTGTAGGGAAAAGAAGTAATAGGCCTTACATGTATCTTTCTTATTTATGATAAATTAGAAAGATACAACACCTTCCAAAAATTGAGCTTCATACATCCATGTACTCTATTAATATCCAATAATCCTTATACTAATAATTTTTAAAGTAAGCCAATAATAAAGTAAGTCTAGAGAATAGAGACTCTTATACTCCTAAAAGTGTGTGAGAATTGCATAATCATGTCCGTTGACATATGCAATATTCAAAAGCTATACTTTAAAAACTAAGACTTGAATGAATTTTATAAACTTAAACTTCTCACTAAACAACCATCCTAAAAACAGCTCAGAATTACTAACTCCGGAGGAGGTATCCCCTTGTTTTCATAGTAAAAACAGGTGACCCAAGGGAACACCCTCCCCCCCCCCCCCCTTTTTCTTGCCCTGGGTCAAATAGCCCAGAGCGAAGAGGGCAGCCGAACGGAGACACTGCCGAAACAGACAGCCTACCTAGCTATAGTAGCAACTGTTAAGTGAATGACATTCTGAGCAGTAGATAATAGACCTAACAATAGAGGCCTCCAGAAATGGACTCGATATTTCTGAGATAAAATTCATGAATGGATGGCTGAGCGCAATGAGCAGCCTTCAAAAATCTATAATAGAACACTATTAATGTAAGCCCAAGAAGTAGAAGAACTCTTACTTCATGAGCCGAAATCTTAAGCACAACTGCTAAGCCAATGATATACCATAAGCAGTACGCTAGTTAATAGAATCCATTAACAATAAAATGGAGCGTAACGTCCTTCTACTAGACATCAAAGACAGAAGAAGCTTACGCCCTTGTAATAAACAGATATCTGTTTATAAATACATAAACTGTACCCGGAAAGAGTAAAGGCCTATGCCCATACGAAGACGGAAGGACCTTAAAATAATAGGTTCCGGATAATAGGAGCCTAACTCTTATGCAACAATCCAACCTAAATAGTAACGGAAGTATTGATTCCGAAACTATGAAAGTGAAAATCATCCATCGATAGTGCATGAAACTCACTGACTCTACAGTAAAAGAGAAACCAACAGAATTACTGTCTAAAAGGTCAGAATTTGAAAACTACTGTTTCCAGAGGCTCAAATGATTACTTAGCTAAATAAGAACCTGAAGTTAAAATCCGTATAGGAATTTAATCTAAAGATTCTAAGTCTATTTATCAAAAAGTTACTAACTGACTTAGATAAAGAGACAAAAGACTCAATTGTAAACTATCGTAGAGTGCATAGGTATGAGGTAACATAAACCTATAACCTAAATAACAACAGGCTGCAGTAGATCTTGTGAAACAAGTATACTAAAAAATAGCAATGAGTAGTATGGAGGGATCAACCATATGAACATAATGATCCCTACACCACGACGGAAGAGCCTCCACTTTAGTCGCATAGAATAGCGAAGAAGAGGATCTCCTATAGTAAGAAATCGCGTCCGAAGCTCGTCCAGTACAGTGCTTACAATGCAATATGGACCACACAACGGAAAACATGAAGGTTGCGACCTTGCTGGTTGTGATAAAAATGACACGATTTACCCAGTGAAAAAAGATCCTCACATAGAGGAAGATTTCACGTTAAGATCCACAGTAGACAAGAGAGTAAATTACTCATGATCTCTGTGAAGATAGAGATGCTATCAACAGAAATATATTGTGGTTGTTTATCTTAGCAATACCTGCTAAAAACAACAGCGCCGGAGGATACGCGTATCCTATCATTCTGTCCTATAGATCAATAGAGCGTTAACAGTATTAGCTCAGAGATCTGGACAAGCCAACACATACGTCTGCAATTGATTAGCCAACTGTGTCATAAATAAAACATCATTGGGCGCTCCCATAGATAGCAAATCTGATTGAATACTTGTTTGTTGAGAGTCCATTCTGACAGCAACAAGCGACCCGTAAGAGAACGGGAGTGCGATAAAACAATCAGACGACCCAGAATATGACGGACCAAAACTGAACTTGGTGTACTATAACCAACAGACGGATTCTTTCCATTAAATTGAATAACGGAAACGAAAGAGTGCCTCCCTGGTTCCGGAGATACGCCACTACTGTCGAATTAAAGGACAGGAATTTGGGCATGCGTTTCTGAATAATGTTCATGCAATGACATAAAGCAAGCCTAAAAAACATTATTCCGCGGAAGTTAACTGATAGCTAAAAGACTGCGGAACCCAAAGACCCTGGCACTTCGAATCCGTAGGGATCAGTATATATCCCAATCTGTTTGACTGGCAACCGTCATAACAGCCACACTCGGGTCCGGCAACTGCGGCGGCACTCTCTGAGTCAACCACCGAATGTTTGCCCCAGTCTGAATCTCTTGTAACACTAGATAGACAAGAGAATGTATAAATCAAGCAATTCATGGATTGCCGGAAAGTTGCCGTCGAAGAGAAGCTCCTCCGAGAACGAAGCGACTCTGAGAGAGTTCTTAACCTACTATCCACGCGTGGATGTAGCTAGGGCTGCCTCACGTCTAACCAACTCCAATCAGCCACTGAAGGGCGGAGTTATACGTGAACAAACTACTGCCCTCAAAAGAAATTACATTGAGAATAATATCCCGTAAATCTTTTCTTGAAGACGTAATGATAACGCCTCAGTAAGGCGGATTACGTATAATAAAGCGTCTAAGTTAAGTCTAATATACATAATGTCGTTCCCAACATTGAAATTGGAAAAGACATAAACGGTGAAAAAGAATATATGCAGTCTTTAATCACACCGTCTAGACGCATATGAACTCTCGGTATGCCCTGCTCTGCCAAAATAAACTATATGTAAAAAAGATAAAATGGCAGAAATGAGCCACGCGGACAAGAAACTAAACTATCATGCTTAGTAGCCGTCTTGTATATATATAAATATATAGCGTCGAAAAATAAAACACATGTTGTAATGACAATATTGGACTGCGTCGGTAAGTCAGGGACAAAGTCCCTGTACCGATTGAAAAATCCGAGTCCAATGACGCTATAAGTCTCTTATCCAAGATCGCAGCAATGAAGTCCGAAAAATAATCACTGGAAGAAATGCCAGAAGATATGAAAGGCATCTTCCGATACTACTAAAGGGAAAACTCGAAATCTTTCGAATCCCTTTCGCCATCCTGTCGGACCCTATAAAGCGTTCGGTCGTCCGTAGCTTGATGCAACCGCGGACCGCACCGACCCAGCGCCGTCGGATAATTCCTGATTCGACCGAGAAACCGTCAATTGCTGGGATGCTGCGAAACAACTGTGCTAACTCGGATAGCACGTCCGTCACTGAGGCCTGAGGAGCAGCGGTCTTACGATGCATTGCCGCAGGAAGCTCCGAGATCGTTACCCCGTGCATACTTCCAATATGCGAGCGAACGGAGTGTATAGGCCTCGTGTCCCTTGGCTACCGGATGGCGCGACCTATTCGCTGTGGAATCACTGAATGCCGAAACTGATCGGATACTCGAGGTCACGTAGCCAATGTGCGGTCGTGTGCCCTGCTGTGAGGATGAGGAAGCATTAAAGACAGTCTCTCGGACTGTCAATATAACGGAGCGTCCCGAGCAACGGACATATGCTCCGAATGTAAAATATCTGAACCACAACATGCGGTCCCCTATGTTGTTGGCTTCCTCCGATCTGTCCTCAATCTGCCGTCACTGGGTGAGTACTAAAGTAATTAAAGTGCTCGCATCACCCAAATCTCCTTCCTAGACCGCAACGGACGAACCCGGCAGCCGAACCATTCGATGAATGTACGCTACACCGGGTGAGCTAGCGAATGTCACTCCGTAAGCGATAGACATATTCCATGAGCACTTATTGCCGCTAACTCTTCATTAACTATGACGACAGAGGCACACTTTTGAAAGACATCTCCATAACTCTTCGAACAAGAAACCAGAAATGCTTGGATAGCAAGCATAAAATAATAATATATATAGCGTCGTTCAATAATTCGAAAGTTTGTGTGACATTATTGGACTATGTCGGAACTGAGGGACGATGTCCCTGAACCGAACCAAAAATTTCTAAGTCCACCGACGCTATCAGTTTCTTATCCGGCATCGCAGCATATGTTGTTCCGAAAGGGAAAGCTTGAAATCCACCGAATCCCTTTCGGTATCCCGTCGGACCGGATGAAACTTTCGGACGTCCGTACCCGCTTCCGCGGAGCGTCCCGACCCAGCATCGTCGGATAAAATATATGCGACAGATTCAGTTGATGCTGGGATGCTGCGATAAACTGTGCTATTAAGGAAAGCACGTTCGTTCCCGAGGCCTGTGCAGTAGCGGACTTACGATGCATTGCCGCTGGAAGCTCCGTGTACGTTGACTCCCGCATACTTCCTATGCGAACGTCCGGAGTCTGCAGACCTCGAGTCCCCGGCTACCGACCCAGCGCTGTCGGATAATTCTCGATCCGACACCGTTTCTGTCGGCTGCTGGGATGCTGCGATAAGCTGTGCTATGTGCACAAGAATGTCCGGCGTCGAGACCTGCGGAGGCGCAGTCTATCGCTGCTTCGCCGAGGGCAGCTCCGCATCAGATGGCTCCCGCATACTTTTCCTATGCGAACGTCCGGAGTCCATCGGTCTCGAATCCCTGGCTGCCGGATGGTGTGACCTGGTCGCCGAAGAATCCTTGATCGGCGAAGCTGGTAATATATCGGCGGTCACGCAGCCAAGGTGCGGTCGTGTGCGCTGACGAGAAGAGGAAGCCTTAGCAGTCTCAGCGGACTGCCTATACAACGGAGCGTCCCGAGCGACGGACGTATGCTCCGCTAACGACACATTTGTACCACAACATCTGGGGCCAGATGTTGTTGAACGAGAGAGGGGCCTCTCTCGCTTGCCGTCCGGATGGACCGGAACGAGCTATGAACCGGACTAAAAGGCTTCCTCCGTTCTCCCTCCGATCCGCCGTCACTGGGTGTGCATTAAGTTAATTTTATAGTGCTCGCATCACCCCAAAATTCCTTCTAGACCGCAACGGACGAACCCGGCTGCCGAACCATTCGGTGAATGGACGCTACACCGGGCGAGCTAGCGGACGTCAAAGGCCGTCGAACCTACTAGGGTCCTCTTAGGCAATTGGCGTATTACATGAGCACTTTTCCGCTAGCCCTTCATTAATTGTGACGACGGAGGCACACTGTTGGAAGACATCACAGATACATCACCCTAATCTTGATCGTCTGAAATAGAAATTGATAAAGTAGAGTGACCCTGCGGGGAAAGGACCGGAGTGTCCAAATCCCCAACAACATACCGTGACATACGCTTCCCATATTGTCATCGAAATCATACGATACAGAACCGGAGTTAATGCGAGTACACTGACCACATATAGAATGATAATAAGGTCAGAGGAAGACTTCCTCTTAAAACAATAGATCAATATCCTTTCAATGTGAAAAGAAAACAAGTCCTGGTACTCGCACTAACCCCTGGCAATCAAAATACATAATAATAATATGATCCATTAATATAGAAAAAATAATTGAAATCAAAATATTTTGAAAAAATATTTTTTCAGAACAGCCCAAGTTTCTGAAAAGTAACGTTGAGCCCCAATGGATCCCAAGCCTAAGTGTGGACAAAAATTTTAAAAATATTTTAAACAATTTATTCAACACTTACGAACAATAATAATGTATCTAGTTATGATTGAAATAACATAAAGATATTATTATTTAGAAATCCCCCCCTCACACAGAGGGCTGTTGTAAATGTAAACAATGAGTGTAAAAACACTAAAATAAGACTCCAGGCACCCAGGCCCGAAATCAGTTACCAAAAATACACCATCTGATGCAAAACAGAGACTTCCAGGGAAGAAACTGCAGAACATCAGATGGTAGATGCAGAACACAACGCCTAACCACCCGTAGGTGAAGACGTAAACATGGGGAAAGAACAGAATTCATTCTGTTATTCAGCTAAACTCCCAAGAAATTTTAGTAATAATAATTACAGAAATTATGCCAAAAGCATGGGAGAATAACAAGGGGGAACTTAAAGGACAGGGAGAGAGGAAAAACACTTGTAAAAACAGTGTAACTAAATAATCAGAATGACAACAAAATGGCTGCTGCCTTGAAAATAGGTAACTTAACATAATTTCATTAAAAAATTTTAAGTTACAGCCCTGATAATATTCTGTCACACATTCTTTTCCTATCCTCCTTTTCTATCCTCCTTAGAATCACCATTTCACTAATATTTATTTGTCTGGCATCATTTAAACTGAGATTTAAAAGCACAAAGATCAGTCAGATGTTAACTGATGAAGGGCCAAACTTAGAATGATAAATGGCGCCAATTTCGGAACGTCCTTGACACTGCGCATGCGCAGTGGGGGCGAGGTGTGGAGGGCCTCTCTGGACATGTTTTCTTTAGTTTTAGATGCAAATTTTGGGGATTGGGGGGCAAAATTTGTGTTTGGCCCTATATTTTAAGAGTTAGCACCAGCTATGTCTGGGTCATTGGTACAGTATAAAAATATTATAAACTTCAAGTAATTTGTATATTTTTATACTAACCAATGGCCCAGACTAGCTGGTGCTCAACTCAAAGTTATTATGGGCCAAACACAAATTTTGAACCCCCCCCCCCCCCCCCCCCCACCCACCAATCCCCCAAATTTGATTGCAAAACCAAAAATTAAAAGTTCTATCTGGCCCTCATTTACTCTCTGCACATGCGCAGACATCAGGAAGTGACCAGAATTGCACAAATATCATTCTTTGTAGAAGAGAGTACAACACAAAAATTCAGCGGGGAGATACGAGTGCCCACTCATGGGAGGGCCATCTCCATCTGGGCCATTGGTAAGTATAAAAACATACAAAATACTTTAAATTTATAATATTTTTACACTGTAAACCAATGGCCCAGACTAGCTGAATCGTAAAAAAGGCGGTGGGCCCAGGAATTCAGAATTAGTAGATCAACATAGTTCCAATCCTGTAATCCAAGGTGAAAGGAAATTAAAATGATTAGGAATTACATGTAGGTCTCTCTATACAGTAATAGAGAAGATGTTTCATAAAAAAAGGAGCCCAGTTCAAGTAATTCTGTAAACTTAGCATGAAGACTATGCTAACTGGATGTAACGAGTTTCCAATTTTTAAGCCTAGCCCAGACTATGCCCCAAAAATTAGGATGGCGTATTTGAGAATAAGAGAATATCCCCCACAAACATACGCCATATACAATAAAACTCCAGCTGTATGCAGGATATAATTACAGACATCACTCATAGTTACATACTTATTAAGCTGGAGGAGTGGTAAAAAATCACACGCACACCTTTTCTTTTGAAGGAATATTCAAAAAGAAAGATGGGAGCGCTCTGGAATCAGTAAAAGCGGTACCAAAAAACAATATAAATATTCGTCGAACAGGCACTCAGGTATTAATTTATTATTAATAAATGGTGCTTAACGCCACTTCAGAAGATAAGGCTATAGCGATGATCCCGGTAAGTAATATTGCCCATGATAAAACGTACACCGGAGACAGCATACGCAGATAGGTCGAAAACCAGTGATATAATATATAACATACACATGTCCAATTGAACCACAATGAACGATCTCTGGAGAGTAAACACACTTCCAAGGTAAGCCACAGGCGACCCCATTCAGGTGTACAATAAATTCCAGTAACAACGCTCCCCTATGTGTACGATCCGATATCTATGACACTATAAACATGCGAATATACGAGTTGAGTACCGACATTAATAGAAACCTGGATCTAGAAATGGAAGTAGGTATGGTTAACAGGCGCCGACACAGACCACCCCAAAAATAATTCATAATTTCTAAGGTCCATAACATACAATAAAACGTCAGCCTAATAATTATTATGCGCATGAGCATTAAAATCCTGCATGTAATCATCGAATACCAGCTAACTGGTTATGCAGTCGCGGAAGTACCCAAAGACTAGCAATTTATTTATGATGAATTAAGTGCTCGTATATGATATATAGATGAATAATCACAGGAAACCAACCAACTAAAAAGTGGATGTGCCCACGAGGTTGCCATAGAACACAACCCAGCTGCCAATCAAGAAGTGAAGAAATGCATGTATGTATTTAAACTCATACCAGGCTTGCGGGAAGAAAACTATGTGGAGGTTAGTGTTGTGCGGTTTTATTTTTCTTGTTTCGGTTTGGTTTTTTGAAAAAAAAACTTTGTTTATAGGTCGGTTTTCGGTTTTTATAGTAAGACATCTGCAGTTTCCAACAGAAATTATGTAGTGTCGATATAATGCCCATACTGTCATCTTTTCAATGATGATTTAATTGGCAGTGACTAGCATTTGTGCTAAGTGTATAAATGGCAGGCATTATCAAAATAAAATAATATAAAAGAAAATAAAATGTAACAGTGTTCGTAGAATATCACCACTCACCAATTCTAGGCACATGCACCCCCCCCCCCCCCCCCTCACCTCTGGTCTTTAAGTTCAGGCATAAGCGAGTCTATGATGAAATGATATTCACACATGGGTGTGAAACCAGCTAATTCACAATTTCCCAGGGCTCTGTTCAGTGCTCACTCCTGGGTGGGGCCGTGGGCAACCTAACAAAGTGACCCTACCAGGCATTGCAAATAATAACAAGCGTTGCCAAGTGGGTCACCTAGACACCCATCCTAACATACCTGACAATGAACTGATGTATGGACTCTTTTCCATACATTTTCCATCATTTCATGTCAGCCTGGAATGGGAAAGTCATATTGTTTGTAGCTGGGTGGGCTTCAAAACAAACCACTTTACCAAATACCTAATGTCTATCTACAACCCCCCCCCCCCTCCCTTTCCCCACCACACACACACACACCTCGCGCACGCAATGGTATTAGCTCAACAGAATTGATTTCACAAATTCACTGGTGTACTGTTATATATTGTAACTTTTTTGCGTTTTCCTCTTGCCATTCCACTTTCTATTTCTACCACTGATTTGTTCCTTTGGTTGCCCCCCTTAAAGTTAGTTGTGTGGGAATGCAACCGTGGCACGTTGACAGCGATATTATGGAATGCAGCTTTTTCCCGTGGATATGGACGATTCGGTCTTGGGACGTTTCGGCCTCGGGACGTTTCGGTTCAAGACGTTTTGGCCTTCATATATTGAACTAAATAGAATATGAACTTGCGGTTTCGTGTTTTTAGTTGGCCGAAACCTTCAGGACAAATCGTCTCAGGATGGAACGTCCCAAGTTTGAACCGCAGTGAAACCTCTTCCCAGATAAGCACATCAAGGGAGGCAACAGACTACATACGAAACACGTGGTGGGGAAACCCATGACAAATGTTATTTTCGAATACGACAATGAAATGCCAAGACCTTTTTCTGATATGATATTATTCACTGTTTAACAGATTGTAGATAAGTAATTTTAATTAAACTGATTGACTATTTCAAACAAACCTGTTCAAAAACGAAGCCAATTGCACAAGGTATTTCCTGTAATCAGTGAAATGTAGGCGTGTTGGCTGTCTGTTTTATCATTCTCACAGAAAACACAACCCATTTTTACGTCAACGATGTGTGATTGACAACTTGTCATACATCATTCTCAAGTGATCTGGACATGCTGGAGAGACCCCTTTATACCCAGAATGTGGCGTGCATTGACAACACTGTTATTTCCTGACAAAGCTCGACATTTCAGACATTGTTAGTGCAAACTGAATAAAGAAAACATTTCTTCCCGACATTTTAGGAAAAAACCAAAACCATACTCATTTACCAGTTACACGGTTTCGGTTTCGGTTTTCAAGCAAACACTAGTGGAGGTGGGGATTCAAAGTCATATCGAACCTTCCTCACCCACATTACTTAATCGTACTTGTGTTAGTCATAAAATAATATAGAAACCACAATGATTCCCTCACGTCTAACCAACTCCATTATGCCACTATGGGCGGAGAAGGGCATGAAGAACAAAAACTTCCCCTGATAAAGAAGGTCCTCTCATGGATGAAGCTTCTGGGAATGTTCCCTAACAGACACTTGATAAGACTGATCCAAGGTTTCAGAGACGTCAGAGGTTCTACTAGTAGGATTCACAACGAGACTGTTTGATCTTAAACATAATCTACTGAATCAACTGAATTGAAGGATACACGTATCCTATCATTCATCCCCATGAGATCGGCAGAGCATCTACTGCATACACTCAACGGTCTGGGCATGGCGACACGAATGACGGTAACTGTTTGTTCACAAACAGATCTATCATGGGGCGATCCCTCTGGTAGCAAATTTGCCCAAATACTCGCTTGTTGAGCGTCCCTTCCAATTGCAACAGGCGACCTTTCCAAGAGAGCGAGTCTGCTAGTACGTTCAGACGACCCGGTATATGATGGATAGAAAGATGAACATGATGATTCATGACGTATAGGAAAATCTCCGTTAGTTGGCGTAATGGAAATGAATGGGTGCCACCCTGGTTCCCGATGTACACTATTACTGTTGAGTTATCCGACCAAATTGAACATAGACGTCCGTTATTATGTGAATACAATGTTGTGGCGCTAGCTATATTGACATCATCTCTTGATGTTTATGTGATTCTCCTGGAACCGAGTGCCCCAAAGACCCGGACACTTCAAGACTGTGGAACTTAGGGTCGTGCCCCAACCCGTCTGACTCATATCCATCAAAATCATGAAAGCCGGATTCGGCAGTTGCAGTGGAACTCCCTGAGTTGACCACTGAATATCTGCCCAAATCTGAACCCTTGTTTTACTAGGTCCGTTAAAACAATACTGGTTCAAGCGAAAGCATCTTCACACTCCAGTTCTGAGTAAAGAATATCTGGAGGGGATGTGCATGCAGGCAGCCCATCGGAATGAGATCCACAGCCACTCCACACAGCTCCAACAGTCGGTTGAATTCCCTCACTATTAATGCGTCCTCCCCGCGAAAAACATTGTCCCATCAGCCTAGGGGCGTCTGACCTATAGTCCTGATCAGATCTTCGCCCCTTTCCCAAGTCGCTATACTAACGACCTCCAGAGTAATTATAAGAGGGTTACTTGTACCCTCGTGAGGAGTTCCTTTTGACGATTTTGTCTGGAAAACCCTCCTTTACTCTTGTCTGCTGAAGTGGGTCATTGATACGCCAACTTCAAAAGCAGATCACGAGATGCTTTCTTAGTACCCTGTTCACAGACTAACGAAATCTAGTCAGTGATGATGACACAAGGGCAGCATCACGTCTGATTAACTCCAGATTCGCCACTGTTAGGGCCGAGTTATACGTGGTATACACAAATGCCCTGGAAAGAACTCTAAGAGAGGTACACAACGTCCTCAAATTCCTTTCTGCACCATAGCTCTTGTAAGGTGATCTGCATAAGACATAAGGTCCAAATTTGCTCTATTTGAAGAAATTGCCGTCTCAATTGTGTTTGAGAGAATAGTGAATGATACAGGTAAGGATTCCTCCAGATCCCCGGCCTGCTCATCCAAATGCAGAACATCTTCCCTGACCGTTTTTAAATGAACGTAGTCCAAAAAACGGTATGTATACAGAAAATGAAGATAAGAAACTGCCTTCTTCCTTGCACTCAGGAGGATAAATACAGTATCATCTATATGGCCAAAGGCCTGAGGCACCTGCATAAACTGAACCGGAAAAGAAAGGAATTCCTCCTTTGTCCGGATAAAGTCTGCGCCTATTGATGCCAGTGGTTTCTCTCTTGTCATCGCAAAATTCTGATTCGGCGGAACAAAATCAGGGTAGTATTGATGGATGAAAGCCATCACAACTGTGTACTGTTCTGAGAGGGAAGGGTATCCTCTTCCTTATCCCTTTCACCATCCGAGAAATCAGTTGCGAATCTTGGTCCATTGCATCTGCACGAACAGACGACTGGACCGACCCAGCACCATCCGACAGAACTTGCTGACTTCCTCCCTATTTCCTCCCAACTACCATGGTCGCTGGGTGAGCTATTTATATTATAGTGCTACCCAATCCACTTCCAAGACCGCAACAGACTTACCGGCGTCACGGCACCCACAGACGGAGTACCACTTCACCGGTTGAGCTAGCTGCTTGCAAGAGATTAAAATCTTTAACAAAAGGCCCCAACTCTTGCAATAATGAGCACTGCACACTATACGGACCACAGAGCACGACGATGGTAGTGCACTTGGATGGGTGTCAGAATATCGCCACCATGTTCCTCTGAAATAGAAACTGACAGAATGAATTAAAACGTGGTAAGAGGCTCTGATCCTCAGAACCTCACCGCCAACAACGTACCGCAACACCCAACTCCAACATCAGTCATCCCAGTGCAATACAAGAACGACAAGAGTCCGCAGGAGTGTATCATCTAAAGTCAATGTCAGTCCTCCAAACTCCACAACAATATATATATATAACTTGGATACATGAATAATAGCAATCATAATTAAATTCAAAATATTTTTTGTAAACAGAATTTTTTAAAAAAAACGCCCAAGTTACCAAAGGGAACATTAAGAGCCCAAGGGCATCCCGGTAGAGCCTAAGAGTGGACAAAGTCCAAAAATTTTGGAGCTACACTACTGGAATAACAATCCATGTATCCTACAATATACTACAATAATAGAATATAAATGAAAGTGTTAATGACACTCTAGCTTAACTTGTGTGTTGTGTTTGATGAAAAGGATAATGTTCAATGTTTATGAAAAGTTTATGAAATCAGACAAGAATTGTGATAATTGGGAATATGTTCATTTCTGTTCCCTGTATGCTATGTTTTTGATAAAAATAATATGAGGTGTAGGCTGTACTAAAGAGATGAGGGGTGGGTTAATATGACCTCACAGTTAATGTATGTGGCCCTCACAGTTAATGTATGTCAAAGAAAGTTACCAAGTTACAGTGAAATTATTCCAAAACGAGTCATCCTATCAAGTTACAATGAAATCCCTTCATAAATATAGTCTGTAGACTGTGCTAAAGGTTTTCAGGCTTCGGGCTCCTGTAGCCGTCAGTTTCCCAATTGCGTCTAAAGGGGACGTTCTCATCTAGACATTATATGAAGTCAACATACCAAGTTACAATGAAATCCCTTCATAAATATGACCTGTAGACTGTGCTAAAGGTTTTGGAGATTTGGGCTCAGGCAGCCATCATGGTTGAATGATCGCAACCAAAAGAGGACATTCTCATCTGGGCATCATCTGGAGTGATCCTACCAAGTTACAATGAAATCCCTTCATAATTATGACCTGTAGACTGTGCTCAAGGTTTTCAAGCTTCAGACCCCTGAAACTGTCACAGTTGACCAATCATGAATAAAAGGGGATGTCATCATCTAGGCATTATATGGAGTCAAACTAACAGGTTATAATGAAATTCTTCCATAAATATGAACTATAGACTGTGCTAAAGCTTTTGGGGTTTTGGGCTTGGGCATCCATCAAGGCTGAATGATTGCGACCAAAAGGAGACGTTCTCAACGGGACATTATTTGGAGTCATCCTACCAAGGTACAATGAAATCCCTTCATAAATATGACCTGTAGACTGTGCTAAAGGTATTCGGGCTTCACAGTTGCCTAATGGTGTCCAAAAGGGGTTGTTCTCATCTAGACATTATATGAAGTCAACCACCAAGTTACAATGAAATCCCTTCATAAATATGACCTGAAGACTGTGTTAAAGGTTTTCGGGCTTTTGGCTCGGGCAGCCATCATGGTTGAATGATCACAACCAAAAGGGGACATTCTCATCTGGGCATCATCTGGGGTGATCCTACGGAGTTACAATGAAATCCCTTCATAAATATGACCTGTAGCCTGTGCTCAAGATTTTTGGGCTTCAGGCACCTGTAGCCATCAAAGTTGACCAATCATGACCAAAAGGGGAGTCATCACCTAGGCATTATATGGAGTCAACCTAACAAGTTACAATGAAATCCTTCCATAAATACGACCTATAGACTATGCCTAAGGTCTTTTGGGCTCAGGCAGCCATCAAGGCTGAATGATCATGATCAAAAGGGGATGTTCTCATCTAGACATTATTTGGAGTCATCCTGCCAAGCTACAATGAAATCCCTTCATAATTATGACCTGTAGACTGTTCTAAAGGTTTTGGGGCTTCAGGCCCCTGTGGCTGTCACAGTTGCCCAATCGTGTCCAGAAATCCCTTCATAAATATCACCTGTAGACTGTGCTAAAGGTTTTCGGGCTTCAGGCCCCTGTGGCTGTCACAGTTGCCTAATGGTGTCCAAAAGGGGACATTCTCATCTAGACATTCAAGATTTCCGGGCTTCGGGCACCTGTAGCCATCACAGTTGACCAATCATGACCAAAAGGGGATGTCATCATCTAGGCATTATGTGAAGTCAACCTAATAAGTTACAATGAAATCCTTCCATAAATATGACCTATAGACTATGCTAAATGTTTTTGGGCTCGGGCAGCCATCAAGGCTGAATGACTGTGACCAAAAGGGGACGTTCTCATCTAGAAATTATTTGGAGTCATCCTACCAAGCTGCAATGAAATCCCTTCATAATTATGACCTGTTGACTGTGCTAAATGTATTTGGGCTTCGGGCCCTGTAGCCGTCACAGTTGCCCAATCATGTCCAAAAGGGAACGTTCTCATCTAGACATTATATGAAGCCAACCCACCAAGTTACAATGAAATTCCTCAATAAATATGACCTGTAGACTGTGCTAAAGGTTTTCGGGCTTTGGGCTTGGGCAGCCATCATGGATGAATGATCACAACCAAAGGGGACAATCTTATCTGGGCATCATCTGGAGTGATCCTACGAAGTTACAATGAAATCCCTTCAAAAATATGACCTGTAGACTGTGCTCAAGGTTTTCGGGCTTCGGGCACCTGTAGCCATCACAGCTGACCAATCATGACCAAAAGGGGATGTCATCATCTAGGCATTATATGGAGGAGTCAACCTAACAGGTTACAATAAAATCCTTCCATAAATATGACCTTTTGTCTCTGCTAAAGGTTTTTGGGCTCGGGCAGCCATCAAGGCTGAATGATCGTGATCAAAATGGGGCGTTCTCATCTAGACATTATTTGGAGTCATCCTACCAAGTTACAATGAAATCCCTTCATAAATATGACCTGTAGACTGTGCTAAAGGTTTTCGGGCTTCGGGCCCCTGTAGCCATCACAGTTGCCCAATCACGTACAAAAGGCGACTTTCTCATCTAGACATTATATGAAGTCAACCCACCAAGTTACAATGAAATTCCTCAATAAATATGACCTGTAGACTGTGCTAAAGGTTTTCGAGCTCGGGCAGCCATCATGTTTCAATGATCGCAAACAAAGGGGACAATCTCATCTGGGCATCATCCAGAATGATCTTACGAAGTTGTAAAGGTTTTTGGGCTTCAGGCCCCCGTAGCTGTCACAGTTGCCCAATCGTGTCCAAAAGGGGACGTTCTCATCTAGACATTATATGAAGTCAAACCTACCAAGTTACAATGAAATCCCTTCATAAATATGACCTGTAGACTGTGCTCAAGGTTTTCGGGCTTCAGGCACCTGTAGCCATCACAGCTGACCAATCACGACCAAAAGGGGATGTCACCATCTAGGCATTATATGGAGACAACCTAACAGGTTACAATGAAATTCTTACATAAATATGACTTTTTGCCTATGCTAAATGTTTTTGGGCTCGGGCACCCATCAAGGCTGAATGATCGCGATCAAAATGGGACGTTCTCATTTAGACATTATTTGGAGTCTTCCTCCCAAGTTACAATGAAATCCCTTCATAAATATGACCTGTAGACTGTGCTAAAGGGTTTCGGGCTTCGGGTCCATGTAGCCATCACAGTTGCCCAATCACGTCCAAATGGGGACTTTCTCATCTAGACATTATATGAAGTCAACCCACCAAGTTACTATGAAATTCCTCAATAAATATGACCTGTAGACTGTGCTAAAGGTTTTGGGGTTTTGGGCTTGGGCAGTCATCACGGTTGGCAGATCATGCCCAAATGGGGAAATTCTCATCTAGACATCATAAGGAGTCATCCTACCAAGTTACAATGAAATCCCTTCATATTAAACATGACCTGCAGACTGTGCTAAAAGTTTTTGGGTTTCGGGCTTGGGCTGCCATCACGGTTGACAGATCCTGCCCAAAAGGGGACATTCTCATCTAGGCATTATACAGAGGCATCATACCAAGTTACAATGAAATCCCTTCATAAAATGTGCTAATGGTTTTCGGGTTTTGAGCTCAAGCAGCCATACAGGTTGACCAATCGCAACCAAAAGGGGAAGTTCTCATCTAGACCTGACCTCAAACATACATCTGAAATTTCGAGATGATCAGACAAGAACTTCGGGTGTAGCCCGTGCTAAAGAAAACTGTGAACAGACTCACAGACTTCTGCACGAGTGATGGCAATAGCTTATCTTGACTTTAAGTTAAGCTAAAAATGATGACATCAGGCATGTGTCTCGAAATTGGGAAACATAAAATAATTTTATAAATATTATAAAGTTACAACCCTGAACATCCAAAACCACCGTTGAACACGTCCTTCATCCAATAACAGCCTTATATCCACCAATTCTTGCATTGATTTGTGTCTGGCATCCTCAAAAAAGGAAATTTAAAAGCACAGGTGTCAGTTCATTGTTGAAGGCTTTAGGACCAAACAAAGAATGATGTTGGCGCCAATTCCGGTCACTTCCTGACATCTGCGCATGCGCGGAGGGTAAATGTATGTAGGGCCATATAGGACTTCTAATTTTCGGTTTTGCAAGCAAATTTTGGGGATTGGGGGGGTTTAAAATTTGTGTTTGGGCCTAAATAACTTTGAGTTAAGCACAAGCTAGTCTGGGCCATTGGTTTACAGTGAAAAAATATTAATTGGCGATTTTTTAGAATAGTGCTGGCTGGTTTTGGCCGTTACGTTGGGTAAAGGGTTAATGAAATATCTGACCTAGAGGCTCAAGTGAGCCAAAACAATCACCTGGTTCAAGTTGTCAAAAGAGAAGAGTGTGTCAGTAAGTGATGGAAAGCAAGAGCAATTTCTTGATTTGCCATGATACAACCAAAAGCAGTTTTTTTTACCATTCAGTTCTGCTGGTCCTGGGAAAGCTTCTCAGGTAAAAACAAAGCTTTGTTCTGTGAAGTCTCAAAAAAGTGTCTGTATGATTTTTTTTGTTTTAACTAATGTGGTTCTCTCTGCTCCACCTCCAAAATGTTTTAGGGCATAAATCAAATCCTTATGACCCAGTTATACATGACAAATTTGGTTCAAATTAGTCCATTGGTTCTGGAGATAGATTTTGAGGTGTAGCCCAGAATGGGCTTCCTCCCACAGGGAGCCCAAATACTGACCTACTGAATTCCATCGAAAAAAACTTGAATCTGCATCACTAAAGTAAGTTCCATACCAGAAATATTAGCATTATTATCAGTGGTTTATGAAAAGATGATTAAAATATTTTAGTCTTATGGGGCATTAACCCCAATGCCAAATGTTCTGATGAAGAATACTTGGTTGATGAAACATAAGAAAGATGACTCTTTCCCATTGCCAACAACTTTAAAATGGACATCCACAAATGGCACCCCATGACAAAATCGATGGCAATTTTTTTGTCCATCTCATTCCATTGGTCCAAAGGTAGCTTCATACCAAAAAACCCCCAATATTTTGGCCCAAACAGTTTTTGAAATATGGGTGTTGGAATTTTTTCTATATTTAGCATCTGGGGTTTCCAAGGGGGAGCAAAAAGAGTTTTGGGTATAAATCAAGTAATTAGTTCCCAACTACACATGTCAAATTTGGTTCAAATCAGTCCATTGGTTCACGAAATGGAAATTTTGGGTGGACCCCAAAATGGACATTCCACCACTGAGAACCCAAACATTCACCTACCAAACTTGCCTTTAACAAATTTCAATCTCCACCACCAAAGGAAGTTTCATACCAAATGTCAAAGCATTCTCAGTGGTAGTTCATAAGGAGATTTTGAAAGATTTTAATGCTTTTGGGGCATTAACCTCAACCCCAAGGGGAGTTGCAACTTTTGGGGAAAAAAACTCAGAAGAGTATACTCCACCATGATGCTTCATTTGAAATTAGTTTAGATTTGGCCCAAAGGTTCTGAAGAAGAATACTTAGTTGATGAAGCACAAGAAAGATAATGACTCTTTCCCAGAGCCAACAGTATTAAAATAGACATTCCCATCTGGCAAAATCGATAACAATTTTTTGCTCCATCTAATTCCACCAGTCCCAAGTAAGCTTCATACCCAAAAACAAATTTGTGGTCCATGTAGTTTTTGAATTATTAGCATTTGAATTCTTTCTTATTTTTAACTCCTGGTGTTTTCAAAGGGCTGTGGCAAAAACAATTTTCGGTTATAAATCAAGTAGTTAGGACAAAATTATACAACATGTCACATTTGGTTCAAATCAGCCCGTTGGTTTATGAAAGAGAAATTTTGGGTGGACCCCAAAATGGGAATGCTACCACAGAGATCCCAAACACTGACCTACCAAACTTGCCATGAACTAATTTTAATCTCCACCACCAAAGGAAGTTTCATACCAAACATCAAAGCATTCTCATAGTTCACGAGAAGATTTTTAAAGATGTTTCGGCTTTTTGGGCATTAACCCCCACTCCAAGGGGAGTAGCAACTTTTGGGGGTTAAAAATTAAAAGAGTGTACCCCCATCAAGATGCTTTGTACCAAATTAGTTTAGATTTGGCTTGATGGTTCTGAAAAAGAATACTCAATTATTGGAGCACAAGAGAGAAGATGACTCATTCATCATTTTCCCACAACCAACAGTTTACAAATAGGCACCTGTGAACTCGGTTTGCCTTAAATTTTTTTTTGAACATTTTAAGTCTTCTTCTAAAAGTGTCAATGACACTGTAGCTCAACTTGACAAACTTGAACTTGGTAAGTTATAAATGAAATAGCAAAATTGAAGATCATTGGTACCAATGTTATTTGATGAAATTTCAACATAACAGCATTGTGTGTGCACGTCAGAGTGATCCATGCATTTTTAAATGTAAACTGTAAGACTGACTGAAGGAAGAATGTTGATACACAAATGCAGTATGTTCAGAGGTTATTGTAAATGGCAATTTTTTTCACAGAAATGAATGCTAATCAATAGCTCTTATCTAAAGGTCTTGCCTAATGAGCACACCAAGTTCAAAAACAATCCAATAATAAATGTGGCCTGTTGGTCATGTCAAAGAATGTTGATACACAATTGCAATAAATTCGAAGATTGTTGTTGACAGCAACAGTTGTTGATGGAAATCTTTGTCACCCTGCATAAGCATACAAAGTTTCAAAACAACCTGATAATGAATATACCCTCTGAGGTATGCCAAAGGAAGATGTTAATGCACAAATGCACTAAGTAGCAGGTCATTGCTTGTGGCAATGTTTTTTTTATGTAAATTCATAAATATACCATGCAGTGACAATCATTTTTTATGGAAATGAAAAAAGCAATCGCGCATATCTAGAGGACACCCCGAATACACATACCAAGTTCCAAAGCGATCTGATCATAAATGTGCCCTGAAGAGTGTTTTAAAGGAAAATATTGAGGTCTGACTAAACTAAGTTCAAAGGTCAGCCGCAACATTTTTTGACAGAAATGGAAGAAAGTTAAAAAATTTATAGTAATTTATATATTTTTTATACTTACCAATGACCCAGACTTAGCTGGTGCTAACTCTAACAAAACCAGGGCCAAACACAAATTTTGCCCCCCAATCCCCAAAATTTGCATCCAAAACAAAAAGAAATCATGTCCTAAAGGACCTCCATACTACGCCTCTACTGCGCATGCGCAGTGACGCAGATGTCCCGAAATTGGTGCCAATTATCATTCTTACTGGCAGTGCCTGGTCAGCACTATGTACTCAGTGGGGAGGCAAGAGTTCCCAACTCCAGGGAGGGCCATCCCCGTCTGGGTCATTGGTAAGTATAAAAAATATATAAATGACTAGAAATTTTTTAACATTTTTATACTGTACCAATGACCCAGACTTAGCTGAATAGTAAACAGGCTGGAGGGCCTAGGACATAGAGGAAAATCCAATAAGCTCAACTATATAGTAAAGAGGTAACCCCTTAAGGAGAAAAGGAGTATTAGGCTTTACATGTATCTTTCTTATTTAATATTAAATTAGAAAGATACACTACCCTTAATAATTGAGCACAATAACATTCATGTTCTCTATTAACATCCAGTATAACCCTTATACTAATTATTTTTAAAGCAAGCCAATAAATAAAGTAGTCCAGAGAATTGAGACTCTTTATAGTCATTTAAAAGTGTCCGAGTATTGTATATTAAAGCCCGTTTGACACTTGACATATACAAATGCTTCACACCGAGCTACACTTTAAAAATAAGACATGAATGAATTTAAACATTAATATTACACTTTAAAACCATCCCGGAAGCGACTCAGAAATACTGACTTGGAGGAGGCATTCCCTTGCTTTTCACTATAAAGCAGGTGACCTAAGGGAACACCCCCCCCCCCCCCCCCCCCTTCCCCTTGCCCTGGGTCAAATAGCCCAGAGCGAAGAGGGCAGCCGGACGGAGTCACTGCCGGAACAGAAAGCCTGCATAACTATAGTTGCAACTGTTTAGTGGACGACATTCTGAGCAACAGATAACGGACCTAAACAATGCAGGTCTCCAGAAATGGACTCAATATTTCTGAGATAAAAATTCGTAAATGTGGATGGCTGAGACCAATAAGCAGCCTTCATTAAATCTGTAATAGCAACACTATTAGCATAAGCCCAGGAAGTAGAAAGAGCTCTTACTTCATGAGCAGAAATCTTAAGCACAGACTGCTGAGAAGAAGATAAATCTTCATAAGCAGTACGGATAGTTAACTGAATCCATCTAGCAATAGAATGGACTGAAATGTCCTTTCTATTAGGCATCAAAGACAGAAAGAAACGTTTCCGTCCCTTTCTGATAAACTGAGATCTCTGTTTATAGATACGTAGTGCTCTAACAGGACAGAGTAAAGGCCTACGCCCGTCTGAAGACGGAAGAGCCTTAATAACAATAGGTTCCGGATATTTATTAGGAGCCTGATTCTTAGCTAAAAAACCCACATTAGTAGTGAAGGTGATAGTGTTCCCAACACTACGATAATGAGAATCATGCACCGATAGTGCATGAAGCTCACTGACTCTTCTAGCAGAAGAGAAAGCTAAGAGAAAAGCTGTCTTATAAGATAAGAATTTGAAATCTACTGTCCCAAGAGGTTCAAATGGCTTTTCCTTCAATTTAAGGAGAACCCAAGCTAAATTCCACTTAGGAATTAATCTAAGAGTTCTGGGTCTATTTATCGAAAAGTTTCTAACCAACTTCGATAAAGAGACATTAGATCCAATTTGTAAACTATCATGATGTGCATAGGTATCAGATAACATAGATCTATAACCCTTTATAGTAACAGGCTGCAGTTTGATTTCGTCAAACAAGTATACTAGAAAGTTTGCAATGTCTGGTATAGAGGGATCGAATATATCTACAGAATGATCCCTACACCAACGACGAAAAACCTTCCACTTAGCCGCATAGTTTAGCGAAGAAGAGGTCCTCCTACAGTTAGAAATCGCGTCCACTGCTCGTCCTGTAAAGTGCTTGCCATGCAAGAAGGACCACACAACGGAAAAACGTGAAGGTTGAGACCTTGCGGGTTGTGATGGAGTTGGCGCGATTTCCACTGCGAAAGAAGATCCTCCCGTGGAGGAAGCTTCCGCGGTAGGTCCCACAACAGACACCTGAGTAGATTTATCCACGGTCTCTGTGGCGACAGAGATGCTACCAACAGAATCTTGCATTGAGATTGTTTTATCTTTAGCAATACTTGTTGAATTAACGGCGCTAGAGGATACGCATATCCTATCATTCCGTCCCAAGGGATCGACAGAGCGTCTACTGCAAATGCTCTTGGATCCGGACACGGAGACACATACGTCTGCAACTGATTGTTGAGATGTGTCGCAAATAAGTCTATCATTGGCCGTTCCCATTGGTAGCAAATCTGATTGAATACTTGTTTGTTGAGAGTCCACTCCGACGGCAACAAGCGACCCTTTCGTGAAAGGGAGTCTGCTAGCACATTCAGACGACCCGGTATGTGATGGACCGAAAGAAGAATGTGATGTTCTAACGCAAACAGAAGGATTCTTTCCGTTAGATTGAACAACGGAACTGAATGAGTGCCTCCCTGATTCCGTATATACGCCACTACTGTCGTATTGTCGGATAGGATTTGGACATGAGCATCGTGAATAATGTCCATCCAGTGACGTAACGCAAGCCAAATTGACATCATTTCCTTGATGTTTATGTGCTTGCACAGGAATTGCGGATCCCAAAGACCCTGGCATCTCGAATCCGTTGGGATTAATGATGCACCCCAACCTGTTTGACTGGCATCCGTCATAACGGTAAAACTCGGATCCGGCAACTGCAGCGGAACTCCTTGAGTTAACCACTGAATGTTTGCCCAAGTCTGAATCTCTTGTTTCACTTGATCTGACAAGAGAACGTCTACATCGAGCGAATGAATTTTCACATTCCAATTCTGAGTCAGGAAAATTTGAAGAGGACGTGTGCGTAACCGCCCCATCGGAATGAGATCCGCGGCGGCTCCGCACAGACCTATCAGTCTCATAAATTCTCTCGCCGTGACTTTGTCTGCATGCAGACAATAGCGAGCGTAACAACTGACTAATTTCGCTCTGGTTAACGGCAGACGAATGAGATTGTTGTGCGTCTCGAAGCTCATTCCCAGATGAGTGAATGACTTGGACGGCACCAGATCCGACTTCTCCTCGTTTACTATAAAACCGAGACGTCGGAGCAATAGAAGAAGATTCTGAACATCGATCTGAAGCGTTAACTCGTTGCCGTACCTCTGAAGAATGTCGTCCAGGTAGGCCGACGTTACCGCAGACGAATGAGCTCGGAAGTAGATCATTACCGAGTTCATTACCCGAGTGAAAGCCCAGGGTGCTAGATTCAATCCGAAGCACATCGCCCGGAATTGATACACCACTCCTAGGACTGCGAAGCGTAGATACTTTCGGAATGTCGGATGTACCATGACGTGAAAGTACGCATCTTTGAGATCTATGCTCGTTGCATAATCGTTCACCCGAATACTCGCTCTGACCGATCGAATCGTCTCCATATAAAACTTCGGAGCGACGATCAGCTTGTTTATCCAGCTCAAATCTATGACTGGACGGAACGAGCCGTCTGGTTTCGGAACCAGAAACAGATGGCTGTACAACCCTGAACATCCAAAACCACCGTTGAACACGTCCTTCATCCAATAACAGCCTTATATCCACCAATTCTTGCATTGATTTGTGTCTGGCATCCTCAAAAAAGGAAATTTAAAAGCACAGGTGTCAGTTCATTGTTGAAGGCTTTAGGACCAAACAAAGAATGATGTTGGCGCCAATTCCGGTCACTTCCTGACATCTGCGCATGCGCGGAGGGTAAATGTATGTAGGGCCATATAGGACTTCTAATTTTCGGTTTTGCAAGCAAATTTTGGGGATTGGGGGGGTTTAAAATTTGTGTTTGGGCCTAAATAACTTTGAGTTAAGCACAAGCTAGTCTGGGCCATTGGTTTACAGTGAAAAAATATTAATTGGCGATTTTTTAGAATAGTGCTGGCTGGTTTTGGCCGTTACGTTGGGTAAAGGGTTAATGAAATATCTGACCTAGAGGCTCAAGTGAGCCAAAACAATCACCTGGTTCAAGTTGTCAAAAGAGAAGAGTGTGTCAGTAAGTGATGGAAAGCAAGAGCAATTTCTTGATTTGCCATGATACAACCAAAAGCAGTTTTTTTTACCATTCAGTTCTGCTGGTCCTGGGAAAGCTTCTCAGGTAAAAACAAAGCTTTGTTCTGTGAAGTCTCAAAAAAGTGTCTGTATGATTTTTTTTGTTTTAACTAATGTGGTTCTCTCTGCTCCACCTCCAAAATGTTTTAGGGCATAAATCAAATCCTTATGACCCAGTTATACATGACAAATTTGGTTCAAATTAGTCCATTGGTTCTGGAGATAGATTTTGAGGTGTAGCCCAGAATGGGCTTCCTCCCACAGGGAGCCCAAATACTGACCTACTGAATTCCATCGAAAAAAACTTGAATCTGCATCACTAAAGTAAGTTCCATACCAGAAATATTAGCATTATTATCAGTGGTTTATGAAAAGATGATTAAAATATTTTAGTCTTATGGGGCATTAACCCCAATGCCAAATGTTCTGATGAAGAATACTTGGTTGATGAAACATAAGAAAGATGACTCTTTCCCATTGCCAACAACTTTAAAATGGACATCCACAAATGGCACCCCATGACAAAATCGATGGCAATTTTTTTGTCCATCTCATTCCATTGGTCCAAAGGTAGCTTCATACCAAAAAACCCCCAATATTTTGGCCCAAACAGTTTTTGAAATATGGGTGTTGGAATTTTTTCTATATTTAGCATCTGGGGTTTCCAAGGGGGAGCAAAAAGAGTTTTGGGTATAAATCAAGTAATTAGTTCCCAACTACACATGTCAAATTTGGTTCAAATCAGTCCATTGGTTCACGAAATGGAAATTTTGGGTGGACCCCAAAATGGACATTCCACCACTGAGAACCCAAACATTCACCTACCAAACTTGCCTTTAACAAATTTCAATCTCCACCACCAAAGGAAGTTTCATACCAAATGTCAAAGCATTCTCAGTGGTAGTTCATAAGGAGATTTTGAAAGATTTTAATGCTTTTGGGGCATTAACCTCAACCCCAAGGGGAGTTGCAACTTTTGGGGAAAAAAACTCAGAAGAGTATACTCCACCATGATGCTTCATTTGAAATTAGTTTAGATTTGGCCCAAAGGTTCTGAAGAAGAATACTTAGTTGATGAAGCACAAGAAAGATAATGACTCTTTCCCAGAGCCAACAGTATTAAAATAGACATTCCCATCTGGCAAAATCGATAACAATTTTTTGCTCCATCTAATTCCACCAGTCCCAAGTAAGCTTCATACCCAAAAACAAATTTGTGGTCCATGTAGTTTTTGAATTATTAGCATTTGAATTCTTTCTTATTTTTAACTCCTGGTGTTTTCAAAGGGCTGTGGCAAAAACAATTTTCGGTTATAAATCAAGTAGTTAGGACAAAATTATACAACATGTCACATTTGGTTCAAATCAGCCCGTTGGTTTATGAAAGAGAAATTTTGGGTGGACCCCAAAATGGGAATGCTACCACAGAGAGCCCAAACACTGACCTACCAAACTTGCCATGAACTAATTTTAATCTCCACCACCAAAGGAAGTTTCATACCAAACATCAAAGCATTCTCATAGTTCACGAGAAGATTTTTAAAGATGTTTCGGCTTTTTGGGCATTAACCCCCACTCCAAGGGGAGTAGCAACTTTTGGGGGTTAAAAATTAAAAGAGTGTACCCCCATCAAGATGCTTTGTACCAAATTAGTTTAGATTTGGCTTGATGGTTCTGAAAAAGAATACTCAATTATTGGAGCACAAGAGAGAAGATGACTCATTCATCATTTTCCCACAACCAACAGTTTACAAATAGGCACCTGTGAACTCGGTTTGCCTTAAATTTTTTTTTGAACATTTTAAGTCTTCTTCTAAAAGTGTCAATGACACTGTAGCTCAACTTGACAAACTTGAACTTGGTAAGTTATAAATGAAATAGCAAAATTGAAGATCATTGGTACCAATGTTATTTGATGAAATTTCAACATAACAGCATTGTGTGTGCACGTCAGAGTGATCCATGCATTTTTAAATGTAAACTGTAAGACTGACTGAAGGAAGAATGTTGATACACAAATGCAGTATGTTCAGAGGTTATTGTAAATGGCAATTTTTTTCACAGAAATGAATGCTAATCAATAGCTCTTATCTAAAGGTCTTGCCTAATGAGCACACCAAGTTCAAAAACAATCCAATGATAAATGTGGCCTGTTGGTCATGTCAAAGAATGTTGATACACAATTGCAATAAATTCGAAGATTGTTGTTGACAGCAACAGTTGTTGATGGAAATCTTTGTCACCCTGCATAAGCATACAAAGTTTCAAAACAACCTGATAATGAATATACCCTCTGAGGTATGCCAAAGGAAGATGTTAATGCACAAATGCACTAAGTAGCAGGTCATTGCTTGTGGCAATGTTTTTTTTATGTAAATTCATAAATATACCATGCAGTGACAATCATTTTTTATGGAAATGAAAAAAGCAATCGCGCATATCTAGAGGACACCCCGAATACACATACCAAGTTCCAAAGCGATCTGATCATAAATGTGCCCTGAAGAGTGTTTTAAAGGAAAATATTGAGGTCTGACTAAACTAAGTTCAAAGGTCAGCCGCAACATTTTTTGACAGAAATGGAAGAAAGTTAAAAAATTTATAGTAATTTATATATTTTTTATACTTACCAATGACCCAGACTTAGCTGGTGCTAACTCTAACAAAACCAGGGCCAAACACAAATTTTGCCCCCCAATCCCCAAAATTTGCATCCAAAACAAAAAGAAATCATGTCCTAAAGGACCTCCATACTACGCCTCTACTGCGCATGCGCAGTGACGCAGATGTCCCGAAATTGGTGCCAATTATCATTCTTACTGGCAGTGCCTGGTCAGCACTATGTACTCAGTGGGGAGGCAAGAGTTCCCAACTCCAGGGAGGGCCATCCCCGTCTGGGTCATTGGTAAGTATAAAAAATATATAAATGACTAGAAATTTTTTAACATTTTTATACTGTACCAATGACCCAGACTTAGCTGAATAGTAAACAGGCTGGAGGGCCTAGGACATAGAGGAAAATCCAATAAGCTCAACTATATAGTAAAGAGGTAACCCCTTAAGGAGAAAAGGAGTATTAGGCTTTACATGTATCTTTCTTATTTAATATTAAATTAGAAAGATACACTACCCTTAATAATTGAGCACAATAACATTCATGTTCTCTATTAACATCCAGTATAACCCTTATACTAATTATTTTTAAAGCAAGCCAATAAATAAAGTAGTCCAGAGAATTGAGACTCTTTATAGTCATTTAAAAGTGTCCGAGTATTGTATATTAAAGCCCGTTTGACACTTGACATATACAAATGCTTCACACCGAGCTACACTTTAAAAATAAGACATGAATGAATTTAAACATTAATATTACACTTTAAAACCATCCCGGAAGCGACTCAGAAATACTGACTTGGAGGAGGCATTCCCTTGCTTTTCACTATAAAGCAGGTGACCTAAGGGAACACCCCCCCCCCCCTTCCCCTTGCCCTGGGTCAAATAGCCCAGAGCGAAGAGGGCAGCCGGACGGAGTCACTGCCGGAACAGAAAGCCTGCATAACTATAGTTGCAACTGTTTAGTGGACGACATTCTGAGCAACAGATAACGGACCTAAACAATGCAGGTCTCCAGAAATGGACTCAATATTTCTGAGATAAAAATTCGTAAATGTGGATGGCTGAGACCAATAAGCAGCCTTCATTAAATCTGTAATAGCAACACTATTAGCATAAGCCCAGGAAGTAGAAAGAGCTCTTACTTCATGAGCAGAAATCTTAAGCACAGACTGCTGAGAAGAAGATAAATCTTCATAAGCAGTACGGATAGTTAACTGAATCCATCTAGCAATAGAATGGACTGAAATGTCCTTTCTATTAGGCATCAAAGACAGAAAGAAACGTTTCCGTCCCTTTCTGATAAACTGAGATCTCTGTTTATAGATACGTAGTGCTCTAACAGGACAGAGTAAAGGCCTACGCCCGTCTGAAGACGGAAGAGCCTTAATAACAATAGGTTCCGGATATTTATTAGGAGCCTGATTCTTAGCTAAAAAACCCACATTAGTAGTGAAGGTGATAGTGTTCCCAACACTACGATAATGAGAATCATGCACCGATAGTGCATGAAGCTCACTGACTCTTCTAGCAGAAGAGAAAGCTAAGAGAAAAGCTGTCTTATAAGATAAGAATTTGAAATCTACTGTCCCAAGAGGTTCAAATGGCTTTTCCTTCAATTTAAGGAGAACCCAAGCTAAATTCCACTTAGGAATTAATCTAAGAGTTCTGGGTCTATTTATCGAAAAGTTTCTAACCAACTTCGATAAAGAGACATTAGATCCAATTTGTAAACTATCATGATGTGCATAGGTATCAGATAACATAGATCTATAACCCTTTATAGTAACAGGCTGCAGTTTGATTTCGTCAAACAAGTATACTAGAAAGTTTGCAATGTCTGGTATAGAGGGATCGAATATATCTACAGAATGATCCCTACACCAACGACGAAAAACCTTCCACTTAGCCGCATAGTTTAGCGAAGAAGAGGTCCTCCTACAGTTAGAAATCGCGTCCACTGCTCGTCCTGTAAAGTGCTTGCCATGCAAGAAGGACCACACAACGGAAAAACGTGAAGGTTGAGACCTTGCGGGTTGTGATGGAGTTGGCGCGATTTCCACTGCGAAAGAAGATCCTCCCGTGGAGGAAGCTTCCGCGGTAGGTCCCACAACAGACACCTGAGTAGATTTATCCACGGTCTCTGTGGCGACAGAGATGCTACCAACAGAATCTTGCATTGAGATTGTTTTATCTTTAGCAATACTTGTTGAATTAATGGCGCTAGAGGATACGCATATCCTATCATTCCGTCCCAAGGGATCGACAGAGCGTCTACTGCAAATGCTCTTGGATCCGGACACAGAGACACATACGTCTGCAACTGATTGTTGAGATGTGTCGCAAATAAGTCTATCATTGGCCGTTCCCATTGGTAGCAAATCTGATTGAATACTTGTTTGTTGAGAGTCCACTCCGACGGCAACAAGCGACCCTTTCGTGAAAGGGAGTCTGCTAGCACATTCAGACGACCCGGTATGTGATGGACCGAAAGAAGAATGTGATGTTCTAACGCAAACAGAAGGATTCTTTCCGTTAGATTGAACAACGGAACTGAATGAGTGCCTCCCTGATTCCGTATATACGCCACTACTGTCGTATTGTCGGATAGGATTTGGACATGAGCATCGTGAATAATGTCCATCCAGTGACGTAACGCAAGCCAAATTGACATCATTTCCTTGATGTTTATGTGCTTGCACAGGAATTGCGGATCCCAAAGACCCTGGCATCTCGAATCCGTTGGGATTAATGATGCACCCCAACCTGTTTGACTGGCATCCGTCATAACGGTAAAACTCGGATCCGGCAACTGCAGCGGAACTCCTTGAGTTAACCACTGAATGTTTGCCCAAGTCTGAATCTCTTGTTTCACTTGATCTGACAAGAGAACGTCTACATCGAGCGAATGAATTTTCACACTCCAATTCTGAGTCAGGAAAATTTGAAGAGGACGTGTGCGTAACCGCCCCATCGGAATGAGATCCGCGGCGGCTCCGCACAGACCTATCAGTCTCATAAATTCTCTCGCCGTGACTTTGTCTGCGTGCAGACAATAGCGAGCGTAACAACTGACTAATTTCGCTCTGGTTAACGGCAGACGAACGAGATTGTTGTGCGTCTCGAAGCTCATTCCCAGATGAGTGAATGACTTGGACGGCACCAGATCCGACTTCTCCTCGTTTACTATAAAACCGAGACGTCGGAGCAATAGAAGAAGATTCTGAACATCGATCTGAAGCGTTAACTCGTTGCCGTACCTCTAAAGAATGTCGTCCAGGTAGGCCGACGTTACTGCAGACGAATGAGCTCGGAAGTAGATCATTACCGAGTTCATTACCCGAGTGAAAGCCCAGGGTGCTAGATTCAATCCGAAGCACATCGCCCGGAATTGATACACCACTCCTAGGACTGCGAAGCGTAGATACTTTCGGAATGTCGGATGTACCATGACGTGAAAGAACGCATCTTTGAGATCTATGCTCGTTGCATAATCGTTCACCCGAATACTCGCTCTGACCGATCGAATCGTCTCCATATAAAACTTCGGAGCGACGATCAGCTTGTTTATCCAGCTCAAATCTATGACTGGACGGAACGAGCCGTCTGGTTTCGGAACCAGAAACAGATGGCTGTAAAATCCTGGAGATTCCTGGTTTTCTACGACCTCTACCGCGTTCTTCATTAAAAGAGACTGCACCTCTGATAACAGAGCGTCTCTTTCCTGTGGATTTGACGGAAGATGAGTCCACTTTGGACTTCGAATTAATGGAGGCTTTCGTTTGAAGGATATCTTTAGACCTTCCGAAGTCACTCCTCTCACCCAAGGGTCGTCCGTAATCGACGCCCACTCTTGTGAAAAGCTCGACAACCTTCCGCCAACCGGAACGCGATAAGAGGTTTAAGCCATCACCTCCTGGACCTGCGAGGCCTGCGGTAGGAGAAACCACGTCTTCCACGACCCGCACCTCGCCTCGTCGACCTCGGGGCGTCCGACCGATTGTCCCGGCCTGAAGGACGTCCCGAACGAGAGTCGCTATCCTGACGGTCTCTCGAATAAGACCAAGAGGACGCACCAGAACCTCTACAGGAACCTCTCTTGGGCGCATTAGACCCAGAAGTGCCTGTCTTATTCGTGTCTGCTGTATCCGACTTCTTAGGAGCAGATCTGAACAACAGAGAATCATTAGCTTTCTTTTTAATTTTATCATAAATAGCGGAAAGCTTGCCGTCAAAGAGAAGTTCTCCTGAGACCGAAGCGACTCTAAGAGAGTTCTTCACCTTAGAATCCACTATTGTGGATGTAGCTAGGGCTGCGTCACGTCTAACCAACTCCAGATTTGCCACTGAAAGGGCGGAGTTACACGTGGAATAAGCTACTGCCCTTGAAAGAAGTCTTAAAGAGGATTGTATATCCTGAAACTCTTTCCCCTGAAGGCGCAGTGATAACGCCTTAGTAAGGTGATCTGCGTAAGATAAGGCATCTAAATTGGCTCTGTTAGACGCAATAGCTGTTTCCAACACCGCGGTTGGAATAGAAGCTGACGACAGTAATGATAGCTCTAAGTCTTCCGCCTCGTCGTCCATACGCCGAGGAACTCTCGGTATACCCTGTCCTGCCGTATCGAATTTATTCCTTGCATTAATGAAAGGCAGGTTGAGAGTATTAGCGGACAAGAAACCTGCTTTCCCCGTCCTGGAAGCAAGTTTAAATATAGCGTCGTTCAATAATTCAAATGTTCTTGCAACATTATTGGACTGCGACGGAAACTCGGGAGCGATGTCCCTGAACCGCTCAAAAAGTCCAATGACGCTATAATTCTCTTGTCCGGAAGCGCAGCAGTCTGGCCCGACGGAACAACTTGAGGGAGAAAGTGCCGGATGAAGTCCATGGCAGCTTTATGTTGTTCCGAAAGGGATAGCTCCAAGTCATCCGTATCCCTTTCACCATCTGGTCGGACCTCATGATGTTCCCGGTCGTCCGCCCCCGATGCTTCGGCGGAGCGTACCGACCCAGCGCCGTCGGATAATTCTCGATCCGACACCGTTTCTGTCGGCTGCTGGGATGCTGCGATAAGCTGTGCTATCTGCACAAGAATGTCCGGCGTCGAGACCTGCGGAGGCGCAGTCTTTCGCTGCTTCGCCGAGGGCAGCTCCGCATCAGATGGCTCCCGCATACTTTTCCTATGCGAACGTCCAGAGTCCATCGGTCTCGAATCCCTAGCTGCCGGATGGTGTGACCTGGTCGCCGAAGAATCCTTCATCGGCGAAGCTGGTAATATATCGGCGGTCACGCAGCCAAGGTGCGGTCGTGTGCGCCGACGAGAAGAGGAAGCCTTAACAGTCTCTGCGGACTGCTTATACAACGGAGCGTCCCGAGCGACGGACGTATGCTCCGCTAAAGACACATTTTGTACCACAACATCTGGTCCCAGATGTTGTTGTACGAGAGAGGGGCCTCTCTCGCTCGCAGCCCGGCTGGACCTGGACGAGCTAGGAACCGGACTCAAAGGCTTCCTCCGTTCTCGCTTACTATCCGCCGTCACTGGGTGTGCATCTATTATGTTTATAGTGCTCGCATCACCCAAAATTTCCTCTTGGACCGCATCGGACGAACCCGGCTGCCGAACCATTCGGTGAATGGACGCTACACCGGGCGAGCTAGCGGACGACATTTGTCTAATCTCCATGAGCACTTTTGCCGCTAGCTCTGAATTCATTTGTGACGACGGACGCACACTTGAAGAAGATAACATGGAAACATCACCCTGTTCTGGTTCCTCTGAAATAGAAACTGAGAGAGTAGAGTGACCTTGCGGAGAAAGAGCCGGAATCGCTCTTTCTCCAGAAACAACATATCGTGACACACGTTTCCAATGTTTCTCAACCCAATGTTCACATACAGGACAGGGATTAATGCGAGAACACTGACTACAATTAATACAATGATCATGAAAGTCAGAGGAAGATTTCTTCCTATTACAATTTGAACAACGTCCCTTCATTGTGAAAGAACAACAATAAGTCCTAGTTACTCGCAAAAACCCCTGACACCAAGATACATAATAATATGATCCATTAATAAATGAAAAAACAATTGCAAAACAAAATAATTTTGAAAAAATATTTTTTCAGCGAAGCCCAAGTTGCTGAAAAGTAACGTTGAGCCCCGATGGATCCGATGGCAAAGTCTGGTCAAAAATTTTAAATTTATATTAAATAATTAATGAGACACTTTCGGATAATATAAATGTATCTTATAGTGAGATAAACTACAGCAAAGGCAAACAGCCCCCCTCAAAAAAGGCTGTTGCCAATGAAAACAAACAGTGTAAAAACACCAGAAAACATGACTCCAGGCACTGAAAAAACTGGCCCGGAATCAGTCATCAATTACACTCTATCTGATGCAAAACAGAGACTCCCAGGGGAGAATCTGTAGAACATCAGATGGAAGATGCAGAACACAAACGTTATACACCCATGGGTGAAAACGTAACTATGGGGAAAATAACAGAAAACATTCTGTAACCAAGCAACTCTCCCAGGAAATTTTAGAAATGAAATTTCTCAAAAATATGCCAAAAGCATGGGAGAATTGCAAGGGGGGACTTTAGAAGGCTAGGGGAGAGGAAACACTGAATAAGCAGTGCAACAATTAGCAAGAATGACAACAAGAGGCCCATGCCTCGAAAATAGGCAACTTAACATAATTTCATCAAAAAATTTTAAGTACAGCCCTGATTATTTTTTGTCACTTCTTTTTCCTCTCCTCCTTCTATCCTCCTTAGAATCACATTTTCTCCAAAAATTACGTGTCTGGCATCCTTTAAACTGAGATTTACAAGCACAAAGATCAGTGAGATGTTGACTGATGAAGGGCCAAACAGAGAATGATAATTGGCGCCAATTTCGGGACGTCTGCGTCACTGCGCATGCTCAGTAGAGGCGTAGTATGGAGGTCCTTTAGGACATGATTTCTTTTTGTTTTGGATGCAAATTTTGGGGATTGGGGGGCAAAATTTGTGTTTGGCCCTGGTTTTGTTAGAGTTAGCACCAGCTAAGTCTGGGTCATTGGTACAGTATAAAAATATCGACGCTCACATATAGATGTCACCCCACACAAGCACACCAAGTTTGCAAGCGATCCAATCATAAATGTGCACTGCAGGTTGTGTCAAAGGGAAATATTGATGCTTAATTGCACTAAGTTTTTACTAAGTTCATCGAAGTTCATTGCCAGGGGCAACATTTTTTGATGGAAATGAAAGAAAATCGATAGCTCCCATCTAGAGGTAACCCCAAAAAAGCATACAAAGTTTCAAATCAATCTGATCATAAACGTGCCCTGTAGGGCATGCTAACGGAATATATTGATGCCTGACTAAACTAAGTTCAAAGATCACTGCCAGCAGTAACATTTTGACAGACAGAAATGGAAGCAAATCGTTAGCTCCCATCTATAGGTCACCTCAGCATGCTAGGTTTCAAAGCAATCTCATCATAAATGTGCCCTCTAGGGTGTGCCAAAGGGAAATATTGAGGTCTGACTAAACTAAGTTCTAAGAACATTGGCCGCAGAACATTTTTTGATGGAAATGGAAGAAAATCGATAGCACCTATCTAGAGGTCTCCCCAAACAAGCATGCCAAGTTTCAAAGCAGTCCGATCATAAATGTGCCCTGTTGGGTGTGCGAAAGGGAAATATTGAGGTCTGACTAAACTAAGTTCTAAGAACATTGGCCATGGCAAATTTTTTGACGGAAATGGAAGAAAATCGCTAGCTCCCATCTAGAGGTCATCTCAAACAAGCATGCCAGGTTTCAAAGCAATCCGATCATAAATGTGCCCAGTAGGGTGTGTTAAAGGGAAATATTGAGGTCTTCTGACTAAACTAAGTTCTAAGAACGTTGGCCATGGCAACATTTTTTTACGGAAATGGAAGAAAGTTAAAAAATTTATAGTAATTTATATATTTTTTATACTTACCAATGACCCAGACATAGCTGGTGCTAACTCTTAAAATATAGGGCCAAACACAAATTTTGCCCCCCAAACCCCAAAATTTGCATCTAAAACCAAAGAAAACATGTCCTGAATGGCCCTCCACACTTCACCTATACTGCGCATGCGCAGTGTCAAGGACGTTCCGAAATTGGCGCCATTAATCATTCTTATAACCAGTGCCTGGTAAGCACTATGTACTCAGCGGGGAGGTAAGAGTTCCCAACTCCTGGGAGGGCCATCCCCGTCTGGGCCATTGGTAAGTATAAAAAATATATAAATTACTATAAATTTTTTAACATTTTTATACTGTACCAATGACCCAGACATAGCTGAATAGTAAAAAGGCTGGAGGGCCAAGGACATAGAGCAAGATGGAATACGCTCAATTATATAAAATAGAGTCATCCCCTCTAGGGAAAAAGAAGTATTAGGCCTTACATGTATCTTTCTTATTTATGATAAATTAGAAAGATACAACACCTTCCAAAATTGAGCATCATACATCCATGTACTCTATTAATATCTAGTATAATCCTTATACTAATAATTTTTAAAGTAAGCCAATAAATAAAGTAAGTCTAGAGAATAGAGACTCTTTATACTCCTTAAAAGTGTCTGAGGATTGTATAATAATGTCCGTTGACACATGCTATATTCAAAAGCTATACCTTAAAAACTAAGACCTGAATGAATTTTTAAAACATAAACTTCTCACTAAACAACCATCCCAATAACAGCTCAGAATTACTAACTCCGGACGAGGTATCCCCTTGGTTTCATAGTAAAACAGGTGACCCAAGGGAACACCCTCCCCCTCCCCCCTTTTTCTTGCCCTGGGTCAAATAGCCCAGAGCGAAGAGGGCAGCAGAACGGAGTCACTGCCGAAACAGACAGCCTACCTAGCTATAGTAGCAACTGTTAAGTGAATGACATTCTGAGCAGTAGATAATAGACCTAACAATAGAGGCCTCCAGAAATGGACTCGATATTTCTGAGATAAAAATTCATGAATGTGGATGGCTGAGCGCAATGAGCAGCCTTCAAAAACCTATAATAGCGACACTATTAATGTAAGCCCAAGATGTAGAAGAACTCTTACTTCATGAGCCGAAATCTCAAACACAACTGCTGAGTCAATGATATACCATAAGCAGTATCGATAGTTAATTGAATCCATTAGCAATAGAATGGAGCGTAACGTCCTTCTATTAGGCATCAAAGACAGAAGAAGCTTACGCCCGTAGTAATAAACAGATATCTGTTTATAAATACATAAACTCTAACCGGACAGAGTAAAGGCCTATGCCCGTACGAAGACGGAAGGACCTTAATAACAATAGGTTCCGGATATTAATTAGGAGCCTGACTCTTATGCAAAAATCCAACCTAAATAGTAAAGGAAGTAGTGATTCCGAAACTACGAAAGTGAAAATCATCCACCGATAGTGCATTAAACTCACTGACTCTTCAGTAAAAGAGAAGCCAACAGAATTACTGTCTAAAAGGTCAGAATTTGAAAACTACTGTTTCCAGAGGCTCAAATGATTACTTAGCTAAATAAGAACCGAAGTTAAATTCCGTATAGGAATTTAATCTAATGATTCTAAGTCTATTTATCGAAAAGTTACTAACTGACTTAGATAAAGAGACATAAGACTCAATTGTAAACTATCATAGAGTGCATAGGTATGAGGTAATATAAACCTATAACCTTAATAATAACAGGCTGCAGTAGATCTTGTCAAACAAGTATACTAAAAAGTTGCAATGACTAGTATGGAGGGATCAACATTATCAACATAGTGATCCCTACACCAACGACGGAAGAGCCTCCACTTTAGCCGCATAGTATAGCAAAGATGAGGTTCTCCTATAGTAAGAAATCGCGTCCAAAGCTCGTCCAGTACAATGCTTACAATGCAATAAGGACCACACAACGGAATACGTGAAGGTTGAGACCTTGTGGGTTGTGATAAAGATGACACGATTTTACCCAGCGAAAAAAGATCCTCTCATGGAGGAAGATTTTGCGTTAAGTCCCGCAGTAGACATCAGAGTAAATTTACCCATGGTCTCTGTGAAGACAGAGATGCTATCAACAGAAACGTATTGTGGTTGTTTATCTTAGCAATACTTGCTGAAACAACAGCGCAGGAGGATACGCATATCCTATCATTCCGTCCTATTAGATCAATAGAGCGTTAACAACATAAGCTCAGAGATCCGGACAAGCAAACACATACGTCTGCAATTGACAAGCAAGTTGTGTCGTAAATAAATTATCATTGGGCGCTCCCATTGATAGCAAATCTGAGTTGAATACTTGTTTGTTGAGAGTCCATTCTGACGGCAACAAGCGACCCATAAGTGAACGGGAGTCCGGTAATACAATCAGACGACCCGGAATATGACGGACCGAAGCAGAACTAGGTGTACTATAACAAACAGAAGGATTCTTTCCATTAACCCTTTACCCAACGTAACGGCCAAAACCGGCCAGCGCTATTCTCAAAAATCGCCAATTAATTTTCAAAATATTTTCATTTTTTGTCTCAAAAACATAGGTTATGACCCCTCGTTGGAACGAGCTCGTCGAGCTCGTTCCAACGAGGGGTCATAACCTATGTTTTTGAGACAAAAAATGAAAAAAATTAGTTATTCAAGAATTTTTTTTGCAAGTGTCGTCTGCTTTTCATGTTAGGTAAAGGGTTAAATTGAATAACGGAAACGAATGAGTGCCTCCCTGGTTCCGGAGATACGCCACTACTGTCGAATTAACGGACAGGATTTGGACATGCGTTTCTGAATAATGTTCATCCAATGACATAAAGCAAGCCTAAAAAAAAAACATTATTCCGTGGAAGATAAGTGCTTGCTTAGAGACTGCGGAACCCAAAGACCCTGGCACTTCGAATCCGTTGGGATCAATATTATATCCCAACCTGTTTGACTGGCAACTGTCATAATTATAAAACTCGGATCCGGCAACAGCAGTGGCACTCTCTGAGTCAACCACCGAATGTTTGCCCCAGTCTGAATCTCTTGCTACACTAGATAGACAAGAGAACGTGTAAATCGAGCAATTCATGGATTGCTGAAAAGTTGCCGTCGAAGAGAAGCTTCTCCGAGAACGAAGCGACTCTGAGAGAGTTCTTCACCTTACTATCCACGCGCGTGGATGTAGCTAGGGCTGCGTCACATCTAACCAACTCCAAGCAGCCACTGAAGGGCGGAGTTATACGTGAACAAACTACTGCCCTCAAAAGAAATCACATTGAGAATTATATCCCGGAATTCTTTCTCTTGAAGACGTAATGATAACGCCTCAGTAAGGTGGATTACGTATGATAAAGCGTCTAAGTTAAGTCTATTAGACATCATTGTCGTTTTCAACATTGTGGTTGGAAAAGACATAGACGGCGAAAAAGATTATTTCCAGTCTTCAACCACGCCGTCTAGACGCATATGAACTCTCGGTATGCCCTGTTCTGCCAAAATAAATTATTCGTATAAATGATAAAAGGCAGAAATGAGCATTGCGGACAAGAAACTAAACTATCATGCTTGGTAGCAGGCTTATATATATATAGCGTCGATAAATAATACACAAGTTCTAATGACATTATTGGACTGTGTTGGTAAGTCAGGGACAATGTCCCTGAACCGATCCAAAATTCCGTGTCCAATGACGCTATAAGTCTCTTATCCAACATCGCAGCAATGTAGTCCGAAATAACAATCACTGGAAGATAATGCCGGAAGATATGTATGGCAGCTTCCGATGCTACGAAAGGGAAAACTCGAAATCTTTCGAATCCCTTTCGCCATCCTGTCGGACCCTATCAAGCATTCGGTCGTCCATACCTGATGCAACCGCGGACCGCACCGACCCAGCGCCGTCGGATAATTCCTGATTCGACCAAGAAACTGTCGATTGCTGGGATGCTGCGAAAAAACTGTGCTAACTCGGATAGCACGTCCGTCACTGAGGCCTGTGGAGAAGCGGTCCTACGATGCATTGCCGCTGGAAGCTCCGTGATCGTTACCCCGTGCATACTACTAATATGCGAGCGAACGGAGTGTATAGGCCTCGTGTCCCTTGGCTACCGGATGGCGTGACCTGTTCGCCATGGAATCACTGAATGACGAAACTGATCGGATACTCGAGGTCACGTAGCCAATGTGCGTTCGTGTGCACTGCTGTGAGGATGAGGAAGCATTATCGACAGTCTCTCGGACTGTCAATATAACGGAGCGTCCCGAGCGACGGACATATGCTCCGAATGTAAAATATCTGAACCACAACATGCGGTCCCCTATGTTGTTGGACGAGAGAGGGACCTCTCTCGCTCACAGCCCAGACGGACCTGGACAAGCCAGGAACCGGACTAACAGGCTTCCTCCGATCTGTCCTCAATCCGCCGTCACTGGGTGAGTACTAAAATAATTATAGTGCTTGCATCACCCAAATCTCCTTCCTAGACTGCAACGGACGAACCCGGCAGCCGAACCATTCGATGAATGTACGCTACACCGGGTGAGCTAGCGAATGTCACTCCGTCGATCCTACAAGGGACCTCTTAGGCGATAGACATATTCCATGAGCACTTATTGCCGCTAGCTCTTCATTAACTATGACGACAGAGGCACACTTTTGAAAGACATCTCCGTAACTTTGCGAACAAGAAACCAGAAATGCTTGGTAATAGCAAGCATATAATAATAAATATATAGCGTCGTTCAATAATTCGAAAGTTTGTGTGACATTATTGGACTATGTCGGAACTGAGGGACGATGTCCCTGAACCGAACCAAAAATTTCTAAGTCCACCGACGCTATCAGTTTCTTATCCGGCATCGCAGCATTCTGGTCCGACGAAAGAACCTGTAGAAGATCAAGTCAGATGACATACACAACAGCATATGTTGTTCCGAAAGGGAAAGCTCGAAATCCTCCGAATCCCTTTCGGTATCCCCTCGGACCGGATGAAATTTTCGGACGTCCATACCCGCTTCCGCGGAGCATCCCAACCCAGCATCGTCGGATAAAACATTATGCGACAGATTCAGTTGTTGCTGGGATGCTGCGATAAGCTGTGCTATTTAGGATAGCACGTCCGTCCCTGAGGCCTGTGCAGTAGCGGTCTTACGATGCATTGCCACCAGAAGCTCCGTGTACGTTGACTCCCGCACACTTTCCTATGCGAACGTCCGGAGTCTGCAGGCCTCGTGTCCCTGGCTACCGGATGATGTGACCTGGTCGCCGATGATTCTCTGACTGGTGAAGCTGACTGGATATCCGAGGTCACGTAGCCAAGAGCGGTCGTGTGCGCTACCATGAGAATGAGGAAGCCTTATTGACAGTCTCTCCGGACTGACTATATGTCGGAGCGTCCCGAGCGGCGGACGTATGCTCCGAATGCGAAACATTTTGTACCACAACATCTGGGGCCAGATGTTGTTGTACGAGAGAGGGGCCTCTCTCGCTCGCCGTCCGGATGGACCAGAAAGAGCTATGAACCGGACTAAAAGGCTTCCTCCGTTCTCCGTCTAATCCACCATCACTGGGTGTGCATTTGGTTGATTTAAAGTGCTCGCATCACCCCAAAACTCCTTCTAGACCGCAACGGACGAACCCGGCTGCCGAACCATTCGATGAATGGACGCTACACCGGGCGAGCTAGCGGACGTCAAAGGCCGTCGAACCTACTAGGGTCCTCTTAGGCAATTGGCGTATTTACATGAGCACTTTTCCACTAGCCCTTCATTAATTGTGACGACGGAGGCACACTGTTGGAAGACATCACAGATACATCACCCTAATCTTGATCGTCTGAAATAGAAATTGATAAAGTAGAGTGACCCTGCGGGGAAAGGACTGGAATGTCCAATTCCCCACTAACATACCGTGACATACGCTTCCCATGTTGTCATCGAAATCATCACATACAGAACAGGAGTTAATGCGAGTACACTGACTACATATAGAATGATTATAAAAGTCAGAGGAAGACTTCCTCTTATTACAATTGATCAAAATCCTTTCAATGTGAAAAGAAAACAAAGTCCTGTATTCGCACCAACCCCTGACAATCAAAATACATAATAATAATATGATCCATTAACATAGAAAAACAGCTCAAGTTTCTGAAAAGTAATGTTGAGCCCCAATGGATCCCAAGCCTAAGTGTGGACAAAAAATTTAAAAATATTTTAAACAATTTATGCAACACTTACGAACAATAATAATGTATCTAGTTATGATTAAATTAACATCAAGATATTATTTTCAAGAAATACCCCCCTCACACAGAGGGCTGTTGTAAATGTAAACAATGAGTGTAAAAACACTAAAATAAGACTCCAGGCACCCAGGCCCGAAATCAGTTACCAAAAATACACTATCTGATGCAAAACAGAGACTTCCAGGGAAGAAACTGCAGAACATCAGATGGTAGATGCAGAACACAACGCCTAACCACCCATAGGTGAAGACGTAAACATGGGGAAAAGAACAGAATTCATTCTGTTATTCAGCTAAAACTCCCAAGAAATTTTAGTAATAATAATTACAGAAACCATGCCAAAAGCATGGGAGAATAGCAAGGGGGGACTTAAAGGAAAGGGAGAGAGGAAAACACTTAAAAATCAGTGTAACTAAATAACAAGAATGACAACAAAATGGCTGCTGCCTTGAAAATAGGTAACTTAACATAATGTCATTAAAAAATTTTAAGTTACAGCCCTGATAATATTCTGTCACACATTTTTCCTCTCCTCCTTCTCTATCCTCCTTAGAATCACCATTTCACTAATATTTATGTGTCTGGCATCATTTAAACTGAGATTTACAAGCACAAAGATCAGTCAGATGTTAACTGATGAAGGGCCAAACTAAAAATGATTAATGGCGCCAATTTCGGAACGTCCTTGACACTGCGCATGCGCAGTAGAGGTGAAGTGTGGAGGGCCATTCAGGACATGTTTTCTTTGGTTTTAGATGCAAATTTTGGGGTTTGGGGGGCAAAATTTGTGTTTGGCCCTATATTTTAAGAGTTAGCACCAGCTATGTCTGGGTCATTGGTACAGTATAAAAATATCAATAGCTCCCATCTAGAGGTCACCCCAAACAAGCATGCCAGGATTCAAAGCAATCCCATCATAAATGTGCCCTATAGGGTGTGCCAAAGGGAAATATTGAGGTCTGACTAAACTAAGTTCTAAGAACGTTGGCCACGGCAACATTTTTTGATGCAAATTGAAGAAAATCGATAGCTCCCATCTAGAGGTCACCCCAAACAAGCATACCAAGTTTCAAAGCGATCTGATCATAAATGTGACCTGTTAGGTGTGCCAAGAAAATTGTGGACGTACGTACATACTAACGTACACCTATGGATAAGAAGTGATGCCATTAGCTCAGCTTGACTTTGTCAAGTTGAGCAAAAAATAGGAGATAAAATTTCATTACGTTCACTTGTTCAGACTCAACATTTTCAAATTCACTTTCCTGAGAGAAATTTCCAATTTCTTCATGTGGTTAGTTTTAAAATTTGTGCAGGCAGCCAACAATGATGTAGAAACACTATTAAGTCATTTCCTGTGTACGTGTATATTATGGTAATAACTAACATAAAAATCAAACGAAGGCTTTAAGGTTAAAGGCCTACTTTTGACTGACAAACTTTATAACTTTAGAATAAATGGCCCAACATGAAATAGTAAGGCAGTATGTAGAAAATAGTAAAACACACCCTGAAAGTTGTTTCAATTCAAGTCATGGCTACCTCTGCTTGGGTAGAAGTCATTTCAACAAATGAATAGTAAGTTTTGATTTGGACAAATTTGAATCTGCTCCACACCCTTCCCCACACCTCAAAGGATGTTGTATACCAAATATGAATAGATTTTGACTAGTGGATCTGAAAAAGATTTTTAAAGATTTTTTCTCATATAGCACAAAGTTTAAAATTCAGGTTCTCATGCATACATGCTCTCCAGATGATGCTGAAAATCAAATATCAAAGCATGTAGATTTCAAGAAGATGTTTGTTGAAGAATTTTTGTGATATTGCCCCAAGTTAACCTAGAGGTGTGACTGTCCCAAATGGGCCTGGCCATTACCCCCCCCCCCCTCCCCTGCCCCCTGCAGACTCCACTGCCATGATATTCTAAGACAAAGAGGAGCATAACTCTGGTAATAAAAAGTACGATCAAAACTATAACTGCAGGTGCACAGGTTTTCATGGTAGTGAATACCCATACCAAGTTTTAAAGGAATCGACCCATAAACACTCAAGAAAATCTGTCGTTAAAATTCATGCATTCTAAGATGAAAAGGGGCATAACTTTAGCAAAAAAAAGTCTGATCAAAACTATAATCGCTGGTGCACAGACTCCCATGGTAGCAAACATCCATGCCAAGTTTCAACAGAATTGACCTATAGATACAAGAAAATCTCTGGACAAAATTAATTATTCTAAGACAAAATTGGGCGTAACTCTGGCAAAAAAAAGACCGACCAAAACTGTAATCACTGGTGCACAGGTTCCCATGGTAGTGAACATCCATACCAAGTTTCAAAGGAATCGACCAATAAACATCTGAGAAAATCTCTGGACAAATTCCAGGCATTCTAAGACAAAAAGGGGCATAACTCTGGCAAAAACAGTCCAGTCAAAACTATAATGTCGATGCGCAGGTTACCATGAGAGTGAACATCCATACCATGTTTCAAAGAAACCGACCCATAAACATTCAAGAAAATATCCGGACAAAATTAATTATTCCAAGATGAAAAGGGGCACAACTCTGGCAAAAAAGTCCAATCAAAACTATACTCACTGGTGCACTGTTTCCCATGGCCGTGAATATTCATACCTGGTTTCAACGGAATCAACCCATAAACATCTGAGAAAATCTCCAAACAAAATTCTAGAATTCTAAGATGTGAAAAAGGGGCATAACTCTGGCAAAGATAGTCCACCTGGAACTATAATCGCAGGTGCACTGGTTCCCACAGAAGTGAACATTCATGCCAAATTTTGATGACAATGGTCTATAAACGTCTGAGAAAATCTCAGGACAATATTATATCTACGGACAGATGGATGGACAAGATGATTTCAGTATTCCTCCTCATAACTTGTTGCGGGGAGTATAAAAACCAGGTCCCCACGAGAAACCCAAATATGAAACCAGGGACTTGATTTGAAGATACTTGAACCTGATCCCAGTATGGATGTTGTATACTAACTTTCAGTCAGATTAATTAATAAACAGAGCAAGAAACGACTCCTGCCAATTCACTCCAACTTACCTTTGACCTTAATAAACCATCATACTCTTCCTTCTTATTCTGAGCTATGTTTAATTGTTCTTTCAATGGAGCTAGTAAAGCTCTTGCTGCACGGACCTCAAGCTGTTTTTTTTCCTTTTCTTCTTTTACCCTGAGGTATGCTTTTCTGGCATCTTCATATTCCTAGATTGAGGATAGGATGGTGAGAGATTTTTACATAACATAACTTACAGATACATCCTTAACAAGGCTCAAAATATTTTTTTTCAGTGCAGGTCGAAATGTCCTTCCCCAACTAGTTGGGACAGGTCATTTTAATTTGGTGCAGGTCATTTTCAACATATTGCTTTACACATTGTAAACTGAGATGTGGTGACTATTAAATGAGGAAATGACTTGTTAATTCGCAATGGAATTTAAGTTTATACCAAATTACAGGTGTTTTTTAAACTCAAATTCTAAAATTGAGTAGAATTTTGCATTTGACAAAACGTCCTGTGGATTTCAAAGTGTGTAGGTCAAAGTAAGTTTGGTGTTGGTCATTGTCCTTGTCCCACCACTTATTTCAAGCCTTGATCCTTAACTGGTTGAATGCTGGATGCCACTATCAGGGCTGTACTGAAAAGTGCTGAAAGCCACTATAGTGGCTTTACAATGTTTGCACTAATTGGTTGATGGCTCAGCAGAAGAAAAATATTAATATAAAATAGTATTGTAACAATGTATTGGAGAGTGCCAAATGGCACTCTCCAATAAATTGCAACAAAACAATTATTTATGGGCAATATCTTGCTAAACTATGGCTTCTTTAGGTAGTAGTGTGACATCTTTGAAAAAATTTCTCATGTTACAAATGACAATTGAAAAGTAATGAAGCACTTTACCAGTTAATTCTGCTGATGACTGATTGAAGATATTTTATGACAAAGCAGAGTTCAAAGCATAAGTAGGGGGACCCTGTTTCCTGAATATCTACATTTTTTATTCATTTATTGGTGTTTAAGGTCACATATTTATGTACAATGAATAATGACCGAAAATCAGTGATGCAGCCACACTTGGGAGTTTAAACTTTATTAGTTTTTTTATCTTGTTCCTTGTGTCAACATTACTTTGGTTGTTACACATTAAAAACGATTTCAACTAGAAAAACTGTGAGCACTACTCACTAAATGATACCACCCACTCCCACCAAGAAACATTTTACAACAGTAAAAGAGTGTTTAATGTAAAGAGCACAAAAACGGACACCAAGGTTTGAAGGTTTCATTGAAATCCATTCACTAGTTTAAAAGAGGTCATGGATAACAAATGTCAACAACCTCCCACACCCACGCAAGCTTGAATTGACAAAGACCATTTTTAAATATGGGAAACCCTAAAAATGGAAATATCTGAAAACAAAACAGGAGGTGCACATCTTCAATATATGTAAAAGAATTTCTGAAAGTTTCAATGAAATCTGTTCATTGGTTGAAGAGGAGTTGCAGATAGCAGATCTGCACAGAATGTCAATTGAATTTGACAAAGTTCATTTTTCAATATGGGGAACAGTAAAAAAAGAAAATATCTAAAAACAAAATAGGAGGTGCACATCTTCAATGTATGTAAAGGAACGTCTGAGAGTTTCAATGAAACCAGTTCACTGGTTTAACCCCCCCAATGTAACACCACTATAGCATAATGGACGGATGGACGTATGTCGAAATATGAAAATATCTGAAAGAAAAATAAAATGTGCACATGTTCAGTGTAAGTAAAAGAATGTCTTTACCCCTCCCCTACTAAAACCTGAATTGACAAAGACCATTTTTGAATATGGGGAACTGTAAGTATGAAAATATCTGAAAAGAAAATAGGAGGTGCACATCTGCAATGTATGTAAAAGAAGGTCTGAAAGTTTCAATGAAATCTGTTCAATGATTTAAGAGGAGTTGCGGATAGCAGATGTGTACATCCCTAAAGCGTAACGGATGGACGGACGGACATCGAAATATGAAAACATCTGAAAGAAAACTAGGAGGTGCACATCTTCAATGTATGTAAAAGAAGGTCTGAGAGTTTCAATGAAATCTGTTCACTGGTTTAGGAGGAGTTGCGGATAGCAGATCTGTACAGAAAGTCAACTGAATTTGACAAAGTTCATTTTCAGTATGGGAAACTGTAAAAATGAAAATATCTGAAAAGAAAATAGGAGGTGCACATCTTCAATGTATGTAAAAGAATGTCTGAGAGTTTCAATAAAATCTGTTCACTGGTTTAGGAGGAGTTGCGGATAGCAGATGTGTACCCCCCTAAAGCGTAACAGATGGACAGATGGACGTACAGACGGATCAAGTGATCACTATATACCTCCCACTTTTCAAGTGGGTGGTATAACAAGAAAAGACATTTACTATTAACCCTTCACCCTGTGCAGACAATATCAAAATTGATTATTTTAATACTATTTTTTCAAGTTTTTCAAATTATGATTTATTATGGTTTAATGACACTTTTAACAGCCGAGATCAGCTCATTTCATACATTTTTGCGGATGGGGGATGCTAGAGTACCTGGAGCAAACCAACGAGCATTGGTGAGAAACTGTCAGACTCCCCAACGTTCGAACTCCAACATTCTAACTCCACACAAGAAGGGTTAGCATTAGTTGAAGACAAGTGCACCATCGTCATGCAATATGCCTTGGTACACAGCGCCACCATGCCAACCACCTGGGCACTCAAAATTAAGTGTCTTGCCCAGGGACAAAACACCGTTACTCCTGTTGGGATCGAACCATGAAGCTTTCGGTTTAAAGTCCAATGCCATAGCCACCGAGTCACAACACACCCACAACTTTTTTTAAATTTCAACAAAATCATAACATGTACCCCTGAGCTCATTCCAATGCGGGCTGATGTGGTACTGATTTGTTTAATTTTTTTTTAAATAATTTTTTCAACTGCTGAATTTGCATTTTATCTAAGCAGATGTGGTCGATTATTTAGGTTAGAGGTTAACAATTTGGCAGAATAACCAGTGATGCATTAGTAACAATGGTAATTTAGTTCAATGTTGGAAGCCATTATTTAGGCTTTCTTGTAAAATACACGTATCAAGATGATGGTCTTGTATCATTAGCATGTGCTACCTACTTAGCAAGAAGAAATTAATATACCAAGAAGAATTTGTTTTATTACAATTAATTGGAGAGTACCTAAAGGTACTAAAATGCATCAAAAGAACCATTAACTGGTGGAGCTAAATTATTTTCCAAATGGGATTTGTAGTGATAGTATTTTTTTTTTTAAAGATATTATGCTATCAGCAATGGAAGCCATTGTTTAGCAAGAGTTTGTTCAAAATAATTCCCTTGCTACAACTTATTGGAGTTTAGACTGAAAAGTTTAGCCAATCGTTTTTATACCTATGCTGTCCACATTGGAGGACTAACACCCAAGGAGGTGGTTCTGGGTCCTATTTTACCAGTAAAGCAGAACTTGTTTACTGCAGTAAACAAACACTGCTCCACATCCTGGGCTTCCCATGCAGAGTTTATATTTCATCTAAATTGGGGAGAATCCATTTGGTTGCTATGAGTGTTGTATTTGATTGTTTGGGGCCGTAAGCGATGATTCCTATCATTCCTACTACATTGCCTGCTAAATGTTATAATCAGCGGGGAGGTATGAGTGCCCACTCATGGGAGGGCCATCCCCATCTGGGCCATTGGTAAGTATTGGTAAGCATAAAAATATACATATTACTATGAATTTATCATATTTTTGATAAACATAGCTGAATAGTAAATAGGTTGGAGGGCCTAGGACATAAAGAAAAATCCAATAACTCAATCACTACAAACAGATTATCTCCTACAGGAGAATAGGAGAGAACGGAATTACATATGTCTTTCATATTTAATTAAATAAGAAAGACATAACACCAACAATGTAATTGAGTATAACTCAATATATATTTCTCCATTTAATGCCAGCATAACCCATTATGCTAATTTGATGAAGGGAAGCCAATATATAAAGATAGTCCAGAGAATGAGACTCTTTATACTCATTAAAAGTGTCTGAGGATTGAATATAAACGCCTGTTTGACATGTGACATATACAAATGCTCCACACCGAGCTACACTTTAAAAATATCACATGAATGACATCATAATTGCTTCCACGGAGCTTACACATTAAAACAATTCCCGTAACGACTCAGAGCTACTGACACCGGAGGAGGTCTTCCCTTGCTTTCCACAATAAAGCCAGGTGGTATTAAGAAAAAAAACGTCCCCCCTACCCTTCATCTTCTGGGTCACACAAACACAGAACAAAGAGGGCAGCGGAACAGCGTAAATGCTGGAACGGAAAGCCTAAATAACTATAGCTGTAATCATTTGGTGGTCAACATTCTGAGCAACAGATAGAGGACCTAAACTTCTAAGGTCACCGGAGATGGACTATATATTTCTAAGGTAAAACCTAGTGAATGTAGAAGGGTGTGTCCAGTACGGAGATTTCATGAGATCAGTTATGGTTATACAGTGAGAATAAGCCCAAGAAGTTGACAGCACTCTGACTTCATGCGCTGAAATCTTATTAACAGAACGCTGATCTGGAGAAAGATTATCATAAGCAATACGTATTGCCAATTGAATCCATCTAGCTATGGACTGAACAGAAATATTTTTTCTGTTTGACACAAATGATAGAAAGAAGCCTTTCCTAATAAAATCAGATCGCCGTTTATAAATGCGCATAGCTCTGACTGGACACAACAAAGGTCTATGGTTGTCCGTAGAAGGCACAGCCTTTATGATAATAGGTTCCACCGATCTTCCGTTATAGTTATCCAGTTTCTTTCGAATCTTGATAATCTCCCGCCAACTGGAACACAATACAGATCCTGACCTTCACCTGTAGGACCTGCGAGGCTTGTGAGAGGAGAAACCATGTCCTCCCCATTGCCTCAGCCAGACCCACGCCGCCGACCTGAGTCGCTAAATTAACGATTTTGTGAATAATTGTAAGAGGGTTTCTTATATCCTCGCGAGGAGTTTCCTCTGAACAATCTTTGTCCACAACCTCCTGCTTTACTCTTCTCTGCAGGTGCAGGTTTATTTGACGCCGACTTTAAAAGCAGAGTATTTGACACTTTCTTTGTTGCTTGGTCATAGACCAAAGAAAGGTTATCGTCAAACATATCATGTCCTGATACAGGCGCGACTCTAAGAGTTTTTCACCTTGTCATCTATTAACAATGACGACATAAGGGCCCCATCACGTCTAACTCCAAATTAGCCACTGTAAGGGTGGAGTTATATGTGATATACAGTATAGCCCTGGAAAGAACCTGTAAGAAAGAACGAATGTCCTCAAATTCCTCTCCATTGAGACGTTGCGCCATAGCCTGGCCCCAGATGTTGTTGATAGAGAGAGGGGACTCTCTCGCTCGTGGCCCTGCTAGACCTCGCCGAGCTGACCGTCAAACTTAATGGCTTCCTCCTTTCCGTCATCGCTGGGTGAACCTGATTGGAGATTATAGTGCTCGCTCTGCGTTTTTTCCTTTCCTCGACCGCAACAGACACACCTGGTGTCACAGTGCCCACCACCTCACCGGTCGAGCTAACTGCTGACAGGGTTTTGTAACCACCGGCGAGTGGTTCTGTTGCCCTGTCTAATATTTGAGAGCACTTTAGCCACTAGCTCTGACGGCGGAATCACACTATCGGACGGAGTCACGAAACCATCACACGTTCTTGTTCCTCTGAAATGGAAACTGAACAAGAGGCCCCAAGGGGCCTGAGGGCGCTCACCTGACATGGTAGCCTAAATATCAACCCAGAGAATTGATTTCAACAAGTTGCATCTGCTCCTCCTAAAAAAAGCTTATACCAAATATCCAAAGATTCTGACCAGTGGATCTAAAAAAAAAAGATTTTTAAAAAATATTCCTCATACTGAACTAAGTTATAATTCAGGCTCCCACAGGGAGCCCATACATGAACCCAGGGACTTGGCTTTAACAAACTTGAATCTCACCCCCCTAAGGATGCTGCACACCAAATATCAAAACATTCCGACTGCTGGATCTGAAGAAGAAGATTTTTAAAGAAAATTCCTCATTTTGAACTAAGTTACAATTCGAGTTCCCACAGTGAGTCCAAATATGGACCTAGGGACATGGCTTGAACAAACTTGAATCTCACCCCCTAAGGATGCTGCATACCAAATATCAAAACATTCCGACTGATGGATCTGACGAAGATTTTTAAAGAAAATTCCTCATTTTGAACTAAGTTATCATTCGGGCTCCCACAGTGAGTCCAAATATGAACCTAGGGTCATGGCTTGAACAAACTTAAATCTCACCCCCCTGAGGATGCTGCATACCAAATATCAAAACATTCCGACTGCTGGATCTGAAAAAGATTTTTAAAGAAAATTCCTCATTTTGAACTGTTATAATTCGGGCTACCACAGTGAGCCCAAATATGAACCCAGGGACTTGGCTTGAACAAACTTTAATCTCTCCCCCCTAAGGATGGTGCATACCCAATATCAAAAGATTCTGGATGTTGGATCTTGAGAAGAAGATTTTCAAAGAAATTTGCCTGAAATGCACTAAGTTCCAATTTGGGCTCCTATACTGAGCCCAAATATAAACCCGGAAGCCGATTTGAACAAATTTGAATCAGATCTACCCCACAATGTTGCATACCAAATATCAAAAGATTCTGCCTGCTGGATCTGGAGAAGAAGATTTTTTAAGAAATTTGCCTGAAATGCACTAAGTTCGAATTCGGGCTTCTATAGTGAGCCCAAATATGAATCCAGGGAGCCGATTTGAACAAACTTGAATCAGATCTACCCCACAATGTTGCATACCAAATATCAAAAAATTCTGCCTGCTGGATCTGGTGAAGAAGATTTTTTAAGAAATTTGCCTGAAATGCACGAAGTTCGAATTCGAGCTTCTATAGTGGGCCCAACTATGAATCTAGGGAGCCGATTTGAACAAATTTGCATCAGATCCACCCCACAATGTTGCATACCACATATCAAAAGATTCTGCCTGTTGGATCTGGAGAAGAAGATTTTTTAAGAAATTTGCCTGAAATGCACTAAGTTCAAATTTGGGCTCCTATACTGAGCCCAAATATAAACCAAGGGGGCCGATTTGAACAAACTTGAATCAGATCCACACCACAATGTTGCTTACCAAATATGAAAAGATTCTGCCTGCTGGATCTGGAGAAGAAGATTTTTTATGAAATTTGCCTGAAATGCACTAAGTTCGAATTCGAGCTTCTATAGTGAAACCAAATATGAATCTTGGAAGCCGATTTGAACAAACTTGAATCAGATCCACCCCACAATGTTGCATACCAAATATCAAAAGATTCTGCCTGCTGGATCTGGAGAAGAAGATTTTTTAAGAAATTTGCCTGAAATGCACTAAGTTCGAATTCGGGCTTCTATAGTAAGCCCAAATATGAATCCAGGGGGCCGATTTGAACAAACTTGAATCAGATCCACCCAGCAATGTTGCATACCAAATATGAAAAGACTCTGCCTGCTGGATCTGGAGAAGAAGATTTTTGAAGAAATTTGCCTGAAATGCACTAAGTTCGAATTCGAGCTTCTATAGTGAGCCCAAATATGAATCTAGGGAGCCGATTTGAACAAACTTGAATCAGATCCACCCCACAATGTTGCATACCAAATATGAAAAGATTCTGCCTGCTGGATCTGGAGAAGAAGATTTTTTAAGAAATTTGCCTGAAATGCACTAAGTTCGAAATCGGGCTCCTATACTGAGCCCAAATATGAACCCAGGGGGCCGATTTGAACAAACTTGAATCAGATCCACCCTACAATGTTGCATACCAAATATCAAAAGATTCTGCCTGCTGGATCTGGAGAAGAAGATTTTTTAATGTTTTTCCCATTGCCTACAGTGTTAAAAAGTGCTGACTCAGCACTTTTTCAAAGTCCTGAAAAAAGTACCTTGTGATCAAACCGATAGGGATTTTTTTTAACCATTCTATTTTACTGGATAAAAGTAAGCTTTATACAAAATAAAAATTCTCTGTGCCGTGTAGTTTTGGAGATATGGCAGTTTTAAGGTTTTTTCTATTTTTAGCTCCCGAGGTTCCCACGGGGCAATGAGAAAAATTTTTTTGCATCAATCAACTACTTATGACCCATTATCATCTCATATCAAATTGGGTTCAAATCGACCTCACAGTTCAGAAAATAGAAATTTTAGGCGTGGCCAAAATTTTTGCCCCTCCCATAACGAAGGCAAATAATGCCCGACAAAACTTCTCTTGAACAAACTTGATTCTAAACCTCAAAAGGACTCTGTACACCACATATCAAGTCTCTGCTACTGGTGGTTCATTAGAAGAAGATTTTCAAAAAATTTGGCCATTTTTTCCCCACACCTCTGCTCAATATGAGCCGAAACCTAATTTGGATAAAAATCAAAATGCCCCTAAATAACCACCACTTACATGAAATTTAATTAAAATGTGGCCAGTGGTTTAGGAGAAAGAGGCTCAAACACCACCTTCACGCAGGATGATGGAAGGTGGACGAAGAGTGATAAGAAAAGCTCACCCTGACTTTTAGTCAGGTGAGCTAAAAACTAGAGTGACTGTGCGGTGAGAGAACCGGCATTGTCCTCTCACCGCTAACAACATACTGTGACACACGTCTCCAACATTTGTCATCCCAACTGGCACAAGCAGCACAGGAATTAGTGCGCGTACAATGTCTACAAGAAACACAGAATTTATGTGAATCTGAGGAAGACTTCCTCGAATTACAATTTGAACAATAAGCTTTCATTTTAAATAAAGATGAAAGTCAACAGTACTCACTCTAACTCCCAAAATACTGAAAAACATACATCTAAACAATTAATCAAACAATGATTCGAAAAAGATTTTAAAAAAATTTTTAAACAAGAGGCCCCAGGGGGCCTGAGGGCGCTCACCTGACATGGTAGTCTAAATATCAAACCAGGGACTTGACTTGAATAAGCTGCATACGCCTCTCCTAAGAAAAGCATATACCAACTAGATGAAGCGATCCAAAATTTTCCCACCCGGACCCCAAATTTTCAGGGTAAAAAAAAAAATTTTTTTTGTCTTAAAATTGACAGAAACGCACAAAAAACACAAAAAAAAATTGTCGGATTTTGGTCCAAAATTTTCTAAGTCCCACCCAGACCCCAAATTTTCAGGGGAAAATTTTTTTTTTTTTTTTGTCTTAAAATTGACCAAAACGCAAAAAAAAACAAAAAAAGTCCCACCCGGACCCCAAATTTTCAGGGGAAAAATTTTTTATTTTTTTTTTGTCTTAAAATTGACCGAAACGCAGAAAAAAACCCCAAAAATTTTTTTCGGATTTTGGTCCAAAATTTTCCAAGTCCCACCCGCATCCCAAATTTTCAGGGTAAAAAAAAAAATTTTTTTTGTCTTAAAATTGACAGAAACGCATAAAAAACTCCCAAAAAAATTGTCGGATTTTGGTCCAAAATTTTCTAAGTCCCACCCGGACCCCAAATTTTCAGGGGAAAAAAATTTTTTTTTTGTTTTTGTCTTAAAATTGACAGAAATGCATAAAAAACCAAACAAAAAAAATTCTGGATTTTGGTCCATAATTTTCTAAGTCCCACCCGGACCCAAAATTTTCAGGGGAAAAAATTTTAATTTTTTTTTTTGTCTTAAAATTGACAGAAATGCCTCAAAACAAAAAAAATTTTTTTTTTTTTTTTTTGGTCTTAAAATTTACCGAAACGCAGAAAAAACAAAAAAAAATTTTTTTTTCGGATTTTGGTCCAAAATTTCGAATTCCACTACGGGACCCCAAATTTTCAGCCTAAATATGAACCCAGGGATTTGGCTTCAACAAACTTGAATCTCACCCCCCTAAGGATGCTGCATAACAAATATCAAAACATTCTTATTGCTAGATCTGAAGAAGATTTTTCAAAAATACTCCTCATACTGCACTAATTTAAACATTTGGGCTCCCATATAGAGCCCAAATATCCACCCAGGCAACTGATTTCAATAAACATGTGAAACAATCTTCCAAAGATGTTATATGTGAAATTTTAAAGCTTTTGGAGCAGTGGTTTCGGAGAAAAGTAGTCTTATGTTTTTCCCATTACCCACAGTGTTAAAAAATGCTGACTCAGCACGTTTTCAAAGTCCCCAAAAAGTACCCCATCATAAAACCGATGGCAATTTTTTTTGATCATTCCATTCTGTTGGACCTAAGGAAGCTCCACAACAAATAAGAATTCTCAGTGCTGTGTAGTTTTTGAGATATGGGCGTTTTCATTTTTTTCTATTTTTAGCTCCTGTGGTTCCCACGGGGCTATGGGGGAAAAAATTTGGGCATAAATTAGTTACTTATGACCCAATAAGCACTCATGTAAAATTTGGTTCAAATCGGCCTCGTGGTTTGGAAAATAGAAATTTGGGGCGGGGCCAAAATTTTTGCCCCTCCTTTAACATCGTCAAATATAGCCCCTCCAACTTCTCTTGAACAAACTTGAGTCTACACCTCAAAAGGAAGCTGCATACCAAATATCAAGTCTCTGCTATTGGTGGTTCTTGAGAAGATTTTTTAAGAATTGGAGCATTTTTGCCCCATCCCTCTGCTCAATGTGAGCCGAAACCTAATTTGACAAAAAATCAAAATCCGCATACATAACCCCTTCTCACATGAAATTTCATTAATATGTGGCCAGTGGTTTGGGAGAAAAAGCCCAAACACCACCTTCACGACGGACGCTGGACGCCAGACAACGGACGAAAAGTGATCAGAATAGCTCACCCTGACTTTCAGTCAAGTGAGCTAATGAAAGAATTCTGCCTGGTGGATCTGAAGAAGATTTTTAAAGAATAATCCTCATATTGCACTAAGTTAAAATTCGGGCTCCCATAGGGCGCCCAAATATGAACCCAGGGACTCAATTTGAACAAACCTGAATCTGATCCCCCTAGAGATGTTGTATACCAAATATGAAAGAATTCTGCCTGGTGGATCTGAAGAAGAAGATTTTTAAAGAATAATCCTCATTTTGCACTAAGTTAAAATTCCGGCTCTCATAGGGAGCCCAAATATGAACCCAGGGACTCGATTTTAACAAACCTGAATCTGATCCCCCTAGAGATGTTGTATACCAAATATGAAAGAATTCTGCCTGGTGGATCTGAAGAAGATTTTTAAAGAATAATCCTCATATTGTACTAAGTTAAAATTCGGGCTCCCATAGGGAGCCCAAATATGAACCCAGGGACTCGATTTGAACAAACTTGAATCTGACCCCCCCTACAGATGTTGTATACCAAATATGAAAGAATTCTGCCTGGTGTATCTGAAGAAGAAGATTTTTTTTTATTTTGGAAAGAAATTCATGGGTGCTATCAGAGTTATGCCCCCTGTGGTGCCCCCTGTGGGCGTGGCAACTTTATTTGAACAAACTTGAATTGACATATGATAGGGAACATGCACAGCAAATTTTGTTGAATTTGGTCCAGTAGTTTGTGAGGAGACGTCGATAATGTAAAGTTTACGACGGACGGATGGATGGACAGATGGACGGACAGAAAGTGATTAGTAAAGCTCCCCTCGAGCTTCGCTCAGGTGAGCTAAAAATTTCAAAAAAATTTGACATTAGCCCAAGTTCTCAAAGGGAACCCTGAGCCCAAATAGATCCCGATAGAGCCCAAGTGTGGACAAAATTTTTTTTTTTTTCACTAACAAAAATTAAGGCTACACTATCGGAATAAAGTGTGTATCTTACACTGGTCCTAACATGAATAATTCATAGGAAAATTACATGTCTGAGGAAGCGTTGTCAATGTAAACAACGCCACAGAAAAACTGGAAACAAGACTCCAGGATATTAAAAAATATGTCCCCAACAGGGCTCGCCTTGAGTAAAATGGTCGGGGCCTAAAAAAAGTCCCCCACATATTGAGGTCGGGGCCTTTTCGGGGCTGATTTTCCATTTTGTCCATTATTGTTAGTGCTTTTTTGTGGAAAATGTCGGGGCTTGAAAAAAAGCCCCCAACAAGTGCTCCTCGGGGCTGATCTCGGGGCCTGGGCTGATCAGCCCCGACTCAAGGCAAGCCCTGCCCCAAGTCAGTAATAGATTTAACACTATCCGATGGAAAGCAAGATCTTCATCAGAAGAAAATATAATACATCGGATGGATGATGCAAGACTACAAATGCCTAAACACCCCAAGGGTGAGGACGAAACCATGGGGATAAACAGAATAAACATTCTGTGTAAAACGTTAAACTTCCAAGAAATTTAATAAAAAAAATTTCAATAAAAAGCCAAAAATCCTGGAAGTTTAACTGGAGGGCTTCAGGGAAGGATAGGGAAGAAACACTTAACAAACAGGGGCATGATCATTAGGAAGAATGATAATTTCAGGCCATACCATGAAAATGGGTAACTAGAAATAATTTCATCAAAAATTATAAAGTTACAGCCCTGAACATAAAAAACCACTGTTTCTTCTTTCTATGACTCTATTCTTTCCTCTGATCCACCATATAATCATCTTTGATCTGTGTCTGGCATCATCAAAACAGAGATTTAAATGTACAGAAGTCAGTTTGTTGTTATCTGACAGAGGACCAAACAAGGAATGATATTTGGCGGCAATTTCGGTACTTCAAGGACACTGCGCATGCGCAGATGTCAAATGTAGGGAGGACCACATAGGACATTAAATTTTCGGTTTTTGATGCAAATTTTGGGGATTGGGAGGAGTTTGGCCCTGGATATTTTAGAGTTAGCACCAGCTATGTCAGGGCCATTGGTTACTGTGTAAAAATATACAGTGTTCGTGACGTCATTTGGGAGTTCTGAACCAAATCACGAAATATAATTTTACACGGCCACAAAACAAATAGTTCCAAACGTTTTAGTCATTTTATCAGCAATAACAAAATATATTTATAATTGTACTGGCAACATTTATCATGTTTAAATGTTTGTGACAATCTGAAAAAAAAATATGCCATCTGGTTTCCCTGTACACATTCCTTGTGATGTTGTTTCAGTCTGAGTTGGAAAGCACTCGAGAATGTACCATTAAAGTTAAACATTTTAGGAGCTTTGATTGGAAGCACTTGGTTGACAGTAATAATTACTTACGGTTACAGAACAGTTATTCCTTTCAAACTGTTTCTCAGAAGTGATGGCTTGTGGAATTAGGCTACTGGAATTGACATAATTGTTGCAGAATGAATAGTTCACCTCTCTGAGTGGTAAACGCATTGCTGTAGCTGTACATGTTGGTGCCATGAATGCAGGTGACAAATTAGAAAATGAAAGGACTGCTTTCACTTGAAGTTGATGTTATAACATCACTAACATATTGGTCAGAAATATTTGGCCCTGAACAATTAAAATTATTATTGCCAGTTGTCAGAATTTTGGTTTTCTCTTTCACACATAGCATCCATAAATTCTTCATGGTACGAAAAATTGCTATTTATAAATTATAATATCACTGACTGGTTCCACATGGTTACCATTAAGCCTCTCGGAATCAGTTTTTTCAACTCTCATTTCATTACCCATCAGTCTCTGCCAAACCTAATTAATGTTAAACTTTTCCAACTTCATCCATATTATCACAGTTAATAACAAGAAAGATAAAAAACGTTTTTTTTTTACAGAAAGTCAATGCATTCACAGTTCACAGCGTTTATTTACCTTGGATACGGTAGTCAATGACTCCAAATAGAACGAAAATAGAATGCCCACGAATACATCTAGACTTTCCTGAAATAGTTTTCGACAACACAGACAGGTTTACCCCGATTTTATTGTTGCATATTTTATTGATTAAGCAATCAAATTTAGCGAATTATAGTAGTTGTATTAGAATCTTTAACATATGAACTGAATTTGATATTTTTTAAAAAATAAACAATATTTATCAATAAAACAGATATATTTGTACAATTTTATTGACAAATTGTCAGGATATTTCAGTTCAAGTTAGCTTCGTATTGGTTCATGTGCTGCTGCTATGTTAACCCCCTTCACTCTGATATCAAAATACCAAAATTTCAGGAAGCTGTTTTTTCCCATAATGCATCTAGAAATTTAACCAATTCAATCTCGTTTGACAGAGCTCAATGAGCTCTGTCAAACGAGACTGAATTGGTTAAATTTCTAGTTGCATTATGGGAAATTTTTTCTGCCTGAAATTTAGATATTTTGACATCAGTTTACAGGGGGTTAAGTAAAGAGTTAAATTGACTCAATTCTTTTCATTTGAATCCTAGCAGAGGTGCAGCAAGAACCAACATGGATTCTAGCTGGTTTTGTAGTGCAAATCTTTGTGAGAATGGATTCTTGTCGAAATATAAGCTCTGCCATGGGAAATACTTAAATTATAACTTTGTTTAATAGTCTCAACTGGTAGAGGGATAAATTATTTTTAAGGGTGATTGTAATACGAGTAATTGTTTTCAATACTACCAGCAGAGGGAGACTTAGTTTAGCAGGATTTTTTCATAAATGATTGCATTGGTATAATTTATTGGAGAGTGAATATTTGGCACTTTGTAACAAACAATTTTATTGATGGTATTTTTTTCTAGTGCAGAGACACTGGCTAATGCATACAGTGTGGTGCTACTGAAGTAATTTTCAGAACTTTTCAACAGGGCCATGATAGTAGCTTTTATCTTTCATTCTCTCTTTTCTCTTATTGTGGGTTAACTGCCCTTTCGACAGCCAGGGTCACCTAGTGTCAGAGAGATTTTATGGCTGGAGGGCGCCTGAGTAGCCAGAGAGAAACACTGAGCAGCAGCGAGTAACTGTCAGACTCCCCAGCGTACTAACTCTGCACAAGCAGGAGTTTGCTTTGGTTGAAGACAAGTGCGCATCAACGTGCAGTTCACCTTAGTACACAGTGCCACCATGCACCCATGCAGGCAATCAGGATTAAGTGCCCTGCCCAAGGACACAATACATTTACACCTGGTGGGGATCAAACCATAGACCTTTTGGTTTGAAGTCAAAAGCCTGAACCCATGAGCCACTGCATTCCCGGCTTTTATTACTAAACCAGTTAATAAAATACAAACAGAGATTTCAACTTGTCATCGTTAACTGAAAAAGTGGGTTTTTTTTCTGAGCCCAGATATCAACAAATAAATCTTACCACCCAAGGTCTTTTCATTTGTAACACTTTAATCTTTTCCATATGTTTTTCCCTGAGTTCAAAATTTTTCACATCTTGTTCTATTCTTGCATTCTTCTGTTTCTCTTGTTCCAAATAAGTTGTACAATTTTCATATTTTCGTTCTAATAACTGTCCTTGCTGCCCTAAATTTTTAAGTTTCTGGTGGTTTTCAAACATATCTGGTGGACCTGCCTGTGGAAAAAAATGATATCATTGAATATCAGTGACATCTCCTAATGTTTCTTACCAATGAAGATATACTAGCTTTGTCCAAACACATTATTGAGGACAGACCACAAAATTGAATACTTCTAATACTGAATACCCCCTTTTAATCAGGCATGTCGATTAGAGGCGAACCTCAATTTGGGTTGCATGGAGGTTACCTTAAATGAAAAAATGGGTTGCGCCAAATTGTCGCCGGGTCCTGCAAAATTTTCACCAAGTTGAGTAATCTAGTATGAATGAATGGGAGAATGATGTCGAGCATCAACCAATCATCAGCTGCATAGGTGTTTGCATCTGCCCGAATTATAGCTGCTCTGTTAGCCAATTATTGGCCACCAGAGCAGCTTTTCTTCAGGCAGATGCAATCACTTATGCTGATGTTTGTTTGGTTGATTCTCAACATCATTTTAAACTACCGGTATTGATCATCTGAAGATATAACATAGGTACAAAATCAGGAAATGGCAATAATTCATGTCTCTGCAACAAAGAGTGATTATGGATGCCATACTCTTCTGCAGTATGCTAGCCCATGCCAAGATTAGGCTCATATTTTCAACTAATTTGTATCTGAATTGCTGCAACACAGTCTCAGGATTGTTCCTGAGGATTCATCTCTATTCATCAGGATATTGTCCATAGGAGCAATGACTTGGCTATGATACAACACTTCATATATGAGCTTAATTGAGATACAGAGATGTTTAGGTTACCTAGTGGGTTACATGAATCATGTACAGAGGAACGATCGATAAATTACCAAAGCTAAGACCAGGTGAACGATAAATGGGTTATGCAAAATTTTGAAAACAGCAGGCCCGTTTTAATTGCATTCAACTACCAAAACACCAAAAATTTACCATATCTACAGTACAAAAATGACCTGTTTACTGCATGCAGGTTATACAGTAAACTCGTGTTAACCCTTTACCTAACAAAGATGATATCAAAATTTATTATTTTAAATAGTATTTTTTCAAATCCTTCAAAACATTTCAACAATACCATACCAAGTAAGCCATCACTGGAAAAGGCTTGACATACTCGTTCCAATAAAGGGTTGACTGATTTGGTATTGTTGAAATTTTAGGTAAAATATTTATTCAACTGCTAAACTTTTATACGACATGGGTGGATGAGTCCAATTTGTTAGGTACAGGGTTGATTAATAAATCTAATGATTTAGTGATGAATTGCACGGACATCACCCAAGTTCCCTATGCTTTAATAGCAATACATTCTATCTCGGTACATACAAAGAATTTAATATATATAACATCTTGTTTGTCAGAGCACAAAGGAGCTCTGTCAAACAAGATATAAAACAATCAATGCTCAGTTTACCATAAAATGCAGAAAACCAAATTACTGTAACCACCCCCCCCCCCCCCCCCCCCCAACTCCCAACCAATGTAGATATACATAAATTTATGGCTGCAAATTCCTCCCAAAATGCCACTAGATATTTAATCAATTCAATCTTGTTTGCAGGCATAAAAATGGCATGCAGCTAAATTTGCTGCAATTTAGTAAAAATGTTCACATATTTTGAGACAAGTTAGTGAAATTTATGTTTTTTCATAAATATAAAAGAATACACAGTAAACCTGTTGGTTGAGAGATATTTTATTTCTATAAATTTGCATGAATAAGGTCTTTTAAGACAATTTTACTGCACATTAAATGAAATAACATTTCTCTATTTTGGGCATGAATTGGCTGAAAACAGCAAGTTTGCTGAACTTTCTCATCTCTGTGTTTGACAAAGCTCATTGAGCTCTGGACAAGAGTCACAAGACTGAATTGATTAATCCTTAAGGGACAAATTCTGACTTTGACCACATTGTCTGCAACAGAACAGGTGTCCCTACATGCAGTCTTTAGGTTAACTCACAAGTTACATTCTAACAGCTTGACAGTTGTTTTCAGACATGTCTTGGCTGCCTATGGAGTGTGCAAAATTTCAAAAAAAGGACTCTTAACTGATTGACAGTTCACGTGGTTTGCAGATGGCTAACCGAATGCTCGGTTATGTAACAAGAGGCCCCAAGGGGCCTTAGGGCGCTCACCTGACATGGTAGCCTAAATGTATATCAACCCAGAGAATTGATTTGAACAAGTTGCATATGCTCCTCCTAAGAAAAGCTTATACCAAATATCCAAAGATTCTGACCAGTGGATCTATAAAAAAAGAAGATTTTTAAAGAATATTCCTCATATTGAACTAAATTATAATTCAGGCTCCCACAGGGAGCCCATATATGAACCCATGGGACTTGGCTTTAACTTGAATCTCACCCCCCTAAGGATACTGCACACCAAATATCAAAACATTCCGACTGCTGGATCTGAAGAAGAAGATTTTTAAAGAAAATTCCTCATTTTGAACTAAGTTACAATTCGAGCTCCCACAGTGAGTCCAAATATGGACCTAGGGACATGGCTTGAACAAACTTGAATCTCACCCCCTAAGGATGCTGCATACCAAATATCAAAACATTCCGACTGCTGGATCTGAAGAAGATTTTTAAAGAAAATTCCTCATTTTGAACTAAGTTATAATTCGGGCTACCACAGTGAGCCCAAATATGAACCCAGGGACTTGGCTTGAACAAACTTGAATCTCACCCACTCTAAGCATGGTGCATACCCAATATCAGAAGATGCTGCCTGCTGGATCTTGAGAAGAAGATTTTCAAAAAATTTGCCTGAAATGCACTAAGTTCAAATTTGGGCTCCTATACTGAGCCCAAATATAAACCCAGGGGACCGATTTGAACAAACTTGAATCAGATCCACCCCACAATGTTGCATACCAAATATGAAAAGATTCTGCCTGCTGGATCTGGAGAAGAAGATTTTTGAAGAAATTTGCCTGAAATGCACTAAGTTCGAATTCGGGCTTCTATAGTGAGCCCAAATATGAATCCAGGGGCCGATTTGAACAAACTTGAATCAGATTCACCCCACAATGTTGCATACCAAATATCAAAAGATTCTGCCTGCTGGATCTGGGAGAAGATTTTTTAAGAAATTTGCCTGAAATGCACTGAGTTCAAATTTCGGCTCCTATACTGAGCCCAAATATAAACCCAGGGGGCCGATTTGAACAAACTTGAATCAGATCCACCCCGCAATGTTGCATACCAAATATGAAAAGATTCTGCCCGCTGGATCTGGAGAAGAAGATTTTTTAAGAAATTTGCCTGAAATGCACGAAGTTCGAATTCGAGCTTCTATAGTGAACACAAATATGAATCTAGGAAGCCGATTTGAACAAACTTGAATCAGATCTACCCCACAATGTTGCTTACCAAATATCAAAAGATTCTGCCTGCTGGATTTGGAGAAGAAGATTTTTTAATAAATTTGCCCGAAATGCACCAAGTCTGAATTCGGGCTTCTATAGTAAGCCCAAATATGAATGCAGGGGGCCGATTTGAACAAACTTGAATCAGATCCACCCCGCAATGTTGCATACCAAATATAAAAAGATTCTGCCTGCTGGATCTGGAGAAGAATATTTTTGAAGAAATTTGCTCGAAATGCACTAAGTTCGAATTCGAGCTTCTATAGTGAGCACAAATATGAATCTAGGAAGCCGATTTGAACAAACTTGCATCAGATCCATCTCACAATGTTGCATACCAAATATCAAAAGATTCTGCCTGCTGGATCTGGAGAAGAAGAATTTTTAAGAAATTTGCCTGAAATGCACTAAGTTCAAATTTGGGCTCCTATACTGAGACCAAATATAAACCCAGGGGGCCGATTTGAACAAACTTGAATCAGATCCACCCCACAATGTTGCATACCAAATATGAAAAGATTCTGCCTGCTGGATCTGGAGAAGATTTTTGAAGAAATTTGCCCGAAATGTTAAAAAATTTATAGTAATTTATATATTTTTTATACTTACCAATGACCCAGACATAGCTGGTGCTAACTCTTAAAATATAGGGCCAAACACAAATTTTGCCCCCCAATCCCCAAAATTTGCATCTAAAACTAAAGAAAACATGTCCTGAAAGGCCCTCCACACTTCGCCCCTACTGCGCATGCGCAGTGTCAAGGACGTTCCGAAATTGGCGCCATTTATCATTCTAATAACCAGTGCCTGGTAAGCGCTATGTACTCAGCGGGGAGGCAAGAGTTCCCAACTCCTGGGAGGGCCATCCCCGTCTGGGTCATTGGTAAGTATAAAAAATATATAAATTACTATAAATTTTTTAACATTTTTATACTGTACCAATGACCCAGACATAGCTGAATAGTAAAAAGGCTGGAGGGCCAAGGACATAGAGCAAAATGGAATACGCTCAATAAAATAAAATAGAGTCATCCCCTGTAGGGAAAAGAAGTAATAGGCCTTACATGTATCTTTCTTATTTATGATAAATTAGAAAGATACAACACCTTCCAAAATTGAGCTTCATACATCCATGTACTCTATTAATATCCAATATAATCCTTATACTAATAATTTTTAAAGTAAGCCAATAATAAAGTAAGTCTAGAGAATAGAGACTCTTATACTCCTAAAAGTGTCTGAGAATTGCATAATCATGTCCGTTGACATATGCAATATTCAAAAGCTATACTTTAAAAACTAAGACTTGAATGAATTTTATAAACTTAAACTTCTCACTAAACAACCATCCCAATAACAGCTCAGAATTACTAACTCCGGAGGAGGTATCCCCTTGTTTTCATAGTAAAACAGGTGACCCAAGGGAACACCCTCCCCCCCCCCCCTTTTTCTTGCTCTGGGTCAAATAGCCCAGAGCGAAGAGGGCAGCCGAACGGAGACACTGCCGAAACAGACAGCCTACCTAGCTATAGTAGCAACTGTTAAGTGAATGACATTCTGAGCAGTAGATAATAGACCTAACAAAAGAGGCCTCAAGAAATTGACTCGATATTTCTAAGATAAAATTCATGAATGTGGATGGCTGAGCGCAATGAGCGGCCTTCAAAAATCTATAATAGCGACACTATTAATGTAAGCCCAAGAAGTAGAAGAACTCTTACTTCATGAGCCGAAATCTTAAGCACAACTGCTAAGTCAATGATATACCATAAGCAGTACCGATAGTTAATAGAATCCATTAACAATAAAATGGAGCGTAACGTCCTTCTACTAGACATCAAAGACAGAAGAAGCTTACGCCCTTGTAATAAACAGATATCTGTTTATAAATACATAAACTGTACCCGGAAAGAGTAAAGGCCTATGCCCATACGAAGACGGAAGGACCTTAAAATAATAGGTTCCGGATAATAGGAGCCTAACTCTTATGCAACAATCCAACCTAAATAGTAACGGAAGTATTGATTCCGAAACTATGAAAGTGAAAATCATCCATCGATAGTGCATGAAACTCACTGACTCTACAGTAAAAGAGAAACCAACAGAATTACTGTCTAAAAGGTCAGAATTTGAAAACTACTGTTTCCAGAGGCTCAAATGATTACTTAGCTAAATAAGAACCGAAGTTAAAATCCGTATAGGAATTTAATCTAAAGATTCTAAGTCTATTTATCAAAAAGTTACTAACTGACTTAGATAAAGAGACAAAAGACTCAATTGTAAACTATCGTAGAGTGCATAGGTATGAGGTAACATAAACCTATAACCTAAATAATAACAGGCTGCAGTAGATCTTGTGAAACAAGTATACTAAAAAATAGCAATGAGTAGTATGGAGGGATCAACAATATGAACATAATGATCCCTACACCACGACGGAAGAGCCTCCACTTTAGTCGCATAGAATAGCGAAGAAGAGGATCTCCTATAGTAAGAAATCGCGTCCAAAGCTCGTCCAGTACAGTGCTTACAATGTAATACGGACCACACAACGGAATACATGAAGGTTGCGACCTTGCTGGTTGTGATAAAGATGACACGATTTACCCAGTGAAAAAAGATCCTCACATAGAGGAAGATTTCACGTTAAGACCCACAGTAGACAAGAGAGTAAATTACTCATGATCTCTGTGAAGATAGAGATGCTATCAACACAAATGTATTGTGGTTGTTTATCTTAGCAATACCTGCTAAAACAACAGCGCCGGAGGATACGCGTATCCTATCATTCCGTCCTATAGATCAATAGAGCGTTAACACTATTAGCTCAGAGATCTGGACAAGCCAACACATACGTCTGCAATTGATTAGCAAGCTGTGTCATAAATAACTCATCATTGGGCGCTCCCATAGATAGCAAATCTGATTGAATACTTGTTTGTTGAGAGTCCATTCTGACAGCAACAAGCGACCCGTAAGAGAACGGGAGTCCGATAAAACAATCAGACGACCCGGAATATGACGGACCAAAACTGAACTTGGTGTACTATAACCAACAGACGGATTCTTTCCATTAAATTGAATAACGGAAACGAAAGAGTGCCTCCCTGGTTCCGGAGATACGCCACTACTGTCGAATTAAAGGACAGGAATTTGGGCATGCGTTTCTGAATAATGTTCATGCAATGACATAAAGCAAGCCTAAAAAACATTATTCCGCGGAAGTTAAACTGATAGCTAAAAGACTGCGGAACCCAAAGACCCTGGCACTTCGAATCCGTAGGGATCAGTATATATCCCAATCTGTTTGACTGGCAACCGTCATAACAGCCACACTCGGGTCCGGCAACTGCGGCGGCACTCTCTGAGTCAACCACCGAATGTTTGCCCCAGTCTGAATCTCTTGTAACACTAGATAGACAAGAGAACGTATAAATCGAGCAATTCATGGATTGCCGGAAAGTTGCCGTCGAAGAGAAGCTCCTCCGAGAACGAAGCGACTCTGAGAGAGTTCTTAACCTTACTATCCACGCGTGTGGATGTAGCTAGGGCTGCGTCACGTCTAACCAACTCCAATCAGCCACTGAAGGGCGGAGTTATACGTGAACAAACTACTGCCCTCAAAAGAAATTACACTGAGAATAATATCCCGTAAATCTTTTCTTGAAGACGTAATGATAACGCCTCAGTAAGGCGGATTACGTATAATAAAGCGTCTAAGTTAAGTCTACTATACATAATGTCGTTCCCAACATTGAAATTGGAAAAGACATAAACGGCGAAAAAGAATATATGCAGTCTTTAATCACACCGTCTAGACGCATATGAACTCTCGGTATGCCCTGCTCTGCCAAAATAAACTATTTGTAAAAATGATAAAATGGCAGAAATGAGCAACGTGGACAAGAAACTAAACTATCATGCTTAGTAGCAGGCTTGTATATATATATATATATATATATAGCGTCGAAAAATAAAACACATGTTGTAATGACAATATTGGACTGCGTCGGTAAGACAGGGACAATGTCCCTGTACCGATCGAAAAATCCGAGTCCAATGACGCTATAAGTCTCTTATCCAAGATCGCAGCAATGAAGTCCGAAATAATAATCACTGGAAGAAATGCCAGAAGATATGAAAGGCATCTTCCGATACTACTAAAGGGAAAACTCGAAATCTTTCGAATCCCTTTCGCCATCCTGTCGGACCCTATAAAGCGTTCGGTCGTCCGTAGCTGATGTAACCGCGGACCGCACCGACCCAGCGCCGTCAGATAATTCCTGATTCGACCGAGAAACTGTCAATTGCTGGGATGCTGCGAAACAACTGTGCCGTCAGATAATTCCTGATTCGACCGAGAAACTGTCAATTGCTGGGATGCTGCGAAACAACTGTGCTAACTCGGATAGCACGTCCGTCACTGAGGCCTGAGGAGAAGCGGTCTTACAATGCATTGCCGCTGGAAGCTCCGTGATCGTTACCCCGTGCATACTTCCAATATGCGAGCGAACGGAGTGTATAGGCCTCGTGTCCCTTGGCTACCGGATGGCGCGACCTATTCGCCGTGGAATCACTGAATGCCGAAACTGATCGGATACTCGAGGTCACGTAGCCAATGTGCGGTCGTGTGCCCTGCTGTGAGGATGAGGAAGCATTAAAGACAGTCTCTCGGACTGTCAATATAACGGAGCGTCCCGAGCAACGGACATATGCTCCGAATGTAAAATATCTGAACCACAACATGCGGTCCCCTTTGTTGTTGGGCGAGAGAGGAACCTCTCTCGCTCACAGCCCAGACGGACCTGGACAAGCCAGGAACCGGACTAACAGGCTTCCTCCGATCTGTCCTCAATCTGCCGTCACTGGGTGAGTACTAAAGTAATTAAAGTGCTCGCATCACCCAAAACTCCTTCCTAGACCGCAACAGACGAACCCGGCAGCCGAACCATTCGATGAATGTACGCTAGACCGGGTGAGCTAGCGAATGTCACTCCGTAAGCGATAGACATATTCCATGAGCACTTATTGCCGCTAACTCTTCATTAACTATGACGACAGAGGCACACTTTTGAAAGACATCTCCATAACTCTTCGAACAAGAAACCAGAAATGCTTGGATAGCAAGCATAAAATAATAATATATATAGCGTCGTTCAATAATTCGAAAGTTTGTGTGACATTATTGGACTATGTCGGAACTGAGGGACGATGTCCCTGAACCGAACCAAAAATTTCTAAGTCCACCGACGCTATCAGTTTCTTAACCGGCATCGCAGCATATGTTGTTCCGAAAGGGAAAGCTTGAAATCCTCCGAATCCCTTTCGGTATCCCGTCGGACCGGATGAAACTTTCGGACGTCCGTACCCGCTTCCGCGGAGCGTCCCGACCCAGCATCGTCGGATAAAATATATGCGACAGATTCAGTTGATGCTGGGATGCTGCGATAAACTGTGCTATTAAAGAAAGCACGTCCGTTCCCGAGGCCTGTGCAGTAGCGGACTTACGATGCATTGCCGCCGGAAGCTCCGTGTACGTTGACTCCCGCACACTTCCTATGCGAACGTCCGGAGTCTGCAGGCCTCGAGTCCCCGGCTACCGACCCAGCGCTGTCGGATAATTCTCGATCCGACACCGTTTCTGTCGGCTGCTGGGATGCTGCGATAAGCTGTGCTATGTGCACAAGAATGTCCGGCGTCGAGACCTGCGGAGGCGCAGTCTATCGCTGCTTCGCCGAGGGCAGCTCCGCATCAGATGGCTCCCGCATACTTTTCCTATGCGAACGTCCGGAGTCCATCGGTCTCGAATCCCTGGCTGGCGGATGGTGTGACCTGGTCGCCGAAGAATCCTTGATCGGCGAAGCTGGTAATATATCGGCGGTCACGCAGCCAAGGTGCGGTCGTGTGCGCTGACGAGAAGAGGAAGCCTTAGCAGTCTCAGCGGACTGCCTATACAACGGAGCGTCCCGAGCGACGGACGTATGCTCCGCTAGCGACACATTTTGTACCACAACAGCTGGGGCCAGATGTTGTTGAACGAGAGAGGGGCCTCTCTCGCTTGCCGTCCGGATGGACCGGAACGAGCTATGAACCGGACTAAAAGGCTTCCTCCGTTCTCCCTCCCATCCGCCGTCACTGGGTGTGCATTAAGTTAATTTTATAGTGCTCGCATCACCCCAAAATTCCTTCTAGACCGCAACGGACGAACCCAGCTGCCGAACCATTCGGTGAATGGACGCTACACCGGGCGAGCTAGCGGACGTCAAAGGCCGTCGAACCTACTAGGGTCCTCTTAGGCAATTGGCGTATTACATGAGCACTTTTCCGCTAGCCCTTCATTAATTGTGACGACGGAGGCACACTGTTGGAAGACATCACAGATACATCACCCTAATCTTGATCGTCTGAAATAGAAATTGATAAAGTAGAGTGACCCTGCGGGGAAAGGACCTGAGTGTCCAAATCCCCAACAACATACCGTGACATACGCTTCCCATATTGTCATCGAAATCATACGATACAGAACAGGAGTTAATGCGAGTACACTGACCACATATAGAATGATAATAAAGTCAGAGGAAGACTTCCTCTTAAAACAATTGATCAATATCCTTTCAATGTGAAAAGAAAACAAGTCCTGGTACTCGCACTAACACCTGGCAATCAAAATACATAATAATAATATGATCCATTAATATAGAAAAAATAATTGAAATCAAAATATTTTGAAAAAATATTTTTTCAGAACAGCCCAAGTTTCTGAAAAGTAACGTTGAGCCCCAATGGATCCCAAGCCTAAGTGTGGACAAAAATTTTAAAAATATTTTAAACAATTTATTCAACACTTACGAACAATAATAATGTATCTAGTTATGATTAAAATAACATAAAGATATTATTTTTTAGAAATCCCCCCCTCACACAGAGGGCTGTTGTAAATGTAAACAATGAGTGTAAAAACACTAAAATAAGACTCCAGGCACCCAGGCCCGAAATCAGTTACCAAAAATACACTATCTGATGCAAAACAGAGACTTCCAGGGAAGAAACTGCAGAACATCAGATGGTAGATGCAGAACACAATGCCTAACCACCCGTAGGTGAAGACGTAAACATGGGGAAAGAACAGAATTCATTCTGTTATTCAGCTAAAACTCCCAAGAAATTTTAGTAATAATAATTACAGAAACTATGCCAAAAGCATGGGAGAATAGCAAGGGGGAACTTAAAGGACAGGGAGAGAGGAAAACACTTGAAAAAACAGTGTAACTAAATAATCAGAATGACAACAAAATGGCTGCTGCCTTGAAAATAGGTAACTAAAAAATTTTAAGTTACAGCCCTGATAATATTCTGTCACACATTCTTTTCCTCTCCTCCTTCTCTATCCTCCTTAGAATCACCATTTCACTAATATTTATGTGTCTGGCATCATTTAAACTGAGATTTAAAAGCACAAAGATCAGTCAGATGTTAACTGATGAAGGGCCAAACTTAGAATGATAAATGGCGCCAATTTCGGAACGTCCTTGACACTGCGCATGCGCAGTAGGGGCGAAGTGTGGAGGGCCTTTCAGGACATGTTTTCTTTAGTTTTAGATGCAAATTTTGGGGATTGGGGGGCAAAATTTGTGTTTGGCCCTATATTTTAAGAGTTAGCACCAGCTATGTCTGGGTCATTGGTACAGTATAAAAATGCACTAAGTTCGAATTCGAGCTCCTATAGTGAGCCCAAATATGAATCTAGGGAGCCGATTTGAACAAACTTGAATCTGATCCACCCCACAATGTTGCATACCAAATATCAAAAGATTCTGCCAGCTGGATCTGGAGAAGAAGATTTTTTAAGAAATTTGTCTGAAATGCACTAAGTTCGAAATCGGGCTCCTATACTGAGCCCAAATATGAACCCAGGGGGCCGATTTAAACAAACTTGAATCAGATCCACCCTACAATGTTGCATACCAAATATCAAAAGATTCTGCCTGCTGGATCTGGGGAAGAAGATTTTTTAATGTTTTTCCCATTGCCTACAGTGTTAAAAAGTGCTGACTCAGCACTTTTTCAAAGTCCTGAAAAAGGTACCTTGTGATCAAACCGATAGGGATTTTTTTTAACCATTCTTTTCTACTGGATAAAAGTAAGCTTTATACAAAATAAAAATTCTCTGTGAATTTTTATATTGTGAATTGGAGATATGGCAGTTTTAAGGTTTTTTCTATTTTTAGCTCCCGAGGTTCCCACGGGGCAATGAGAAAATTTTTTTTTGCATCAATCAACTACTTATGACCCACTATCATCTCATATCAAATTTGGTTCAAAGTGACCTCATGTTTCAGAAAATAGAAATTTTAGGCGTGGCCAAAATTTTTGCCCCTCCCATAACGAAGGCAAATAATGCCCGACAAACTTCTCTTGAACAAACTTGATTCTAAACCTCAAAAGGACTCTGTATACCACATATCAAGTCTCTGCTACTGGTGGTTCATTAGAAGAAGATTTTCAAAAAATTTGGCCATTTTTCCCCACACCTCTGCTCAATATGAGCCGAAACCTAATTTGAATAAAAATCAAAATGCCCCTATATAACCACCACTTACATGAAATTTAATTAAAATGTGGCCAGTGGTTTAGGAGAAAGAGGCTCAAACACCACCTTCACGCAGGACGACGGGCGACGGACGAAGAGTGATAAGAAAAGCTCACCCTGACTTTCAGTCAAGTGAGCTAAAAATTCTTGGAAAACTGCTTTTTTATCATTAACAAGTATTCATTTATTACATGGAATTGAATATATAAAGCCCCTCGAGGCAAAAGTCTAAAAATCTATCAAGACAAAAGAAAGGCTGGTTGACTGATGGAGTGCTAGAAGCCAATATTTGGGCTTTATTCTGAACTGCAGATAACGAAAAGTTAAAGGCTTTATGTTCTGTGGATGTCCTTCATATTATCTTGGAAGTAAAACTACTTCCTCTCCATCGATTTGCTCTGTTACAATAATTGTAACAGGACAAAAATGTGTGAACAAATCTTGAGGCCAACAAATAATTTAGCACTCTACCAGTTAAGTTACTCAGGCTTTACCATTCAAGATGCAACTTTTGGCAAACCAGTCATCCGTTTACGTAGATTTAAATTTGCGTAACCACAACACAAACATGATAAATTTTAAGTAATTTGTATATTTTTTATACTTACCAATGGCCCAGACTAGCTGGTGCTAACTCAAATTAATCCAGGGCCGAACACAAATTTTGCCCCCCCCCCCCCCAATTCCCCAAACTTGCATGCAAAACCGAAAAAGTCAAGTCCTAGATAGTCCTCCATACTTTTGAGATCTGCGCATGCACAGTATCCAGGAAGGTACCAAAATTGGCACCAACCCTCATTCTTTCTACAGATGCCTGTTAAATGTTATAAAAAGCAGCGAGGTATGAGTGCTCACTCATGGGAGGGCCATACCCATCTGGGACAGTGGTAAGTATAAACAAGAGGCCCCACGTGGCCTTAAATCGCTCACCTGACAAAGTGGTTCAAAGAAGTATTTTGGATCACATTCAGCTCGTTATGGTTCATCAACACCACAGAGGAATGACATCATGAAAATAAATTCAGGTGTCCATGTCAGATAATCATTATAATAGCATAGGTCTTGCCAACTAGATCCAATTCGCCCAGCTATAGAAAAGCATTTCCAAATTTCCAAGCGTTGTTACGCCACTGCAGTTTGAAAGCCATAACTGATGAAACAAGGGACTCGATTTGAACAAACTTGAATCTGACCCCTGACCCCCCCTCCCCCAGAGATTTTGTATACCAAACCTGAATCATTCTGACTGGTGAATTCTGAAGGAGAATATTTTTGAAGAACAGTCCTCATATTGCACTAAGTTAAAATTTGGGCTCCCATAGGAAGCCCAAATATGAACCCAGGAATTCAATTTGAACAAACTTGAATCTGGTGCCCCTAGATAAGTTGTATACCAAATATGGAAGAATTCTGACTGGTGGATCTGAAGAATAAGATTTTTATGGAATAGACCAGATATTGCACTAAGTTGAAATTCAGGCTCCCACAGGGAGCTCAATTATGAACCCAGGGACTCGATTTGAACAAACTTGAATCTGACCTCCCTAGAAATGTTGTAAACCAAATATGAAATGATTCTGACTGGCGGATCTGAAGAAGAAGATTTTTAAAGCATATTGCACTAAGTTAAAATTCGGGCTCCCATAGGGAGCCCAAATATTGACCCATGGATTCGATTTGAACAAATTTGAATCTGACCCCCCAGAGAAATCTTATATACAACATATGAAAAGATTCTGACTGGTGGATCTGAAGAAGAAGATTTTTAAAGAAAATTCCACATATTGCACTAAGTTAAATTTGGGCTCCCATAGGGAGGCCAAATATTAACCTAGGGATTCGATTTGAACAAACTTGAATCTGACCTCCCTAGAGATGTTGTATGCCAAATATAAAATGATTCTGACTCGGGGATCTGAAGAGGAAGATCTTTAAAGAATAATCCTCATACTGCACCAAGTTAAAATTTGGGCTCCCATAGGGAGCCTAAATATGAACCCGGGGACTCGATTTCAACAAACTTGAATCTGAGCTCCCTAAAGATGTTATATACTGAATATGAAATGATTCTGGTTGGGGGATCTGAAGAAGAAGATTTGTAAAGAATAATCCTCATATTGCACTAAGTTAAAATTCAGGCTCCCACAGGGAGCTCAAATATAAACCCAGAAACTCGATTTGAACAAACAGGAATCTGGTACACCTAGATAAGTTGTATACCACATATGGAAGAATTCTGACTGGTGGATCTGAAGAAGAAGATTTTTAAATAATAGACCTCATATTGCACTAAGTTAAAATTCGGGCTCCCATAGGGAGCCCAAATATGAACCCAAGGACTCAATTTGAACAAACTTGAATCTGACCCCCAGAGAGATGTTGTATACCATATATGAAAGGACTCTGCCTAGTGGGTCTGAAGAAGAAGATTTTTGAAGAATAATCCTCATATTGCACTAAGTTAAAATTTGGGCTCCCATAGGGAGCCCAAATATGAACCCAGGGACTCGATTTGAACAAACTTGAATCTGCCCCCCCCCCCTCCCCCCCCCCCCCCCCCCTAGAGATGTTGTATACCAAATATGAAAGAATTCTGCCTGGTTGATCCGAAGAAGAAGATTTTTAAAGAATAATCCCCATATTGCACTAAGTTAAAATTCGGGCTCCCATAGGGAGCCCAAATATGAACCCAGGGACACAATTTGAACAAACTTGAATCTGAACCCCCTAGAGATGTTGTATACCAAATATGAAAGGATTCTGACTGGTGAATCTAAAAAAGAAAATACTTAAATGTTTTTCCCATTGCCTACAGTGTTAAAAAGTGCTGACTCAGCACTTTTTCAAAGTCCCGAAACTGAAACCTATGATAAAACCGATGGCAATTTTTTTTGACCAATCCTTTCTGTTGGTCCTAAGGAAGCTTCACACCAAATAAAAATTCTCAGTGCCGTGCAGTTTTGCAGATATAGGCGTTTTAAAATTTTTCTATTTTCAGCTCCTAAGGTTCCCACGGGGCTGCGGGAAAATTTTTTTTGTTTTTGGCATAAATCAAGTACTTATGACCCAATAAGTCCTCACATTAAATTTGGTTCAAATCGGCCTCTCAGTTCAGAAAATATAAATTTAGGGCGGGGCCAAAATTTTTGCCCCTCCCATAACAACGCCAAATATTATCCCTCGAACTTCTCTTGAACAAATCTGAGTCTACACCTCAAAAGGAAGCTGCATACCATATATCAAGTGTCTGCTACTGCTGGTTCTTGAGAAGAAGATTTTCAAAGATTTTGGTGCCCCTTTGGGGCGTGGCCCCACCCAGGAGGAGGGGCAACTTCATTTGAACAAATCTGAATTGGCATTAGGTAATAAATATTTAGCCAACATTTGAATAAAATTGGGTTAGTGATTTAGGAGGAGAAGTCGATAATGTAAAGTTAACGCCGGACGGACGACGGACGATGGACGACAGACGACGGACGGATCACGATCAGTAAAGCTCCCGCTGAGCTTTGCTCAGGTGAGCTAAAAATATACAAATTACTTAAAATTTATATTTTTATATGACAACCGATGGCCCAGACTAGCTGAATCGTAAAAAGGCTGGAGAGCCTAAGACTTGAAGGAAAATCCAAGCTCTCAATTACTTCAGTAAAGGATAGCTCCCACAGAAGAATAAAAGATAGGAATTGTATATGTCTTTCTCTTTTACAAGAAAAGAGAAAGGCAGAACACCAACAATGTAATTACATAATATATAATTGAGTATTACATAATATATAATTCTCCATTTAATGCCAGCATAACCTGTTATGTTAATTCGGAGAAGGAAAACCAATATATAAAGATAGTCCAGAGAATGAGACTCTTTATACTCATTTAAAAGTGTTCAAGGATTGTAGATTAATGCTCGTTTGACACGCAACATATACAAAAGCTTCACAGTGAGCTACACTTTAAAACAGTACATAAATGAAACATAGTTATTGCTTAGTTTAGTTTAAACATATTTTATTTGCCACTATATACAGCAAAAAGGATCGGAGAACAAGTTATCACAACTTACAAAAACTCCTCTCCTTAAACAAGAATAATTAAACATTTGCGGCACAATTATATACAATATAGAAATACTAAGAATTAGTGTAGTCATCAGCTAAAGGGTTGAAGATTGGAGATTTAGAGAGATAATGTTTTAACCGTTTTGAGCTTCGGTGGTATCTTCCACATCAGTTCACTTGAATTAGCTAGAAGGGTCTATTTTCAATATTTTCAATATTTTAGAGCTGACCAATCAGTATTTCCAACGAGGAGCCTTGGGGCCACACGTTGGAAACAGTGGTTGGTCTGTACTACTTATTTATTTAACATTATTTTGTCACGGAAAACGGGGTGTTCCACTGGCTTTGTCCGAAAAGGGCCACCGGGGCTCGAGGTGTTAAAGAGTTATAGGATTAGAGAGTGAAGGATTGCCGTTGTCTAGGCTCGCCTGCTGACTTTTGCATTGTTGGATCTCTATCGTCTTTAGAAAAAGAGAGCGTGTAAGTCAAGAACAAATTGGTGGAAATTAAAATTAAAATTAAAATGCAGTTCCACAGCACGCCACGGTTGTCTCAACGCACGCTAGTACACAACCAAGGGTGCAATATGCATCGTTTGGGTTCAGGTGATCTTATTCAAATCTGCCAGTCGCAAGGATGAATGTTTGAACTTTCCTGAATAAAAGTTCGTTTTGCTTTGTTGTTAAACCGATAATTCCATAAAGTAGCTTGTCAACATTAGATATATTGAGCGTGATAACAGCATTAAAAAAGGTCAATCTTTGAGGGTGGTAGTTCGGGCATTGAAAGAAGAAATGGTGTGCATCTTCTTGGGGATTGCCACAGGTACATTGTGGGGTAGAGGAGATAAAATTGTTAAATTTGTCGTGGTTTAAATCACTGCAACAGTTTCGTAGTTTGCAATGGAGAACGTTTCCTTTCCTGGTTCCTGTATAGAAATATGAAGGTGGTTTAACGGAAGGGTTCAGTTTAGCAAGATTACCTTTAAAAACAGAAAGTGTTGACGCAGTTTTGGTATTAGTTGGGAGCTCATTCCAAATTTTGGAAGATGAAGGGAAGAATGTAGTTGAAAATTGTTCTGTTCGCGCTTGGTACATGGTTAAGTTGTTAGAATTACGTAAATTGTAATTTGCTGTTTCACCTACAGTACGAGGTAATAATTCAACAAGGTAATCTGGAGCATCGTTATTAGATATTTTAAAAAAAGCACACAGTTTATGATGGTGCCTTCTCTCATAGAGTGAGCGCCATCCAAGTTCCAAGAGTATACGCTCGGATGAAACAGATCGTGTGAGACCAGACACTATTCTTGCTGCATCGTGGTGTAGTCGGTCTAGTTTCATTAGAAGAAGCTTAGGAGCACAGTCCCAGACGGTATCACCGTAATCAATGAGTGGCAGGATGAATGAGAAATATATTTGTTCCAGAGTTTTCCTCCCAAGTTTATACTTGAGTTTTCTCAGATTGGACAAGCGTGCATTAACTTTTTTGCAAATTTCCGCTATCTGGCGATCCCATTTCAAGTTTGACTGCAGGATTAAACCAAGATGTTTATGTGAATCGGAGAAATTTATCGGAGTTTCGTTAAAGAACAAATCTGGATGGTTATGATTAGGGATTCGAGAAAAGTAGACAGCTTGCGTTTTAGATGGGTTGAAGGACACCAGCCACTTCTGAGACCAGGAGTATATTTTGGCCAGATCATTATTCAAAATGGTTATTAGTTCAGAACTGGAGCTTTTACCGTTAGTGAGACATGTATCATCAGCAAACAATCTCGTAAGGGATTCTAAATTGTCTGCAATATCGTTGATATAGACTAAAAAGAGGAACGGTCCCAGGACAGATCCTTGAGGAACACCAGCTTGTATTAGCTTGTATGGAGAGTATGTGTTATTCACCAATACTCGTTGTTTACGATTTTTCAAGTAACTGTCAAACCATGTTAACAGAGGACCTGAGATTCCATATTGCTCTAATTTATAGAGAAGACCTTTATGCCATACCCTCTCGAAGGCCTTTGATATATCACAAAAGATAGCACAAGTCATCAGTCGTTCATCTAGTGACTGACATAGCGAATGATATAGTTCAAGAAGTTGAAAAGTAGTGCAGTGGCCAGGGATGAAGCCGGACTGATATTTATATAGAAGATTATTCTGATGAAAATGAGTAAAAACCGATTTCAGGAGCACTTTTTCACAGATTTTCCCTAAGATTGGTAAAAGGGAGATCGGCCGATAGTTGTTTTTGTCCGCGGGATCTAATTTTTTAAAGATGGGGATTACATTGGCTTTCTTCCATTCGTCTGGATATGTTCCGGTATCGAAACTTTTTTGAAAGAGCATACTCAATGGTGCTGCGATGGTATCGACAGTCCCCTTCAGCATTTTAATGCTGATCTCGTCATGGCCGTGGGCCTTGTTTGCATTTAGCGACTTAATAACATCTGTAATATCTTTTATATCAAAGAGAATGCTCGAAAGGATAACGTGACTTTTTGTAGGAAAGTTTGGAAGTTGGGTGTTTTCATCATCAATTGTACTGTTTTTTATAAAAGTTTCGTTCAGAATTACAGCTTTTTCTAGGTCGTCCGTTGTTAAAACGGATGGATCGGGGCTATCACCACGATAAAGGGGCGGGATTATTTTTTCGTCAGTTTTGTTTAACAAATTTCGAATAATATGCCAAAAATCTCTGGGGCTGGGGGCGTTCGATAATCTGTCTTGGATGTTATCTTCGTAAATTTGTTTTGCGTGTTTTTTCATGTTATTTACAGTATTTCGTGAATGTTTGTACAAGTTCCAATGGTGTGGCTCCTTTGTTTTTAGAGCTCTTCGTCTGAAACGGTCTCTACGCCTAATCTCGAGTCGGAGTTCCGAAGTAAACCACGGTTTGTCATTAGGGCGTATTTGGACTGTTGATTTTGGGACTGTGGTGTTCATTATCTCCATAAAATGTTCACAGAATTTTTTTTGGGACACATTAACATCTGCGTGGTCATCTATTATTGATTTCCAGTCTTTCTGACAGATCAGTTCGTTTGCTCGTTTAAAATCTGCCTTTTTATAATTTCGAACGGTACGATAGAAAGCCTGCCTATTGTCAAGTTCGAATGAGACATAGATATAAACTGCATAATGATCGGACATGCCCAAGTCAAGCGTATCAACCTCAACAAGGTTCACTGTTTCACTAATGATTACTGGATCAAGAAGTGTCTGGGAGGTTGGCGTAACTCTTGTTGGCTTATCGATAACATTACGGAGGTTGTAGCGATTTATTATTTCATTTAGTTTGGAGAGCGGATTTCTTAGGTCAGAGTTTAAGTCTCCTACTATTACTATAGCCTGTTGGACATTTAGGGCATTCTCAATTGAAGCATCTAACAGTTCCCAATATTCGGGATTAGCAAATTGTTGGGATCTATAGGTTACTGACATCAAGATTGTGCTGGATTTCGAAGAAATCTCGAACCACATTATGGAATCATCAAATTCCAGCTCGGTCTTACGATTGTAGTTTAGTCTTTTCGAGAAATAAACGGCTATTCCTCCACCAGAGTGGTTTCTGTCGTTGCGAACTGGGCCCGAAAAATTTGGAATGAGGATATTGGTGGAACTGTAACTACTCTGTAGATGTGTCTCGGTAAAACAAACCACATCATATTCTTGAACTATATCTTCGATTTTGCTTAATTTTGTTCGGATACTACGTATATTGTAGTGGAAAATGGATAGGGACCTCTGGAGGTTTTCGTGAGAGTTATCGGTTGGGCCAGGGTTCGGTTCTATATCGCCACAACATACAAGGCAAGTGACGAACAGAAACAACAGGCTTAGAAATGAGAGACGGACAGAGAGCCTCGCATTATGTAGAACATTAGAAATTATGGCACAAGCACGCCCGCTACCTCCGCCGAAAGTCCCGATGGATATTCGATACTGCTCTATATTTATCCCCATTGTGTTTCGAAACGGAGGAGATACATTATTAAAATACATCCAAAGGGACCCTCAACGGAGGTCAGCAGGTAAGGCTTGAGAAAGGCGCTTAACTGGAGGCTAAAAGTATAATTACTAGGCGAGATGAGGATATAGGTTATAAGATTTACCTCGTCATGAGGAGTGTTTTTAAAGCTAGACAACGGCAATTCTTGATCTCTTGAATGGAAGTGAAGACATATAGAGAAAGCAGAGAAGCAAACTTGAACGAGTAAAATGAAAAACGAACATTTGTACAATGAACAAAGAACAAGCATTGGTATAGTGGGTGAGTGATGGTTTGTAGTGGGGGTTGGCATATTTGGTACTAGGTAGCATATATCGTTGGAATGGGCATAGTCTGAAATCTGAAAGCCGTGAGTATACATAAAGTTGACTTTTCGGTAAGGAGTCATTACAGATTAGAATATGGAGAGTGGCTAGTAGTAGCCCTTAATTAATTTATGTGGAGGCTCACTGAGAATTTCCTACCGGGATTCTCGTTAGGTCACTATTAAAATTGTTTATTACTTGTCACAGATATGTATTGCCTCGACCACGCATCGGAGAGAGCTCCTTGAACTCCTTCCAGTGGGACCGAAAGCCACATATGATTCCATAAAAAGATGAAAAATTTATTATTATTATGTCGACGATTCACATCGGAAAAGAGTTTTATGGGGACGAGTGTCGTTTTGAGTTACCTGCGAGGAAACAAACAATTATTACAATTATTCCTTCGCCTTGTGAGATCTTGTGCTGTTGCATGAGCTTGCATGTGCTTGGCATACCAACCCAGTTATTGAACCATGGAAAATATGAAATCTTTCGGTTTTGTACACTGGTGCTCGGGATCTCGTGAATCGGGATGGGTGGTTTGACCCGAATTGACGTGTTAAAAACAAACTTTC